>JANRMT010028174.1:94573284-94636078 GCA_026402145.1 Polypterus bichir lapradei
GCTGCGAAGCGCAGGTATTTTGCTAGTTCGTGATATTACAGCTCTCTGAATAACTAAAACACTGAGATGTATACGTGATATCATTTTTATGATGATAGGAGTTAAAGTACGTTATTAAACATGAGTTTCACGGCGCAGTGATTGTGTGCGACCTTCGATGAAATAATTTATTGCAGTAGTACCCAGGGGCGGCTCTAGGCTTGTGGTGGCACTGGGTAGAGGAAGAATGGGTGGCTCCTTCGCCCGCCAATGTCAGTAAGGTAGCTTATGCACGGTGGATGGCCACGTCCGTTGCGGACACTGCATAGCCGCCTCGTGCTCATGACACAAGCATTAAACTTTTGCCGAAATATGTCGCTGCGTTTTTAGCTGTGTTGTTATTTTCTCTTTCTGTTTTATATTCAATATATATTGGCGTAGCCGCCACTGCAGTCCTTGCTTTTCTTTCACCACACAATCAGCTCTGTAATAGAAGTTAAGCCATCTGTAAGCTTAGCGCCGATTCTTCAAAACGTTTAAGGAACATTGAAATATCTTCGTAGTACATGTTTAATTATTCTATCCTTCACGACACTCCCAGTGAAGAATATAGATTATTTAAATGAAGTTAGTTTTATCTGTATAACATAATAAACATATTTTGCTGCATTTCACCTTAAAAATGATATCGTCATCATATGTAAATACGCGCTTTATAAAGTGGCTCAGGTTGTGCGATATTATAACTGTAGTGTAAGTTACAGTGAGGTGATTGTATTTATAAGTACAAACAGTTCTACAAGGTGCAATTGATTGAGTGCGTTTATAGTTCTTGGGATGAAACTGTTTCTGAACCGCGAGGTCAGGAAAGGCTTTGAAACGTTTTGCCGTGGCTGAGGCAGCGTGTCTTTGAAGCTGTATACCGATAATTCTCTTTCCGATCAGCTGCTGCTGTGATTCACACTCAGATACAGTGATATAAATGCTCCGAGTGGTGCAGTGAGAGTAATATAGAAAAAGATGATCCGCTGTGGCAACTCCTAACGGGAGGAGCTGAAAGAAGAAGAAGAAGACGAAGGTGCAGTGAGAGTAACAACGCTAAAGCAGTTATGGTATTTGGAATACTATGGCTATTCCCTGGACCATTATATTGTTACAAGTTAATTACAATCAGATGCGTTACACTAATAAACAATATGCGATTAGTTTCAGTGTACTGTATTTATAAAGCCACGTCAGGAAAATAAGGTATAACCACACAGGAACAGTAGCACTGCTTTGACGCTGGGTGCCACCAGTCTGCAAAACCGAGTGGAGAACTTGCGTACGACAAGGTATGAGGTACCGTGGAAAAATGCGTGGCTTTACGCCAAGTGTAGGTTTTATACATCGCGATTTGAACGTGGAAAAGTTCTTACGCAACATTTCTGTGCGTACGCACCGTTTATGCATGAGGCCCCTGGATGTATACCGAGGAACCACTGTATATTGATGTGTTGCTGCCATCTAGTGGACATGTAAAGATATTAATTTAGTAGTACTTTAGCTGATAATGGACCTTTTCAGTTTAAATTTTATTTCTAGATATTTGTACAAAGAAATTTTAAACTTTAATTAGCTGATATTCTAAATTAAACTATACTGTAACTACAAAATTTTGTAAAAATAGGTACAGTGGTTTTTGTGTGATGATCTAAGAGACAGACAAAATTTCAAATTTATATATATATATAGATTATATATATTAGTCAAATAAAAAAGGCCATACCCTTTTTCTTTCTGCTTCCTTCTTATTCACCAGAATATTCTAGGAAGTTCTTGAGTATATAAAAGACCTTGTGCTTTGTATTTGGCTTTCTCTTGTTTTGTTATCTGTCACAGAACATTTACATTTAAAGAGGACTTTGACTTAGGTCCAAAAATATTTTATTATGTTGTCTAAATTGTCTTTGTGTAAGATAAATATATGTACATGTGCATATACTGTAAATGCTAGCTAAATGTATTTGTAAATATGCAAAAGCAGCAAACAATTACACATAAGGTTTATAACCTTTAGAACCGTACATCACATTGACACTTACATTATTGATTAACACCAACACTACCAATCACATTCATTTAACCACAAGGGCTGTTCCTTGACAGAGATGGACAGGTGGCACTACATCTTGGGGAACCAACCAAAAGATACTTGGAACATAACAGAACAAGCATTGACACATAGAAAATAAACAGAGTGGCCAGTGAAGAGCTTGGGCAAGATGTTTTAACTGTAGCCTGAAAGACATGGAACATGCAAGTAACAAACTGAAGGACTGGCTGAAGTCAGTGGATAGGTCTGGGCTTCCCGGAAAATTTAAGGCTTTTATTTGCCATCATGGGATCCTACCAAGGATTGTTTGCCCATTGTTGGTCTATGAGGTACCTGTCACAGTAGTGGAAGTTTTTGAGCAATTGGTCAGCAGCAATCTTAGGAAGTGGTTAGGTGTGCTGCACAGCTTGAGCAGCATTGCATTGTATGGCAACAACAATAAGCTAACACTCCCATTTAGCTCAGTCAAGGAGGAGACTATGGTCACTAGAGAAAAAGAGCACCTGCTGTATACTGAGTCAGGTGACCCAAAGGTGAACAGAGCAGGGATCACAATGAGGACAGGGAGGAATTGGAAGGCAGCCTACGCTGTGAGACAAGAAGAGGTCCAACCTCAGCACAAAGTCCTAATGGGAAGAGTAGCCCAGGGTGGCAGATATCGGCAGGGCTGATATCAATGGTGACATGATCAAGTGCTCAGGTTAATGGGAGAAGAGATCATCAAGGGAATAGATGCCAGTAGAAGTGTCCATGTGTCCACCAAAGAGGTGGCATTTATCAAGGAGGGAGAGTAGTTAAGGCAGCTATTAAAGCACAGTGAAAGTGGTCTGCTACACTTAGCATGGGATTGTGTGATGTCCGTCGACCTGGAAAAACAACTTAGAATACCATCTCACATCACCCAGACAACACTGAGACCCATCATCCTCATCAGTTCGGAGGCCAGAAGACAGTTCATCCTGGTTGAGCTTATGGTTCCTTGGGAGGAGAGGATGGAGGAGGCCCAAGAAAGGAAGAAAGGAAAATACTAGGAGTTGGTTGAGGGCTGTCGTGGGCGAGGGTGGAGAACAAGGTGCTTACATGTAGAGGTGGGCTGCAGGGGGTTTGTAGGGCAAACCCTGTGGAAGACCTACGGATCTCTTAGCATCATCGGAGCAAGCAGGGAAATAACCATAAGGAATAACTTGGAGGCAACAAAGATAGCCTCCTGATGGCTCCGGGTGAAATGAGGAGAGCCTTGGGGCCACTTGGACACCGGCTGAGGCCTGATCAACCTCAATTGGGTTACCTGGAAGAAGGTATATAATAGTTTGAATGACCCGAAATATCCAATGCTGCCAGGTTCTATCACTGATGATGCATCAAATGATGTATCAGGTAACCAAAATAACACACTAAAGAAATAAAACACACAGAATAATGCAAAAAAAAATAATATAACAATATTAACACAAACTAAATTAATCAAACATGAGCAAAAAGACATAAAAATGAATCTGAACAATAGCCAGGGAGGGAACAGTAACTGAAACATAGAAATATCTAAAATTGCATAATGTAATTGACAGATTTTTCAATAAATCAAGTCCAGATGAGAATGGTAGAGAGAGAACAAATATATATAAAAATTAATACATATAGTTTACAAGAGAATGAGAAGCGAGTATGGGGATTTGTAGACTGCTGTTTCTGGAGCAAAATGAGAAACATTCCAATCCTGGAGGCAATGTAGGTGGCTGTCTGGAAGTGACACTGAGACAGAGTTTAAAGATGTCTTAAGGCCAGAAGCACACTAAGTCCAGAAGTGGTAGGTCAGCTGGAATGAAGACTTGGCTGCTGTGAAGAAGAGAGTCCAGTGTTGAGAGAGATTACGTTGGAAGGTGAGAAGGGTAGCACTTTTGGTATTAAGATGATAGCCATCTAGACAGACCAGCAGATGTGTCATCGGTATGCTGCTGTTTATTCAAAACTTTTTGTATACCTGTGTTCATCTCACCATTATGTTTTTTTTTTGTTAATAAAGATACCATTGATCATTTACTTTCTGCCTCTTAGTTCAGGCTGCCTTGAGGGTCTTCTTTCTATTGGAAAAGTAACAAGTTTATGAGTGTCCATTAAAAATGTAAAGCGACACACCCCTTTGCTGTTTTTATTACTATTACCATTAACATATTTTCCCAAGGGAATTTGTATTACAGTTGTCTAAACAGATTTCCTTACAGTTTATGCACAGGAAAGTTAGATAATTTAATCACGCTCACACAATGAGCCAGATGTCATGATGGACCATAGAGGTTAAAGTCCAACATCATAAAACAGACCAGGTCAGGAGCTGAGATGAGGACCATATCCACAAACAAACTAAAGTCATATTAAGGACAAGATGGAATCAGTAGGTGAGACTCCCAACAGGGGCAGAAAACGCTCCTTTGTCATGTCTGGTGCTCTGTACTACCCTAACCCACATTTTTTCCCCTTTTTTGGTTCTGACCCCTTTATCTTTTACCTTTAATTATTTGAGTGTGTCTTGTTTTCTTGTTCTTGTTCAAGCTTTGCCAAATAAGGGTCTATTTAACCAATTTCTTTCAGATGATGTAGCAATTTGAAATGCAGTCACTTGAGGACTATTATTAAGTCCCTGACTAGTGAAGCGTTTTTCTCTCCAATGTTTTAGTATTGTAAGGGAAATGCTTTTTCTTGCAGTTGCTGGGTTTTGTTTTGAGATTTATCCTTAGGTGCTCTTTAGGAATGTGCAGACAGCTCAGGGTCTCGGTTTGGTGAGGTCAAGAATGGAGATTTAAAACTAAGATTTAATGACTTGATGTTGGTGATATTGAATGGCTGTCATGGGGTTTATCTTTAGTGGTTAGCTTGAAAGTCTGACTTGGGTGAGGAACATGCACCTTAGTGAATGGGACTATGTATGTGAAAGCCCTACTCTAATCATAAAATGAGACGCTCAAGTAAAGAGTAATGAGCATATCTTATCATATGCACCGATAGTATAAGAGCTGTTGGTACTGTCTGATTAGAAATAAAACAAATTGAGTCTACCATAAGATGTCCTGGAGTTCGATGTTGTTCTGAGTTCAGTTAGAACAGGGAAGGTCTCATAGCTAAACTGTAAATGGATATTTGTAAGTGTCTGGATCTGGAATGCTTCAACAGAATCTTAAGTTATAGGACACAGATAATCACAAGGGCATTGTAAGGGCTGTCCTTAACTACATAATCCTTACTGTTTTCTTCTTTATTCATCTCTCTTTTATTTCACAGAAGGTCTCTTTACAACTCCAAAGGTAATTCTTGTTAATATTCTTGGTTTTGGATTTCTTGCTTACATTTATATTATCTGATTCTGTTTTTGCCTCTTTAGTTTTGTAGAGTCTTTTTAGGTTGGATCTAGAGTTTAGATTACATTAATTTAATTGGTTAATGCTTTTATCCAAAGTAACTTACAACATTTGAGATACAATTGGTTACATTTCTTTTGTTTTCCAATTGGGGAACAGGCAGGCAAAGTGACTTGCTCAGGGTCACAGAGTGTCTGTGGTGGGATTTGAACAACAACCTCATGGTTTGAAATCCAAAGCTTTAAACATTGTACCACACTGTGAATCTTCAAGCTACTTTGTTCTGCTTGCTCTCTCTTATTTAAGATTTTATTCTGCGTAAACGTTTTTGTTCTAGTCTTATTTGAATGTGCATATTTAGTTGCTAATAGTATATGTACTTTCTTCTTATTGTTCACAGTCTAATATTTTGTAGTTCATTTCATAATTTCTTAATACATATTAAGTATGCTTTATTCAGTGGTGTATAATTCAAGAGGGCTTTGTGGTTTTGACCTCTTATTTGGCATTTATGTTTAACATCCATACATCTAATTCACTTTTGAAGCACTGAGACGTCTTTCATTATTAAGGACTATACTTTTGAAGGCCTCTTTAATATTTTGAGCCATGAAACATGTCCAAGAAGTCAACTTACACTCCCATCCAAGTTTTGTCATTACTTTTTGCCCATGCTGCTCTGATAGGCAACAGTCATCATCGATCTTAAACTGGAATAAATGTATTCAAAACTGTTTTCACTATAATTCATGGCATTTGCACATGGCATTCATGGTATACAATTCAAAACATTGGTACATGGCAAAGGCAGGTGGGAAATGTGTATTGCAATGTATTAGCTGGTGTCTTTTCACAAGAGTCATAACCTATAACAAAAACGCTATGTTTTATTTAAGAAAAAATAAAAAATAAACAGAAATAAGCACTGGTAGGGTGTGAACCTTGACCCAACACACCTGTATGCTTTTCATTCAATAGGCCTCTGGCACATACACTGGCACTACCTTACAGTGACATCTAGTGGATTCTGGTTTAACAACACATGAGTTTCGTGTTGCCTTTTAAAGAGCAAGTTCTACAAAATAGCTACTGGGCTGACTGTATTGGACAGCAGCCTTGCTTCCACCAACTGGCCTGAAAAGAGTTGTACTGGCATTATGACACTTTACTGGTTCTCTATGGCATTTTATTCTGATTTAGATAAACAGGTACATGTGTAATTTGTTAGGCTGCCTGGCATCCACCGTAGCCTCTCAAAAAAAAAATATATATACATATATCAAGTGACCAAAAGGAGCTGACCTAGAGCCCCAGACACCAGTATGCAAGCAAAGTCAAGGGAACAATGAAGTGTATTTTTATTCCACTAAGTACCTTTCACAGGTTCTTCCTCCAAAACCAGTACTCACAATAACAATTCTCTTCTCTCTTCTAGGCAAGCCTTGTCCTATGCTTCCCAGTCTCCATCATCAGAGTACTTGCAATGCCATTACACCCTGGGTAAGGAAGCTCCCTCCCTCCCGGTTGAGTTGTCCATCTGTCCACCTTGGTATACTGCTCAAAAAAATTAAAGGAACACTTTTTAATCAGAGTACAGTATCAAGTTAATGAAACTTCTGGGATATTGAGCTGGTCAGTTAAGTAGCAGAGGGGGTTGTTAATCAGTTTCAACTGCATTGGTGTTAATGAAATTAACAACAGGAGCACTAGAGGGGCAACAATGAGATGACCCTCAAAATGGGCATGGTTTAACAGGTGAAGACCACTGACATTTTCCCCTCTGCGTCTTTTCTGACTGTTTTTTCCACTAGTTTTGCATTTGGCTATGGTCAGTGTCAATACTGGTAGTATGAGGCGATACCTGGACCCTACAGAAGTTGCACAGGCAGTTCAACTTGTCCAGGATGACACATCAATGCGTGCCATTGCCAGAAGGTTTGCTGTGTCTCCCAGCCCAGTCTGCAGGGGCATGGAGGAGATTCCAGGAGACAGGCAGTTACTCTAGGAGAGCTGGACAAGGCCATAGAAGGTCCTTAACCCATTAGCAGGACCGGTATCTGCTCCTTTGGGCAAGGAGGAACAGGATGAGCACTGCCAGAGCCCTGCAAAATGACCTCCAGCATGCCACTGGTGTGAATGTCTCTGACCAAACAATCAGAAACAGACTTCATGAGGGTGGCCTGAGGGCCCAATGTCCTCTAGTGGGCCCTGTGCTCACTGCCCAGCACCGTGAGCTTGATTGGCATTTTCCATAGAATACCAGAATTGTCAGGTCCACCACTGGGACCCTGTGCTTTTCACAGATGAGAACAGGTTCACCCTGAGCACATGTGACAGACGTGAAAGGGTCTGGAGAAGCCGTGGAGAACGTTATGTTGCCTGTAACATCGTTCAGCATGACCGGTTTGGTGGTGGGTCAGTGATGGTCTGGGGAGGCATACACAAACACACAGACCTCTACAGGCTAGACAACGGCACCTTGACTGTCATTAGATATCGGGATGAAATCCATTGACCCACTGATACCATTGACCGGCCCCCACACTCAACTGACCTAAATCCAATAGAACACCTCTGGGACATTATGTTTTGGTCCATCTGACGCCGCCAGGTTGCACCTCAGACTGTCCAGGAGCTCAGTGATGCCATGGTCCAGACCTGGGTGGAGATCCCCAGGACATCATCCATTGTCTCATTAGGAGCATGCCCTGACGTTGTCAGGCATGCATACAAGCACGTGGGGGCCATACAAAGCACTGAGTACTATTTGGAGTTGCTGCAATAAAATTTCGGCAGAATGAACTAGCCTGCCGCATCATTTTTTCACTTTGATTTTCGGGGTGTCTTTGAATTCAGCCTTCTGTAGGTTGATAATTTTCATTTCCATCAAACGATGTGGCATCCTTTCGTTGCTAACACATTACCCAGTCCGTATCAGTATAGATATCCAGCATGATTTAATTTTTTTGCCAGTTCATATATATATACATTGTCAGGGATGCCAGGGGCAACGACCCGGCCGGGACGCCTTGAGGGACCGGAAGAGGGTCAATGCCCACCCTGGATCACGTGAGGGCTGCCTTCCTGGTTGCTTTGGGGGCCACGGGTAGAGGGCTTGGAAGCCCAACCCTGTAGGGACCCGTGGTCACCGCCAGGGGGCGCCCCAATGCCTTGGGGACCCTGGACCTCTGCACTTCCGCCACACCAAGAAGTGCTGGGGGGAAGAAGAGAAGGGACACCTGGAGAGCTTCCGGGAGAACAGCTGGCATTTCCGCTACACTGGGGCATGTCCAGGGAGGAATGCCGGGACACACCTGGAGCTCATCCGGGATGATATAACAGGGGCCGTCTCCCTTCTTTTGAGGCTGGAGTCGGGTAGAAGCAGGAGAGAGAGTGGAGGCGGCCCGAAGAGAAGGCATTGTGTGGCCAGGACTGTGTTGGGGTTTGTGTGCACTTGATTATTGTAAATATTAGTTGTAAAATAAATGTGTGGTGGTGGATTACAACATGTCTGCCTGTCTGTGTCCGGGCTGCATCCACAATATATATATATATATATATATATATATATATATATATATAGTGGGAATCAGCCTCAACGGGGACAGACACCAAGACAGCTTATGTCCAAAATACACATGGTTTTATTTTCCTTGACAATTACAGTGCACCAAACTCACAGTCCTTCCTTCGCTCTTATTCTTTTCTTGCCACCTCCACTCCTCTCTCATAAGCTTCGTCTCGGTCCCTCCCAACTCTGGCTACTTGACTGGAGTGAAGGGGCCCCTTTTATGCAGTACCCGGTTGTGCTCCAGGTGCTTCTTGATGATTTTCCTGCAACACTTCCAGAAGCACCTAGAAGCACACCGGGTGTATTTGCCTCCTGGCCTAGCAGCACTCCCTGTTGTGGAGGAAGTGCTGCCATCCATGACTCTGGGAACGTCTGGGTGGACCCTGGTGGTGGCCAGGTGTCCCAACCGGGTGGAGCTTCCCAGCACCGAACGTGTGGCCCACCTGCGAACCAGGGCGGTTGCCCTCTCATATCCCAGGAGGAGGTATTGGTCCTCTCCCGGTCCTTCCACCTTCCAGGCATCCCAGCTGTGCAGACACCTCAGCTGTCTATCACTATATATATATATTGTGAGGGACAGCCGGCATTTCAGTCTGGCCGGGACGTCCCTCAACTAAAATAGAGAGCCTTTTTAGGACACTACATCCCCCGGGACGCTAGATGGCAGCTCCCCTGGATAGAAATGGTTCCCAGGATTCCCGCGGGCAGCATGGGACATGGAGTCCAGTTCTTCAGCCCTGTTGGGTACCGTGGGTGCCGCCAGGTGGAGCTCATCAAGAACCCGGGGATTATTATGGTGATATTAACCCAGAAGTACTTAGAAGTCACGAGGTCGAAAACCCACAGTACTTCTGGGACACCTGAGGAAGGCGGTTTGACCCGGAGAAGGAATACTTCTGGGTCAAGGACTATTTAAAGGACTGTGGGAATCCCAGTGGGGAGAGTCGAGTTGGGAGGAAGGGTGACTGAGCTGCTGGGATTTGGAGGATTGTGATTATTGTGATTGTGACTATTGTTTATGAGTATTGTGGAGTGGAGGGTGCTTTGTACATGTTATTGTATTAATAAATCCAAAATTTGGACTTTTATCTGGTGTCTGATCTGAGGGTTCAAGGGGACGACAGTGCCCCCAATCTGTCACAATATATATATATATATATATATATATATATATATTTATATATATATTTTTTTTTTTTATTTATTTTTTTTTTGTTGGAAACGGTGAAGGTAGGAGGAGTAGTAATTGGTCGTGTATGACAGTGTTATGTGACTAGTTCTTTCCGGCAAGCTGGCTGCCCTTTCAGTTTAGTATAAGATTTAATTTGTTTTTGAAATTCTTTAAAAATAAAGTGAAAAAAATGCGGAACCTTTTTGAATGCCCCCTCATATACTGTATATAAAGTGCCGTGTCATGATGAATTTGGGAAAAGCAATATGGAAATCATCTTTGATTGATAAAAAGATAAGCAACTAAAACAGACATGTCACTGAACCTCCCAATTTTGTGTTTGCTTACTAAGATACATTATTGTTCATTTTCAAAATAATATTCAAGCTTCCATTGCTTTAAAACAGACATTTTTTTTTATCCACATAGCAATTCTTCAGATTTGGATGGTGGAGTGGTAGTTAGAATTGCTACTTCATCATTCTAGGTGTCTGGGTTCAAATCCAGGGCTGATGGCATCAGGTGTGGAATCTGCATGTTCCATCTGTAGTTGCATGGGTTCCTTTAAGTATTCCAGTTTCCCAAAGCTGTGCATATTTAGGGTACTGGTGATTCTAAATTGGCCTGGTGTAATTGTGAGTATATGTAAGATGGTGCGCCCATCTAAGGCTTGTTCATGACATGCACCTAATGCTACTAAGGTGGACCTTGACCTGTGGAAAGTAGACCTCAATAATCATAACACAGAAAAATAATTTGCAGGGGCTACGTGGATGTGAGATTGATAGCTTTAGAAATGAAATTAGATAGCATTAGAATGGTCCACAAGACATAGGAGTCTGTCAAATATTAGCATTATTTCTAACCTGTTTGACATGCTATGTGGCTGACTACTGTGCACACTCAGTATGACTATGCACTTTTTTTCTCTCAGCAGCAGTGAGACTGAAACAATACCTGTTTATTGTGACATCTCCCTCATTTATTGCTTTTCCAAACCCTGTTATTATTTTTCCCTCTTTTGAAAATTTTCTTCTCCTTTTGCACAACAGCACTTTATCCAAAAGTCTCATGAATACTCCAGACAGCAACATGTGAGTGCTGTGCCCTTTCAGTACATCTGCCACAGTTAGAGTGGTTAACAGCTCACTGCCAGTGAGGCAGGGTCAGCTGTAATGAAGGAGTGCCTTTCACGTGGTGTCAGAAACAGCTCTGTTTTTAGACATGGCAGAGATTTTTTTTTAGCAGATGTCTGTAACCAACAAGAAGAAACTGCTAGCCCTTTTTTCTCAAAGCTGAGTGACTGCAAAGTGACCTCCCTGACGTTTAATTTCAGAATCTTCTGCAAGGTGCTTGAAAGTAAGACCAACCAAAGCACACTGCCCTATAACTCTAAATTGTTAAACTAATATATACACTAAGTAATGATTTAATTAGATAGATAGATAGGAAAGGCACTATATAAATAAAACATACCTAACACTTTATTCATGCTTTATCCCCTTGCCTCACAAAATAATGCTGTCATTTAATTTTACTTTAAAGGTCACAATGATGAAGAGGTCAGTGAAGTGGTGGAATAAAAAAATAATTTAAAAGAAATCATTTGTTTGCATGGCCACAGGCAACTTCATTATATTTAGCAGTTAAGAATAGTCATATATTTTGAGAACAGTTTAAGAGGAGGAATTGGAAGATTGTTGTGGTCACAAATTGCACAGAATTTGGGTTTAAAACCAGTTAATTCCACACCAGTTATCTTTTCAGTACATACAATGGCTAAGTCTTTCAAGAAAAAGCATGCTAGCCTTCTAGGTTTCAGCATGTTGGTGATTCTTGTGTCAAAAGGCCTTATGATGTTTACGTACTGCTTCTCAAGAAGACACGTTTGTGACTTTTCCACTGCAGTTAAGCTTTCCTTATACATAGCATATATCAAAAATCTGTGTTTGAGTTTTCAAGAAATGTATATATTTTACACACCCTTCAATGTTATTTGACCAGCTTTGGAGAAATGTGTAAGTTTGTCTTGCTGTTTTTTAGAAAATAAATTTGAGGACAGGATTAACTGTAAAATGTCTGATTTGTCAGCATCTTGGATCTTTCACAAATTCTTTTCTTGACCCAGTACAGTTTGCTTACTATGCTAACAGGTCAGTTGAGGCACCCTACTACATCTTGCAACATTTAGACAAATTAGTTATTTATGCTTATTTTTGGATTTCAGTTCTTTATTCAAAAAAATCATACCAGAGCTTCTCCATAGCAAACACCTCAGTATGAATGTGAACTATCCATAAGTCTCTGGATATCCGACTTTCTAAGGAACAGATGTTAGTCTGTGAAGTTTGGCAAATATCAGTCAGTGTCCCTAACCTTGAGTGTAGGGTCTCTTTACAGATGTGTTTTGTCTACTCTACATTTCTCTCTCTACACCAATGACTGCATCTCCAGTGACCGATCTGTTAAACTGCTCAAGTTTGCCAATGATATCGTCCTGATTGACCTGATCACAGATGAAAATGAAGTGCTATAAGAAAAGGAGGTGGATTGGCTAGCCAGTTGGTGCTCTCTCAACAATCTTAATTTGAATTTGTTTAAAATAAAAGAGTACACATGACTGTGGATTTTAGGAGACACTCCTCACCTCATACAACCCTAGTCATTAACGATGCCACTATGAATAGGGTGGAATCATTAAATTTCATTGAAAAACCGTCACTCAACGTCTGAACTGGGATGAAGACATAACTGCTTTTACCAAAAAAGCTCAGCAGCACTTTTTTTTTTTGTTTGTTTGTTTGTTTTTCATCAGCTTAAAAAAGTTTAACCTGTCACAGTCAATGTTGGTACAGTTTTATGCAGCTGTTATTGAAAGCATCCTCATTCCCTCCATATCAGTCTAGTATGGCAGTGTACCTGCTCACTCGGAACAAAAATCAAAGATTACACTCACCTCAGCAACGATCTCTTTCAGTTATTTGCATCGAAGATACGTTACCGGTCTCTTAAGGCAAGACCTACGAGACACTTATAGGGTTTCGTTCCTACTGAAATCATTACAGTTAAATAGTCTCCGATTCATGTCTTTCCTGATTTCTAATCTCCTCCATTCAATCTAAATTAGATTTATTTTGTTTTATTTTATAAGGTATTATTTGAAAAATTACAGGGCAACACTGTAATTCTACTTTACTATGTTGTTTTATATGCAGTATTTTCGTTTTGTGCAATTATTTTTTTTTTTACTACTACTGTATTTTAATGTTGTGTGTCATGTATTGTATGTTGCATTGTTTAACTGTATTTACCATGGTATGTGAGGTGTATAGATGTAACAGAAGGTGCATGGCAATAAAGTTCACGTTCGAGCAAAAAAACATAGCTAAATTAAACTTGGAACAGTTACCTGCCTTGTAAAATTCTAAGTCTACTGATTTTGACCAAAGTCCCTCATGTAGATTTAGTTCTACACAGAGAATCACACTTTACGAATGTACAAAGTCCAGACTTTTTATAAATTCCTGTTGAAATGAACAATGGCTTATAACAGACACGTTCGTCTCTTATTTTTATATTTTCTGCATTTTCGTAATACGGTCTTCGGTGCTGAGAATACTAAGCAGCTGTTTTCTTTCTTTTTTTAAGCTGCATTAATCTTGTAGTTTACATAACGTTTAGAAAAATTGCAACAACATGCACGTTTTTCCTGCAACCACAATACTGTATCGAGTTAGTTTTTACTTAAAGTGTTACCTAAAAAGTGTTCCACTCAAACTACTCCGCCCATCGTTTCAGTCACTTGAAACCTTATCTCGTCTCCGTTTGCAGTTTTCAGAGGCTTCCAGATAGAATATTCAACCTGGTAGGTTTCCAATCACAGCGAGGGGCGAGGGTAAATTTGCATGTATCCAATCACTGCGTGTTTCTTGCGGCAATTGCGGCCAATTCTCCGCCCCATCCTAATGACGTAATTCTTGAGGCGGAAAAGTTTACCGATAGACCTTCACGCTGCACCTTGTGCCATGCTCATACGGTGGGTGCTTTACATATCAGAGATGCTGGTTCTTCGGAAGCTGCTGGTCTTAGGTGGCGATGTCTGCACTCGCAGCCCGTCTTTGGGGTGCAGAACGTGGTACACCTTTTCCCAAGCAGGTTATTGTTCCAAGTCCGAGCAGAGTCCGGCTGCGGGGTCAGGTACGAGCACTGAAAATTGTAAATACAAGTGAAGTGGGGTCTGTCGTGAGTTTGTTTGTGAAAATACACGAATCAGCCGTTCATTGTAAACTGAGCGCGAGTCTGCTCGAACTCACGTAAACAAAGACTAAATTCGGAAATTGACTATTGTTACTATTCTTCCTGTATTGCGCAACGCATACATGAATCATTTGTTCTTACGAAGCGTAAAGCAATTGTTTGTGAAATTTACGGCACAGCTGTCTCACGTTGTGACCCTGTTTAAAGTTCGATTCGTGTCAAGAGGAGGAATGCACATTGACAAGTTAGTGAATGTCATTCCTTTTGTTTGTATGTTTATGTCTTTGTATGTATTGTTGAAATTTATGGTGGCATTTTTCACAACCACTGCAGATCGCAGTGACTGTTTTATGTTTATTAGAACGACACTCGGCATTTCATAACACAAGTCTGACGGTTCATGGTGACATTCAGTTTGTAAAGTTCCCTTTGGTCCTTTATATTTTGAAAGTTTTTATATGAAATAAAGATTTGCCAGAATGCCTTGAATAAAGCTATCCTGTATGAAATGTGACTAAGCAGTCAGAATTTCAAGCTTCAATGATAATTTAGATCTTAGTCTTGTGTCACTCTGTTTCCTGTGCTTCATTCTAAGATTCTGTAAATTATATTGTATAGAATGTGTATTTAAACATTGCCTAAGAGTTTGATCACAGATAATTGTGCACATTGGAGGTATCATTTAGTAGCCGTTTTCCTTGGGTTAATTTTTGATGTTCTTGTGTTTTTTGTTTTATGCACTCTGCATTCTATCTTAGTGCATCAATACAAATACATTTTTTATTTAGCAATATAGATTTATCATAAACTTGGTTCTTTCCTTCCCCTTCATCCATACAGTTTGGCTTAGAGTAGGGCCGCTCAGTATCATTTTCTGCAGATTAAGTTACTTTGTCAGTGTTTATTTTTAATAACAGCCCACTTAATGAAATACCTGGTGCATGTTAGATGAACCCTGAGTTAACAGGGCACTATTGCTAATCATTGTCTAATTTGTCTGTTAATAGTTTGCTAAATTAAAATTGTAACTTGGATTCTGTGTAAACTGCCAGACAATACATTTGTCTTTAAAGATAATACAGAGTATTTTTCTTTAATCTTAAACATTGTTATTTGTCATATGGTTGTAAGATATTTTATTATTTGACATACAGTATTTTATTAAGTATTATCATCTGAAATTACTCATACCAATCATAGTTTTAAGTAATGGAAACTTTTTCACATCAGAAGAAGTCATGTGATGAACACAAATTTAGTTCAGGTAAATACTCAAACTTAAATACTAGACAATACTCATATCAATAGAATGTGAATAATTTTTAGAAAATAATAAACATGCTCTGCTTTATGTTATGAGTAAAGAACGCTTAATTTACTGAAACCTCAACAAGGTTTGTATTTTTGGGTTCGGTTCAGGAAGTGCAGGTTGTCACAAGGAGGTGATACTTTTATGGATAAACATATTTCTTTTTATTTCAAAATTTTGCATAAGCTTCTGTTTTAATGATGTCTCTTGTTCACGTTAACATTTGTTGAAGCCACTGCAAGTTTCAGCTGATGTGCTGTAGATGGACTTTCTTCTAATACTGTACTACATTGAACTACATTGTATTTTCTACAAGGAAAAAATAATGTCTTCTAAATTATTTGCATCTACTCACGGGTATAATACATGGCAGAATCTTGACTAATTGTGTCTGTAATGCTGCTTGCATAGTTTATATTTTCTGTCAAGAAGCAGAAAAGGGCAGCAGATAAGAGAAAAGTGACTGAGAATAAGTAAGTGTGATAAATAACTATTGAGCATTAACTTTTTTGAACTGTTTTTGTAGTCACAGCTATAAATACAGAAGTATGATAAACAGCTAAAACCGTTAGTCACGTTTAATGGTTGCTTGATGAACCATCTAAAAACAATTCTTTAGGTAATCTTTGACTATAAGAAGAATCCCAATAAAGTCAAGGCATGTGCTGATGAGCACATATTACAGATCAATACCTTCATAAGTTACTCCCACGATTAAGACTCCAATAGTTTGTCTGACAGGATAATTTGGCTTGCTAAGAAGAATGTAAAGCTTAGTTAAGTTGAAAGAAGGATTTAAAGTTATTTGGTTTGATCTTCACTCTTCATACTAATACATTTGTTTTATGTGGAATGTTTTCTTAAAAGCACAATATTTTGGCATATATACTGTATCTGCATATATTAAATATGCATTTAAATTGTTGCACAACTAATGTCAGTCTTTAACTGCCTAATTTGTTATAATAGAAATATTTCTGAAACTGAGTCTGGGGAACATTTGTAGAAAGAAACCAGTAAAGTTTAGAATATACAGATACTGACTGCTGGATTCAAGTGATCTGATGCAAAGATTTTAATTTCATCTGCTATTTATGCTTTTATTTCACAGATAAAGTAGTTTCCTATGAGCAGCTAAAAAGGATGCTGGCAAGTCACAATGTCCAGCTGTTTGATGTTAGGAACCCGGAGGAATTCCAAGCAGGAAGAATACCAGGATCAACTAACATTCCTTGTGCGTAAGAAGTCATTACATGTTGAATATACTGGCGCTGCCCACCATACCTTTAAGCCTACAACTGTGACTAGGCTACTGTGTGGATAAAAATGAGCAGGGTGTCTACAGCAGGGAGACGCAGGGTTTTCAGTGTGCACTTGGAGGTTGGGATTCTTCTACAAGCGGGCATTCTAGAAATTTGTAGTTGTAGTAGTTTGAAAAAGCTGGCTGGTGTACACTGAAAGTTAAACTCTTTGTTAGGGAAAGACAAAAAAAAACTGATTGTGTTGTTGCAGAATGTGTTTAAATTGTAGGAGTTGTGTTGTAGAAACAATTTGGAGACCTTTAGGAGGAGTAACAAGGACTGCACAAGTAAGGGCATATTACAAAAAAGTGGTAAAATGTCTACACAGAAAGTTTAGATTTTTCCAGCTTTCTTCATTAACAATAAATATATATATATACAGTATATATGCATATGTGTGCATCAATATATGTACTCTGTGTGTGTATATGTGTATATACAGTATGTTTTGTGTTTCTAAGAAGAATATACAGTATTTGTGTTTTCAGCCTCAATTATCTATTTATTTTCAACAATGGTTGAAAGTTATTTCAGTGTTAAATTTTTTAAATAAATCATGAATCATCCATTTTTTTTTGTTTTTTGTTTATTTGTGGTGTATTGCCCAGCCCTAACCCAAATATTTCCAGAAATATTTTTAATTACAGAATAAAATGTAATGCTGTCCCTTTGTGAATATCAAGTTGTTCATTTCTCGATTATCAACCTGTAGCTTGTGTCACACCATGAGTATATTTTGAACTTTAATTTTGTTGTCTTGTTTTAGTGGATATTCTAGAGGAGGCTTTGAAGTTGGAGAATGTCATGTTTAAGAAGTCTTTCAACGTGGAAAAGCCTGCTGTCAGTGATGACAATATTGTCTTTCACTGCCGATCTGGAAAGAGAAGTTTTACTGCCCTCGAGACTGCAATTACCCTTGGCTTTTCAAGGTACTATTTTGTGTCCTTGTTCGTCCTTTTATTAACCACTTCATGTTCAGTTCTTGTCAAATTAGGAATCCCTTTGATAGGAGAGTCTTGCTATAAACTGCACTGAACTCTGTTAAAACCAGTCAAAAGATCACACATGCCTTAACAGGATTCTTGATTATTGAGCAGTGAATATATATCTATGTGAAATCCATGTAGGATCTGGGCCTTCATCACAGGCCTTGACAAAGGCACTCGCCAAAAGAGAACTGATTTGTGTTTTATTTTGCTTGAATATATGGCAGACCTCCCGTTAACACTGCTTAATTTTACTAAAGCAGTGGCAAAAACTAAACAGTATACCATCTGGTTGGAATTATTCACTGCTTCACTTGTTGTTACACATTGTAACTTTGCTTTTTCCATGTGGCTTCTCTTAGCTGCCATTTGCTAAGTGAAGAATCTAGTACAATTATAAATTTGTGGTTGTTGAAAATACCAATAAGTCTTCGAGATTGTAACCTTCTGGGAAGTGTCGGGCTTGTCAGTAATGAAAGTGACAGTAATACTTCAAATGTCCAGTCCAAAGTGAATGTGGTTGTTGAAATATACATGTTTGAACATACAATATTCAGTTCCATTATTATTATTTTTTTTAATTTAATCAGTCAATTAATTTAATTTTTGATCAGCATAATGTATGCTACTAAAATATGAAAACCACAACAGAGGTTATATATTGCAGTCCTCTGGAAGAAGTTAATGAAAGTAAAGTATATTATGTGACATCAATCTAATGTACCTTGTAAATTTTGAAGTCCTTTTTGGAAAATTTTATGTAAAAAGAAAAATTGGTATTCACCTTAAGGGAACATCCTGATTTTAGCAGAAAATTAATAGTGGTTTTAAGCAGTGTTAATAATCTGCTGCGATGCATGCTTAACCTCCTATAAAGGTAATTGTCTGCTTGCATTATTTTATATGCTGTATGGATATGAATGGTCTGTCTGCTTACAGTGACAAGAAATAAAAAAACAAATTTTTAAAATGGTATGATACCACAATTTTGGTATTTTTACTACTGGAAGTATATATTAGTTTTAAACCCCACCCCTTTCCACATGCAGTAGATTACACAGGGAAATGTACTTTGATGTGCTTGAGATTTCACAAGGATAAAAACCACCATGTGTCAAAGTAATCAAGATTCAAAGTAGGTGAAATCCTACTTTCCTTCGATGGGATCGAAACTTCACTGGGATCTTTCTTGCTGTGAAGGGCTTGAGACCAAATAGAGGGACAAGGCCCCTTGCTTTAACACACACTGGATGTGGGATGAGGAAGTCGGGGCATAGTGAGGTGTGGTGCAACAAGGAGGCTGGAGTAAGGTGCGGCTGTTTGGAGTTCTGTTATTTGCTTCAAAATCATTTTGATACAGGTACTGAGATCCAAAAGCTGACGTTGAAGCCAAAATTTTAGTACCAATCCAGCGCTACAGTCAACCCATCTTGTTAATTGGAATTGGTCAAAAGTTAATGGAGCATAATTACTTCATTTACTGTAAGTAGTGAATAATTTACTCAGACACACTTGTGAAAAGAGATGGAACTGCCAATGATTTTTTCACTCAAAGGCTTGTGCAAATCTGGAACAAACCACCAACTTGTGTACTTGAAGCATAGACACTGACGGATTTTAAAGAACACCGGGATGTGATGCTGGAACAATTCGGCTATTAGGGAGTCATGAGAAATTTATTGACTGAGTGGTATCTTCTCATTTGTAAAATGTCTCATTAATGCATCACTGAGTGTCCTAATTATCTGTTTACTTATGTATTTCTTTGTTCTTTGTGAACTCTTTGTCCTTTAGGGCTCGCCATTACGGTGGAGGCTACCTAGAGTGGGAAGAGAAGGAAGGGTTAACTTCACCAAATCCACAGTCTTGAGTCACCTGTGAGATTCTCAGAAAGAGGAAACTGTGGCCACCAGGGAGCACACTAGTGACCCAAATCCAACACAGACAGACGTGGACACAAGTTCAGCACAACACACCTTTTATTCAACTGTGGGAAACATTTTCCAACCAGCACTGTACTAAAGAACTCTTTGTCTTTTTTCTTTTCTTCTCCTTGCCTCTTTGTCCACCTCCACTCCTCCTCCAGTAAACCTTGTCCTCCAACTCCCGACTCTGGCTTCGTGAATAAAGTGAGGTGGTCCCTTTTATGCTGCCCCTGGTAGCCCTCCAGTTGGTCCATTAGCATGAACCGGGAGGCTCATAAAAAAGGGCTTGTCACTTCCTGCAGCAACCCATGGTGGCATCTCCCAGCATGCCCTGTTGTAATTCGGACTGCTGTACGAACCCAGGGGGGCTGCCACTTAGCACTCCAGGGGAGGTAGGGCCCTATACCTGTTTTCTCCCCCAGTTCTCCCACTTTTGAAGCATCCCAGATGGGTATGGGCCCCCAGCCATCTGCCACAACATTTATTCACTTACTCTTTGATTACTAACAAGAACATTATATTTACATATCGCTGAATCAGCACTGCATCTTTAAAATTTTATTAATAAATAATGCAGTATATTTTTAAATGTGCGTTGTCATTTATTTTGTGAATGAATTGAAAGGCAGAACTGTTCATATTTTTTCAGTTGGAATCAAATGCGTTGAAGACCTTAATTAATGAGTGCCCTTTATTTAAGAGGACAAATAATTGAGCATACTTAATTTCATTAAGCAAATGTGTTTGGAAAGTTTGTTCCACAAGAATGGGAGAGGGAGCTGCCCTTCATCCAGATGGCAGCTTGGTATAAGTTTTTCCAGTTAAGCGGAATTGATAGAAATGATTCCCATTAAATTGACGCCTTAGTTTAAATATTTTTTTGACTCGATTTTTTGTAGTTTTGTATTAAGATGTGTCTGTAATAAAATGAGTTACATATATTTCTTACTTGATCTACCCATTCACATAAATAAAAATGTCAGTTGTATGATGGGCATGTTCTGACAATGTCCTCTACATACTGTACTATATATACTGTATGTGTGTATATAATAATATTGGGGTATTGCGTGTATAAAATGTGAAAATGATTTAAACAACAGTATGAAGGAAGATATTAGGGCGTAAGGTTTTCCTCAAGCCTTTTAGTATTTTATGAAGATGTTTTTTTAACATTTGTATCAATGCAATATGCAGTTTATAAACAAAGTACTGTATATTCTTCTTGAATCCTTGCCAAGTAAACTAATAACTATGTTAAATTTTTATAAAATCTAAAACATATAGGTAAAGTTACAAAATAATCTACAACAACAAAGGTTCCTTTTTACTAAGGTCAGTAATATACAAGCATTAAACAAACACTAATTTTGCCTCATTTTTATTAAACTGCTTTTCATCATTTAATTTATTTGGATATCTGCTCTTCTTGCTTGACCTATAGTGATTATTAACTTATCCAGTGTGGTGAGACTGCTTTCTAAATTTACCTCAAACCCTAAGTGATTTGCCAATGAGAACTGTGCTCATGCCACCCAGGAAATGTGAAATATCAATCATTCTTCAATTTCAAATCAAGTTAATAAACATTTTATTTATATAAGTTTTTTTTTTCTCCGCATAAGTCTGGCAATGTAAGGTTCAGGCATGAGCATAATGCAGAAATGTGGTAACTTAGAAAAATGGATGGGAGTCTTTGTGTAAAGATCTAATTGTTGCATTTCCACACTCCCTACTGTTAACTCAGTTTTGGAGTTAATTTAGTTATAAACTTTTGTTTTTAATTTATTAAAAGCAAGTAACATTCCATACAAACAAGTAAAACATAACAAAGCTAAATACAGTTCAACCCCCACCCAAGAGAAAGAAAGGAAGGTCAATAGCCAGAGTAAATCTTAGGATTCTCTTCCCTCTTTTCTACTCTTATTTCCCAATATAAAAACTTATTCTAAAATGTTATTGATTAGATCCTGCCAGTTTTTTAAAATAGGTTTTGAACAGATCCACTAAGTGAGAATTTGATTTTTTTTTCCAATTTCAAATAGTATATAACATCAGTTACCAACTGATTTAAAAGAGGTGGGCTAGGATTCTTCCAGATGAGCAAGATAAGTCTATGTGCCAATAGTGTATAGTAAAGGCGATTACAGCTTGTTTGTCCTTCTCCACTTTAAGCCCATCTGGGAGTACACCAAACACAGCTGTTAATGGATTAGGAGAGAGTGTGACACCAAGGCTGTCAGGTAAGCACTTAAAAATTTTGGCACAGAATGATGTTAATTTGTTGCACACCCAAAACATGTGGCCCAATGAGGATGGAGCTCGATTGGAACTTTCACAGGTTGGATCTTGCACTGAAAACATTTTAGACAATTTTAAATGAGATAGATGTGCCCAAAAAAAGATTTTAAACTGGATAATTGTATGGTTTGCACATATGGAACTGGAATGAGTTCTGTGCAAGGCTGCCTTCCATTACTTTTCTGAAGTCTTGAGTAAAAGACCCTTTTCCAACTGTACTCTGGGGTCTTTGAAAGGAAGGGACTTTAAAATGTTTTTATATGTTATAGAGATGCTGTCTGGGCCCCCAGGAGTGATCAATATTTCTTCTGGAACAAAAATAGGTGAGGGATGAGGAAAACTGAGCAGATTTTGTTTAGTAAAGTTTATGATTTGTAGATAGTGGAAAAATTATGTTGATGGGAAGGTAAATTTGGAATGTAATTGTTTGTAGGATGCAAAGATATAATCTATGTTCATATCTCTTAAGTGATTTATCCTACACATTTTTCAAACATTAAAAACTGTGCATGTTTGAGAGGGGTTGACAAAGGTAGCTATCGTGTAGAGGCCCCACAGATAAAAGCTTCTCTATCTTGAAGTGCTTCCTACATTGGTTTCATATTCTGAGTGAATGAAGGACAATTGGGTTGTTTGTATATTAACGATAACTTGTATTTACTGGGACATAAAGCAAGGAATATAAAGAAGTTCTGTAGGATTTTATTTCTATTGCAGGCCAAGCCTGTATGTGTTCATCAGTTTGCGTCAATGTCCAGGTTTTTATAGCTTGTATATTTGCTGCCCAGTAATAAATTTGAAAGTTGGGCAGAGCCATGCCACCTTCAGCTTTAGGTTGTTGTAGGGTTGCCTTTTGGATGAATGTAGGTTTTGAATTCCAAGTAAATGAGGTTATGATTGAATATAATTTCTTAAAAAATGATTTGTTAGTGTATATGGGGATGCTTTGAAATAGAAAAGGAAGCTTAGGGAGGATGTTCATCCCTGCTAAACGGAGGTGGGGAGTAGACCATTTATGCATGACTTGTTTAAGTTTTTCGATGCAGATAGCAAAATTTTGTTGAAAAAGAACTTTGTTTATTTTTGATGTTTACTCCTAGGTCTTTAAAATGATCTGTGATAATGAAAGGGAAGGTGTACAATCTGATATTTGCTAGAGAGTTCACTTGGAAAAGCACACTTTTATTCAAATTAATTTTGAGTCCTGATATCTTTTGAAATCCTGCTAGCACAGTTAGGGCTGCAGGCACCGAATTTTGTGGGTCTGATATACTGTATATAGTACCATATCATCTGCATATAGTGATATTTTCTGTTCATGTCTTTCTCTGATAATCCCTTTTATCTCTGAAGCATTTTGAAAGTTATCAGCCAATGGTGATTGCAAATAGTGTAGTGACAGGTGGCACCCTTGTCTAGTACCACATTCTAGTTTGAAGTACAGTAGTCTGAAATAATGTTAATACAAAAGATAGCCCTATTCAACCATATCAAAAGATTTTTCTGCATCCAGAGATAATAAGATCTTGGGGATGTTAGACTTTATGGGTGAATATATTACATTAAACAGGTGTTGAAGATTGAAAGCAACGTGTCTGCCTTTAATAAATCTGGTTTGGCCCTGTGATATTACCATATGAATTACTTTCTCAATCCTTCCAGCTAGAAACTTCAAAAAGTATCTTAACATCATCATTCAGCGGTGAGGTTGGTCTACATGATGCACATTGTAATAAGTCCTTATTTTTCTTAGGAAATATGGTAATTAATGCTTGGTGAAAAGTTTGAGGTAAAATTTTATTGTCTCTGGCTTTTCTAAATGTTGCTAATAAAAGGGGAGCTAACTTATTTGATTTTTTTTTATATAAAATTTTGCAGGGTAGCCATCAGGGCCTACTGCTTCCCGCTCTGAAGTGAGGTAGTGTCTAGTAATTCTGATATGCCAGATGTTTATCCAATTCCTCTGCACTGAGAAAAATGCATTAGATTGTGTTTTGTATTCTTTAAATTGAGTAGAATATAATGACTTATAGTAGTCTCTAAATGTGTGAATTATATTTGTATGGTCAATGATTCTGTCTCTGTCTGTGTTGGTAATTACTGGTATTGCATTGTGAACTTCCTGCTTGTGGATTTGTTGAGCTAAGATATTATTACCTTTCTCTCCATGTTCATAGTACTAATGTCACGATTTAAAAAATGAATTGTTCCATTTCTTTTGTTTTTGGAAGGTTGGGTTCTGATTGCAAAGCCTGCAAATTTTCTCATTAGGGAACCTGCCATGCTCTTGTTCTATTCTATACACTTAAAGAAAGTTTCTGTCCATTCTCCTGGACATGAGAAGCAGCAGCATGAACCACTGTAAGGCAAAATCCAAATTATTACAGAAGCTGTGAACAGTATGCAAATAAAGTATCAAGTAAGAGATAAGATTTCTTCACATACTTCATAATATTACTGATTAAACAATGTTTGCCTCTAATGTACAGCATTTTCATACAGACAGGACTAATTTGGCTGTACAGATGAAAAAACATTGATAGAAAACTCGGCTTATGCATTGGCTTATTACTGGAAATAGGACTAACTGGCAACTAAAATGCAATAAATAATCCTTTATCTTTTTTGAATGATTATTAAAAAACAAGTCAGTAAATGCTACTGCTGCAGCTTGAGAGGTGATCTGCTGCACTAATTATATCCTGAACTACTTAAAGCATTCAGCGTCCAAACAATATCTTTTAACTTCATACCAAAATTGAGATTAATGTGTTCACTGTTCTAAGAGTTTGAATAGGTTTTACTGTATGTTGCCGATAAGGTTTTGTTTGCAAAGCGTTTGATTGCATGCAATCACAGACCTTAATTTTGCTGTGGGTTGGATGATCCAAGAAATACAAACACAGTTTTATTGGCTGTATATTGTTTCAAAGTCCAGGTACAGAGTATGCGAGAAAGCAAAATGCTGTGAAAAAGTAGTTGCTTTGTTTTGGCCAGTTTTAAATGAAGGCCTTAGAAGCGTTTATAATAAACCAGTCTGGGAACATATTTGTCTTCAGGAAACTTCCATAACTTGCTCTGCACCTTGCAGATGATATAAGTGCTAAAACTGTGCCCCTTTACTCTTGCCATTCACATGTAAATGCGGTGATGGCACTTGACCACATTAAAAGCCAGGTTTGCATGCACGTGTGATACAATCACTCAGACCATAGGCAGAGGTGGTCAAAAACAGATAGCAACCACATTTAACAGAAGTGTAAATGCAACAACTACTTATGTAGAAGCAAATTTGAGTTTTGCACGGTGAAGGTGAGATTAACCCTCAATCAGGCGATACTTTTAAAAGACTGACGTAAAGTAAATGTAATCCATCTACAAAATGCATGTTCATACCACATATAAAGAGGCATGTGGAATGCTGTTTTTTTTAATCTGATCACAAAGTCATTCCATGTGTAAAATGTTACCCGTTTTTATTTGCTGATACCTCTGTCATTTGAGAAACCTAGAAAATGTTTTTGTCTATGTGTTTCAATTTTTATTCATTCAAACCTCTGGCTTTTGCCTCATAAAACTATGCAAATAGGAGAAATGTGTCATAGAGAAATTACTGGTACAAAATAAAGATGATCAGTAGTGTAAGAGCAGATTCAGTCTGATAGAAATAATAAAGAATAAAGGTGTACAAACTTCTTAGAAGGATCACAGACCAACATTTCACACTTTAGCACTATGGCTCACTTTCAGCTGAGGAGCTGACAAAATATTAAAGTATTCTGTCTCGTCTTCAGAGAGATCTTCGGCATCATCCACTTTTTTCTGATTACTGTCTGGCGTTTTGCTGCTTGGAGGCTGAGGATGCTTTACAGACAGCTTGTGAATGGCCACATGTGTACTAAGCAGGTTCCGAATCTGTTTTCTGTGTTTCTGTAAAAGAATGTTATTTTTTCATTTTAATAAGAGAATCAGTATTGTTTTGATATCAAAGTAAAATAACTTAATTTCAAACATTGATTATAACAGCAATGTACTGTCTTTCATATGAAGTTGGCAAAAACAAAGTTTATTTTTTGTACAACGTTCTCTAGTGAAGGCTCATCCTAAGCAGGGACATGCGGTCAAGGGAGGCAGGTGAAGCAGAGCCTCATCTGTAATCAGGAAAGTTAAAAAAAACTAATAATGATAACCTAAAATAAATTTGTCCACTGGTATTTGCTATAAATTTGTTTTCTGTATGATTCCAATAATTTTGATAATTTTTATAGTCAAAATCGCTGAATTGGTGCATTTCCTGTTCAAATACAGGGGAAAAATGCAAGGTGCGGCAGTAACAAGCCTCACCTCACCTCAGACTGCACTCTCCGTCACACACTGGGTTGATGCATGCAATTGGCGTGTGCCTGTTGTCTTTCTATATATCGCCAACATAAAGTTTGCAGATGCGTTTATTATACTCCCTGACTTTCCAAAATCTGGCTAATATCTTTAATGAATGTGTGTGATATATTATGTCTTGATGATCGGACATAGAACCGCAGTGAAAAGGCACAAGGTGAGGCAGACAGTACCGTACCACACTGAAGGAGGTGGATGTGAGCCCATCTTCTACGCTTAGGCTCTAGGCGCCAATAAGTTAGTGATATCAAAAAATCATGCACTGCAGTGGTCTGTTCATTTTTATTTTTTTTTCCGACTGACTGCCAAAATTGAAGATTAAGACTTACAAAACTAAAGGAGAATAAGGAGGAATTTTACAAGAAAGTGACGGAGATTTTCGTGGAGAAAGAGGTACATGGACTTCATTTACAAATAAAGGTAAGACCATAAATGGTTTTCAATTTTATGAAAAAATGGGATCAGACTAAGAAAAAAACAATACAATATGTAAAAACAAAATTTTGACATTAAATAAAATATTCTTTTGGTTTTCTTGTTATCATTTTTCTGAACAGTCTGTATTAAAATTGGTTAAAGCATCAGGATTAAACATTTTTAAAACAACTAAATATTTCAATTAAGGTCAAAATTGAAATCCTTTTTTTGTATACCACACTATACTTTCATTTGTATTGAATGAGTGTGAATTGTGAAATTGCAACTGTAAATTTAGAACACATGGACGGTGCAGAGCAAATGCGCTCTCTCCACTCTCGCTCACCGCTATAAATTTAACATTCTTTCTCAGCCAGATATGTACCTTACCTATGTGTGTTTAAAAAATGCTTATGAAATATGAAACATAACCAGTAGTCAATGTGCATGCTGCCAATTGAACAGTGAATAAGCTACTCTTTTGGGATCATATATTTGTAGCTCTGACTCTGAAGGAGTCCATGCCTCACCAGCCATGAACCTCACCGCATGTCACTGATCCTAAGGTGCATTACAAATGCAGTATATTTTTCTGAAAACTGCAGACCAGCAGATTAATCATCTTACTCAGAGACACACCAGGGCAATTTTTTGTAAATTCTGGTAAGTTACGGAACTAAACAATCTGATTGAAACATCTTCATTATTAATCTATATGCTAATTTTTAATGACCTTGCATGCTTTGTACATTCCTTATTTGCTTATGTGTGATAGCACTATGTTTATGTTGTGTATAGTGCCTGTAAAATATTCACCACCTTGGAAGTTTTCACAGTTTATTGCTGTTTGAATCATACGAAATTTAATTTTTTGTTTTGGCACTGATCAAAAGAAAAATACTATTTAATGTCAAAGTGAAAAGAGATCACCTAAATCATCGCTGATGCAGTCACTCAATAAGTTCAATGGAAAGAACCAGTCTGTAGTATAAATGCATCTTATCAGGAAGGTCCAACTTATTATGGGGAGTCAGTTTGATGACAAAATCTACAAAATGAAGACTAAGCAACTCCATAAAATCAGAAAAAGTATGGAATTGATGGTATGGAGAATGCAAATAAAAAAAAAAATTACACGATTCTTAAATTTATTTTGACTTTTATTTCATTGCAGACAGTATGAAGATATTTCATGTTTTTCCTGGTCAAATTCATTTAATTTGTTAATATGCATCCATTCCTACATTTCAGGCCTGCAATATACGTCTGAAAAAAGTTGGGACTGTAAAGCATTTACCACTTGGTAATGTCGTTATTCCTTTTCACAACACTTAAAAGAAGTTTTGGCACTGAGGATACCAACCAATGAACCGTTTCAGGTGTTATTTTTTGCCATTCATCCTGCAAACACGTCTTAAGTACAGGGATGATGTTGTCGCATTTTTATTTCGACAACACACAACTTAACTTGGGGACAAGTTAAGACTGCAGGCAGGCCAGACCTCTTCTACTACTATGCCTTTGTAAAGTGTGGTTTTGCATTGTCTTGTTGAAAATGCATGGACGTGCCTGGAAAAGATGTGTTTTTCTGCATTAATGCTGCCTTCACAGAAGTATAAATTACCTTTGTCAAGGGCGCCGACACAACTATGACAGACCCTGGATTTTGGAGTTGTTGCTGATGACAGTCTGGATGTTCTTTTTTGTATTTGGTCCAGAGCACATGGTGTCCACTTCTGGAATACTGACTCGTTTGACCACAATACACGTTTGTACTGTGTAATGCTCCATCCCTGAGACTGCCGAACCCAGAGAAGTCTACACCGCTTCTGGGCATGGTTAATATAAGGCTTCTTCTTTGTACAATAAACATTTAAATGCATTTGTGAATGTAACTCCATATTGCTGTGCTTGACAAAGGTTTGCTAAAGTAATTCCTTGTCCATATCAGTTATTGATGAGTTATGGTTTTTGATGCAGTGCCATCTGAATGATTGGAGATTACGGGTGTTCAGCTTAGGCCTGCACCCTTGCCCTTTATGCCATGAAATTCTTTAGTTTTTAAACATTTCAATAATTTTCTCACACATTTGTTGACAACCTGGTGATCTTCTGCCCAGCTTTGTTCCTCAAAGGCTCAGCCTTTCAATGATACTGCTTTTCTACCAAATCATGATTACAATCACCTGCTAACATCATCTCTTTGAAATCACATCATTGTTTACCTCATTACTGGCCCTAATTTGCCCTCGTCCCAACTTTTTTTGGAATGTGTTGAATGTGTTCCTGAAATGCAGGAATGGATGCTTATTAACAAACTAATTGTCCCCGGTGGCTCCGCCTGCATAGTAGTGAAACAGGATAAAGTTTAAAAATTAGTAAAAAAAATGTAATTATTTGTATTGAGAAGAAATTATATTGATAGCTTTCATATCCGAGGGCCTCTTGATATACAATATTTTTGGTTTTGCTATCAGGAGTGAGAATGTAGCTGTGCTCTCTTTGCCCAAAATGTAAAAAGTTGGGAAGGTATCTCTGGCCAAGCAGAAGGTGGGTACTCTCCAACGTCAAACGTTGCCACTGTATGTGATCGTGTTCAGCTTTGATGGGAGACCGTCCTCCGCATGGGGAGAAATGCATGTGGCCCTGATATCTCTGCTAATAGCAGGTACCATCTCTCAAAATAGCTCTCAAAAACATCAAATGTTACTCCTTAACAAGCTCTAGATGATAATGTCTGCTGAACAAACAGCTATCGCTAGCTAAGCGGAGGCAAGGTACACTCCAACACGTGGTGAGAGGTAGAGCGGCCTGAACGGAGGCTGGCGCGTGAGTGAGGAGGGCCCGCATTCCTACTCCTGAGGTCCCGATTCCCCCTCCCCTCGGCCCACTGCATGTTTCTCGGATTTGCGTGAAAAAATCAGTGCCGCAGCCAAACTATAATATTTAGCACAATGAGAGAATTCGGAAAATCAACCAGAATGTTCGAGCAAATTATAGAAAAAAACCCAATCTAAATCCGTTAAGTAATTCTCTCGTGAAAGGCAGACAGACAGACATTGGATTTTATATATATTTAGAGATAAAATGAACCATCTTTGGTTCATACTGCAATGACATAAAAGTCAAAGTAAATTTATGAATCACTACATTTTTTTATTTGCATTTTTCATATCATCACACCATTTTTCTGATTTAGGGCTGTAAATCCAGTCAGATATGGGGAAACACCTGTAGACCCAACAGAAATTACAATTAAAGTTATTTTCCTGGAGCTATAAGGCAGCCACTGTTTTGCTGTATCACCCCATATTAAATTGTATCACAACATAATATTCTCAAACCTGCTTGATCCATTCCCTGTTTGCTGGGGGCTAGCAGCATCATCTGAAAGCTTGGAATGAGCGCCAGTTAGGTCACCAGTTCATTGTGTTTAAACATGCAGTCATTATCAGGTCAGTTTAGAGTCACCATTTAATGTAATCTGCACATCTTTGGGGACGTGGGAGTAAAACTGGATGACCCTGACCAAAACCCACATATGGCCAGTAGGTAGGCACAGGATTGAAATCCAGGGTGCTGAATTCTTGAAGCTTTTGTACTAGTCACTGCACCACCATGCTTCCAAACAAAGCTTGCTGTAAAGTAGAAACTGAACTTCCAGTCTGCATCTCTTAAATCACTGACAAATATAAGGATGTTAAGCTCTTTTTTTGATACCCGCGTAGTAATTCCTTATTTGAGAAAAAAAGTGGTTAGCGGGGTAACCTAGTGGTAAGCATAGCTGCCTGGTCATTGTCAATGTCATGTTGGCATGTTCTCCTTGTGATCACGTCACTTTTTCTCTGGGTATAATTTTATGCATGTGTGAGGCCACCTGGAGTTTATTTATGATTAATCTTTGCAATGAATTGGCACATTGTCTGAAAATTGCCTTGTCTTCAACGATTCTGGGATACATGCTGCCCCGACTCCCCCTGGCTCTTAGATGAAGCGAGTTGTAAAATTTTAGGTAAAAAAAATCAACAGTTTTAAAGCAATTCTAACCACACCACTACTCATTCAATGAGCTGCAACAGAAATAGTGGTGAGTCCCTAATGTTTTTCACTGTTAATGCCACTTTTACTTTTCAGAGATAGTTCTGTCTGAGGACAAACTTATAATTGTAATTTTAATTCTCATTAACATTATTTTGAACCAATTCTGCTCCAGCCAGCATCAGGAATAGCCCATTTATAGCAGTGTTTGCAATTAGCATATGGACACCTTGGTGTAACAATATAAAAATGTTTTGTCACCTTAACATGAAGCAGGTACCACGTGATTCCTCCAATGAGAAGCAGGATGCCCAGCAGAATGGCGATGATGTAGAGCAGAGACCAGTTTGGTAACACTGTGACAGCAGGAGGATCTATACCATGTAAACAGAGACAGCTGTCAGCACATAACTTGGCATTAACAGAAGTACAATGCAGAGTAAGCAGTAGCCTTTCACTCTGCTTGTTCTCATGAAGGTGTCGTGAAGTACAAGAACTCGACCTCTTCATTTTCAGTCATAATATTTAGCACAGCCTGCTTTCCTGCTGAAGAGTTTGTTTGCTTTTAGCAAACTCAGATTTATCAAAGAGGCCCACACCCAACTCACCTTTTACTTCTAAAATGATTTTGCTCTCATATTTCCCCAAAGGGAATGTGGTTAAAGAGCAGCAGTATTCCCCCGTATCATTACTTGCAACGTTCATGATGGCCAGCTCCAAGAAAGAGATCATGAAAAGACGTTGGGTGTAATTGGAAGAAGAACTGTTTCCATGATTCTTGTCAGAAATGAAGATTATATTTTTGTCACACCGACTCCACTCAACCTGCTGGATATAGACCTCTGTGCCCTGTGGGTTAGGTAAATTGCACTTCAGTGTGGCGCTGTCTCCTCTTTGAACGCTGACATTTTCAGTATTCTGACCCATTAAGCCTGTACATAAAAAAAAGAAAAGAAACTTTTTTATTATTATTCACAGAAATCTTTTTCCGTGTTCCCACAAAATGTCAATACTGGTGAAAGAATTCTCTATGATCATAAACTGGATTTAACAGCGTCAGGAAATGGATTGATAGATGGATGACAAACAAAACCTTTACTTGTATTTGCCTTTGAGCCTGCTTGAAAATTCTTTCTGGAGCCAAACATTTCACCCTCTCTGGGGTGTCACATGACTGGGGGTCTGAGACTGTGTGAATTGTCCTAAGCTACCTTATTATAACCGGTTGTGCCCAATACCCTTTCAATGATTAAGTGTGTTGGAGCACCACTCCTGGTTTCTGTACTGCAGGTCTTTTAGTCAGGTGCAACCTCAGTATATGGAAAGGAAAGACCTACACCCTCTCTATTTTGGAGCTTAGTTTTTTAATTACATTTTTTTTTTCTACAAGTGAAAATTAACCTATTCTGCAGATATCCATCCATCCATTATCCAACCCGCTATATCCTAACTACAGGGTCATGGGGGTCTGCTGGAGCCAATTCCAGCAAACACAGGGTGCAAAGCAGGAAACAAACCCCAGACAGGGTGCCAGCCCACCGCAGGGCGCACACATACACCAAGCACACACTAAGGACAATTTAGAATCGCCAATGCACCTAACCCACACAGACACGGGGAGAATATGCAAACTCCACGTCCGGGAAGCGAACCCGGGTCTCCTAACTGCAAGGCAGCAGCGCCACCATGCCGCCTTCTGCAGATATGTATTTTACTATTCTTTTCAGTTGATGAGTTACAATTAATATGCTGTAATTTAATTACAAACCTATACAGCATAATTGTCAATATTACTTTACCACCATAAGAGTTAATGAAACGTATGAAGTATTTGGGAAGTGTATACATAGATGACAATTTTACTGCATACATCTACATAATAAATGTTAGGAAATAAGATTGACTTAAAATTTTACCAGTCGCAACTATTCATTGACAGAAGGCTATCAACTAGTAACCTACTGAATTTAGTAGCTATGTAGGTATGACCTTTTGAAGGGAAATGCGTACAGAGCAAGATAAGTGTGAATGATGTCTTGATAGACCACCTTTTCTGGTTTTATTAGCAATAGGAAAACAAAACAAAACCGCAAAACATTCCATAGTCTGATGTTAGAACTGAAAATTTTGGTGAAACCCTAAAAGCAAAAAAGCTAGCGAAATCCCTGCTGGTAGTGGGTTTGTACCAACGTTACTACCGAGTGTGCTGGAAAATTCAGCACCAAATTTAAGAGGATTGACAATACTCTTACTGTAAGAGCCATTTTCCTAGTTCTATAAAATGTATGAATATTTATTAGATGATAATGCATAAAATATGGGAGGTTCCTATAACCCCCGTGAATAGAATTAAGTTGGTATTTTCCTGTCATTTCTTAACAGTTCTGAGTTAACAATGTTCTCCAGTAAGTGTTTAGCCTCGCCTTGTGTAAGGTACAGAGGCATACGGTTTTTTAACCGTGTTCTTGTTTGTGCTCGCGTTCGTGCTTGCGCACGCTACCGCACCTGGTTACATGTCTATGTGCCAACGACCTACGGGCCCTTTGTGTGTGAAGTAACTCATAAAATAAAAGAGTTTTGAACCGTATGTTTTAAAGCATACAGAAGAAGAAATAAATAACCTTTAAGTATAGAAATAACCAAAGCTTCTCAAGAAAAGCTAAGTTTATAGAAGATACATTTTTCCTTTTTTTGCCTTATTTCTATGTGTGTAACTATTTTTCTTTTTATTCTTGTATGGATTATTTGCCTTTAACTTTCACTAAATATTTTTAAAACGAATTTTGGACTGAGAGATTTCTTTGACACGCGTCTTACCCGTGCCTGACTTCGCCTTATGCAACAGCGGCTACACTTAACTACTACTACTATGTGAAGTGTAGCAAAGGCATGGAACCCACTGTTTTCCATATTGCATTGTCATTCTCCATGTTTGAATCCAATGTTTATTCCTGAAAATTGAATCATTACTGAAAATAGTCCAACACCTGTCCGGGGACAGTAAAGAGTCAATGACAGCTGACACACTGTGAGACATTGACCCAAGGACATCACCACATTTTATGATACAGCAAAAAGAGCTTCAATTAACAATCCATCTCTGCTGCCCTGATATTATTCACTGCGTCTGCTTGATCTTTCCTAATAGGCATGAGCATATAGCTTTAGGCATTTTTAACCACATCATTCCACCGTCACATGGTAGCTTCACAAAGACCCCTGATTCACTCTACTGTTTGTTCCACTGAGGCATGCCTTCTGAGCTTTTCATATTCCAGCGGTCCAAATGCCCTATTAACTTTTTAACTCCAGTCAAATGTGTATTCTTCTAGTTGTGACAACAATTATAATGGGCAGGCAAATGTTTTTTTGTTAGTCATTTGTTTCTTATGTTTTTAAATAGAGTGTAAGGTGTCCTTGGTTTTGAGAAAGGTGTTAAATAAATAAAAATTATTACTGAGAAGGGTGCTAAATAAAAATTACTAGTAATTCACCAGTATACCAGTATTCACATAAACTCAACTTCTGGCTGTGAATACAACTAGCTTTTGTCATCCACACTCTTAAAAATAAAGGTGCCATAGGAGCAATGGCATAGGGAAACCATTTTGGGTTCCCAAAAGACCATCTACATGAAAGTTCCAGAAAGATCCTTCATTTATTTAGATCTGTAATAGCAAATAACCATGAGTAGATGGCAACAGATTTGGGAAATACCAATAGCTCCTGATCTTAAAAAGACTCAAGCTGTATACAGTAACACAAGCTAAATCCAGGTTTCTTAATCTGTGAGTGTCCTGCAAAGTAGCTTACCAAATATAAAAGATTTTGGTTTTATTTCCTGCATTTTAAAAAGTTCAAAGCACAAAGAAACCATCCCAGAGGAAAAGGTGCTTTTCAAGCAATAGTTCTAGGAGGAGCCACACAATCCAGTGAAGAACCATAAAGTGTTATTAAAGGGCCATTATTTTTAAGAGTGCATTGTGTTTGAGAATGCATATAAAAACTTGTTCATCCATGCTTTTCAAGATCTTCTTATTTCTTTCTTTATTTACTACTTTTTTGATTACTATATATGCTTTGTAGACTTAATTTGATGTGCCCACTAAAAACACTTTACAATTTCAAGTTCAGGTGCAACCTTATTAGTGTCAGTTTCAAAAGCCTGATTTTCATTTCAGACACAAGAGGGAGACAAACACCACCTCAGTCAAAAGCATAGTTGGGCAAGTCTTCCTCTTCCTCATCAGTTAAAAGAAAATGTGTGTTAGATGAACTTTAATACTTTGTAAAGTTTTCCCTCAAAAAAGTACAAAATATCATGAGGTTAAACATAGCAGATGTGGCTCACAGTAGAATGTGGACTATAAGCTGAAAGAACACCATGGTAATTGTAATGTGTGTTTTCAAAAGAAACTGGATTTTGGTATTATAATAAACATTTCCTTTATCATATTATCTAATATAATGAAGTGCTTTGAGAGAATCCTTCTAAAGTACATCAAGGATGCCATCCCTGCAGGATTTGACAACCATCAGTTCGCCTACAGGCGGAACAGATCGGCAGAGAATGCTGTCTCAATAGTACTTCACACAGCCCTGACTCATCTGCAGTGCCCTAACACTTATGTTAGGATGCTATTTGTCGATTTTAGTTCAGCATTTAACACCGTAATCCCAGACAAACTGGTACAAAAGCTTCATAATCTGGGTCTGTCCACATCGTTGTGTCTCTGGATCAGGGACTTTCTCACCAACATGCCTCAGGTGGTTAGAATTGGAGATCGTACATCAGCCACACTGGTTCTGAACACAGGCATGCCACATGGTTGTGTGCTCAGCCCACCACTCTTCACGTTATTTACACACGATTGTTCTGCCATCCATGCCACAAATATGGTTGTGAAGTTTGCAGATGATACGACCGTGGTGGGTCTCATATCAGACAATGATGAGACTCACTACAGAGAGAAGATACAACACATAGCACTATGGTGCTCAGCCAACAACCTTTGGACTATAGGAGGTCCAGAAGAACAGAATGTGCTCCTATATTCATACATGAGGAGGCTGTAATGTGTGTGGACTATATCAAGTTCTTGGGTATCCACATTACATCAGATCTGCCCTGGTCTTTGAACACATCTAACCTGGTAAAGAAGGCACAACAAAGACTCTTCTTCCTCAGGAAGATGAGAAGTGCTGGATTCTCCTCTCGGCTGCTCACAAAAATCTACAGATCCGCTATAGAAAGCATTCTCTGTCACAGTATGACAGTGTGGTACGGCAGCTGCACAGTACGGGACAAGAAGGACTTGGCACGGGTGGTGAGAACAGCACAGGGGATCGTAGAAAGTCCTCTCCTAGACCTCGACTCTGTATATGCTGGAAGGGTTCAGAAGAGGGCCAAATTTATAGCTGTGGATCTCACCCATCTGGGAAATGGACTGTTTGTACCGCTGCCTTCAGGAAAGCGGTACAGAAACATAAAAACATGCAGCAGCAGATTGAAAGGCAGCTTTTTCCCCTGAGCTGTGAAGTCCATCTGCCCCTGTTGGTAAACACACATACATCTACATCTACCCCTAACCTGCCCCCCTGTAGACATGCACACGCACTTTCCCTCATAATCCTCCCCTGCAGACCCACGCACACAGATCACTGGTCTCTGCAGGCATACTACCTCAGGAAAAGTCTGGACTTGATGATGTTTTATTGCTGCTGTCTTTTATACTCATTATGTTTATTTTATTATTTATAGTGTATTGTGTATTTTAAGTATTCTGCCTTGAAGCCGAGTCCTACCAACAAAAAATTTTGTTATGTGTATGCATAATGACAATAAAGAATTCTATTCTATTCTTCTTAGGTTTAAAACACTGAACACTATTTTTTTTTCCTCTACATTAAAACCCTTATTTCAATAGCCTATATCAGGGGTTTCCTAACTTTTTTTCCCCTGAGAGCTACTTTACAAAATGAAAATAGCCGAGAGCTACTTATGTTGTCTAACATTTATTCTCATAGCTTATTTCAACCCAAACAAACTGAATAAGCTTGTTTTGCCTGAATACAGTATTTACAAAATCTTGGCATCCACAACTCACATTTTGCATTTAAACATCACAAAAATATATTTAGTTAACCTGCAAGTGCATTTTGTATGTCTGTATGCATTTTCTAGTGTATCTCACACTATTGAATTAAAACATGAATGCTGTCAAATAAAAACAATGCGATTCCAAATACACAGATATTACTTATTCATTTGTCATTTTGTTACATGTCACTGTTTCACTTCAGAAGAGTATTCACATGTCCAGTTGCATGTGTGATGTGTTTTTTAGTTAGTCAGATGACTGGCACTGCATGGAGTCAACAAGTGAGGTTTATGGTGGAGTGTAGCTCGCCAGCTTCGGGGCGTATTCCCTAACTCCGTTTAGCTAGCGAACGAGAGACCAATTGAATTCAACTTGGAAAGGGATTGGAAGCTACAGGTAGCTCGCGAGCGACGTGTTGGAGGCCCCTGGCCTATATGTACACTCTCTTCTGGATTCAACGTCAGCCAGCAGCTGCACTTCTGGCGCTAATACCAAAACAGACTAGCAGTGGCGTCTTTCATGTTTTATTCAAACATTGTGCCAAACGTTGGGAGCTAAAAAGAGGAAGGGCATCCCAATATATGTTTCAAGCTATATCCAAAATTACAAAGGTAAGATCCATTAGTATTTAAAACGTGTCTATTATGAACTTACATGGGACAAATATGTGATTACATTAACTTCTTTTAAAAAAACAGAATCACAATAATTAGTCATTAAACTTTATTCAGGGACAGGTGAATATGTATGTATGCTTAATACTGCAATGTGCTGGACACAATATATCAGCCAAAAGAAGGAGTTGGTATTACACCATCAATAGCAGTAGCGCCTATAAAAACGGCAACTCCGTACAGTCTCACGCACTTTAGGCAGAAATCCTAACTCTGAGATGGAACCCAAGATCCTCTGAACTAAATCCATTCGTTAGATAAATACCCAGAACTTCTATTATGGAAATCCAGGACCTGTAATTTAGACATTGGTCATTACAGACAGTGACCACTAACCTGGTCATGTTCATGTAACTGGATATCTTCTGAAATGGAGACTGGTTATGCAAATCATAAGCCTTCAAAACAAACCAATCTAATTTCACAACAAGCCTCCTTTTCTAAACAAACTTTTTAAAATAAAGGCACAAAGGATGGGAGACCATTCCATTTCAGACAACTCACGGTCACTCTATATGGGCCAAATTTACATTACTGATCAATCTATTTGTCATTGGGATGTGCCTGGAAGAAACAAACATTGGGAGAACATGCCCCACACAGAAAGTCTCTTTAGATGTGTGTGAGGCAGCATTGCAACTGTACCTGCAACATGGGTGCTTCTTAAATGGTCAGTCATCATCAAAAACACTGAAACCTGCAAGCTCTGGTTCATTCTTTATCTTATGTTACTGTTTTAGCTCAGTTGTTTAAGATATTTACTAGCCGTCCAACAGGAACACGGCAATGTTTAATTACCGTAGGGATAGCTGTATTCCTTAACAGGTATTTCAGAGTTCTGCCTCTGCCTGAGCAGTTCTTACCTTTTTCCCAAATGTGAGCCCCAGGTGACATCTGCATCAGTAGAGAGACACTGCAGTCAAGTTAATTTGCACACATAGGGTTTATCATCAGAAAAGACAACTTCCCCTCAGGGATTATTAAAGTATAGCAAATCAAAAAAAAAAATAGATCCTCTTTTGGATGTGGGTATCTTTAAGCCTTTTCAATGTACAAACACTTTCTAAATTAATCAGTCATTAAACTTTATTTATCATCACAGCGTGCAATAACAGATCTCCAGTAAAACCCAAAAGAAGTCAGCTGAAACACTAACTGGATGCAACCAACATTTAACCTCATTTCCAGTTGCTCATTTTTGGGGTATGTATTATGCAGATGTCATGGAAAATGCCTTTTTTCCTCTGCTGAATTTTTTTTATAAAAGCAATCTCTGCAGTTTAGTACTGCGTATGCAGTCTAAGTTGTTCTGTAGGAAAATTTGCAATGAATGTGAAAATAATAACAAAAACCACAATGGTGTTGGGCCAATTCTAGAGTTTCATTTTTGTTTCTGTTAAGCCATTTTACTGTTTATACTGACTACATGCTTTACTAGACACAAATCAACTGCTATTTAGTGAAAAGATACAGTATCCTTTTTTAGAAACAATGCTTTGGGTCTTTTGGGATTCAGTCTGGGAACCCTTTCGATGAGCATTGATCTTCACTGCTCAAAGAAGATCCAAATTGGAATTTCAATTAAATACACTTAATTACAAATAGATGGAGAAATGGAATATCTTACCATGCCATATCATTCTCTGTCCTAATTGCTGGGGGCTGGAGCCAATCCCAGCAGCACTGGGTTAATGGCAAGAAAGAACATTGTGCTAGGCACCATTTATCATAATGCCTACTCATTGATACACCAACACTTCCACTAATACTTGGGCACATTAACCTAATCTACATACTTTTAGAGTTGTGGGAGGAAAACCAGAGAACCCAGAGGAAACCCCTCAACGAGAATATGCAAACTCCATGGGAGTAAAACTCAGGATAATGAATCTATGAAGCAGCAGTACTAACAATTGCAATTGCCCAGAGTACATCATAACTACAGTAATTATAGATAGAAGTAGTAGCTCTGTCATATGTACAAAGAAGAGAGAGAGAGACAGAGAGGTTATGAGTAAATGCTTATACAGCGCATTGCCGCACCCACCACATGACAAATCAACTCAGGATCCCAGAGGTGAGACCTCAGCACCACACTAGTTCAGATGGAATGGAACCAGTGTGAGGTTTTTTATGGTGGATGAAGTGCCAGTTTTGCCACCAACCCCCAGGTTTTTCCCTGCAGGTTGGAGGGCCTACATGCAGGGTTGGATGCAGATTAATGTCATACCCAGGACGAAGCAATAGTAAGTTAAGGGTCTTGCTCAAGGGCCCAAAGAAGTAGAGTCACTTCGGGTGTTTACGGGGTTTGAACCGGCAACCTTCTGATTACCAGTGCAGATCCATACCTCAGAGCCACCACTCCGCCCCGTACATATGTACAAAGTACACTGAAAATCAGACATGCATTTCCAACTAACATACTTTATGTTGTGGAAGATAGATGAGATGACGCCACTTAGAACCCGACACAAAGAGACGCTAGAGGCACAAGTCCAAAGGGCACATGTGAATTTATTTATATATAGTGTCCCCAACAGCCCAATCACACACTTTCCTTTCTTTACTTTACTTTCTTATTCTCTTTCTTTATCTTTCAATCCGGAGTGATGACTGCTGGCTCCTTTTATGATTCCCCCGGAAGTGCTCCAGGTGCTTGTTGACCTATTTCCAGCAGCACTTCTGGATGTGGTGGAAAACCTGCCCAAAAGGGCTCAGCTGCTGTTGCAGCACCCCCTGGCGGCACCCCCCGGATCTTAACAGGGCTGTAGATAACTCCAACTCCCAAGAAGCCCTGCGGGAATCCGAGACACCGCTGCAACCCAGGGGGGCTGCCATCTAGCATTCCGGAGGAGGTAATGTTCTGACTACACTTGTTTCTCCAGTCCTCCCAGTGTGGAGACATCCCGGCCGTCCACCACAATGTCTATAAGTCATTTTTATCCTCAGATTAAAAACCACTTTTCTGTCACCCAAGTCTGTCATTTCTGTTTTATTAAAATCTACTATTATATTACACATGAATATTTAGATAATCACTTTAGTCTATTTCAGTGAGTCTATTGAAGGTCATCTCAAATCTACTTTCCATTTATCCAAATGGCACCTGCATTGGGGATGGTAACCTGGTAATAAAAAAATCTGAGTCTGTGACATTTGAAGTCAGACCTGGATTTACGCTTTAGTCTTTATATTTCTTAAAGGAGCATGTTAATGTTGGTTGGCTATTATAACACTATGTAAGATGTGCACACTGTGTTATCAGGGCAGCAGTTTCAATCTTGTGTCTAATATTGTGTCCATTGTTCAAAAAGTAAAGTCCAGTTCAAGATCATTATGACTATTATGTGAATACACAGGTCAGACAATGGAATGGTGGTTTCACTGCCATGACCACCTTTCATTTTCTGTTTCTTGTTCTTTTTTACAGCATAGCCGAGCGGTGTTCTTGTCACTGCTAGTTCCATCCTGAGCCAGTCATTTCACTGTCCCAAAATTCACCTGCTCAAAATTAACTTGACAGCAACGAGAAGAGGTTTAATCCCTTCTCCATGACATCAGCTATACTATGTCACAATGAAGTAGTTCTGGCATTTCAAGTTATTAAAGAGACACTTTTGATATTTGAAAAATCCAATTAAAAATTACAGCACACTTCTGCTTGGTTTCTTTACTTTGCACATATTGCTTTTTTATTAATTTGCAGAAGGACAATTATAAATAGTTGATTTTTTGGTATTGTATGGGTGACATTTTGGCACAGTCATTAATGCTGCTTTCTTGGATTCAGTTCCCAAAGTGGTAACTATTGATACAAAACATGCACACTTGTCCCAGGTCTGCATCGTTGTTTTCCCATGACCCATACATACACACATTATGTTGACTGACAACTGTGAATTGGAGTGGGGTGAGTATGTGGGGTGCCCTGCATCACATGCAGGGCTAGCTCCTTCCTTGGGTGTTTAGACAGACTCCATAACTCTTTTATAAACAAAGCAAGTTCAGAATATGTAAAGATGGTTAAAATGTGCTTCTAATATTCTAATTTTCATGACACATAAAATGTCATTGAACTACTTTCTTGACCCTGCAAGTATCTGAAGTGCTTCAAGCAGTAGCTGATATTCTCAGAGTGTGCACCACTCTGTCCTCATTCAGTTCAATTAAGTCAGACATTCTCAGTCCCATTTAATCAAGTGGTGGGATCGGTGATTTCAATTCATCTTTTTGCATTTACATTGAGGTCCTCACATTTGATTGTCTTGGAGTGTTTTAACTATCTTGTGGTGAACCAGTGGACTGGTCCAGTGGGCCAGGACAGCATAGAAAGTACCATGTAAATAAATAGCTTTACTTTGTACCTGCCTCTCTGAAACCAAAGCACCAGTCTAAATCTACATCACCATTCTACCACTGGACCTCAGTTCCTTTGCATTGCTTGTGCTGTATTTTTGTTTGCTTTGCAAATTATCTTGTCATGGTGATAAACTTGAAAGGCAATATATAAAGTGCCTTTGCCTACATCAATGGTATAATTCTACAGACTGACAGAAATTGTATAATTGAACAAAGATAAATACAATTATTATTAATTAGTGTAGTGCTTAATTATAGATAGATAGATAGATAGATAGATAGATAGATAGATAGATAGATAGATATTATTTGTCCCAAGGGGAAAATTTGGTATGAAAAGGTAAGCAGTACCACCTTAGTACAAGAGGGGCCACTGGCACTAACTGTTTCTTCTCTCTTCTCCAGAGCTGTGGGAGGATGTTCAAGGATGACACCTTTTTCCACCTACAACCCCCCCAGCAAAGGCTCCACCCCTTATGTGCGTAGACGGCATGTGATTCCCTGGAACGAGGTATTCCTTCTGGAACTCCCACTGAACTACCATACTATAGGCCTCACTAGTCGAATGCCAAGGACACTAACTTATTTATATATATATATATATACTGTGTGTGTGTGTGTGTATATATATATAGTGGACTTTAAACCCAGACACAAACGGACAAGGACTCACCATGTCCCAGAAACACACACGTTTATTATTTCCTTCTCCCTCTGCACAAACCCCAATACTCACTGTTCAGTCCTTTCTTTGGCTTTCCTTCTCTTTCTCTTCTGCCACCTCCACTCCTCCCATCGCAAGCTCCATCCTCTGCCTCCCGACTCCAGCTCTCCGAATGGAGTGAGGCGGCCTTTTTTATGCTTCACCCGGATGTGCTCCAGGTGCTTCGTGATGATCTTCCGGCAGCACTTCCTGGTGTGGCGGAAGTGCTGTCATCCAGGGCTCCTTAATTGTCCGGCCACCCCCTGGCGGTGGCCATGGACCCCAACAGGGATTAGCTTCCAAGCTCTAGTCCCGTGGCCCCCATGTAGACCAAGGTGGCTGCCCTTTCGTGGTCCAGGGGAGGTATTGTCCCTCTCCCAGTCCTTCCGGGCGTCCTGGCTTGGCAGGATCCCCAACCATCTGCCATAATATATATATACAGGTAAAATTCCGTTACAGTGAACTCCCAGGGACCTAAAAAATATTTTGTTGTAACAAAAATTTTGTTGTAATAAGATTCTGTATTTGTTACTGTAGTGCTTTCTTTAACTTGTGTCCGGGCGTTTGCAATCATTTCAATAGCTTCATTCGCGTTGATTTTAATCTCCTCCTGCCTACAAGTTATGGTGACGAGAATTTTTCTCAGCATTTCCTTGCGATAATATACTTTCAGGATGTGAATGATGCCCAAACCCAATGGCTGAAGCACTGCTGTGCAATTGGGTGGGAGGAATTCAACGCAAACATTATCTAAATGTGGAAGCATGTTGTGGGCAGCATAGTTATTAATCAGGAGCCGAATCATCCTTTTCTTCTTCATATTGTGAGATTTCTGAACTCTTTTGAGACCCCCCCCAACTCCCCACCAAACGGGAACGACATGCTGAAGTGTGTCCCAAAGCACGATTGCAGCGTCTGTGGAAGATTGTCTGTTGCTGGGTCAGGGCAACAGCAGGCTCACAGCGGTCCAGTGAAGCACCACAGAAGCAAATCATAAAAGATCAGGGTTGCACTATAAGTCCCTGTCTTGCACCCCAAAACATGAGGCTTAGTATCAGTACTTTAGCAAAACCAGCTTTATTCAGCTTGAAACAGGAACGGCACAGTTATTTATTGTAGCGTGATCTGCCACTCTGCTATACACAGACACAGCAGTCAGGCAGGGTCGTGGCCAGGTCAGTGACCAAGTAATCCTGCTATCTGCATTTACAATGTACGTGCTCCTAATCTTGCATCACCCATCGAGATCTTTCCTGTTTACTTTGGCGGAGAGACGCAGCATAGCTGTGAGCCTGCTATTGCCCTGTACAGACGTGAAGATCACACTTCAAGATGCTGTTCGGCATGCTTTCTAGTTGGGGGAGGTCCCAAGAGAGTTTACAAACCTCACATTTTCTTGAATGAGTGGCATACTAATAGGAATGTTTCTTGAACGAGCATCTCTGAACCACATAAAAACTGCTTTTTCGACGTCTTCAAATGCAGCAGTTCACATACATTTGCAACCCGAGATTTTTCTTCTTTTTTTGCTTTGCTTCTTTCAAGAAAGTTGACAGTGTCGATGGCGAAATTCCGAATTCACTGCCAACGTCTTTTTTCTTTTTGCCGCAATCGAGAGCTGCAAAAAATTAGTTTTTTTTCTAATATGAACTGTTATTCTTTTTTCGTGTCTGCCGTTTCTATAGGAGGGAGACAATGAGTTAAATTGCAATGGATGTTTTTCAAATGTTGACGAGCAATAAGAAAAAGTTATCACTGAAAACTGCAGGAAACAAAACAGGAAAAAAATTAAAAACAGTATGAGGAAAGTTCGAAGAAAGAAAAAAAATTACAGGTAGAATGTTTCTGTTTGGGGATCGTTGTGCACAACTGAGCTGCGGCCACAGAGCTAACTGCTCTGCAGATGATTCATAGAGGCATTTCAAGGTCTTTTGTGCACTTTGTTGTAATGAAAGTATCTGTTGAATGTACTTCGTAGTAACAAGATTTCTATAGACTCTTGTCATATGGGGAAACTGTTGGGACCATAAAAATACTTCGCTACATCAAAATTTCGTTGTAAAGATATTCGTTGTAATGGAATTTTACCTGTATGTATATATATATATATATATATATATATATATATATATATGGTGTGTCATTCATACTGTATTTCTGTTTGTACATGAGAATGTATAGTAACGTTTTAAAGGTGATTTAATGGTTTTGATTTATGTACAGCAGGTTTTTTTTCTTTTATTTAGCATCCATTTCACAATCATAGCTTTGAAGAACAGCCACACTGTGCATTAAATTAATTTCATATTATAACAGAATTTCCATTTCACTTCCATTTATGTTCACTGGTTTTAGCAAGTGAAGATTTAGAATTTCTTAATATGCTTCTTTGTGCTGCCATGCATATCCACAATGATGAGTTATCCTTTATCTATTGCTTGGTTAATCTGCTGCTTACTTCATCTGTGCCATTTCTTTGGATGCACTGTCAATGTGAGCAATGCTGGAGCACCACAAGAAACTGTCATTTCTGTTTTTTCTCTTCACTCTCTACACCTTTAATTACAAATATAACACTAGCTCATGTCACTTGAAAAAATTTTTTAGATGTTTCTGGACTTATGACGTGTATTGATAAGGGCATGAGACAGAGAATAGGAATCTAACCTTGGTGCAAAGTGAATTGTCTGCAGCTTAACATCAGCAAACCAAAGAACTAGTTATTAACTTTCACTGCACCAAAGAGCCTCTTTGTCCGGTCACTATTCAGGAGTGTATGTAGAGTAGAAGTAGTGCACTCCTGCAAGTACATAGTGGTCAATGGCAGTTTGAGCTGGTCTCGTTAAACAGAGGAACTACTTAAGAAAGAGCAGAGTAGTCTCTTCATCTGTAGGAGACCGAGTTCCTTTAATGTGGATAGTGGGATCCTTCATATCTTCTACAAATCTGCGAAGGTCAGTGCTGTATTCTATGCTATGGTGTGCCAGGCTGGTAACATCACTTCAAGAAATGCCCACTGAATGAACAAGCCAATTTAAAGGGCAGACTCACTTATTGTGCACTTTGGACCCCCTGGAGGTAGTAGCAAAGGAGAGATGTGGGAACTAAAACAAAACTGAGTGCCATTATGAACAATGTTGCACATCCTCTCTGACAGTAATAAATATTAGGAGAGTGAATGGATAGTAATAATTTGAAATAGATTGTAATAAAGAAATATATCATACCAGCAACTAATGATAAGAAACAACAGTGGTAACAAGTGTAACAAATGTACTTAATATAAATAAACTATTGGGGCAGATCTAAAGGCAGAGGGCAGCAGAGATTTCAGAGTTCCAGACAGCCAAGGATAGAAGCTGTTGCAGAACCTGGGAGAACTGAATCAGATGCTACAGATTTTCTACCAGATGGAAATGGGACACAGAGAGCACTGGAGGGATGGGAGGGTTGTGCTTTATAAAGATGTCTTTAATGGAAGGAAGAGAGGTCACTATGATCCCTATGATCTTTTCTGCAATGTGCAGTATCTTTTGTAATACTGTACCTTACAGTAAGAGATCCTGCAGTTCATAAACCAGACAGTGATGCAGTTGGTCAGAACGCTTTCCATTTTACCCCTGTTGAATGCAGTGAGAATCAGCGGAGGCAGGCTTGAAGAAAGTGGAGATGTTGCCGCACCTTTTTGGTTCTTTAGGTGGTGTTATTTGGCCAAGTAAAGCAGTTGTCCCAAAATGTGTAAACCTTAATGGACAATGGGGAAAAAATTCAAGGATATGAGCTTTTATTTTGGATGCTATGGTTTTACTGGAATGAACATTATGATATATAATACCATGAAGCGAAGGACAAATTACTGGATCTGTCTGTGCTGAAAAACTTTGTTAGTCAAGTAAAAAAGTGCTTATTATTATTTTTTTTGTAAATGGTGGTTTAGTAATTATGAGTGTTTTGAACTTCTAAAAATAAAACTTCTAAAATCAAAAAGTTTTGCAAACTGACCATGCAACCTTGCTGGTCCTTGTTTTGAATTTAAACACCACTGCATAATACACTGATGCCATCAGAGTGACACAAATTACGGGTTACACATAAGCTTTCTCGCTGCATAAAGAAAATTGCAATTGTATATTTCATAGCTGAATAGACCCACATGTGCAGTAAGTGGTAAATGAAAAAAAAATGTCCAGCAATTGCACACCTGAGCCTAGGATACATCTAAAAATGTTTCTGTGAGTAATGAACACATAGAGTATACACAATCACAAAGTGCAAAAATATAAATAAACCCCAGGGTCCACACCTGGCCCACCTACTTATAGGATACCAACTAGTCTTGTTTGCCTCTCACCTTAAAACACCAAGGCAATCCAGAGCAGTTCCAACTTGCCTCCAGACCATTAAACACAATTAGTAGCAAACAGCATTGCCCAGCCTTTCATACATTTTCAGGCTCTTCTGAAGAATGTTTTTATGTATAATGGGCCTGTCTGCCTCTGGGAGGCGCCTGGACACTCACACTGGACTCTAATGTGTCCTGCAGGCCACAACATAACACAAGTATTCAATAGTAACAGTTCTTGATCTTTACAAGTTGGAATTAGTAGGGTTACATAAAATCGTAAGGACCTTAACTTTTAATGGCCTAAGAGAACAAACAGAAATGGACCTTTCAGTCACAATATCAGAATTTAGCTATGAAAGAAATACATTCTGGTGGTGTAGTGGTATCACTGCTGGCCTCACAGTAAGGAGACTAGGGTTTGTGTCCTGCGGCCTCCCTGCGTGGAGTTTGCATATTTCCTCCCCATGTCTGGGTAGGTTTCCTCTGACTACTCCAATTTCCACCCAAAGTCCAAAACAAAAGATGGATTGGCAACACTAAATTGGCCCTAATGTGTGGTTTGTGTTGAGTGTTTGCCCTGCAATCAAATGGCACTCTGCAAAGGGTTTGTTCCAGCTTTGTTTCCTATGTTAACCAGGATAGGCTCCAGCAACCGCTGGCAACCTGGTTAAGCACTATACAGGTTAAAAAAATGGCTGATTAAAATTCTAGGTCAATATGTGTGTCAAACCGGCCATACTTTATATAAAATCATTCTTTGTTCACAGGTTATTTATGTAAAATTGGCTAAAACATATCCAGGACAAGGCTCAGTCTGAGAGTGATGGCTTCAGGATCATCCATCATTAGTGTCCTACACATAAGCCATTTTGGGCAAAAATATATTTGTATAAGTCTTGATAACCTTTTGTTTAAAATAACTTGCAATGTTTAACAATATTTGCAGTAAAATCAAAAGGGATAAAAGTGTGCTTTGAAAATTTTGTAATAATATATCATACAGCAGGGGTCTCCAACTCCAGTTCTGGAGAGCTACTGTGGCTGCAGGTTTTCATTCTAACCCTTTTCTTAATTAGTGACCAGATTTTGCTAGTAATTAACTCTTTGCCTTAATTTTAGTTGATGCGCAACTTAAGACTCAGCCCCCTTAATTATTTCTTTTTTCCTTAATTAGCAACCAAACAATATTAAGACACAAAATGTACCAACACATAAACAACAACCTGCGTCCATCACACAATAACTGAAAATAAAAAGGTGAAGGCCTCGGTAATGTTGATCTGCTCAGGTCCACAAAACATTTTTACAACGCTCTTAAAAAAGAAAATCAACAGTTTTGGAAAGGTCTGCCATGGCAGAATGAGCGCCATGGAATTAAATAATGGGTTTAATTAGCAACAAGAATGGCTTCAAATTAAGAAACTGAATGAAGTGAAGTTGTTGGAGTTTGAGGCCCCAACTTAGTTGGTCATCTGTTGGCTCACTTCACATCAAATTTATGTTTAGGTGCCATTTAAGGAAAAAAAGAATCAATTCAGCAGTCAGAGTCTCAAGAAAAGTCAATTAAAATAAAGGGAAATAGTAAATTAGCAGTAACAACTGGTCACTAATTAAGAAAAGAATTAGAATGAAAACTTTCAGCCACAGTAGCTCTCCAGGACTGTAGTTGGAGACCCCTGGTATAAAGTATATCACACTACTTGCATGAAGGCTTGTTCTGTTCAACTGGAAATATTCCAATCCCTAATCTGCAACTCAGGGGGATGTGAGGTTCAACCTTCTCAAAATGGAAAAGCAAGAGACTCTGGGTCTGTTGTATTTGGTAAGAACTTATTAAAGTATTTCCAAAGTAAACATGCCAGGCTGGAGCTTGTTGTAATCAGTATAAAGAATCATTTTGGGTAGGGCATTTGGAACATATTTTTGTATTTGCTATGTTGCCCTGACTTGATTAAATTGTATTTTGTTATTATGCCTTGTTCCTTAAATGAATAAAAGATTGTTATCCAAAAGAAACTACTCACAGACCAGTGAACTAGCTTTATACATGAGAAATGAGAACTGCTTTAGAACCAGTGTGACTTTGGTTAGCCAATGTTGCGAAATCCGCAGTACAACCCCCCACCAGCATGTTCAGAGACGCCACACCTCATGATGCTCTAGCCTCAATTCTGTGGTTTTTACTTGGCAGTGTTCGTGCATCTCTGGTGAGTCTCAGCTTGAGTAGGTGACAAGGATGTGAACCCGGACGTACGCATCATGTAGTGCCTGTCCCTTTCATCCGATCCACACAAGTGCACCATGTACGTGTTTTTTTTTACTATGTTGGCCTGGCACACTTCCTCAGGACCTGACTTGTGACTTCCCAGATTGTTATCTGCTGTCTTTCACCTACTGCCTATTAGTAATATTTAATTCCTTTTTTCTTCTGGCACAACTTCTCTGTGAAGCTTCTGCTCTTATGGTTAAGCCATCTGAAAAGAGGATCCACATATGGCACACAATTTACATCATGCTGGTGGCACTGCCAATTTACAATTCCACAGTCTTGGGTTTTAATCCTGGGCCTTGTCACTTTTGGCCAAATGGCAGAGGCAGCTTGATGGATGAGGTCTCCAGGACTCTAAAAATATCCAAATCTTATTATATGATATCATCTACTTTTAAATTCTGCTCCGTACTTCTAAAATTTTTATTTTTATGCTGTATTGAGGATTTGTTCTGTTCTGTGTATTGTATTGTATTGTATTGACCCCCTTCTTTTGACACCCACTGCACGCCCAACCTACCTGGAAAGGGGTCCCTCTTTGAACTGCCTTTCCCAAGGTTTCTTCCATTTTTCCCTTCAAGGTTTTTTTTGGAGTTTTTCCTTGTCTTCTTAGAGAGTCAAGGCTGGGGGGCTGTCAAGACGCAGGGCCTGTTAAAGCTCATTGCTGCACTTCCTGTGTGATTTTGGGCTATACAAAAATAAACTGTATTGTATTGTATTGTATTGTATTGTATTTTGGTCTACAGTAAGAATGTTTTCCCCATGTCTTTGTGGGAATTACACTTCCCAATCACTCATGTTTGCGGGAGCTTAAATGGTAACTCAGAACTTGCCCCCAAAGCAGTAAGTGTGTCAGTGTGTGTACACTGAGGGACTGGTGAACTTCTAAGGGGGCTTCTTTCCTGGAAAGGTTGCAGCCCCTGCAACCTTAAATTGGATTAGCAGGTTTGAAAAAAGGATCAGTGGATAGTACAGAGAGATCAGCCTTTCCAGACATTTCTGGCAGTTGCTAAGAATTTATTATATATAATGGGCCATCCGGGCTCTAATGACCCATGTATTCTGTGCATCTAAATGACAGAGCAGTCTGCTCCTTTAAAAAATCTTGCCTCATGATTTGTCAGCTGCAAGTGGGTATCCTTTTCAGTCTGTAAAACCAATGTTAGATCATAGTTTTTAATAATCACAAAATAAGTTAATTTATTAAATGTATAACTAAGGCCCTTAACCTGCAATTGCTCCATCCTGGGTATGACGTTAATCTGCATCCAACCCTACATGTAGGCCCTCCAACCTGCAGGGAAAAACCTGGAGGTTGGTGGCAGAATTGGCACTCTGGCCACCATAAAAAACCTCACACTGGTTCCATTCCATCTGAACTAGTGCGGTGCTGAGGTGTCACCCGCTACATGGCTGCACTCGGGTCCTAATCTGGGTTCCTGAGTTGGTTTGTCATGTGGTGGGTGCGGCAATGCGCTGTATCAGCGTGTGCTCCTAACCTCTCTCTCTCACTCTCTCTCTTTCTCTCTAAAGCAAATGGACATTTGTCTTATTGACTTTTTGATGTTATATTTCCTTATCTACAGGAAGTTCTTACAGACATTTGTTGTGGGCGTTCCAAAGGTCACTCACTGCAATGCATTTCAGCTCAGGTTTTCAAACACATATAGGCATACATTCTTAAACCCACTTATTCCGATTCAGGGTAGCAGGGGGCCCAGAGCTTTATCCCAGCAGCATTAGCAACAAGATGGGAAACGACATCAAACGGGACACCAGTTTATCACATGGCAGATATATTTTTCTTTTCTTTTTTTTTAAAACAGTATTAATGCGGTCCCAAAGGTCATATTGGAAAGCACAATTCATAGGGCTGACACAAGCACTTACAATATCTGATTCCCCAATAATAATTGATTAGATGGCATGAGATTTGCCAGCACTGCCTAGTGTGTGTCGTTTTGCTCTTTTGATCTGTCTGCCATCTCAATGTACAGGAATGTATTTCCTTCTGTCCAGTGTGTTCACTTTTTTCATTAGAGGATAGCAGAGCCTATGCCTGGTTACACTGGGTACACACATGGAAGCTGTTCCTAGATGGGAGATTATGGTGGGACTCTCTCAAGCACATACACATGGTCACTCATTACTACAGTTGTCAATCAACCTCACTTTCATGTTTTTGGAAAGCGGGACTGGAGCCACTGGAAAAACTCACACTGAAAGCGAAAGAACAAGCAAACCCTACATGGGCAAAGACTGCAGGGAATTGAGCTCAGGTCTCCGGATTTGTCCTTGCTTTGTAGCTATTGTGTTTTTCATTTTTTTTTTTTTTTAATTTTCCTTATTTTATTTTATCAGTTATAAACACACATCATTCTTTTTTTTTTCTTGGTAAAATATTTCCTAACTAACAAATCGTGCTTGTGAAAATTTCACAAGAATAAAAGCATTAATGAAATGAGGATGAGGGAGAGAAGAACATCACATGTTACAGTAAGAAAGGAGATTATTTTAATAAGTAGTGACTTGTGAGAGGACTCAGTATTAGAATAGTTACATAATTAGTATGGGATGTTATTATAGTCACTTACAACAGCAGTGTAACATGAACAGGTTAACAAAACTGGATAAGAAGGGTAATGTAAGTCAGTATGTGCAAAGTGTGGCCGTCAGGTAATGTAGTATACCGATGTCTACAATAATTTTTGGAAAATTTGTTGTATAAACATTATTGTCAGCGAAAATATTCCTCTATGTGTAACCCGCAAGTACCTATACGTTTAATCTGGGTGTCAATGTAAGTCTGGAAAATGTAGCGTACAGCCGGCCATGGGTAAAAACAGGGCCTGGCAAATAAACTCCGACGTTATTAAACATTTGTCGTTGTGAGTTGGTAATAGTCATACAATATGCTAAACGAATGGGGAATTGCCTATGCTGTAATATTAAGGGAAAATCTTGTTTTGAGTTGTCGGTGTTATGGAATCCCTTCAGTTCTTCTGTCGTAATGTTTCTTGTTATCTGGCAGTTTGCCGCTACTCTTCAAAAAGGTTGTATGTATGATTTGTTTTTTGTTCACTGTCTAGGTGCAAGACTTGCTGCCACTGATCTTCGGATAATGTCGCTCTGTGGTTTGTCATATGTTGTCTTTGCTGTTCTAAGGCATCTTTCCTGTGCTGGTTGGTCTGGCATGATGTAGATGTTTCTGCTTATGTGCGTTGGTGTGAGCATGTAGGCCGGAGAGACCGTTTCTGTTGGTCGCAGCTAGGCTGTATGTGTCTTTTCATTTTATTGGGAGGCTTACGTTGAAGTGAAGGAGATATAAAATGTTAGTGTCATAATGCAGTTTCGGTCAGTAACAAAGTATGCACCGAATAAACAGTCAAATACCACAGTCGATAATTGGTCATGTTGAAGAATTGAAGACTTGAAGATAACCCTAAGATCAAAACTCTGCCAGGAACACAGATTCCTCTCTGTTGTTGAGGAGGGATATAGTAGTTGTGGCAAACGTTATTTATATTGAGCATGGACGGACACAAGCGAAATAATATAAGGATGGTTGCTTGTTGTTACTGATTTGTTGACTTATAACTAGGAAAAAGAGCACTAAAAAACAATTCCTTTCACTTGAGCATGCAAGTTTTTTCAGGCTTCTGCTAATAACCAATTGTTAGAATGTGTACCAATAAACAAGAAGTTATTTATGTTTAATCTGTTGCCGCACAGGTATACATTAAAAATCATTGCATGTTTTTTCACTCTAGTAAGTTGCTAATATAAAGCAGTCTATAACTATGAGACTAAATAAAAATAATTTGAGACTTTTCAAAAGAAGAACTCCTTCATCGACAGCCAGTTTTTGTCCTCCCTAGATAATGCTTTCCCTAATAGAATAAATGTCTCCACCCTTGCAAGTATTTGTAAAAAGTGCGGTGCTTACAAATATGTGAGTAAATGCTTTGAGAATAAATGTTGAAGCATTTCAAAAAAATTAAGGGAACACTTAATCATCACAGTCTAACACCAAGTCAGTTAGGCTTCAGGGATATCAGTCTGTCCAGTTAGGAAGCATAAGTGATTGTGAATCAACTTCACCTGCTTTGATGCAAGTAAAAAGTGACAACAGGTGCACTGGAGAGACAGCAGCAAGACAACCCCCAAAAAGGGAATGGTTTTAAGGTTGGTGGCCACAGACAATTGCTCTCTCCTTATCCTTCCTGATTGATTCTTCTCTACTTTTGCATTTTGCTAGTGTTCTTGCCACTACTGGTAGCATGAGGTGGTACCTGCAGCAGATTCAAGTTGCACAGGTAGTCCAGCTCCTCCAGGATGGCACATTCATATATGCTGTAGAAAGACGTTTTGCTGTGTCTCGCAGCACAGTCTCAAGAGCATAGAGGAGATACCAGGAGATGGCTCATTACATGAGGAGAGCTGGACAGGGCTGTAGAAGGCCATCAACATAGCAGCAGGACCGGTATCTGTTTCTTTTTCACGAGGAGGAACAGGAGGAGCACTGCCAGAACGCTACAAAATGACCTCCAGCTGGCTACTGATGTTTCTGACCAAACTATCAGAAACAGACACTACGAGGATGGCATGAGGGCCTGATGTCCTCTAGTGGGACCTGTGCTCACAGCCCATCACCGTGCAGCTTCATTGGCATTCACCAGAGAATTTTACAATTGGCAGCTGCGCCATTGATGCCCTGTTCTCTTAACAGATGACAGTCGCACTGAGCACATGTGACAGACGTGAAACAGTCTGGAGACACCATGGTGAATGATATGCAGCCTGCAAAATCATCTAGCATGACCTATATGAAGAAGAGTCAGTGATGGTCTGGGGAGGCATATCTTTGGAGAGGGGACAGTCCTCCATGTGCTAGTCAAATGTACCTTGAACTGCTGTTATGTACCAGGATGAAGTCCTAAGAGCCATTGTCAGACTTTACATTGGTGCAGTGGGCCCTGGGCTCCTCCTGGTGTAGGACAATGCCTGGACTCATGTGGCCAGAGTGTTTAGGCAGTTCCTGGATGACCAAGGCATTGATAACATTGACTGGCCCATATTTTCCCCAGACCTGAATCCAATTGAGAACCTCTGGGATGTTATGTATCGGCGCATCTGACGCCACAAAGTAGCACCAGAGACTTTCCAGGAGCTTGGTGATGCCCTGAAATTCATTCAAGTTGGATTGGCCTGTGATTTAAATTTTTGGTGTAATGTTGAATCTAGCCCTCAATGGGTTGGTGATTTTGGTTTCCATTGACTGTTGTTATATCATTTTGTTCTCAACAAATTTCCATTTGAATATTCATTTTTATTTCATTAAATTTTTAATTTAATTTTTTCGAGCAGTGTATATATTGTTGTGGATGGCTGGGGTCCTTGCCCGGCCGAGATGCCTCCACACTGGAAGGACCGGGGCAGCAAGTGTAGTCAGAGCATTACCTTCCCAGGAATGCCAGATGGTATCCCCCCAGAGTTGCAGCAGTGCCTTGGACTCCCTCAGGGCTTCATGGGAGTGGGAGTTGCATACAGCCCTGTTGGGATTTGGGGCCGCCACCAAGGGGTGCTACAGCTGCTCATAAGCCCATGTAGGCGGTTCTTTCACCACATCCGGACTTGCTTCTGGAAGTAGGTCATCAAGCACCTGGAGCACTTCCAAGTAATGCATAAAAGGAGCCAGCAGACACTACTCAGGGAGTTAGAGTTGGGAGGAGGGAGACGAAGCTTGCCAAGGAGTAGTGGAGGAGAAAGAGAAAGAGAAAAGAAAGGGAGAGAAAAGAAGAAGAGCATTGTATTTAAGGTGTGCTTATCTCTGTGTTTGAGACTGTGCTGTACTTGTGGGGACAGGGAAGGCATTGCCCACAAGCGAAGAAAAACTAAAAATCATTTGTCCTTTTATAAGTGTTCCTCCTGCATCTGTCTGTGTTGGGTAGGGTGGCTGGCACACCCCTACTGGTGTCATGTGTATATATATATATATATACAGTATATATATAATATATATATATATACAGTATATATACAGTGGAACCTCGGTTTGCAAGTAACTTGGTTTACGAGTGTTTTGCAAGACGAGCTAAAATTTTTAATAAATTTTGACTTGATAAACGAGCGAGGTCTTGCAGTACGAATAGTATGGATACGCTTTGTCTGCTGAGCGTTATGTGATCATATCTGAGCTGATGGTTCTTCTCTCTCTCGCGCACGTGTGTGTGTATGTGTGTGTGTCTCTCTCTTTCTCTCTCTGTTTTGCGGGCAATCGTCTCCTATTCTCCGTCTGAGTCTGCGTGCCTCACTCATATAGTCAACATCTGTACGAGCATATACTGTTTACTACAGCATTGTGGCTGTGTGTGTGTGTGTGTGTGTGCACGCGCGCATGTGTGCTGTGAAGTGCCAGTCCCTGTCTTGCGCCCCAAAACACGAAGCTGAGTCCCAGTACTTTAACAACACCAGCTTTATTCAGCTTGAAACAGCAACAGCGTGGTTATTTATTGTAGCGGGATCTGCCACTCTCCTGTACATAGACCCAGCAGTCAGGCAGGGTCGTTGCCAAGCAGTATGTGCCCTGCGCATTTATAATGTTCCTTGTATCACCCATCGATGGCAGCCGCTTATAGCATGACCGCGATCTTTTTGGATACGCTTTTACGGCGAACTGCTACAGTGCTGGGAGACTGTGATTGCTTTGGGACGCTCTTCCCAAACAATAAACAAGAGTTTAGAAACTCACTCATACCAGCCATGATTCTTTTCAAAGGTAACATGCAGGTTAATTTGTTTTATGTATTTTTACTTTTATTTTGTATTAATCATTTTTATATGAATAGTTTTGGGTTGTGGAATGAATCATCTGAGTTTCCATTATTTCTTATGGGAAAATTCACTTTGATATACGAGTGCTTTGGACTGCGAGCACGTTTCCGGAACGAATTATGCTCGCAAACCGAGGTTCCACTGTATCTATATATATATATATATATATATATATATATATATATAGTGGCAGATTGCTGGGGTCATTACCTGGCCGGGATGCCTGGAGGGACCAGAAAAGAACAAAAATAGCTTCCGAGTCATGAGACAGCATCCACCCTGGACTAGGAGAGGACCACGGGAAAGGAGAAAAAGGGTTCTGGCCTGTTTGGACCCATTGCCACCATCAGGTGGCACCTCAAGCCTCATAGGACCTGGAGAACTGTCACTTCTGCCACACCAGGCAAGATGGCGGATGAACCTGCCAAGGACACCCGGAGTGCCTCCGGAAGATCGTCACCAGCCACCTGCCGCACATCCGGGCAGGAATATAAGGTGCCATATCCTTACAGTCTGGGAGCTGGAGTCGGGAGTGGGAGCAGGACGAAGGAGGAGATTAGCGGCTAAGGATTGAGTTATAGAAGAGTTCATTGTGGGAGATTATTGCTGTGTGCTCTGTGTGGTGTTGGGGACTGAAACCTGTGTTTATTTGTGGATGAATAAACGTGTGACTTTTATAAAGATGTGGTTTCCGACTGGTGGTCGGCAAGTCTCACTATATATATATATATATATATATATATATATATATATATATATATATCCATCCATTATCCAACCCGCTATATCCTAACTACAGGGTCACGGGGGTCTGCTGGAGCCAATCCCAGCCAACACAGGGCGCAAGGCAGGAAACAAACCCCGGGCTGGGCACCAGCCCACCGCAGGGCACACACACACAGCACACATTAGGGACAATTTAGGATTGCCAATCCACATAACCTGCATGTTTTTGGACTGTGGAAGGAAACCGCAGTACCCGGAGGAAACCCATGCAGACACGGGGAGAACATGCAAACTCCATGCAGGGAGGACCCGGGAAGCGAACCCGGGTCTCCTATATATATATAAAATATTATTACATATTAATTAAATACCCTAGAACATTTGTGCGAAATCTAATCTTAACAAGTTTCCAACCATTTCCCCAAGTTGTTATTGAAGAATTTATTTTAAAGTAACAGCTGGAATGCACTGTACTAATTCATTTCATAATTTTAAACACTCTGATAATGTTGCCTCTTACTCTCTGTTTGTCAAAATAAGTTTATCTCTTTTATTCTTTCCTCATGAAACATAATCAGTCTTCACCGTACACAATCAGCCTAGTCACTTTTCCCTGGGTTTTCTTTAATGCTTCTATGTCTTTTTATAACATGGATTTGGCTAAGTATTATTTGCTATTAATTATTAATCAATCAGTATTTTTATACAGCATAAATCAGTTTCAAATGCAACATTTGCTTCATTAACTGTTTTGCTCTATTGGGCTTTGTTATAAGGGAAGATCTGAGGCTCTATTTCAGTAAAAAATATTTTGCCTTTGCAGATATTGTGACATTACCATAAGTAATAAATTTTAAAGAATGCAATTCTAGTGACTTCAAATTTGATTACACAGTTTGCGGAGTTTAGCTCAATTGGGAGCAGAGTGTAGAGGATGCACAGAAATGCAGAGGGGTGTCAGAGGTGCTTCATGGCAGGTTTTTTCAATGCTGAGGGGCTGTGTTGTATGCGACTGCTAAGGACAGCAGTGGGCAAAGGCACATGTTTGTTATGTTACACAGGAAACTGGTCAGCAAAAGGCATAGTAATGACATAATCATATGAAGTGGCTATCAAAATGACTCCTGTATATGAGCTAGCACTATATACAGGACTGTTTCCTACCTTCTGTCTGATGATACAGGAATAAGCTTTGATTTTATGTAACCCTAAAACTCACTTAGGCAGGTTCACAAAATGGATTGATGGAGGTAAAATTTGATGTATTTGGTAAAGTTTAGAGTTTTTCTTTGGCAGCATTATTCCTGAAAGTTTTAAAAATAGAGGACAGTTGGCATTCTGCCAAATAAAAGTGAATAACATAATAATAGCAACATTGATCTGGCTTTCTTTTAATTTTTCATATTGATAGTTATTTTCACCTAGTTATTTATATTTCTATACTGTATATACAATATTATAGCTGTATAATGACTATGGTTGTAGAATGAAATCCTAAGAGTAGTTAACCTTCAAGTGCTTGATTTTTGTGTTTGTTTTTGTTATATATGCAATATATTCAAATGTCCCTTTTCCCAGCCACACTTGCCAGCTCATGCTGTGAGATCCCAAGGTGTTCCCAGACCATCTGGGAGACATAATCCTCCCAGCGAGCCCTGGTTCTTTCCTGGGGTCTCCTTCCAGCTGATGGCGTCTGTGAAACATCCACAGGGATTTCTGTGCTTCACACTTTAACTCTAAGGGAGAGCCCAGCTACCCCATGAAGAAGGCTACTTTATGAGATTGTCTTCCAATAATGTACACATCGACACAAACATTTACAACACACATATGGAAACACTCTATATACAATTTACAGCATATACAATATATGAGTATGCATAGAGAGTATATTTATTCATCCGTTTCCTCAATAGCATATGACCATCACAATTGTTAATCTAAGCTTGACATCAAACTAAAGGGGAAATGACAAACTGGTTAAACTGTAAGAATGTAAATCATTAAAAAATGTGAAAAGAAGCAATGCTGCAAAACCACAAATGCAGTGACGAATAAAAACAGTTGTGGTAAAAGCTGCCAAACCTCCTTTTTCTTATTTCTAAATATTTAATTATTAACACCCAACTCCCACCACCACCACCACTCATGACGTTTGTGGTCCAAAAAAAAAAAATGTATTAATTTTCATTTTCAACAAATTAGCTCAGCAAAAAGTAAACACCATGCACATTCCACTCAATATGAATAGATACATCTAAAATACAAACCCAAAACTATTATAGCAGAAATGCTCATAGCCAAGCTGGAATCCTACCCACTTCACAAAGAAATTTAAATGCTTGTGACAATTATTTGTTGATGTCAGAAATTTTTACGTATTGCGCAGTGGAGCCACAGTGATTGGCACGATCCTCTGTCCCAGGTTAACATGCCAGGCTGGCTCGCTGTCAGTGTGTACTTTGCACATTTTCCCTATGTCTGCCTCAGATTTTCTCCAGCTTTTCCAGTTTTCTTCCATATTCCAAAAATGTGCATCTCAGGTTATTGGCCCCCTTGTGTGTCAGGTTGGTTCCTGCCTTGTACCCAATGCTGCTGCAAAGGGCTCTGGCCCCCATGAGTATAAATCTTATGTTATGCTTGGTGACAATGCATTGAGAAAATGGGCAACACCCTGACTATCTGAGACTGGCTGCTCCGTCATGATCAAACACGAAAAAGGCACATTTTCTGTGCAAAACCAAAACCATTCAAAATATACTGTGCAATAATTATCTGTAGCATTTTGTAATCCATGTTTATCTCTTTGTTAGTCCACTTTTTATTTTGAATCTTTCATTGTGAATATTATATTATTAAATTTGTAATGACATTAAGGACAAGATTACATAAAAAGGAATGAAAAATAATTAAAAAAAAACACAAAGCATTATAATGTATCAAGTCCTATGCTAAAGGAACATGTGAATCATTGTTGCAAGTTAAAGTAACGATACAAATATGAAAGTACTGGAAATAACACCAGCACCTCTGAGAGCTACTCGTTTGTGTGTTATTTTCGAAGGCTATGGGAAAATGTTGTAATTTACTTAGTGGTTGTGTAATTGTATGTAAGCTCCATGAACACATTAGAATACAAGAAGTGGCCATTTAGACCAACATATAATTCTTCATCTAACGTCACCTATACACTATGAGGCACCAAGAAGCGGCTTTCAGTGATACAATGAGATGAACTGTTGTATGTCATGGCAGGTTTTTTAAGTAAAGAAAGAATTTGTGTTAAGTTTACCCTAAAGTAGTTTCCATCTGTACCCCCATTGTAATTTTAAACTCTGGTGTCCCCCTAATGAATCCCCTTCTCAGTTTATGATGCAATCCCTCAGTCTATGTTTTTAAATGTTTTTTAAAGTGAAAACATTCAGCTTTTTCAATTTTTCCTTGCTTTGTCCTACTGCAAATTTTCACTCCTTCAATACCCAGACCATTCAGGATATAACTTTATTTTTTAATAAATCTGATTATCTGTGTTTTTTTTTTCTGTGAGGACAGATGACACAGTGACTAGCAGTTAAAGGAACACTGAGAAGTCCTGACTATAATCTAAGCACCCACTGTGAAACAATACTTTGATCTCCATCAACCAAGTAAAGAAAAATGGCAACATTCTTACCTTGAAGCAGGCAGACGTAAATAATAAAGCTGCTGAAGAGCTCTAACATGGACTCCATGGTGTTGCTCCGAGAGTGAAGATACATGAGACTGCCAGTTACAGTGGAAGAGTATAAGACTGCAATATGAGTTAACAGGAAGCCAGCTCAGAAGTTTGGGGTGGGGGTGAACACTTAATTCCTGTTTGTCAGGAGGCAGCTGCTCACCCACACAGCAGCCAACAATGCAGATTAATTGATTTACCTGAAATAACTTAATTAATAAAGAAGTAGGTTGATGGAACCTACTTCAGAAGGTCACCATAGAAAGAAGAAGAACTGGGTTATGAACATCTAACAGGCTGCAAAATTAAAAAAAAAAGAGGAACAAGCCCCAAAGTCATTGATAAAATCACCACTCTGCACACTCGGTATTTTGCATTTCCTTTTTCTTGCTTCAGTAACAGACACTGCCATCTGAAACACAATACATTTTGAAGGGAGGAAGGAGAATGGTGACTAGTTTTCACCTTGGGTGAACACATATCTGAGCTGCTGCTCTCTCTTTATCAGTATTGGATGTGGTTATTCTGTACAAGGCCAGCAAGGACTGTTTCAAAGAAGATGATTCTTCATAGAAAACCATCTTGATTGGTCTATGGGCTAGTTTGAGTCTTAATTGGCCAGACTGTCTTGTAGGGACCCCGTCATTCGTTTCAAAATTTATGCAGACTTCATCAAAAAATAGATTTGCCTGTGTTTGTATTCAATCAGATTGCTCTCCGCAGATTGTTATACAGTACAGGAGATTAGCTTGGTGTGAATGATGCCCATAATGGACTAAGTACCTTTTGCTGCATTTCCCATCTTCTCTCGCTGGATTGTCTTAGGTCAAGAGTGCATGGACGAAGTGTTGTCTATGTGACTCTGGCACCTGGAAGGTTTCTGGTTCAAATCCTGTTACTACCAGAAGGCCGTGTGTAAGACAAAGCGGCCACACCTTTGTTTTTGTGATACTTTGAAGTGTATGAAAACTCAGAATAAGTCCCATAGAGTCAGGGATCCACCAGTCTATATTCTGCAGAAAAAGGGAGCAGTCGATTGAGACTGTTGGAGTTCCAAGATAGGGACTGACTGAAAAGAAAAACCACAGGCTTTTATAGCAGGGAGACAGGAGCTGCGTGTTTGCAAAAAAAAGGAAGTGGCATGAATTCATCTCTGGGTGCCAGTAGTGATGTCATTAGTGAAGGTCGGAAGTGAGGTCAAGAATAAATTTAGTTGGTCTTTTCTTCGGAAGTTCTGTATAAAGGGAAGAGGCATTAATACTCGGCACCAAACACCTTATTTTGCTTTTCAATACCGGATTTGTACCCTTTGACTGCCTCCCAAGTGCACGTGTGTGACGGAAGACAGCAGGGCAGTTGTAGTACTAGTAATAGTAGTAATAGTAGTAATTGTAGTAATAGTAGTAGTAGTAGTTGTAGTATTGTCACATGTAAAGACCAAATCAGCTTACTTGATATACTCCTTCATATTACTTGTTCAGTCACGCTGTCAGTGACTATAACCCTTCCAGTTAACAGCTAGCTTTTTGATTTAATTTTTAAAATTATTTTCCTTCTTCTAGAAACTCTGCCTCTCTTTAAAAAACATGAAGCTGACATCCTTGATGTGGGGTCTTCATATTTTCTATTAGTTTCAAAGGTGGGACTAGATTTTAAGTTTCCAAGTCAGAGTAGCTTGTGAGGATTTCAGTTTTATTATGTCTATCTATTAGATGGTGCCTTTCAGTCACCATACTGTCATGGAAGGCAGGGTCAGGCAGGTGTCCTTGCCAGTATCTATACTAATAAAAGGCAAAGCACTCACTCACTCACTCACTCACTCACTCACTCACTCACTCACTCACTGACTGATTCATCACTAATTCTCCAACTTCCCGTGTGGGTGGAAGGCTGAAATTTGGCAGGTTCATTCCTTACAGCTTCCTTACAAAAGTTGGGCAGGTTTCATTTCGAAATTCTACGCGTAA
>JANRMT010028174.1:94638260-94654680 GCA_026402145.1 Polypterus bichir lapradei
TGCTATATATATATATATATATGTATGTGTGTATATATATATATACATATATATATATATATATATATATATGTATATATATAACTGTGTATATATGTATATACTGTATATATGTCTATATTTGTATATGTGTATATGTATATATGTATGTATATGTATATATATATATATGATGTGTATATATATGTTTATATATGTGTTTGTCTGTGTGTATATATATATATATATGCCAGCAACACTCATGACAATGACAAAACAATTACATTGTCAATCATGTTACGTTATTATTAAAATGTTTCCTTTTCTTTTTACTTCTCTGCTGCCAAACACGGGTATTTTGCTATATATATATATAGATATATACTCAGCAAAAAAAGAAACGTCCCTTTTTCAGGACTGTGTATTTCAACAATAATGTTTTAAAAATCCAAATAACTTTACAGATCTTCATTGTAAATTGTTTAAACAATGTTTTCCATGCATGTTCAATTAACCATAATCAATTAATTAACATGCACCTGTGGAATGGTCGTTAAGACCTTAACAGCTTACAGAAAGTAGGCATTTAAGGTCACAGTTCTAAAAACGCAGGACACTAAAGAGACTTGTCTACCGACTGTGAAAAACACCCAAAGAAAGATGCCCAGGGTCCCTGCTCATCTGCGTGAACGTGCATTAGGCATGCTGCAGGGAGGCATGAGGACTGCTGATGTGGCTAGGGCAATAAATTGCCATGTCCACACTGTGAGACGCCTAAGACAGCGCTACAGGGAGACAGGAAGGACAGCTGATCATCCTCGCAGTGGAAGACCACGTGTAACAACACCTGCACAGGATCGGTACATCCGAATATCACACCTGCGTGACAGGTACAGGATGGCCACAACAACTGCCCGAGTCACACCAGGAACACACAATCCCTCCATCAGTGCTCAGACTGTCCGAAATAGGCTGAGAGAGGCTGGACTGAGGGCTTGCAGGCCTGTTGTAAGGCAGGTCCTTACCAGACATCACCAGCAACAACGCCGCCTATGGGCACAAACCCACCTTCGCTGGACCAGACAGGAGTGGCAAAAAGTGCGTGAGTTTCTGCATGACAGCAATGTCAGTGTTCTGCCATGGCCAGCGAAGAGCCCAGATCTCAATCCCATTGAGCACGTCTGGGACCTGTTGGATCGCAGGGTGAGGGCTAGGGCCATTCCCCCCAGAAATGTCCAGGAACTTGCAGGTGCCTTGGTGGAAGAGTGGGGTAACATCTCACAGCAAGAACTGACAAATCTGGTCCAGTCCATGAGGAGGAGATGCACTGCAGTACTTCAAGCAGCTGGTGGCCACACCAGATACTGACTGGTACTTTTGATTTTGAGCCTCCCTTCATTCAGGGACACATTGTGAAACATTTTTAGTTTATGTCTTATGGTGTTGACTCTTTTAGAGTTCATGCAAAAATTTACACATTAAGTCTACTGAAAGTAAAAACAGTTGAAAGTCAGAGGACGTTTCTTTTTTTGCTGAGTATATATATATATATAGATAGATATGACAACAACACTCATATCAATGACAAAACAATTACATTAACAATCAAGTTACGTTATTTTTAAAATTTTTCCTTTTCTTTTTCATAACTTCTTTAACACAGTACTTCTCCGCTGCGAAGCGCAGGTATTCTGCTAGTCTATCATAACAGAAGGACAGTGGGAGACAACCTCTCAGAGACGTGTGTTCCCCCTAAATGTTGGGTGTCAGCATCCCTCTTGTTGAGCTCCCATTAGTGCACCCATAGAGCAGCATGGGATCTGTAGTCCAGGCTTGTTTCCCTTGTTGGAGTATGTGGTTGCTGCCAGGGGGAGCTGCCAGAAGGACACCCCCTTGTCTTATGGAGGTTCCGCTTGACCTGGAAGTGCTTCTTGGTAGCAATGTTTTTGCACTGAAAGTACTCATGCATTGTGGTTTGAAAAGGAGCTGATCTTCCTTCCTAGGGTAAATCAGAGACAGGACTAAATTCGGCCGATGGGGATGAGTGGAAGAGAAGGAGAAAAGAGAAAGAATTGTTGTGTGAAGAGCCTGTAAATGGTCCTTTGTAAAATAAAAAATATATATATTTGAATGTAGGTTGTGTATTTTAGTTATTCCAAGAGTTTAAGGTTTTAAGACACCACCTAGTGGTCACAATAGAAAATCGGGTTGTAATATTGATAATATTATTATTCCCAACATGTGAGTCAATTTTGTTCCAAAAAGATGTCTTAACACTTCCAAAGATCAGAAACAATGCACACTAGTGCAATCTCCTCCAATTTGTCTGGATGGGTAGAACATAAAATCTGACAAACAAGAGGAAACCATTTAGTCCATCAAGCTGAGAGAGCAAGTCGAGGCTGTAGCTAAAAATTTTCATTCTTGTACCTTGGGATCATGATCTGTATATTTTTAGTTTATCAGCATCTTTTATCGATCATTGGTTAGCCATTGTAATCAGTAGGTGGTATCCAAATGTGTAAAACAATGTTCAGATAATTATTTGATTATGTTAGAAAATCATCCAGGTATTTTTTTTTTTGCTTTTGTTAAATTATTTGCACAAAATCAATCATTATTTTAGCATTTGAAAAATTGTATTATTATTCAAGTGACATCATTGTATAGCAGTTTTGTTTCTCAGACCTCCACAAATCCGCAATTACGACGTTCAGCTAAACAGCTACAGAACTCTGCAGTTAGACTCTCTTGGCTATTTTGCAAGTCGCTTGTGTGGGTGCCTCTTGATATTCCTGCTAGAGCAAAGCTCAAAAAAGGGTTAGGTTTCAAAAACAAACACAAAAATGCCAGGATTGCCCTCTTCACAAATATGTCCCCAAAGAGTAGGCCTCACACTAGGCAGCCTAGTTCCAAACTCAAAAGGCAGGCTTTGATCTTGTATTTGCACAAATATGGGGCTGAAGCTTTTAAAGAATAAAGTGTCTCAATAAATACTTTTAATTGGAGGAGAGGAAAATCATTAGTGCAAGATAAATGCCAGTAAAGTTCTTTTATATTTGATTATTTGCTAAAGAAAACCAAATGCATAACAAAGGGCCATGCCAAGAAAAAAAGAGCACAAATAGGCCTTGCCTTTAGCAACCAAATCCAATGAAATCAGAAACCAGTACCTTCAACTGCAGTACCCAAAAAACAGGAAATATGATACTCAAAAAATCACCAATGAAGTACAGGACTTGCACAGCAAACAGCACAACCACAATGCCAAAGCTGCCTATCCATCAGCATCATTGGATTAAGGACTGCAAGGGCTAATATTTTAATCAAGTGGCCCTGCCTTCTTAGGCCACACACACACACACACACACACACACACCCATATTCATTTAATACTATCATCTATTCATTTCCCGAACTTTCTCAGTCCAATAGTATGGTCTCAGGAGCTGAAGGCCATGTTTAAAGCATCAGTGAGAAAGCAGGAACCAATCCTGGATGTTAGTTAAGTACATTGCTGACTCCTTCCCATTCCCTGCCAATTTAGATGGTGCATGCTTATCTGCATTTAGCAAATTGACAGATTTTTCTTTAAAATATGACATTTGAATGTCAATTCCTATTATTAATGCATCATGATTGATTGATCACGGACCCCCAGAGCTTGACTTTCTCTAGGGAAGTCTTTGTTCATTCTCCTCCATTGTCAACTGGCCATCATCATTGGACAGATAGTGTTAGATTCCATTTATATTAATCTGTTTCAGACTACTTTATTTTCCTGTTTGTTTAAACAAATCAGTGACTTTATGTGCACTCCTTATATAATTAGTAATTAGTAAAGTTTGTATTTGTATTTCACCTGAGAACTTGTCATAGCGTTCTGCATCTGCACTTAGTGAAGTGCACTAAACACAAACTAAATTGAACTGAAATGAATGACTAAAGATTCATCATTAATTCCATAGTGGCATATTTATTATGTACTAAAATACAAGAATATTGCTTACTAAATAAATTTGATGTGTGACTAATATAGAATTACAAATATCCGTCACATTTTTAGCATAGCAATGAGTATGTTAAATGTTTAAGAGATCTTTGAAGTAATTACTAATGATGTTAAACAACTGTATAAATATTCCAGTGTTCTAAATCCCATTAAAATAAAACACTGTTAATTTTGCACTCTTTTAGTGTATAAGTATAGAGCTTTGGTTGGTTATGGAACCATCCCTTAATGTGGTAGCAGCCTTGGGTTGTGTCAACTCCTGTAATTCACTGCATGTCCAGGACACCCTCAGTCCCTACTACTGTACTTTCTTCTGGCAGCTATTGACCACACCCCTCACATGCAGATTGTTCATGACTCCGCCCCTTATTACAAATGATTTAGTAATGTCAATTATAGACCATTCAGGTGATGACAGATTTTTAGCAGAGGTGCTTGCCTTTCTTTTACCAGGGTTTTTGCATGAATTCTTTTCAGTTATGAATGCTCTCTTGAATTTTGGATTCTGCCTGTTGTTTCTGTTTCCAGTCTGCTACTTCTGGTATCCTGGCCTTCTGAGTATTCCTGGCTTAATCTTTGCCTGATAAATTAAAATTATGCTGCTTTCTTTTTGATTCCCCATCCTCGCCAATGCCACCTCTTGCTACACCAAGAAAAATCACACCTCTAATTCCAACCATTATGTAAGAAATAAGTCTTGTGGCCATTTAATATTAGAGCACAAAGACAGTTTGGGCAACCTGACATTTTGATCTGCAATATTCCTACATGCCACAAGATGGTGGTATTTCTGAAGGGTGAATGTTATTAATTACCAGTCGTGCCTCCAAAAGTGACTCCATACTCAAGTGGATAGGGAGAGAGAGCGAGATCCTGTAACTCAGTGCTGGAAGGCAGAGGAGGATGCACAGCCAAGTATTAAGGCATCTGTGGTAGGTGGAAAGTTTGGAAGGCAAATATAACTCTTTTTAACAGATTGGGAGCCATAAGATGTCCACAGAGGTGGGGTTTTTTTTTGTATTTCAGCCCTTACAACATAAAAGGTACAGACCATTCAGTCTGTCTAGCTTGCTTTGTTACACAGTTGTCCAAATATCTCATCCAGGTATATTTTAATAGTTGTTAGAATGTCTACGGCAGCTGCACGTCTCTGCAGTTTGTTCCAGATTACTGTATTTCAGTCATTTGTGATGAAGTGCTTCCTTATCTCAGTCTTAAAAGTGATTTCCTTTTTATTTCCACTGATGTCCTTAATTATATGATTCACTATTTACATGGATGAATTCTGCTGAATCAGCTTTAGCAATACCTTTGAGAATTTTGAACACCTGGAATAGAATCCATTAGCCTTTTGCAGTCGAAAATGCTCTTTAGTCCTGGCATGAATCTGATTGCACTACTTTTCAAAGGTTCAAGACAGGACAGTGTCTTTTTTATAATGTGGTGAACAGAACTGCAAACAGTAATATAGAAATAATCTGAGAGATTTATACAGCTTGAGCATAACATCCCTTGATTTATATTCAACAATTTCTACAAAGCTGCATCTCTGAGCTGGTGCTTGGCAGCACTGACCCAATGAATTCTCACACTTCAGATCGCTTTTTTAGGTAGCTTGCTGTCTCACTGTTGGAATTCATGTAACTTGGGCAGGTTTTCAGTTTTTGGAGGCTCCTCTGCAGCTGCTCATTTGAATGATAGACTGCCAGCTCATAATCTTGGTGACTCGTAAATGAAGCCACTTGCCAGGACTGTTATAAAAAGTGTTAGATTATATTGTGTCTCTTTAAATTGCTTTTGAGCATTGCTTAAATGATTAGATGTACAGAAGATTAGATGTTGGTGTGAATGTCTATATGCTTTTCAGATGTTGTTTCCTATAGATTAGCATTGCCAATTTTGAATATATGATTAATGTTCCTTTTTTCTGTGCACAAACTTTGCATTTGATTTCTTTAAATTGTATTTTCCAATGTTTCCCAGTTTTTATGATTTTGCTGCTTAGTGTCTGCTATTCCTCCAATTATGGTGTCAACTGCAAATTTCACAAGTTTCCTTCCTTTGTCAGCAATGGGTGGGCATACTGTTTAGGGCTCCTTTTATCCTTGTGTTAAGTGCTGCTGAGATAGGCTCCAGCCCCCTTGACAACAGCGTAGACAAAGTGCATTTGAGAATGTTATGTTAGTCCCTTGTTTCCCTCAGTAGCCAATTGCTCTGTAATCTGTCAGTGAAGAAATAGTTTGTAAATCAAGTGCTCCTGCCTAACGTGCGTTTTCGAAGCTTTTGCAATTTATGTTGTGTTATGTCATACTGTATTATGCTATGTTATTCCCTTTTCCCCTCAGTAGCCAATTCTTATGTAATCTGTCAGTGAAGACATATTATGCAAATTGAGTGCTTCCTGCCTAACGTACATTTTTGCCATTTACTTTGTTAATAATTATCTCCATTTTTGAACAATCTACATCTTATTGTCTTTAAGAGTGCTGCGTAATCTGACAAGCTTGCAGTAATTACTGCTCAAGTCACTACTTATCTACACCAGTGGCCTGAAAATGATTCTTGCTGCTGCCTCAAAACTCCATGTCACTGTTATTACATTCTGGCATGGTCACTTTTTGTGTCTTGGGTATGACATTAAATTTTACCTGGCCCTGCAAGCAGTCCTCCAACTTGCAGGGAAAATTGAGGGTTGGAAGGAATATTTGTACTCCTGCCACTGTCAAAACTTCATGCAACTACAAAAGGGCAGACAGGACTCCTTTCTGCCTTCCTCGGGAGTAGCTCTGCTGAAGCCCCCCATAGGAAGGCTACACACATTATGAAGGGGATAGCAGAAAGCCCTTTGGAGCCTCATCCCTGGAAGAGTCACAACCATTGAAGAGCCAGTGGGGTCAGGCCTGTTGGGGATCGGAATTGGTGTGGTGCTGAGGCGTCACTCGTTGCACGGTAGCAGTCAGGCCCCAATTTCAGGCGGACCATCTGGGTAGGCGCATGGAATGTCTTGTCTTTCTGGCATGATGATCATCTTCATCTTCTGTCGGAACAGTTTTCTAAAATCCACATTTAAGAGTACCAGGAACTGAGAGGGCTCTGAGGACAGAAAAGGAGGTTTGTTAGAGGAATCTGTGAGCAAGTGACACAAAATCTATGATCTAGTGACCCACATCCTGCTTACAGAGGAATCAAAGCATTACGCACATCTGAATCTGTTCCGTGGAGAGTCACAGTCAGGGCAGGTGATAGAACAGTACTTATAGATGATGCTGTAATTGTGACCTGCTAGGCTGGCTACTTTGTGCAGTTGTTTAAAGCTGATCCTCCGGCTAGGAAGTTGGACATCTCTGGGTCCATAGTTCTTGCGTCTGATCCTCCAATTAGCTGTGGTCCACCCAGTCTCACTGAGACTGCACAGGTGATGAACCAGATGAGGGTAGGGAAGGCTGCAGGGATCTGTGGTGTCTGGGGTGAAATCCTCCAGGCTGGTGGTAAGGCTGTCCTCCTGGAATTGCAGGAATTCTGGACTGGAAAACAGGACTTGTTATCCCTATCAAGGAAGAGACGATCACCTGGATTGCTGCAACTACTGGGGGATAATACTGCTCTCAGTGACAGGTAAGGTCCTTGCTAGGGTCATCTTCAATAGGATCCGTGATCACATGCTCACATAACAGCAATCACAGCAATCCAATTTTGCACCTAAGAAGTCTACCGTCAACCACATCCTGGCACTGAAGGTTCTCATCGAGTGCAAACACAAATAACAGCAGAGTTTCTTAGCAGCCTTTGCCGATTTTCAAAAGGCTTTCGACTAAGTTGATCGAGCTGCCCTGTGGGGCATCCTGAGACTTTGTGGGATCCCCCTGAAGTTGCAATATGTCATGGCCAACCTAAACACTGGTACTGTGAGCGCTGGGCAGAGTGGAAGCAGAACCTCTGTGTTTTTCCCAGTTGATTCTGGAGTTGGTCAGGGGTGTGTTCTTGCTCCTACTTTGTTCAATGCTTGTATGGACTTGGTTTTGGGCAGGGTTGTAGGGTCCAGCATTTGTTGGTGAAGAACGATTCACTAATCTTGACTTTACTGACGATGCTGTGATCTTTGCAGAGTCAATGGAGGGTGTGATCGAGGTTCTCAAGAGACTGTGCAAGGAGTCTAAGTTCCTGGGCTTGCGAGTGCCCTGGATAAAAACCCAGATCCATTATGATCCATTATTAATGACCTCTTGGGTACAGCCATCAGCAGTGTGTCTGTCTGCAGAAGGAATGTCGACCTTGTCAAGAGGTTTACTTACCTCGGTAGTGACATACATGTCTCTGGTGACTCTTCATATAAAATCAGTAGACGAATTGGGAGAATATGTGGGGTGGGGGTCATGAGGACACCAGGAAGGGTTGTGTTGCACTCCTGATATCTTTGCAAAACGATGAAGGTCCAAGTGTTTAGAGTCCTGGTGCTTCCTGTTTTGCTATATGGTTGTGAGACATACAGTGACATGAAATGAAGACTGGACTCCTTTGGTACTGTGTCTCTTTGGAGAATCCTTAGGTATCGCTGGTTTGACTTTGTGTCCAATGAGCAGTTGCTCACAGATTCCCAAATGAGGCACATTACTTTCTTTGTGAAGTAGCATCAGTTACGGCACTACGGCGATGTGGCGCAATTCCTCGAAGGTGATCCAACTTACAGGACCCAAGTGGCTGGACCAGGCCAAGGGGATACCCACATATCTCCTGGCTGCGGAAGATAGATAGTCATTTCCGGTTGGGGGGAACTGGGCCATATATCTACCTGGTGGGTTACCAACAAGGATCCCAAGTCATTTTGTTACGTAGTGGGTGCGGCAGCATACTGTACCGGTGCATGCTTCCCAACCTGACTTTTCATTTTCTGGGTGAATTTTTCTGCAGGTACTCGGGCTTCCTTCAACATCACAAAATTATCCAGGTTAAGTTAACTGGCCCTAAACAAGTTAGAATCAGACAGGCATCCCAGTCAGAATTGTCTCAGGTTTCCTGGGATTCTCTGTTAGTATAAGTACAGGTAAGTATGGAAAGTGAATTAATGGATTGATTTGTATCACACTACCTTTCACCCTAAAGTTGTTCTTTGACTTTGGAGCAGAGATTCTTACTGACATTCAGGGGTTTAGGAGGAAATCACTGATAGCAAAGTAAGGCCTCCAGACCTTGCATATACTCACAGTCCAAACAAACTGATAAAAATGTATTTAAGAACAAAAATGAACTTCTCCAAAACATCTCCATAGTTGAAATCCTAACTCTAGATCTCTTAAGAGTTAATACATCTCATGAATGTTTTCCTCCTAACAGATTCCTTGGCCTCTCTGCTAGCTTTCATGAGTGTTATCTCATGTAACTGATCTTTATATAAAGACTGCAGCTTCCTACTTGTTTAGATAAAAAGGAAATGTTACTGATAGTGAAACTCAGTCAAAGAACAAATTCTCGGTGGCCCCACGACTGTTCTCTTTGTTGAAAACAACCTGCAGTGTGGGGTGGGTTGGGGGCGGGGCAGAGATCAGACCCCAAATAGATGCGGCAAGAGGCAAAGGAAATGAGGACAGAGACCTTTCTGAAATACTTGATTTTGTAATCAAACAGACAGCCACTGAGCCATATGCTTTAACTCAAGCCTCTTTTGAGCCTTTGGTCAATAACAGTCACCTTCTCTTGGAAAAATAAATATGAGCCAGAGCAACTCAATTGAGACAGCCTTTTCATTTAATACTCTGTACTGGTCTTGGCCCAGTCTGACACAGACACCGTGAAATTACATGCTGAATGGAGTACCTGTCCATCACAGGCCACATGCAATTTCAGTTTAACCCTTGCTTGAATTCAAAGCATTTTGGGTAAAAACACAATAGCCATATATGGGTCTAGTAAGACAGCCATTCTCCAGAGTTGCTCCAGCAGAGAGGAGGGAGCCATTAAGCTAACTCAGACAACAAGTGACAGTATGCCAAGTTTACAAAGATTTACCCTCCATCAGACGAAAGGTCAATTCTGGGGTTGTTCCATCGGTATTTATGGACGGAGAATTAGATCTCTGGAGAAACATTCCCTTGATGAATTAAGCAGAGAACATTATTACAAAGCACTCAAAAACACAATAAAATGGTCATGACTTGCTCAACAATTTTTCCTCCATTGTGGTCGAGAGGCCCAAGTAATGAAGGAATAAGCTAAGTAGTTGAAGCTTCCTTGTTTGTGAGGTGACCTTCTTCTTTAGCCCACTTTATAACGGTTCACCAAATGAAGAAAAGAAAAAGCCTAGTCCTAAAACTGTTAATGGAAAATTATAGAAACATTCAAAAAGATTCTACCAAGCAATAAGTGCCACCTGCATGGGAGAGTGGTGCAGTGGAATATAAAGCTGTATTAAATGTGTCATGAGCAACCTTATTCATCATGCTGAGGGGCTGCTTGGAGGAAACAACAAGCCTTTGGCTGCCTTTGGGAACATTACAGTATATGAGACTGCTCACTCTTCTGATCAACGGTATGCAAAGTAAGAGTATGACACAGATGCTTGTCTCTTCACCTTGTGCTCCACCGCAGCTCATGCCATTTTCCTTCCCCGAACTGACACTGGCTGAGTTTCTAGGCCAACCCTGCTGCAGTGAAAAACAATAAATAAAAAAATAGTGGGCTGCAAGGGATTCGTCTTTACTTAGGCCTCTACTATGCATTACACGACTCATCTTGTGTTTGCAGCCACATTTGAGCCACTGTGTGGTGAGTCTCATTACCACATCCTCCACATGTCCCTGATAAGAAAGCGTCTGAGAACTTGCAACACTGAGCTCTTTAATCTGAGCTGTGTTTAATCTTGATAAGAAGAATGATCGATCAACAGTTAGACACACATTAACAAACTATTTAACTAACTTCTCATTTTGATTCAGTTTCATACAGAGCCCAACACAGCAAACAATTATCAAAAGACACTATACGAATCAAACAAGAAAGCAATGCATTAAAAGCTCGCAATACAAGTCAATCATAGTTCTGTTCTTATGATGAAATTAACCTTTTGGATGCATTTGATTGCTCTTCTCTGTGAAGCTTCTAGACCATGCTGTCTCTGTTTTGTAGTGTGGTGACCTGAACTGAACAAAGTCTTCCAGAGGCAATTTATCTAAAGCATGATACAGCTTGAGCAAACAATCCCTTCATATATAATCAACAACTTTTATATTATAAACTAACATATTCTTTTTCTTATTTGCTCTAAACATTGCCTAGAGGCAATTCATGAGACATGGGTAACATCTGCATTTGGGGCCAGAAGCTTAAGGCTCTCACCAAGTTTACTTTGCCTAAAAAGTGTGCGGCACTCCGATGATTCTATGTTATGCATAGAATTGGTCAATGAGATCCTTCCAGAAGCTTTGGCACCAAGTCAACTCCAAGGTTAGGAGTCAACCAATACTGCTATATGACTTGAAATCTGGACCCTGCTATCTCATGACATTCAAAGTCTCCAGACTTTTCAAATGAAGAGAGATCAAATTGGCCATATCTAAAGGTTTGATCTCATGGGGAATTTGTAGGTCACTGGCTATATGGGGTTAGAGCTCATTGTAGCTATTATTGCTTGGTGCTACTCCAAGCCATGGAGCACTAGTGTACATTGTTGTAAAACAGAATGAGTGATGTGCACCAACGGGATAGAAAAGGCCTCCAGGCCATGAACGGTGACCATGTTTCCAACAAATTGGCAATGGTACTCTGTCCATTAAACCGAATGGACTCTTGCTCTTGGTCACAATCATAAGAGACCAAAGGGGCACTGAGGCCACTGCATTCTGATTTATTGATTGCCAAGCTGATTAGAATAACAAGTGGTATAAACGTTCTAAACACTCTTCAGAGGTTGTTCCCTTGTAGGTCACCAATCTTGTATTCTTAATTAATTTTCATTTTGCCTTTGTGCCCTTTTTACATTAAATTTACTATTTGTTTTCTCAGTTTTGACGATTTTTTCATTGTGTGTGCTATCCCTCCAATTATGTGTCACCTGCACATTCTACAGGTTTCCTTAATTTGTCAGCAAGGGACAACTGTTCAGGGCTTCTTTTTGCCTTGCACCCGATGCTGTCAGGTAGGCTCCAGCACATTGTGACCATAACTTGGATAAAGTGTGTCTGAGAATGTTCTGGTACTTCACTTTGTAATGGTTGTCATAGATATTTGTGGGGGTCACTGGCAGTTTGCACCTTTCCCTAGACCCGGTACAGATGGAATGGCTGAATGTGCAAGGCGGGCCAATGGTTCATGGGGAAGGGTGCAACTGGCTCAGAGGAGAGCGAAACAAACTGTAAGGGGAGGAGCCAACCACATGTAAATCTGTGGTGGGAAAAAGTTGAAAGGGGAGAAGAGAGCACCAGAGCCAAAGGAGAAGCAGACACCACCAAAACGACAAGAGGGAAAGCTACTCAACTCACTGGAAAAAGTCAGGTTCATTTTTGTAAGAATCATTTTTCTTTTCATAGTCATTCGGTTAGAGGACCTGATGGGCCAGCATAAGGGATTGTGTAGCATTATGTTTCCCAGAACAGAAGGTACTGCTCGGCTCATCCTTTATCTTTTTTAACAGTAAATATTTAAAGGACTTTGGTTGCATTAATTTGTTTTTCACATTTGTGTATTAGTGGTGTATGTTGGTGTATGTTGGTATGCTGCAGCGCGGTATTATGTATACAGGGGTTTGTTTGTTGTGTCCAATGCCTCATTTTACGGGATAATAACAATTGTTTTGTAAGTAAGCTTTGTTTTCGCTGGTGTGCTCTGCACTTGTGGTGGTCTACTAGGAAAGTACTGTTGGCCGCACGCACCCCGGATTATTTCTTTATTTTTTTTCTTTCACCTTGTTGCTGCTATAGGATGGCAGCGCATGTCATAATCATGCCAGTTCGAGGAACGGTACAACTTCCTTACCTCTATAGTCAAATGTTATGCAATCTGTCACTGAAGATGTATTGTGCGCATCAATTGCTCCTGCCAAATGTGCATTTGTTTAGCTTTTGCAATTTATTTACTTAATGAATGTCCTCCATTTTTAAGTAATCTACATCTCTTTGTCAATAATGGCCTTTGAGAGTGCTCTGTAATCTGACATCTTTACAGTAATTACTGCCCAATGCACTACCTATGTACACCAGTGGCCAAAAACGTAACATAGTGGCCAGTAGTCCCTGCTGCTGTCTCAAAACTCCAGGTCAAAATTTGGTTTGGTCACATTCTGGGTGGGCACTCCCACATCCTGAAAATATGCAGGTCGAGTTAACAGGCTCTGCATAAGTTGGATTGCTTTCTGTTGGACTGAGTTGGCGGAGGCTTCCTGTTATTCTCTTTTAGAATAAGTCAGTATAGAAAGTGAGTAAAGTAATTGATTTTTCAACTATCAATGAATAAATGGCATCACTGCCTCCCAGCAAATCACAGTTCAGGTACTATCTGTTCATGTTAGTGTACATTTTTCTCTGTTTCCTCCAGTGTTCGTTCATATTGCGAATAAATTAACATTTAGAACATTTTCAATCATACTGAATCCACTGTCTGGTCACTTATGGACACAGTCTGGGCGTAAGGCAGAAAACAGCCATAGACATGGAGCAAGCTCATTACAGAGCCCACTCACGAAAACACCCACGGTGGTCAATTCAGAATCTCAAATTAACCTGACACATGTGTCTGCCCTGTACTGTACAAAACAGGTTATGCAACTAAGAGAACAGATGCATAGAGAGGGGGTCTGATATACACAAATGACAAAAGCCCACAAGCCACTTCAGCTGAAATACAGGCACCCCTGCAAACAAGTGGCGTTGCTGTTTCAAGATGCACAATAAGGAGGTACAAAAATGTGCTGCAAGGTCGAGCTGCAAGAAAAAATAGCCCACTTACAATAGGTCAAATAACATCTAGACAAGCCTCAAAACTTCTGAAATAAAGTCCTTTGGAGCGATGAGACCAAAATTGAACTTTATAGTCACTACCGTGAATGCTATGTTTGGAGAGGATGCAACAATGCCCATGATAAAAAGTACACCATCCCTACTTTGAAGCATTGAGGAGGATCTCTGACGTTCTGGGGTGTGTGAGCTACAGCGGCACACGTCTTAGTGAAAATTAATGGCATGATGAATGTAAAATGTTACCAGAAAATATTAGAGGACAACTTGCATTCATCAGTCCCAAAGCTGTGCATGGGACACACTTGGATCTTCCAACATGACAATGATCCAAAACACAAAGCCAAGTTGATCCTTCAGTGTCTACAGCAGAACAAAATGAAGGCCAACAAGGTCTCCTGATCTCAATATCATAGAGCTACTTTGGGGAGATGTCAAACTTCTAGTTCATGCAAGGCAAGCCAAGAATTGATGGGACCTGGTGACTTTTCACCAAGAAGAATGGGCAGCTCTACCACCTGAGAAAATCAAGGGCCTCAAACACAACTATCACAAAAGACTGCATGTCATAAGTGATGCTAAAGTTGTGCTATTCTGTGATGCCTTATACTTCAATTTGGATTTTATTAAAAGTAAATAAAATGTGTTTTGCCTGATCTGCCATATTTTCTTTAAGATATGGTATACATTTACAAATTCTGCCAGAGTATGTAAACTTATGAGCACAACTGTATGTATTGCAAGAAAAATGAAAACCTTTGGATTACATCTCATTGTGCTTGTGACCTTTACATTGCCTATGCCAATAGTTTTTCTTCAATGAAAGCTTCAGTCCCTAGCATATACAATACACCTAAGCTAATGGCATACTTCATACTGTCTGACTGAATGTGACAATTTACAATAAAAAGTAAAACTTAACAAAAAGATTAAGCAGTGAAATGTAGAAGAAAAGTTATACAAAGAGAAGTCTGGGTGTATGCAAAGACATATCAAAACTAAATGAAAATAGAAAAAAATAAATAAATTACTGCAGAATTACAAGCTGAAACATTATAGCTTCAGAAAAGTACTAAAAATAAAGCCATATATCAACAATAGGCTTTTGGTCATTCTGTGCCATTGTGTATGGCAGGTGTCATGGGTCTTACACATTTTTTAGTTCATGTTAGCAAAACATTGTGAAACATTGTATTTTAATTACTCTAATCCTAATCTATACAATATATATAAAATGACAAAGCATCTGGCATCCATGCCAAGGTATTGTGTTATCTGACAGCCACAGGAGCGCTGCAACACTTGATGCACAATTCAACATGAAGTACAAAGAACGATGGATGTAAGGGCTAAAATGTTTGATGAACAAAGACAACAACCATAAAGAAAGCTGGATTTAAGAGCTACAATGTCTTATGAACAGAAGCAACAAGACGCACAATGAAAGAGGGATGTAAGGGCTATCCTTACCAATGAACAGAGGTTCATAAATGCCCAACATCATTGAAACAGATGAACTTGCCATTGTACTATTGTGCCCGTTTTATAAAACAGACACTTTGCTGTGCTAGGGTTGTAGTAATCAGTGCTTTCTGGCTGCTAATCAAGTTACCACAGAGAAGATCAGTTGGGAGAGATGGAGAACTCCAGATGCTTCAGAAACAAATGACATCCCCCATTTAAGTCCATAAAAGGAGATGTCAACTCTGAGGGATGCAAAACAGAGACACTGCACTTGACAAGGAGAACCAAATATGGGACACTTGTCAAGTCTTTATTTGTTGCAGAAAAGAAAGATCTTAACATTATCTTTAGTGTCTAGTATTTTGATTTGCTAAGTGGAAGTCACCTTGAATAAAAATTGCCCAATGGAAAAATAAATTTAAATGTTAGTTATTCAGTACTGAAGAATATATGATCTGAATTTTAAAGATGTTTAAATTCTTTTGCTTTTCTATGATTGGCATCTTTGAAACCCTTTAAAAGAACACAAACAATAAGATCAGGAAATAAATAATCCACAATAGACTTGATAAGGTTTTTAATCTAAGCCGCGAGGACGTGTTTCCTTTTATTAGGACCATCATGACAGAAATCATGTGCCAGATTTAATCACATAATGTTCTTGACTAGAAGATGGAATAGTTTAAAAGCAAAGGCAGGTTCTCAGATCAGAATTAGACAAAAGTCATAAATATTGGAAAGACAGAAAATGGCCGTCAGAGTAAGAAATGTAAACCTCAGAAATCATAGTCAAACCTTATTTGTACCAAAAGGTCCTTACACTTCTAATTACCCAAATCAAGTAAACTTTACTGTTATATGTACATAGCTCAATGAAATTAGTTCTTGCAAACAGCTAAGAAAGTAAAAAAACATGCATGAATAGTATATTTAGTATGTAACATCTCTTATATATATTTCTCTAATGGTTTGTCCTGCTTCCTCTTCAAACCCGGTCCCACCCACACACAGCCCACACGGCATT
>JANRMT010028174.1:94657853-94677336 GCA_026402145.1 Polypterus bichir lapradei
GGTGCTTTAAGGTCCCTCCGCGGCTTCCTATTCGCGCATGCGTGACAATATATATATATATATATATACTAGCCATTGTACCTTTCTGAGACAGGTTGAAATCTAATTAATACAGACCTTAGTGTCAAAATTTACATTGCAATATGTTTTGATGCCTCATCTATTGGAATGACAAATGCAATAGAGTTTTATTATTAAAAGTGTTTGTGATGTACCAACTTTTGGAATGACAGAGTCAGAGCAAACAGACGGACACATAGACACTTATCCTATTATTAAGTGTGAATATACAGTATATAGGGTGGTCCAGATCTAATTGTGCAATTTTCATTACGCTATAACTTATTAAGTTTATTACATAGAAAATTACCCGAAAAATCCCAGACCATCGAGAAGTGTGTGAACTGACAACGTGAAGAATCGTCTTTGCGCTGAACTGGAATCGTCCCTGCATAAATCAAAGTCATCCAGACGATCTGGATCTGCATAATTAGATCTGGACCACCCTGTATATATATATATATATATATATATATTGTGAATGGTGTCACTGCCAATTAATCATCTCTGCGGCAGCAGCTGCATTTCCTCCTGCCTACAGCTGGCACCTGCACACTGATACTCTGTTAAACAGTAAACCAATGGCAAAGTAACACAACTGCCCCTCTAAAAATTCCCTCTTAGGCAGTATTTCATTAGGAAACAAGCACACTCAACTTCTGAGGGATCAGCTGCAGGTTTGCAGGCTTACTGTGAAGTGTGCTTGTCATACAATGTTTGCCATTTGCTCACTCTCCTGTCCTCTTTCCTACAGACTGTTTCTGTTTCCGAGCCGCTGAACCTGCTCAATGAAGATGGCTTTGTGTTCTTGTAATCTGAAGAAGGGAGCTTTAACCTGTATGCTGAAGAAAAAAATATTTTGAATAATGCATTGAGATTGTTCCTGCCTTCTCAGCAATAAAGTTATTCCTTCCTTGGAAACCTGGTTTCATCTTCCTGTTTCTCGTGCAACTCTGTGACCCTGGCTTAACAAGTGGAAGCAGAAGTGGGGTGGCACCATAAGTTTCTGTGAGGTAAGGAAAGAACGAGCTGGAGCCTGAGATTTTCTCCCTTTTCACCTGTAGCTCAGAGACCCAGTTGGCAGAAGACTTTAGGTTGCAGAGGTATAATAAATTCAGACCAACGGCCAGAAGGAGGTTGTCATTTGGACTCGAGACATCTAGCACAACAGACCTCTACGGATCTACAATAGCTCAAGAAGAACAACACTTTGGGCAGTTTTTGTTATTGTGTTGGCTTACTTACTTGTGCTTATTTTTGCCTAATTTTGCTTTCATTAAATGGGAATCACATGGCTTTCTTTTTAAAATGCTCAAAAAAATTAAGGACACACTTTAATCACACAACGGATCTTGATGCACAAATGCGATGTATTAGATAAGCTAATGGTAATAGAAAAGTATCAAGGAGAATGACTTCTATTAATGATGGCTCACTCCATGGACTAAGATATTTGTGCATATCTATGTGCAAATAAAGAACCATTCTGCATTTTCATCTGGTCTCATGAATGACTTCTTTGAAAACAGAGGAAAGTTTTTTTTCACTACATAACCTTGATGGTTCAATAGTGTTAAATGTTTTTGGTAGCAATTCCAAAGTTTTGATACAAAGCAATGAGTGCCGCCATATTTTATTTAGGAAGCAGGATTATATCATAGGTCATAAACCATATGAATAGCTACAAATTCCATTCTATATGAAAGGAAATTTTAAGCCAACACACCAAAATGGTGGCTACATTGAAAGGAACACTGAAAATAGCAGCAGCAGTGGCAAATAAGAATTCAAAATGAAAAGAAAAATGATGACACTGTCGTAACACAAAAAATAAATCACATTACAAAAGCAAAAAAATCTTAAATGTCAAATATAGATTCACAGCACTCTGATGAGAGCAGCAGATCATGGTTGGATTTGGAAAAAGGCTGTTGTAGATGGATCAGTTTGTAAAACTGGAACTTGTGCTTATTTAGGAGAGAAAGTGTATAATAATGGAAAGGGAATGAGAAGATTGTAGATTTTCTTCCTGCAATTTAATAATTTATATGTGCTGTATGTCATTCTTTAAAAACTGGAATAATGCCATGCTTAATCAGTAGACGACTTTCAGCGCAAGATATGCATAAAACAAAAATCACCATTCAATCAAGAGACATTTTTCATTTCAGAGATAAGAAAATTTAAATAAAGCAAAATTGAATTATTAATCAGGAAATGCTCATCCATCTTTCTGCGCAATTAATTACAAGACAAAGCAGGTGTCTGTCTCACATGGAATAGTGCCAAACTGTCCCTGATGTCCAGTTTATACTTTAGCAGTAGGATGAAGTTCCCGTCTCGAGTTAATTAATTCTACTTTATGTGAAGTCAATGGTGTTTTGCCCTACAGAGAAAGTGGGAAAAAAATATTGCAAGTAGGACTAGAAAATTGATGTGACAAATTCCTGGTTGATGGCACTGATAGGGCTCAATTTCAGAAGTCAATATAACCAAACTACTAATCCCGAATGCAAACCCAGAAGACAAAAACCTGAAGAGACACACAAGAATTTCAAAATCTAAAGTGAAATAAAACAGTAGATTGTGCTAATATCCAAGAGGGAACTCCACGAGAATTTTAAATAGCGACCAGGAGATGAAACCTTAGTCAAATACCAAACCTAATCTGAAACCAGGATTCTGTCCTGTCTTTCTTTAATGCTAAATCAGAATCAAAGCCACTGATGTAGCAACCAGAGAATCTAACTATAATACACCATTGTGAAAGACTTTTTTAATCCATAAATCTTGGATGATCTGGAAATTAAATGGCCTGACCTTTGTACGTTTGTTATGTTGCGTTTTGGTTACTGTAACAACCAATGAAAATTGTGCAGCGCCCATACTACAAAATCAACTTACATCAGAAATACATAAAAATCATATAAATCCAAAAACCGAACCACAACTAACAAACAATATAAAAGAAAATAAATCATAACAGTATATTTTTTTTGTTGATTGAATCCAAAAATCTTGTGCGACCAGGAAGACTTCAAGTTGTTCCATAGTAAGACCTTCTCTACCAACAGTACACAAAGAGTGCAAAAAAGGCTGACGGCTATAAGAAAAAGAAAATGGTGGTGCACTAATGTTCTGCTAGATAGAGAAGCAAGGCAGATAATAGCTTAACAGACCAGGAGATTAAATTTCATTGAAAAAACTAGCCAAAGTTAATTTTCGAGAAGACAGAGTATTGGGTCATCTAAACCAAAACAGTAAACAAAGTTTGAAATCGAAGATCAAAAAGTCGTTAATCAGAAGTTATAAAAACAGCAAATACAAACTAAGTGTTTTATAGAGTCCACTGTCTCAGATATCCTCACGTCTGTGACATCACGAAAAACACACCTCCAGCAATCCTTATGTAGTAACTGTTAATCAACAGCTTTACAAAACAGCATCGCTTTCGGACATTAAATAATTTCAACATCAAGAAAAATACTCTAACAAAGTGAATAAACATTAGAGTTAGGATTTCAAATGAACAAAACTCATACATAAATGAATGACTCACCACAAAGGGAGAAAAAGACAACAGAAAAGTTATTGAAAGAACCAAATCATAACAACCAGGTGAAAATATTTAAAACTATTTATTGGTATCCTTATATCACAATGCTAATTAAATAATGGATATCAGCTATTAAAAAAACAGCAGAATACGTAAAATAGACAAATAGATTTAAAAAAAACTTTCCAAATCATAACAAAAAAAGCTTCCTGAAAATACACTACCTTTTCACAATTCTTCTTTCTCCTTTAGCTACCAGTTGGGCAGTTTTGTATTGACGAAACATCACTCAATCAAAACCGCTGGAGTGGTCAACCAATTTATTTGAACAGCCACCTTCTGGTTTTGTAACACACATTTCTTTTAAATTATTTCTTTAATGTTTTGGTCAAATGGTCGACACTGTCTATAGGTAACATAACCTTAGACATTTTATACTAGGTTGTAGGGCAAGTAAAAGTTGTCCTTTATCACCTCTTCTTTTGTCATTACTATAGAACCACTTACTGCTTACTTCTGACACAATTACTTTGCTTTGTCATGGATTATAGATAACTGATAAATTCCACAATATTTCTTAGTAAGGTAAATCTCAGAAAATGAATATTTTTCACTGAGAAAGCCCCTACTTAGTGTGGTTAATCAAAATCAGGATGACTGGAGCCACTGGATGCAACACCATTCACAAGACAGGGATCAGCCTTGGATGGGACACCAGTCAAGTGTTGGGCACACTTAAGCTTATCTCCACTCTCATACTGTGTTAATTTATAGTTGGCAATTGATGCAACATGCACAGTCTTCACTCGAAGACATTACTTACTTGTTTCCCCAATTTATTGACCTATCTTATCTTTAAGCCTTAGTCTATGTTTTGCAAGGATGTGTTAGTCATTGTAAAAATAATTCAGACTATATCTCCTGAAAATCTGAAAAATGTAGCACTGACTCTAGCTTTAGTATAGGTAAAGTTCCCAGCCTTAGCTTTTATAAGATACTTTACAATTCTATAATGATTAGCTGAAAACTATTAATTTATAGTATTATATGACACTCACCCTCACCTCTTACTGAATACAGTGAATAAGGAAGCTACAGAACAAAGCTGTGATCTATTTTTTTTTTTGGAAATTTTATTAATTTTATTGCAATCATTCCATACAAAACAATCAATTTTTACAAAAAGTAAAAATAAGAATAAGTCGACCCCCACCCCTGAGAAAGAGAGCAAGGCAAACGGCTTAAAATTTAAGGCTTGTAAACATACCTAAATTAATAAGTTTGATAAGCCAATAGAGATGAATGCAGAAGACAAAGAAATACAGAAATAATTGCTTCCTCTGTGCTTTAAGAGCTTATATTAAAATATTACTGATTAGATCCTGCCATGTTTTGAAAAAGTCTGTACCGATCCTCTAACTGAATATTTGATTTTTTCCAATTTCAAATAGTATAACACATCAGTTTCCCACTGACTTAAAAGAGGAGAGTTTGGGTTCTTCCAGTTTAGCAGAATAAGTCTGCGTGCCAAAAGTGTAGTGAATGCAATCACAGTTTGTTTGCCTTTTTCCACTTTAAACCCATCTGGAAGAACCCCAAACACAGCTGTTAATGGGTTAGTAGGGATTGTGAGACCAAGGCTGTCTGAAAGGTAATTAAACATTTTGGTCCAGAACATGTGACCCAGTGAGGCTGGGACTTGATTGCAGCGTTCACAGGTTGGATCTTGCCCTGGAAACATTTTGGGGAGTTTTAGACGAGACAGATGTGCTCGATATATAATTTTGAGTTGAATAATTGTATGTTTTGCGCATATGGAGCTCGTGATCTAGAGGTGTGCATTAGGACTCAATGTAAAAGTTGTCAGTACAGAACTCATTTTGATGTTTTTGTGGGCAGTAATGTGCAATAGAACTGTGTTTAAAATGTTACTGTTTTTGTATGCCTTATACAATTTCTTGTATTTGTAATTTGTTAATTTTTGCATACCCCTTGGGGGTCAGCCATTATACAGCACCCCTGGAGCAATTGAAGGTTAAGGGCCTTGTTCAAGGGCCCAACAGAGTAGGATCTCTTTTTGGTAGTGACAGGGAATTGAACCAGCAACCTTCAGGATACCAGCGCAGATACTTAGCCTCAGAGCCACCACTCCGTCCTGGTTTGAACACACTGGACAAATATTGTTTTTTAAATATTTTGCTTCCTGGAATATATTTGGCAATTATAATAGGCATCTTCATTCTTAAGAAAACATAAATTCTGATTGACTGTATCACCTAAGGAATTTGAAGAAGCATGAATTAACTTTTCTGGAATATATCTTGTTTCATCACCTAAAGATACTAACTCACTGCATTAGTTCAGTTGAACTAAAACTGTTTTGCTGATGATTTTAGTTTGTTCGTGTTATCTAATACTTCTTGTTTCAGTGTCCAACAATACTCGAGTGGATTCCACTTGCCCTGTCACTGCTTTTCTATTTTTGTAGTGCACTGGTGAAACTTTTCACCATGTTTGTCACTGACTGCACCAAGATTAGCAAGGAAAGAAGTCCAAGTGTGAATGTAGAGAATGAATCTTTAGCAACACGTCGCACATCTTGGATTTGTATATTTGAAGCATGCTGTCATCCAGCTGGACATAGCTCTGTGTTCTGCAGTTGCAGAGAAAATTCTCAACAACATCCTTCCATTTATTCCATGTGATTTCCTACAGTTTTACTATAAGATCTTCTAACCACTTGCCATTGATGATGTGTTTGATTTGTGGACCAACAATAATGGCTTCCTTAATTTTGGTTATTTTTGCAAGCACCCGTCTCAGATATCGAAATTCTTCACTTTCGTTGTTCATCGCTTTCTTGAAATGTTTCATCAGTCCAAGTTTAATATGAATGGGAGGCAAAAATATCTTTCTTTGTTGAAAAAATTGTTTGTATGGCACACCTTCCTGCCCTGGAAACAAATGCGTATGGAACAGCCAGTTCTTTGTAATGTAATGAGTCTCTGTGGCATGAATCTCCCATTCACAAATGAAACAACAACACTTGGTACATTTGAGCTGCATTCCTAGATGTAGTACCACCACTACTGTTAGATCACCACAGGTGTTCCAGTGTCGCTGTTGTACTGCACACGTATACTTGTATTATGAGAGGAAATCACAAAAATAAGCAATTTCAAAAAAATGGTCGATGGTTTGAAAATTTAAAGGTGGGTGTTTTTTGTAATCACTAGGGGCCTCATGTATAAACGGTGCGTACACACAGAAATGTTGCGTAAGAACCTTTCCACGTTCAAATCACAATGTATAAAACCTAAACTTGGCGTAAAGCCACGCACTTTTCCACGGTACCTCATACCCTGTCGTACGCAAGTTCTCCGCTGGGTTTTGCAGACTGGCGTCACTCGGCGTCAAAGCAGTGCTACTGTTCCTGTGTGGTTACTCTTTATTTTCCTGACGTGGCTTTATAAATACACTGAAACTAATTGCATATTGTTGATTAGTGTAATGCATCTGATTGTAATTAACCTGTAACAATACAATGGTCCAGGGAATAGCCATAGTATTCCAAATACCATAACTGCTTTATCGTTGTTACTCTCACTGCACCATCTTCTTCTTCTTGTTTTTCTTCTTTCAGCTGCTCCGTTTAAGGGTTGCCACAGCGGATCATCTTTTTCTATATTACTCTCACTGCACCACTCGGAGTATTTATATCACTGTATCTGAGTGGGGAATCACAGCTGGACAGCAGCTGATCAGAAAGAGAATTATCGGTATACAGCATCAAGCACAAGCTGTCAAAGCCACAGCAAAACATTTCAAAGCCTTTCCTGTACAAACCTCGCGGTTCAGAAACAGTTTCATCCCAAGAACTTTAAACGCACTTAATCAATTGCTCCTTGTAGAACTGTTTGTACTTATGAGTACAATTACCTCACTGTAAACTTGCACTACAGTTATAATATTGCACAACCTGCGCCACTTTATAAAGCGCGTATTTACATAGGATGACAAAATCATTTGTAAGATGAAATGCAGCAAAATGTTTATTATATTATACAGATAAAACTTTAACTTCATTTAAATAATCTGTATTGTTAATAATTAAACATGTGAGGACACGGTGCCGCATCGCTAGTAAGTTCACGTATTGTTCCAGCCTCGCACTGTATATTTGTTGAGACTGGCGCGACACTGGAAGGATAGATGGATAGAATAATTAAACATGTACTATGAAGTGTGATGGATGGCCGGCTTCATATTCTGGCCCTCACCCCCAGGCTGCCAGGAGGAGCTCTCCCGAGAGCATGGACTATGTAGTTTTTATGCGCAGCCCTGCTGGATACCTTGGAGACCACTGGGAGTCGCTGTCGGGAGACCAGTAGACTCATTTATGCACTATGACCCGGAAGTTCGTCACATGAAGAGCGACGGGCTTCCGGGGTGAAGAAAAAGTACTATTTACCCTGTCCCGGAAGGAATAAGGACTTGTGGAATGTTGGCTAGGAACACTTCCGGGTCAGGGAGTATAAAAGGACTGTGGGAGCTCCCAGACGGCGAGCTGAGCTGGGTGGTAGGAGGGCAACGCGTCTGGGAGTGGAGGATTGTGATTTATTATTGTAGTTATTGGTTTATTTATGAGTAGTGTGGAGTGGAGGGTGCTTAGTGCATGTAATTCTTATAATAAAAAGAATAATTATTGCACTTTTACCTGGTGTTTAGCGTGGTACCTGAGGGTTCAAGGGAGCGATACTGCCCCCTACTGTCACAGAAGATATTTCACTGTTCCTTAAAAGTTTTGAAGAATCGTCGTTGTAAGCTTACAGATGGCTTAACGTCTATTACAGAGCTGATTGTGTGGCGATTGGGTATTTGGGGAAAGAAAAGTAAGGACAGGAATTGGAGGTTAGTACGTTTGAAAGAGACAGGACTGCTACAATAAAATATTTCATCGAAGGTTGCGCATGGCGCAGCAGCATCTTGTGTGAGACATGAACAATCACTGCGCCATCGTGTTCTTAATAACATGCTTTCATTCCAATCATCATGAAAATGATATCACATATACATTTCAGTATTTTAATTATTCAGAGAGCTTTAATATCATGAATGTAATGGATTCTGTGTCCTGTCGGAGAAAGAGAAAGCCTGTTTAAGAAGCACGTAGTGATTCACACACAGAGCACATAGAAGATCAAATACAAAACAAAGCATTTAAAGTGCTACTTTAGTTACGATGGGATTTGAGAAACTAGTAAATTAAATGAATTTAAGATGAAGTTTATGATGTTCTACTTTAATGACAAAATAAACTACGTGATTAAAGTGGATATTTCAAGATTTAAGTTAACATTTCGTGCTTTTTTCCTACTCTGTGCCTTCTTTTCACACTGTACCCTAATAAGCTTCCATATGACACTCAGACGGTGGGCCACGTCTCGCCTTTTCACGGCGACTTTGATATCTGACAACTTTTTTATGTCGGGCACTGTGCGACATTGTTGAACTTGAGCTTGTTTCTCCCGACACGCTATGTCACTCAATCAACTTCCTTTTCTTGTTTATTCTACTGTATAAACCAACAAATAGTACATTTTTCTTTGCCTCCTCTTGGTATTCGCTGAAATTCTTCTACTGTATTTTTCCTCTTGCTTTTCCCATTGCCTTTTCAAAGAAAACGAAGCTTAAGGTCTATTTATATTGATTTGCATATTCAAAGAGGCGTAATTCTGGGAGGAGACAGGGCTGGACAGAAGGTGCATGCACGTGCGTTAGTTTTCACGCTGACCGGGATTTATGTAGCGGAAGAACGCGGAAGTTGGAGTACGCACAGATTCCTGCATCTGGATTTTTCTGTGGGTAAGCACATTTCGGCTTTTGTGCTTACGTCATGTTATAGTGCGAATTCTACGCTCAGCGTTATGCAAGAGGCCCCAAGGCCACAATTCTTAAGATACATCTTAGGGTGCTAAAAGTGCTCAGGAAGCAAAATCATCATTGAACAGTGAAAGAACAAAAACCATTGCATTATAAAAATTTTGTGATCTTTATATATTACAAATCCAGTCATTTATATTAGCTTTAGGTTAGGATGTAATTTTCAAGCACCAGATATTCAAAATTCAATAGATAACCAGCAGATTAACCAGAACCTGAACATCACAACAGTGATAATAGTGGATGTTAGTCAGGATTCAGTGGAAATGTGGAGAAGTGTGGTGTGTGTTGGGTGTCCAGTTAGATGGTGCAGTTACTGGCTGGAGGTGAATTTTTGAATGATGCCTACAGCTCCTGTTTACACTACAGTTTTGAACATGTTTACATCGTTATTGTACATTTGAATGATATCTGCAGTTTTCTTTGCAGTGCAGGTTTATAACGTTTTCATACTTTGTCATACTTTTCAATTAATACATAAGTTTTAGGTTGTGCTGGAAGATTATGAATGCAGTTTTAAATGCTGACAGTTATGTCTTTGAACTGATAATTTCCTACACTGAAAATGATACCTTTTTGTAATCTGATATACATTTAAACTTCTGTACACACATGAAAATAAACCTGATTTTTTAAACCAAATTGTTTCAAGATATTTTTTTATTTTCATAGTTATTTTAGTTTACAGTTTATTTTCATAGCTATTAGTTGCAAATAGCAAGAATAAGTTAAAATTGCTCACAAAACAAAGTTGGTGTCTCCATGGATTAAACACCCTTTCTCAGAAAGTGAGTGGAAAGAGACTCCCCAAAGAATATTGTCCTCCCTAACTTACAGTAGATACAGACTAATACTCAACAATGCACTCAGCTATGATTGTTCCCAGGATTAGATCTAGCTTGTGGTAGATGCAACCATTCACCTTCTTCATATGTTCTGGTTTGGTGTTCACATGTTATTTTTTTGAACCTCTGTTGTTGCTGCTACTATTAAGATGCCATTAATTCACTTTTTAACAAACCTCATTACATTAATACCTTATTGAACCCACACTCCTCAGTGTTCAGTTTTAAGCGCTGGTCTTTGTTTTATTTTTGGCTCATATTTTCCTTCATTTGAAAAATTTATTTCATCTTCCATTTTCTTCTAACTTACAGGATTGCTGTACTACCTAAACTTGAAACTGATCAAACTTACTCACAAGTGTCAGCCCTGTTATTTATTAAATTATTATAGCCTTTTGTGCCAGCTTTAAGCCTCCAGCATAGACCGCGGTACTTCTTTTTATTCTTTAACTCGCTCTTCATGAAGCACAAACTCTTTAAACCAGAGATATGGAAAACAAAAGACAACAACAACAACAATAATTTATATAGCATATTTTCATACAAAAAAATGTAGCTCAAAGTGCTTTACAAAATGAAGAATAGAAAAATAAAAGACACAGTAAGAAAATAAAATTAGTCAACATTAATTAACATAGAATAAGAGTAAGGTCCGATGGCCAGGGTGGACAGAAAAACCAAAAAAAAAACTCCAGACGGCTGGAGAAAAAAATAAAATCTGCAGGGATTCCAGACCACGAGACCGCCCAGTCCCCTCTGTGTGAATGCAATGGCTTTACCCACTTTCACCTGCTTACCGCTTCAACAAATTTTATGGCTACTATTTTTTCAGGATGTACAACAAGGGATGATTTCAGTAAACACTGAAACTCTTAAAAAGTTGTAAACACATTTAAGGAGAGACAAACCTCACAAAGGTGTTACTGAAGTCTTCCTTATCCTTAACAACTTATGATCTCCCACAATTGAAAACACAGAAGGACATCACAAAATTTGGTTGGACAATTCTTCCATCCAGGCTAAAGCCCAAAACTTGCTCTCACAGAATTCCACCTCAGAGTTGTGCACCATGGGAAAAAGGTAAGTGACTGTTATATGTATTAGGTATTAGGTATGTGATGTATATATTAATCAATTATATAATTAACTAGCAGAAATAAAAAGTGTGTTGCTAAGCTTTCTAAGAAGTCTCACAGATGACACACATATTGCACTTATCATTGCATGAGAGTGCGTTGCATGCTGGTCAGATGTGAAAGTAAGAATTTCACTGTGCTTTGTACATCTAACAATTCTACTACTAAACTACTTTTAGTACTAAGAACAGCGCAGTATTCATCAAGGAAGAAAAAGTCAATTGTTAGAATTTTTTTAAAAACTAGCGTTTCTTTTATTTTAAAAATTTCCTTCGAGTTGAGTATTGAAGTTACGATATTACCAGCTGTCGCTATTTGGATGGTAGAGTTTGTGTTTGCATGTGAAAAGGGCATCTTATTTCAGAGTGAGTTGCATGATCGTCAGCTATTTGCACTTTGTAAAAATATAGGAAGGGCTTTACAGGGAATAAAAATTAATTTCTTATGCAGTAAGTTATGTTTCCAGTTTTTCTGGTCTATTGACTTAGAGTTTGTTTTGCCATTTTGCTTAATTGCTGATCTTTTGGTGTAAAGATCATTACTTATATTTTAACCAGTAATAGCACACTGCTCTTGACTTGAGCATTCCTAGTTTTCATCCTCTTTCTCTGCCTCTGTTTAGCATTCGTTTGCTCAGAGGTTGATGCGCTTGCTGCTTCCTGAGCAGCTCTTCTTTTCTCCACCCTAGCGGCCCGCATCTTCTCTTCTTTCGTCTGCATCTTTTCACGTTAAAACTGATTAAGTTAGTGATTGTGTTGCAATTACTTAGTACGTATTCTTTAATTTTTCACTTAAGCTGGCATTTAAGTCTTCAATCTGCCTCAAGAATGATTTAAGATATGAAGAGGTAGGGGAAGTGACAGCGAAGGTGGTAGGGAATGAGAATGGCGCCCGTATGCGTCCTTAAGTACCAATGCAATACAAAAATTTCAAGAATGTAACAGTACTAGTTTTTTTTTTGCATTATGGGTAGTACTGGTACTGTCCTCATGCATGACTGCAAGTAGATGAATTACTTTAGAAAGCACAATAATCCATGAACATGAGTAAAAATGTGAGTAAAAACTACATATGAAAATGGCTCACAGTGTTAATGATACAGTGCCGTCCAAAAGAAACACGTCAAAAGTCATATCTGGAAATGCCATTTGTTCAAGGCTGGAAAGGTTCAGCGTGCAATTGCAAGAACTAGAATTATTGTTTGAAAAAAATATATACACACGCACACACACAGAGGCTTTCATTGCTGCCACTTTTATCTCATTATAGTGAAAGTTCAGAAACAGATCGGAGCACTCTTTGAGAGTGGAATGACATGAGATGGATCTTTTTATTGTAGTTTCCAACACAGTCCCAATAAAGGTACAGAGGCTTTGCATTCATTGCTGTAATGAGAATGTCTAAGGATACCGTCCAAGAAATCATTTATTTTCTAACTGCCACCTACAGTTCAGGGTTGCAGGGCAAGAGTGGCGTTTGGGGGTGGCAAGTGGGGCAACCGCCCCAGGCCCCGCACCTAAGGTCCACAAGTCCCATTCGAGCGGATTTGTCAAGTTATATTCGCCAGTTATATTTTGATAAAGTCTTCATGTTATCTTGCAAAAATTTAGCTGAATACTGTAATGAGAAAATCTGGTGTATGTTAACATTATTTTTATTAAATTCACATTCAACTTTATGCAGTCCACACATACCTGGAACAGCGTTTGACATAACCGGCCCCGCATGGGGTTGGTCAGCCCCAGGCCCCGTACACCCCTAAGGCCGCTTCTGTCACGGGGAAACGTTTCATACAACCACAACTAATTTAGAATCATCAGATAATCTAACCTGGAGGTCTTTGGGATATGAGAGGAAACGGCACAGTGGGGGTGATAACAATAATTGCCACAAGTAAAAGTCAGCAAACTTCTACCAAAATGGCTATTTGGCTTGACTACACCGGCGATTTGTTTAAAATGGTTCAAAGTGCAAAGCACTTCTCCCTGTTAATACAACATGTACTGTGCTATAGCAGGCAGTGTGTCACAGGGGTAACACTTTGGCCTGGAAACCTGTGGTTGTGGGTTCAAATCCCGCTACTGTCACTGAGTGACCATGAGCAAGTCACTTCACTTGTCTCTATTTTAATTGGAAAAAAAATGTATTCAATTGTACCTGAAATGGCCTTAGATAAAGGCATCAGCCAAAAATAAATCATAATAACAGAAACGTGTAATCACTGAAACAGGCAAAACTGCACACTTCATTGCTGAATATGATGGTGCAAATGCTAAGTTTTTTATCAGTCTTTTGGTGTTTAAAGGAAAACTATAATGAGTATAACCCTCCAAAATGTAACAAAACGTACTAAAACCACATGTGATATGTTTGAAAAGTTAGGATTAATTAACTAAAGGCAACGTCAGTCCAGTTAATATACTAATTCTGGGTGTGAATACAGACTAAGCAATAACAAGGTCTGATCACTCATATACAGTACAGTAAGAAACTTGCAAAACAGAATAAATGCTTTTATTATAGCTGGTCCTGAAATAATCGAATAATGTAAAACTGACAGGATTGATTTTACACAAGAAGTCTTAAAAATTTGAGCTTCTTTTTCTTCATCTTTTTCCCATTTCTATGTGGGGTTGGTGGGCTTGATCAGCCTTCACCCTAGAACTCAGTCCTGCACCTCCTCCCCAGTCAAACCCTTTTCCTTAAGATCTTTCTTTTGATCCATTCACCTCTGTGTTGGCTTACCTTGCTTTCTCCTCTCCTGTACTTGCATTCCCATCACTCTTTTGCCCACATATCCGATGTTTCTCCTCATCACATGTCCTTACCACTTCAACCTACTTTCCTGTACTTTCATAGGTATCTCTCCTATGTTTGTTGTACCTTTGATTGTCTTTTTTCTTATTCTGCCCTTTCTTTGTAAATCCACACATTCATCTCAACATTCTTATTTCTGCCACATCTAACTTCTTCCCCTGTGCACCCTTTACTGCCCATGCCTCAGTTCCATATGTCATCGCTAGTCATACTACTATCACCTTAAATTTTAACCCGTGACCTTAATTCTTCAATACCTTCTTGTGATCCCTTCTTCCAATTGTTCCATCCACACTGCACCCTGTGGGTTATCTCTGCATCTAATTTTCCACTTTGGACTACCGCTGATCCTAGATATTTACATATATCCACTCTTTTCAATAGCTCCGTCTGCAAGCTTGAGTAAATGTAAAAGAAAAAAAAATGGAGGAACAGATTTGGACAATTAAAGTTTGTGAAATTTGAATTAATTTGATTCATCCATTAAATATTACTTATTAGTAAGTTATTTTAATAACCTAGCTAATAATTCAAACATAAATCTTACAATAGTGAATGTTATAAACCTAACTGCGTGAAAAACCAGATTTAAAAAGCATGTGGTTAGAAAAACAGCATTAAAGAGTTTGTTAAATGAAAATATCATAAATTATCTTAAAATTCATCAGATATAAGAGTGTTTTTTTTTTAGTATTGATTTTAATCAGTAATTTTCAGTTGCTGTAACAAAAATGTCAGAGAATAAAACTAGAACACCGGATAAGATAAATCAGTCAGTCCATAATGACGTCATTCTTTATCAAACCCACAAACTGAGTGCGTAACAAGTTCTTACACTGAGAGGATCTCCATGTCTATCACACATTAAAATTCAAGCCCAGAATTGTGTTTTGTTATTTATGAATGACATTCCTAGTTGGCTTAAATGACAATTGGGTAAATATTTTGTGGATGTACCAGTATTTTAAAGCTGTCATTGCTGCTAGGATTAATATATTTTATATTCTTTTACAGCCAAGAGTTGTTCCTGCCTTACTTTTAATGCTGCCAGGACAGGCCATCATTCCCTGCTGACCCTGTAATGCAAAAACCAGCTTAAGGAAATGAATAAATCAATGGAACTTGCTCCTAGCTGGTCTTTAGGGCACCAAGTTGCAATCACATTTTCCCTGTTACCAGCAACAATACAACATCATCAACTTTACAGAGTCACCATAAACTGTGATTGCTTTGTTCAAAACAATTTTAAGATGAACGTCTCTCAGGTGTTTTGTAAAACTGATGACTAATGAAACTTGAAAGCAGGGAGGAATTGAAAATTGGTAATTCTGGATAAATCTTTTGGAACATTTAGTTGTTCTTATTATTGAATTGAATCCCCCAGTTGGAACAGTCAGAGACTAAGATGGAGACAGAATAGCACACATTTGACTCCGTCAAGAGCCAAGGACTGAACACGCAACCCATTGCAGCAAAAACAGAAAACCATCAAGCAGCAGCCATAAGGGGCAGTAAGCCTTTTTCTCCAACCACGAGAGCAAGGAAGGGAGAAAGAGAATGAGGGGTGCTGGGTGATCCCGTTGGAGAATAATGGGATCCTGCCTTTGTCAAAAAGGACAGAAATTGCCAAAGGCACCAATCTCATGGGCCCACCTGAGACCAATTGCATGGGTACACCTTGTGGTATATGGCCGGCCGTTCATCCTGGCCAATACCGCAATGCCGCCAGATGGAGCCCTCCTGGCAACATGGAGGTGCCCCGAATTCCAGCAGGGCATCATGGACCTTGGAGTTTTTCTTCACAGCCCTGCTGGATACCGTGGGGGCCGTCAGGGGACGCTGCAGGGAGGCCCAGGAACCTGTATTTTGCATATAGCCCGAAAGTACTTTCGAGTCACGGAAATGGAATTTAACGAAGTACTTCCGGGATGAAGAAAAGAAGAGTTTTGATCTGAACCGGAAGTGCTAGGAAGTCACGTGGACTGAGGGACAGAGGCATTTCCGGGACAGGGACTATAAAAGGACTATGGGAAACCCCAGCAAGTTGAGCCGAGTTGGGAGGAAGGGTGACTGAGCTTCTGGGAGGTGTGGAGGATTGTTATGATTGTGATTATTATTGTTTATGAGTATTGTGGAGTGGAGGGTGCTTCGTGCACTTAATTATTATAATAAATCCATTACTGGGACTTTTATCTGGTGTCTGATCTGAGGGTTCAAGGGGATGACAGCGCCCCCTATCTGTCACAACCTCAAACCACAAGAGGGACCTCCTTACCTTATGTGAGGGGCTCAGGTGAGGTCTGAAGAAAGTAAGTCAAAATTTATCAGAGACAAAAGTCAAAAGCACTGAACAATAAAATTGAATAAAATGAAACATCACAACAACATAAAATACAAGGACAATATTAAAGTCACCCCAGACAGCAAAGCTACCCAAATCCCAGTTTGAACATAGGCATCTTTAAGTTATAATATTGGAGCAAAGGGCTGGAATGTGAGACCCCCCATGTTTATGAGAAATAGAAAGGCGATCTGACTGAGAAGTCACTGGAGTCGCAAGATCTGTAGGCCACTAAGGTGTCAATGACAATACGTTTAGAGCCAGAAGGTGAATGCTAAGTGATGGGAAGGGTGAATGAGCAGTGCGGTCACCCCACTGGACAGAGAGGTGAACACCAGTAATAGCTGGTTTGGTTTGGTTTACCTTTTTTGGGTTGATATTTTTATGTTCTAAATTTGTTGCATACCTCCCTAATAGTTAGGATGTGTTTTTGCTCCTTACCTTTGACATTTTTTATTTGTTTTTACATTTTCATTGCTCCTTTTTCCTGTAGAGTGGAGGCTCTGAGGTCGGGATCTGCACTGGTAATCAGAAGGTTGCTGGTTCAATGGTTCAAAGTTGCTGTAAACGTCCAAAGTGACTCTACTCCGTTGGGCCCCTGAGCAAGGCCCTTAACCTGTAATTGCTTCATCCTAAGTATGACGTTAATCTGCATCCAGTCCTTCAAGTAGTTCCTCCAACCTGCAGGGGAAAACCTGGGGGTTGGTGGCATAATTGCCACTCCAGCCACCATAAAAAACTCACACTGGTCCATTCCATCTGAACTTGTGTGGTGCTGAGGTGTCACCCATCGCATGGCTGCACTCGGGTCCTAATCTGGATCCTGAGTTGGTTTGTCGTGTGGTGGGTGCAGCAATGCGCTGTATCAGCGTGTGCTCCTAACCTCACTCTCTCTTTTCTCCTTGTCCTATTTAAATACTGTAACTATGCCAATGCATGACTTCGGGTGTTATTTTGTTGGTAACCAGATAAAAAGCACAAGCTGTTATCGGGTCCTTGATAAGCTCAGGGCAAAAATTCCAGTTTGTGAAAAAGACATTTTGAAGTAAAGTCTGGGAGAGTCATGAAAATTAAATTGTTTTTTGTTTCATTTTTTGCAAGACATGATTAAATGATAAAAAGAAGCATTTCTTATATTTTGTGGAACTGTTTAAGGTTGACGTCACTCAAAGAGGGCATTGGTTTGCAGATTTTGACTTTTGGTTTTTGCCTTAACATGTCCATCACCTTCAGGCTGGTTCCGTCTCAGTTAAGTCACCTCGATCTTAACAGAAACGTAAGAATTTCACCTTGGCTTGTACTTCCAGTTCACTAGTTTATTTAGTGTCTAGATTTTTAATCTTATCCACCAATCCATCCATTGTTTAGCCTGCCTTATCCACTTCTGTGTCATAGGGAGAAGACGTCAGTCCCAGCCGAGGTTGAGCACAGGGCAGAAATGCACCCAGGACAGGTGAGCCAGTCTGTCACATGGCACACTTAGGCAGAGGCAGAAACTGGAACTGCCTGTTCTTAGGATGTAAGTGGAAAACCAGGGCACAAGGAGAAAAACCCAAACACACTGAGAGACCAAGCCGACTCCACACGAATGACCTGACTGGGACTCAAACCTACGATAAGCAGCGTGCTAATCACTGAGCCAGCATGGCCCACTCTGCATCTACTTAGTCTAGCAGTCATTAATCTTTTTACATTATCTGAGTAAAGAACACCATCCTACTACAGTTGCGCACCATTATAATTTATTCCCGGTGAGATGGCGCCCCCTTGTTACAGAATATGGAAATAATCCTCTTCAGTTTGATCCTGTTTAGTGATGTGCACATTTTAAAAACCAAAACTCCAATGAGAGAAAAATTACTGAAACAATAAATGTTTATTTATATACTGTGGCGGCTGGCACAGACACAGACAGGCAGACACATTCATGTCACCCACAACACGTTTATTATACATTATTTACAGTTCAGTAAAGTCCACCACAAACCCCACAAGTCCCCAAAGTCCTGGCCACAACACCAATGCCTTGCTTCAAACCGCCTCCTTCTCTCTTCTCCAGCTCTCGTCCTCTCCTCACCCGACTCCAGCCATTATACGAAGGGAGGCAGCCCCTTTTATAGCCACCCGGATGTGCTCCAGGTGCTTCCCGGCAATCTTCCACTGGCACTCCCCAGTGTGGCGGAAGTGTCAGCTGCGTACCCGGAAGCACTCCGGGTGTCCCCAGTCTTCTTCCCCCCAGCACTTTCGGGTGTGGCAGAAGTGCTGAGGTACAGGGCTCCAAAGGCATACGGGCGCCCCCTGGCGGTGACCACTGGCCCCTACAGGGTGGAGCTTCAAAGCCCTGTACCCGTGGCCCCCAAAGGTACCAGGGTGGTCGCCCCCACATGGTCTGGGGAAGGCGCAAGCCCTCCTCCGGTCCTCCTGGGCATCCGGGCCGGGTCACCACCCCAGCCATCTCTGACAATATGTATAGATAACACAGCAGTTGTTTCCAACAATATGCCATAACTTTGTGTGCTTAACAGGAATTTAATGTCCAGACTAACTTTATAGAGCACACATCTACATTTACAGTCGCCATTCAAAAAGGGAACTTTTAAGAGAGAGAAAAGTCAGTAAGAGGTACAAATCCAAATACAGGATCATCCATCCATGTCTAACCCAAAGAGACATATCCAGCTTTTAAAAACAACATTATCCTTTCTCAGTGTTGTATAGTAATGAAGAATAGCACTGTAAATATATTTATATATATATATATATATATATATATATATATATATAT
>JANRMT010028174.1:94677436-94695321 GCA_026402145.1 Polypterus bichir lapradei
TATATATATATATATATATATATATATATATATATATATATATACAATCAATAAATAAATAATACAATAATTAAAACTCATTTTCCTTCATTTTTATAGCCCTGTTTTAAAGGATTCATTCCTCCGAACTGATTCATTTCTTAATTAAATGGCAGCCAAAAAGAAATGAGATGTGAAACAAGTCAACAGATGACCAGCTAAACTGGAACATTAAACTCCAGCCAATTTCACTCCAACCACTTTCTTAATGAGAAGCCAATTCTTGCTTTTAATTAAAGCCGTTATTTAATATCATGACTTGTTGCTGCTCTCATTCTACCACAGTAGACAGCTGATTTTCTGTTCTTTCTAAGACCACCATCAAGATGTTTTGGTGACCTGAGCAGATCAACATGACCAAGACCTTCACCTTCCTTTATTTTCATGTAAGCTGGTATGTGACGGCTTGTTTTGTGTCTCATTATTAAAAAGAAACAACTAAGGGGTCTGAGTCAAGTGAAAGGCAAAACAAGTTAATCACGAGCAAAAACGGCCCACTAATTAAGAAGATAGTTATAATGAAAACCCGTAGCCACTGCGGCCCACCAGGACCGGAGTTGGACACCCCGGTGTAAAACAATCAATTACTGTGTGACTGTAATACAATTCACAAAGAAGAAGAAGGTCATTTTAGGTTTATAATAATATTTTTAACTATACAGAAAACAGGAAGAGATTCTACATTTATTTGTAATTTTGATATTTAAGTACATTTAATACCAGATAATTTACAACTTCTACTTGACTAGTGGAAAATTTTTACCTTTTTTTAAGTCACTTTCCATCTAATTTTACTAAAGTGTGACTATTGGATACTTTCAAATACCGAAGTTATTATTGTAAACAAAAACTAATAAAAGATACAACTATTCAATTTTTAAAAAATCATAAAATAATTAAACAAAATCAACATGAAAAACTGTAGCTATACAAAACTATTAAAGCAGCCAAGAAGACTAACTGAAATGAAATACTACATCCCTGAAAATATTTTCAGATTTCTTCACAATAGGACTTACACACGGGCTAATTTAGGCATCTTTGGCTCCAAAATTAATCAAAATATATGAACATTGTTGTATCTAAAGAAATGCTCGTTAGACTCCAATTTGGCCCGAAGCATTCTTCCATTATTTTTTCTCTTTCCTTGTTTCCCAGAAACCCCCAGTTAACTACACCCCCTGATTCCCATCCCGCCACCTTGTTTTTTACGTAATCAACTAGGCGTACATAAACACAGTATCCACTTCTGGATGTAATGATATTCCGGCCTCTAGCCTTGCTGATTGAGTATTCTTTAAGCTCATTACCCTTCTCCTTGAGGTAACATCGTCTGCCGTTCACTGCAACTGGGTGTAATTGCAGACCACAGTACCTATAAGGTCAGTCATGTAATGTTCCCAACATCACAAAACGCCCTCAACGTCAGTCACGAAACACCCATTACATTAGACTATGATTAACATTAGGGCCCCGTTACACTATGGTTAAGATTAGGGTTGTAGGAGGGTTATCTTTCTCGTTCACTGCATACACACACTGTCATCTTGTGAACAGCGGCTAGCAACAGAGTGCATTACTTCTACAGGGCAAACTGTTGGTGTACAAAACCTATGAGGTTATGAAGTTATGTTTTCATGTGTGTCGGTAAATCGATTGAGCTGTGCTGAATCCGAAACGTGTGACCGTAAATCAATAGAGTTGTGCTGAAGTAAAATCCATAGATGCGCAAGCAAAGCGAGGGAGTTAAGCTGAAACTGGTTCATGCACCAGTATTTCAATGTACTCGCAGTACGGGATGGACAGAAAGTCCCGAGTGAAAGATGTTTCCATTTATTTCTCCAGTGTCTGTACTTTGTTGGCAGCAGTTTAATTGCCACAACGCACAGGAGAAATCCTTTTTGAAAATAAATCTTTATCTACTCATGGATTTACAGATTCACGAGGTCTGCAGAACTGAATATTATTGTTGACTAATCATTTCCGCTTTAAAATGGTCATTTGGCAATGAATACAAAACTAGAGCACTTACAGAGCTGGCTGTATCTCCACTGAACTAAGAGGAAAGTTTATTGGAAGCTGCAAAATGGTGAATAAAATAAACTTCCTAATGTGTTTTTGTTTTTTTCTCATGTGTGTTCTTTTATCTTTATTTTTCTCAGAATTAGGAGCACTGCTGAAGATACCTTATATTCTAAAAATAATTCTTTGTCACAATAATTTTTAAAAAATCCTTCCCTCTTTATATTTTCTCTCTCTCAAAATAGATAGTTGAATGATCAAACTCTCTTTGTTCTTAACATTTGACAAAGCCCTGTATGGGTAAAATCAAAGTAAAGGGGCAACTGCAAGTTGATTGTCTTGGAATAGAGGATATCGTAAAGGTAAAGACCCCATAAGCCTTACAATTTACCTACAGAGTTTTTACAGATGAGTCTGTGACCTATTTCTGGACAAAGAAAAAGAAAAGTTCAAAGGAGAGGCAAAAATCAGGGAGCACATGCAAGTGAAAGTCGACATTACGTATGGCAGCAAACATTAATATCTGTTTACAAAGGGCAGCAGCTCGGGGTATAAACTCAGTCAAACACAATAAATGCAAAGTTCTCGAAATGAACGTGTTCATTAAAACTGGTGTGTCTCTAAGGGTATGCCTTGGGTTGGAAAATGTGCTACTTCTCTCAGTCTCAAAGTTAAAATGCCACGTTCTGTGTAAGTAAATGTTATGGTGAGTATGTAGAAAAGTAAGCTGTGTAATGGCGAAAGATGCATTCATTCCTCTTTTTAATATTTTTGCAATATTATGCTACTTCAACTGTCTCTATTTTGTTTTGTTCCAAGTAACTTTGGATTGCTAATTTGCATATAAAAGTGCAGTTTGTACAGCACAGATCCAAAGTATCTTTAAAAAATATTTTTTTTTTTTTTTTTTGTTGCCTGTGTTTTATGGAACGTACCTCTGTATTTTTATTAATATTAAACACACATATTTCTAAAGCTGTTAAGTCTACATTTCTGTGTGATTGTGACACAAGTCTAAACTCCATAATATATACACAGATATAAAAGGTTGTGATCAATAATTTACCTACCCGAGTATGAAAGAAAGCAGCAAGGATGTTGAAACAGGACTAGGGATGTTGTGACATGTCTCAAGGTTACCCATGCACAGTTGTGGCTCAGTGCGAGTCTAACATTCCAAGAGACAGGATGTCAGGAGAGTCCTCGTGTGAATCAACTAGGCTTCTTCATGACAATGCACCAGTTCACAAGTCATGTCAATCACAGGCTGCCATCCAAGAATGTGGGTTCCAGCAGTTGAACCATCCACCCTACAGTCCTGGCTCCCTCAGATTATTTCCTGTTCTGAGTTTTGAAGAAATCTCTCCGTGGACGGTGGTTTTCAAGTGATGAAGATGTCAAGGCAGCTTTGACATCCTGGTTTGAAGTTGTAAGAAAGGCGCTATATTGTGCCCGACCCGACACAGACTTGACACAGGAGGCACGTACAAAAGCCAAGAAACTTTTATTTTCTTCACCTGTGGGGCACGTCTTCCCCGTGAACCCCACAGGCAAAACACAATCCCAAGTACAGCACTTAGCACTACCACAACACTCTTTTCTCTTTCCCCACCACTCCTCCACAGCTTTGTCCTCCTTCCACCCAACTCTGGCCACTGAGTGATGGTTTGCAGGTTCCTTTTATGGCCCACCCTGAAGTGCTTAAGGTGCTTGATCACCTGTTTCCAATTGCACTCCCGGATGGGGCTGAAAATTAGTCCAGCTGGGCTCAGGGACCCATGCTGCGCCCCCTGGTGGCCACTCCAGACCCCATCAGGGCTGTGGAGAACTCCATTTCCCATGAAGCTCTGCGAGAGACTGAGGAACTGCTCCAACCCAGGGGGACGGCCATCCAGCATCCAGGGTGAGGTACTGCACCGTCCAGGGCTGCTCCCCCTGAATACACATCGAAGGGGCGTCCCGGCTGGGCATGGGACCCGGCTGTCCGTCACAAAGGTTAAACAGAAGATTTTATTTCAAAGAGGTTAAGGTCATTGCAGGAAAAATGGATAAAGTGTATGAATCTATCAGGAGACTACATTGAAAAATAAAACAAAAATGTTTTGAAAGCTCATTTCTTTCCTACTGAGATATATAAATTATTGAATGTCCCTCATATATAGGTCTGAATCACAATATGATTATTTAGATGATTATTTACCAGGTAACGCTTGTGGTTGGTCGACTAGTTGGCAAACATCCGCCACATCCTCTCAGTTGCAAGAACAGAAATATCTGAATTGTAAAATAAAGGCTAAACTATAAGTACATTATGAAAATTAACTATAATTAAACTGAATTTTTAAATAAGATGAGAAATGATATAGAAATATAAACTACCATAAAAAAGCAAAATTATTATAGCTATGCTTTATAGCACGTGAAATCATCCTATGATTCATAAACCTGAATCCATCATCAATGATGTTACTGTGCCACTGAGTGACTAACATGAGTTCTCTATATGATTACAATAAAAAAAGCGACAAAAACTACAAATTCTGTTTGAATATACTTAGAGAAAATACATACTGAGTCAACGGGTGCTTCGAGTCTTTCAAACATCGTACCCCCTCTTCCAGAGGACCAACCCTCGGCCTGTGTCCAAGTGGTAAACCCCTTCCTCCATTCTTCTCCCCTTTTTAGCTAGAGCCACCTCTAGGTTCTTTCTGCTGCCTCCGTATTGGACCTGAAGGCTCTCTTCCTATTTGGCCCCATAACGCCCCAAGCTGAATACACCTTGCTGAACGACTGAGCTGTGAAGCCTCTGCATTCCACTTTGATGGCCATGCACCTTGACCCCCACCTCTGTCTGCAACAATCACCCACCAGTTCTGCATGCTTTGTGACCTGTCTTTTCTGGGCAGCAGTGGGACATGAACCCACACCCTTGTCCTTTGGACACCAACACTGTAACCAGTAGGCTCCAGTAGACTGGACAATGTAGTTAAACTGGTTTCACCAAGTGAACAAAGCAGTTTGGTTGTTTTTTATTTCGACAGTTATAAATGAATTCTGTTTTGTTAAGGCAAAGCTTATAAGATATGAAATTTTAAAGTTTTCAGGTCTCTAATTAAAAATCTGCGTTCAGAAAATGTTTAGATGCATGGATGACTAGCAATGCGGTTTCAGTTAAAGAAACTATAAGGCTGAATTGTTAATGCAGATATGGAATAATTCTGAACCTTAAACACACACACACACACACACACACACACACACACATGCACTGTCATGGAGGGAACATACAAACTCCACTGAATTATTCATTGAGGAAGAAATTGAACAAAAGTCTCCAAAGTTTAGTGGCAACTGCAGAATTCGCTGTGCCACTGAATGATTAACATGAGTGCTCTATATGTTTAAAATGAAAGAAGCACCAAAAACTACAAATTTTGTTTGAATATACTTAGAGAAAATACATAATGAAGGCCATTATGAACAGTGATGCCCATCCTCTCTCTGACACACTCACACTGAGGACTTTCAGCCAATGAATTATTCAGCAGAAGTGTGTCAAGAAATGTTGCTGGGGCTCCTTTATACCAACAGCAATGCATCTGCAGAATGCCTCACTGGGACTGAGACTGCCAAATTTTTCTTTCTTTTTAAATTTTCTTGCATTGTACTCATTCTGTTGAGTGTTCTGTTCAGACCAAAGTTGGTGTGTATATTCATTTATTATTTACTCATGCAGCTATCTATTTACGTAGTTATTTATTTAAAGAGTTTCTGTAAAAAGCCACATCCCCCCTGGTGTCAAATTAAGTTCTGTCTATCTATCTATCTATCTATCTATCTATCTATCTATCTATCTATCTATCTATCTATCTATCTATCTATCTAATAATAATAATAATAATAATAATAATAATAAATTTTATTTATATTGCGCTTTATATTTAACAATCTCATAGTGCTACAAAATAAGAATAAATTAACAAACAAGACAATCTATATAAATAATTTAACAAAATGCCTTTCTAAAAAGATAAGTTTTTAGGTTTCGTTTAAAAGCATCAGTCAAATGTGGGGCTCTCAGACAATCAGGGAGAGAATTCCACAGCCTTGGCACCACTGTAGAAAAGGCCCTATCACCCATACTGCTAAGCTTAGTTCTGGGAACTTGAAGAATGTTAGTATGCGCAGAGCAGAGGGTGCGTGAGGAAGTATGAGGAATAAGGAGTTCCTATAAATACAGGGGAGCAGATCCATAGATGCACTGATGGGTAAGGGGGGAAGCCTTGTACTCTATTCTAAGTGGCACAGGGAGCCAGTGAAGGGTTTTCAAGACAGGAGTGATGTGGCTATGCTTTCGCACCCTCATCAGGATCCTGGCAGCACTGTTCTGAATGTACTGGAGTCTCTGGATACTCTTGCCAGGAATCCCAATGAGGAGCACATTACAGTAATTCAGCCTGGACGAGACAAAGGCATGGACAAGCCTCTCTGCATCTGCCAGGGTAAGTGTTGGATGAATTTTAGCAATGTTCCTGAGATGGTAAAAAGATGACTTACAGAGATGTTTAGTGTGGGTGTCAAAAGTGAGTTGAGAGTCAATTTTAACACCCAAATTGGTAACAAATGTAGAAAGAGGAATGTTTTGACCAGAGAAAGTGATACTGGTGATGGTAGAAGAACGAAGATGGTGTGGTGTGCCAACTAAAATGGCTTCTGTTTTAGATCTGTTCAGCTCAAGGAAGTTGAGCCTCATCCATGCCTCTATTTCCTCCAAACAAATAGTCAGTGTAGATGTTGGGAGAGGAGAAGTAGAGGAGGTGGGGGTAGTCCTAAGATAGAGATGAGTGTCATCGGCATAGCAATGAAAAGATAGACCATGTTTGCTAATGACACTTCCAAGTGGGAGCATGTAAATTTTGAAAAGAATGGGGCCTAACACAGAGCTTTGTGGAACACCACAGGTAACATTATGGGTGTGAGATTTTGCACTGCCAAGAGCGACATACTCAGTTCTACCGGTCAAATAAGATTTAAACTAATTGTGAACATTTCCTGAAAGTCCAATGGTGTATTGCAGACGATGAAGAAGAATATTATGATCAAATTTATCAAAAGCAGCTGTCAGGTCAAGGAGAATGAGTAAAGAAGGAGAACCAGTATCTGCTAACATCAGAAGGTCATTTGTGACCCTGACCAGGGCTGTTTCGGTGCTATGGCCAGGGAGAAAACCAGACTGAAACTTTTCAAACAGGTTATTCAATTTGAGATGATCATGAAGTTGTACTGCAACTATTTTTTCCAGAACTTTAGAGAGAAATGGAAGATTAGAGATGGGTCTATAGTTAGAGAGAACTTCAGGATCCAGTGCGGGTTTTTTTCAGTAGAGGTCTGATGACAGCAGTTTTTAGTGCTGAAGGAATATGGCCAGCCAAAAGGGATTGGTTTATAATCCTGGTGATAAGTGGAGAAGCAGCAGAAATGTTGACCCTCAGCAAGGCTGAGGGAAAAGGGTCCAGAGAACTGGTAGATCTATCTATCTATCTATCTTCTATATTTTTGCATTGTTACTAATCTGAATGATGGAAACTGGACTGAGTGTGGCACAAAGGGCTTAGATTGAATCCTCGTCCTGTCACAAATTTGTGGAGTTTGCTCTTCCTTGTAGGGGAAAACCCACACAGTCAGGGAGAGAACCTGCAGACGTCACACAGTTAACAATCAAATATGTGATTCAAATCCAAGACGTTGGACCCATGAAGTGGTAGCACCAGTCCACTGCACCATCCTGGATGGATAATAATAAATCATGAGCACTTTCCTTTAACTAAGGTAATGGTGAGAATGTGCAGACTCCACACTGACACTAACTGGGCTAGGGTTTGAGCCCAAGTCTCTGAAGCCGTAGTGCTATTCAGAATGCAGTGTGCATTTAATTTTTAATTTTTTTTTTCAACAGTGTCTTCCTCTAATCAAGTTAAACCTGCTAACTTTTGCCAAAATGCCTCATTTCCACTTCACTGAGCAGCTACAACAATGTGATTTGATTTGTGGTTTGAGAGCCCTCACCCAGTCTCTCCTGTTCTCCATGTGATTTACGAATGCATTCAGACTTACTTCTCTGGCAGTTTCTACCTTCTGTGGCATTCACATTCATTAAAAAATAACACACAAATAACATAAAAGAGCTCGGCTCCAGGTAACACTTCACCAGCTCCCCTTTTATTAAGCAGTGCATCTCATTAGGTAAGGCACTGGGCTACAAACTGCAAGGCTGCCATCTCAGACCCCCAAGTGTGTCATTCAATCTGTCCACACTCTGTCTGTGGAATTATGGAAATGAATGTCCTCTTAAACGCCTTGGGATGTTGCTCATTTTTGAAAGGCACAATACGCATTTCCTCTTTTAATATAAACAGCACTTGTACAGGAACAGGAATGGAAAAAAGAGGGAGGAATATAAGAGGATGAATGAAATTGCAAAGAGAGCAGTGGCAATAGCAAACCCATGACACTGAAGGTTTTATATACTGTATAGGAAACTGGAAACTCCAGAAGGAGTGAAAAAAGATATTCAGAATAGCAAAGGCTTCAGACAAAGCAACACAAGATTCTCCCAAATCAAACAGATAAAGGGTAAATGTGCTGAGTAAAACTGAGGAAGGGTGGAAGGCATACTTGAAGAAACTGTTAAATGCAGAAAATCCAAGGGTAATATTCAAAGATGGAAAACCAAATGAGAGTATAACAACACAGACAACGAGGGAAGAAGTCAAACTGTCATTGGAAAGGATGAAGAACGGGAAGGCAAATAGATTAGATGGGATACTGGCTGAAGCATGGAATAGTCTGTGGGAGGAATGAATAGATTTGTTATGGGAGCTGACATCAGAGATCGATTGTGGTAATAAAATGCCAGGTCAGTGGAGAAACAGTGTGGGTGTGCCTATGAATAGGGAGAAAGGAGACATCAAGAATTTTTGAAATTATAGAATTTTAAAGTTGATGTCACATTCAATGAAAATATGGAAAAGGATCAGGAATAAAAGTCTGAGAAGAAAAATGACAATAGGGGAAGAATAGTTAGAATTTATTTGAGGAAAAGGTACAACACATGCAATTTTTACCTTAAGAGAGATTATGGAAAAATATGGAGTGAAACAGAAAGGACTACATGTGGTACTTATAAATTTAGAGAATGCATATAATAGAGATCCTCAAAAAGACATATGGAGATCTAAGAGAGGAAAGGGAGAACCAGAGAATTATATAAGGGTTATTAAGGATATGTATGAGGGTGCCTATACATAAGTGAGAAGTAGTGTAGTGTAATTGCCCAAGTGACTTGACAATGACCCAGGGAATAGTTGGGGATCGAACAGGCAACCCTGTTTATTTTGTGAACTCAAATAAATACGTGCACCATGGCACTGCATAAAACATGAACAGAAAATGCCATTTCTAGCTTTGTTTTAATGCCTCTTGAGGTAATTTTTACAATACTCCTCCTTCAAAGAGCAGGTCAATAATTGGGACCTCGATCCTCATATATTCGGGTCCAGGGAATGATGCCTCCTTCCATGGTTGATCAAATTTTTTAAAGCTGGAACCAGAAGGCCTTATTTACATACATCATATGCCCTCACTGGGCATTTTCTCAGAACTGTGGAAGGAAGAGACAGAGCAGTTAGTGACAGCACCCCCTCTTGTCCCTGAATGGTATTACCAACTTGGTCTCAGCCCTGAAGGTGATCCTCAAGGACCCATGCACGACAGTATGAATAAGAGATGGATTTGCAGTTTAGGCTGGGTTACAACAAGCATAATCATTAAATCCATATATTTTTACTCACATTAAGGATGTTTTTACTAGGAGAATAGCAAACAGGAGAGGCATACCGCTGTCAAACTTCAACTAGTAATAAGAGCAAGCAGTGAATCTTCCAGTTTAACAAAAGGATAAGTGTCTGTGTGTCTGTCCAGTTGCTATTTCTGTGTCTTTGCAGTAGATGGCACATCCCAGGCATTAACACTGCTTTAACAAATCCCATACCAAATGGCATATAATAGAGACATATGCATTATATGGTGCACTACAAATGTTATCACTGAGTTCTATGTTGATTATTTAGATTTCAGCCCATCTTAGATAGGTAGTACAGTTAATAACAAAATAAAAGATTTAATCTTCACATAAAAGATACCAATCACAATGAAGCTCTGTGGAGCACAAAGGCCAAATAGAATTGCCTTTAACATGGAAGCAATTCAAATTCTAAATCAATGTCACAAAATAGAGCAAAAAGTCAAAAAATCAGATATCCAAAAAATCACAATAAGCACAAGTATGCTCACCAACTCCCTGGCACATTTGAAATGAACCACCAGGAACTGCGGGAGACCCTCTGGTTTTATAGGGTGGAGGGCAGGTGACCCCGCTTCTCGGTGGATCACCAACAAAACACATGGAACAGAAGAAAGACATCCAACAATAAAGAATGATGCCCATAAGCAATGTAAATCAAACTGAACAAAACAGACATTAAAATGAATTTGAATCCCAGCCAAATGACAATTTCCATTTCAGTTTAAAACACAGTACAAAAGCATGATACATTTAAATTCTTGTCCATTGATCACGTGTCATAACTAAAAGCAAAGCAAGTATATTGCATTTGGCTTAGTAGCTTCTCCGAGTGTATTGCATTTTGATTCAAGACCACACATTAAACATACCAAAACTGAAAGTAATCCAATTACAAATCAGCGTCAAAAGGTTGGGCAAGGGGCGTCAACAGACGCAAAAACCATGCACCAAAGTGAAAATCAATTGATCTTTTGGTTGTTTTTTATTATGACTGCAAAAATTTAATTTGCCACGTTTCCTGCATTGTAGGAAACACTCTGGACTGTGTTTAATTTTGCCACAAAAGGTCTTCCATATGTTTCAAGGTTAAAGGTTTCTATTAGTCTTGTTTACACAAGAAAGAATATTTATAATGGATGGATGGATAGATGGATGGATGAATGGATGGATGGAGAACAACTGACATGTACTGCAGATAGACTGAATATAAGCAAAATATTTTATTACAATCATTCAGTTCATATGCTGTGATATAAACTTGCAAGTAGTGTTACCCAGATGCTGGACAATTATATTTGAAGACAGACGTGTCTCTTCCATGTTCTACTGTGTGTACCCAACCTGTATTCCATAAGTAATGACAATGTTTATAAGCCATTCAAACAAGTTGATCAAATTAAAGACTTTGCAATAGGGCTCACTATAAAAAAATTAATCCAACTGTGTAAATATGGAACATGTAACACGTGTTTATGGGTTTATGGGTTTATAACATCATTATTATTATGTGCACATACAGTAGTACGGTGAAATTAATACTTGCATTTGCTGATTAACATATAATTTGGCAAATTTCAAATACCTCAATGCAAATTTCATGTTTTCTTGTGTAAACATGACTCAACAAAGAAACCTTGAAACTTGGTACCATGTATGGCAGACGACCAGGGATCCTGCCCCACCGGGACGCCTGGAGCAGGGAAGGACTGGGAGCGGATTTCCCTGGAGCAAGAGGGCAGCCCCCCTGGATTCCATCAGGGCCACGGATATGGAGCTGGGAAGCTCAACCCTGTGGGGGTTCGTGGCTACCACCAGGGGGCACCTGGATGATCCTGGAGGACAGCACTTCCGCCACACCAGAAAGTGCTGCAGGAGGTCCATCAGGGTGCACCTGGAGCATATCTGGGTGTAATATAAAAGGGGCCGCCTCACTCCATTCGGAGAGCCGGAGTCGGGTGAAAGAGGACGCAGCTTCTAACAGGAGGACTAGAGGTGGCAGAAGGAAAGAAAGGCAAAAGGACTGTGAGCCTATATTGGGGGTTTTGTGCACTGTGTGTGTTGTGTGAAATAAACAGGTGTGCATTTAGACATCTGGAGTCCATGTCTGTCTGTCTGTCTGGGCTTTCACACATGATAAACATAGCATAAGTGTCTAGAAGTTATGTGTTGCCACAAAGCTCTCCAGCATCACGATTAGCGAGTATACTGTAACTACATTACCTTGAAACGTCTGTCTTCCTCATCTGAAAGATCAAAGAATATATTTGTCATAACCAGCAGCATAACATAAAGCATAGTAATGGCTGCAAACTCAGAATGAAGTCTTATGACGATGCCCTGACTGCCTTATGTGAAAGAGCAGCACACCATTACAGAGGCACTCCTGCCACTGAACATTTATCCCACCCTCAAGCATGGCTGTCTGCAATGTGTAGAATAATAAACAGCAGGGTGAAACACCTGGCCTTTGTGATAGCAGTTTGGTTAAGAGGCTCAGAACTCCTGCTATGATTCAGACAAAAATATGTTTGTTTTTTTTTTTTTTGCTCTGTATTAATTTTTTTTTCAGGATTATTTAACATTTTGGAAGGTTCTGGATATCTCCAGACAATCCCCCTGTATGATTATTTTTATAAGTTATCGTCTCTAAACCTGTGTTAATGATTATCATCAATATGTGTTTGCTTTACTGTGATACCATTTTGGTTATTCGTGGATGCCAGTCCCATTGCCACAATAAGATCCTTGATATTAGGTGCCTGCAGTGGGTTGGCGCCCTGCCCAGGGTTTGTTTCCTGCCTTGCGCCCTATGTTGGCTGGGATTGACTCCAGCAGACCCCCGTGACCCTGTAGTTAGGATATAGCGGGTTGGATAATGGATGGATGGATGGATATTAGGTGCATGTTCCAAACATCACACTGATGACGCTTGATATGCTAGCACAGAAGGCTCATTGACATCCAAGATTGTTGTGCATTATTTTTCAGTATTTTAGGCTCTTCTTAGTGATTTATTGTTTGCAGAAGTTTGATGAAAAGACTCAACATGATTCTTCAATAGCAGTAGTTCTCAAAGTAAGGGCCAGATTTAGACATGTGATGCCCTAAGCTACAGAAGTCTTACCTGATGTCAAGAAAATATGAATAATAAAGAATGCAAAATTCCTAAAAGTAATGTAGCATCGGCACCGAACACTACAATGGAAGCTTTCTCTGCTCTTTAACATGGCTCTTTAAGGTGACTTGCTTTCCTATAAAAGACTGCTTGCCTCACTTGTTGGAAAAGCGTACAACTCTGAAGGCTTGATATTTATATAGGTGCCCCTGCCACTGGTCGTGTAATGCCAGTTCATACTTGGGTGACTTATCCCTGGCTGATGTAACTTGTCAGCACTGTTACAGTAAAAAAAATGTTGGTAATTTGTTATTGGTACAAAATGAAATGTAATTTACAAACAGTAGCATGAGTAACACTGATAAAACATAAAAAATCAGTTATTCTAAAGTATTTTCCTTTGTTTAGCCTCATGCTGGGCAGGACTGCATAAAGTAAGTACCACAGGTAGGCTGCACGGCACGCTGGCTAAGGTTTTGACTTTGAGACCCTAAGTCAGCTGGTTTGTTTCCCACCTCTGATTTATTTTGTGACCCTAAACAGATTGCTTCATGTGCCAGTTCTTCAACTGTAAAAAACAGCCGTGAATCCAGTTACATCCATCCATCCATTATCCAACCCACTGAATCCGAACACAGGGTCACGGGGGTCTGCTGGAGCCAATCCCAGCCAACACAGGGCACAAGGCAGGAACTAATCCCGGGCAGGGTGGCAACCCACCACAGGAATCCAGTTACACTTTATCCTAAATGTGAACATTGCTTTTGATAATGGGATTGGCCAAATGTACAACCATCATAATGATAACTCTCAGTACTGATATTTTGCTGGACAGGAGATATAAACAAGTTGCCTGGAATGTCATGGAGACTAACAGTATTGAGTGGGGCTTATTGTAACAACGTCAAAAGTGTTATATGGATGGGATGGCCAACGGGTCTTGTAAAAGTAACATAAACTGTATTTTTAGAATCTACAATTCATTTTTGCACATGTTAGTGATGATGCTTTTATGAGACATTGTTTTTAAGTGACAGAATGTATCACTTTGTACAACATAAGAAACTTACTTAAAATAAAGTTTTAAACACTGCAAAAAAATGCAGTAAAAAAGTAACATAATGACAATCAGTTAAAAACCTCCTATTTCCCGTACTATCCATTCAGTTTACAACACACCAATCCTTGGATAGAAAGCAATGGAACTGAGCACAATGAGAAGATTTAGAATGAGCTGAGCTGTCCAGAGTGCTGAAGCTGTGTACCGTGAGGTTGATGGATCGAAATATACAGTATATACAGGCTGTATATAAAAAATACTGTTTAAAACCACGCTTATATTAAGTTAAAAAGTGTACTAAAAGTAAAAAATAAGTCTCTCATACATCACCCGTAAAATAAAAGGGCGCTTTTCATCAATCAACATTCAAAAAACACTTCTTAAAATCTTAGCAAAAGCGCCACCTTTTATTTTACGAGTGATGTATGAGAGATTTATTTTTTTACTTTTTAGTGCACTTTTTATCTTAATATAGGCATGGTATTTAAAAAGTATCATATATATATATATATATACTCAGCAAAAAAAGAAACGCCCCTTTTTCAGGACTGTGTATTTCAACAATAATGTTTTAAAAATCCAAATAACTTTACAGATCTTCATTGTAAATTGTTTAAACAATGTTTTCCATGCATGTTCAATTAACCATACTCAATTAATTAACATGCACCTGTGGAATGGTCGTTAAGACCTTAACAGCTTACAGAAAGTAGGCATTTAAGGTCACAGTTCTAAAAACGCAGGACACTAAAGAGACTTGTCTACCGACTGTGAAAAACACCCAAAGAAAGATGCCCAGGGTCCCTGCTCATCTGCGTGAACGTGCATTAGGCATGCTGCAGGGAGGCATGAGGACTGCTGATGTGGCTAGGGCAATAAATTGCCATGTCCACACTGTGAGACGCCTAAGACAGCGCTACAGGGAGACAGGAAGGACAGCTGATCATCCTCGCAGTGGAAGACCACGTGTAACAACACCTGCACAGGATCGGTACATCCGAATATCACACCTGCGTGACAGGTACAGGATGGCCACAACAACTGCCCGAGTCACACCAGGAACACACAATCCCTCCATCAGTGCTCAGACTGTCCGCAATAGGCTGAGAGAGGCTGGACTGAGGGCTTGCAGGCCTGTTGTAAGGCAGGTCCTTACCAGACATCACCAGCAACAACGCCGCCTATGGGCACAAACCCACCTTCGCTGGACCAGACAGGAGTGGCAAAAAGTGCATGAGTTTCTGCATGACAGCAATGTCAGTGTTCTGCCATGGCCAGCGAAGAGCCCAGATCTCAATCCCATTGGGCACGTCTGGGACCTGTTGGATCGCAGGGTGAGGGCTAGGGCCATTCCCCCCAGAAATGTCCAGGAACTTGCAGGTGCCTTGGTGGAAGAGTGGGGTAACATCTCACAGCAAGAACTGACAAATCTGGTCCAGTCCATGAGGAGGAGATGCACTGCAGTACTTCAAGCAGCTGGTGGCCACACCAGATACTGACTGGTACTTTTGATTTTGAGCCTCTCTTCATTCAGGAACACATTGTGAAACATTTTTAGTTTATGTCTTATGGTGTTGACTCTTTTAGTGTTCATACAAATATTTACACATTAAGTCTACTGAAAGTAAAAACAGTTGAAAGTCAGGGGGCATTTCTTTTTTTGCTGAGTATATATATATATATATATATATATATATTATTTTCAACTTTTTAGTCTTGGGTTTATTTTAGTTCTATCCGTTACTAGCGCCATCTATTGGTGAAATCTTGAACTATTCTTCAAATGAAAATTTAATTTCTTAACATGGATTAATTGATCAATTAGTGAAAGTGATTATTGATTCATGTATTGTCATCGGAAGTGTGTAAGTGTGCAAAATTTCAAGTCATTTGGACAATAGGAAGTGGGTTAAATATCGATTACAAGATTTGTACCAGACAACAAACAGGTGCAGTTAATATAAAACGTGGTAAATGAGAAGAGTATTTAGGACCACATAATATGATAGGGAATGAGCAGAGCTGGTCGCTGGAATAATGTGAATTAGCAGAATTTTGTAAGATGAACTGCAAAGTTCATATTTATAGGTTCTGTTGTGAAATTCATGATATTAATGGAATGAAAGACCCTGATAGAAAGCAACCAAAGATGACAGACCTTACAGAAGGTAAGCTTCCAAAAATGCCCTTGGTGCAACAACGTATAATATCTTTTACAATGTAATTCTTTTTAATATAAATCTTATTAGTTTAATAACATACCTTATACGAGACATGTTTTCTGGATAAGCTTTCTTGTACATAGAATGACCAGAGAATACAGCAGAAGTCATAAGAATTAATTTGAATGGAAAGATGTATTCAGAGCAAGTGCAGTGATGTATTTAAGTGATCAGGGACAGCAAAGTGAGCAGATCCTTGTAGGATAAAGACTGATGTATTTAACTGAGTAGAGTAAACATGAATGCCTATTTCCCTTTGACTGTCTCATCAACTGAAAAGACCCTGGAGGTTTGCTGAATGGCCAGAACCTGTAGCAGAAGTCCACAGCATTAACAGAGTAAAAGCTGTATGGGCTGGGCAGAGGTTTCTGCAGTGAGCATATTTGTGTGGTGCAAAAGCATCTTGTAGAATGGCCAGAATAGCAGATGCTGGCAAAGTGACTGGTGAGTAAAGTTGTTAAAAATGAGCCATTTTTCTAAGCTGTGTAGGCTTTAAAGAATCACAGCCTCACGCGAATGGGCTTGAATCCCAGCCTTTTCACTGTTTACATCAAATTTGACCGTTCTTCCTGTGTGCAGGGCTGGCTCTATCAAAAAGGCAAACTACAGTGATCACCTAAAGAAGCAAAGTTTTTGGTAGACAGGATTTTTTCAGCTATAATAGATGTGGCTGTTGGCATTGGGATGGCATGGCTTTGAGTGAACAAGTCATTTTACATCCATCCATCCACTATCCAACCCACTATATCCTAACTCCTGGGTCACGGGGGTCTGCTGGAGCCAGTCCCAGCCAACACAGGGCGCAAGGCAGGAACAAATCCCGGGGCAGGGCGCCAGCCCACCGCAGGGCACACCCACACCCACACACCAAGCACAATTTAGGATTGGCAATGCACCTAATCAGCATTTCATTGGACTGTGGGAGGAAACCTGAGCACCTGGAAGAAACCCAAACAGACACAGAGAGAACATGCAAATCCCACACAGGGAGGACCCCGGGAAGCAAACCCAGGTCTCCTTACTGCAAGGCAGCAGCGCTACCACTGTGCCACCCTGTTTCAGCAATACAAATCTTCCCTATTTTTGATCTTAAATGTATATACAACTCCTCCTTGGATCTTCAATCAGACACCCATGTACAAGTCACCTGGATTTTCAAGGGGGGCCCTCCCCTTTAATCTGAAATCCGTTTACCATTTGTCTAGTTCTCCAAAGGGGACGACTCTCCACTATAAAGAACTCCTACTTGGTTTGACCCTGACATTTTCACTTTTGCCTAGGGCAGCAAATAAGCTAGAACCGGTGCTGCCTGTGTGGACAAGATTTTTCCTCTGGATGAATTCATTTTTTCTCCTGTATTCCTAAAACATCTACTGTGTGCGAGATTAATTACTGATTTGAAGTGTTTAGCCGTTTTGTCAGAATTAATTTAGTAATAGTTAATTCCTTCCATTTGCCTAGAGCTGCATGAATTATAGAAAGGTGCTATATAAATAAATAAATAAATAAATAGTATTATTATTATTATTATTATTATTATTATTATTATTATTATTATTATTA
>JANRMT010028174.1:94695331-94712854 GCA_026402145.1 Polypterus bichir lapradei
TATTATTATTATTATTATTATTATTATTATTATTATTATTATTATTAAGATAGACCTGCAACCCTGTAAATGGATTAAATCATTTTAGTAATGGGGGTGGATACGTGGAGTAATGACAATGGCTGCAATAGGGGTTCATTGAGTGACTACGGTAACCCGGGTTACATTGAATAATAATGAGAAACGTTACTGAGAGTTAGTATATTTGTGTAGAGTGTCTTCTTTACAGCGTGTCCTAAAACTAAGTATGCTGAGCCGAATGAGTAGCCGTACTGAGGTAAAGACAGCTGTGCTGAGCGCCATCTGGACAGACTGGACTGATGTGTGTAGGCTGAGCAGAGGTCTTCAGCGCTCATAAAGCCGCGTTTAGTGGTCAGACTCCGAGTGTTCAAAATCAGAATGTGTACAGCGAAGCAGCAATTAAGAGGAGCGAATGCCAGTTGATCTTCGAAGGGTCTGCGGAATCATTTACTTCAACTACTAAACTGAAGCTTTTAATTTGATCGACTTCACTTTGATCAGTGACCGGAGCAGCAAGGAGTAAGACCCGCGGTGCAGTACGGTCAGTGCCTACAGAAAGCACACCGCTCGCCTCACTTCGCCGCCGAGCCTCTCTAAGCGCTGAAATCCAACCACGAACTCGTAAGACTGACAGTTCCAAGACGCAAATGTTCAATGCGCTGAGTCCCGAGATGTAACACTGGACTGAAGACGAGGTAAGGGGAAGCCGTGATGCGATCGCCGCCGCTATATACTGTACCTCTTACAAAACCATAAAAATAAGGACAACGGAAAGAACGCGAACCGCGAAATACCCCTGCGATTCTCTGATCAGTCCGTTACGCAGATGTAATTAACTTGATTTGGTTTCTTTTCATTAATACGAAAGTGGATTCGTTTTTTTTAAACTATGTTTCTCTATACTTAACATGTTTTAATGATTACCTTTTATGGCAATTTGTTGCTTTGCTTTTTAGTATTAGTATTATTCTTAGCGTCTTCTCTATGTCTGTCGGCTGGTGGGTCAGATATCTTCAATCTGCACGTTGGACCATATGGAATACACAGAAGGAGTTGTTGAAGGGTAATCGTGATGTCTCACCGGCTGCATGCGGTGCAGTTCAATCTGGTGCGAGGGTTCGCCTCATCTCGAGAATCACAACTTTTCTGCAATCGTGGCGTTAATCCTCTGTTAAAAGGTATTCGTTGCGACGGTGTTAGTTCAAGCTGAAGTTATTTTACTTTAGATCACGTGACGTGTTCATTAAAATTGTGCAGTATTAATGTGTAGGCGGCGTTTATTGGACTGCCTAAGTACGTCGTGCGTCGTGAGCTTATTGACATTTGTGGTCTCCCGTTAGATGGAATTTAGTTGCTGTGTGATTAAGTCAGTCATAGAGCCAATTACAGAAGCCATCCTTCCGTTATCGATCCCGCTGACTGGAAAGATTCAGTAAAGTACAGCTTTAAAATACGGCGGCACAGTGACCAGCAGTGTTTTCTCACTAACGAAGTGCGGGATGCGGTTTGGTTTAATTTCCAGGACGCCGGAGTTGTGCCTCTTGAGTTATTCGGCGATTCTGAATCCTTTGGGAGAATGAACCCTGCGATTGATTCGCGTTGTGTCTAGTCTTGTTTCCAGTTTTGCGCTTTATCTTCAATACTGAGGGAAAATAATTACAAAGCTACAAAGCTCGCATTCCAACACTTTAAACCCAGATAAAGCTTCGTCAATCTGAGCATCCCCACCTAATTTCACGCACAAGACTGAGACAAACCCTGGGAAGTTCATACTCAAGCACAAACCGACAATCCAGGTTTGGAGCCTATACAATTCAATCATCATCATCATCATCATCATCATCATCATCATCATCATCATCATCAATAAATAAATGCATTTGTTCAAACTCTAGAGATATTTATGGAGGTTTGAGACATCAGCTAGCCACACTGCACTACTGTATTTCCTGAACCATTCCATCAATTTATCTTTAAATGCACCCTATCTACTATACTACAGCCAAGCCCTGGATTCTGTGGGTTAAGGTAGCAGCCAACCTTCTGTGGATTGAAAGTGCCAGCACCATGCAGTGTGTGAGAACAGGTCCCTGATTTAGCCATGAGGCAGCAGAGTTAACCACTACACCATCATACCACCCAGCAAGTCAATCTATCTTTATTTGGACACTTTTCATGTATAGTAGAATGAAAAGGCTATCTACACCTTTTAAAAAAAGGTTCTAAAATCGCACTTAACTGTGTTGTGTGGGTACTTCTAAGCCTTCTGCTAGACAAGAACCATGAAACCACAGGGCCATCTTAACGTATGGGCACAATACTAGCTGAGGGCATAGAGGCCCACGATGTTTCTGATGCCTATGCATGTTTCTGTTTTGCTATCAAAACAGGGGCCCCAGTGCATTACTTTACCCACGGGACTAAGATGCTGTTAAGATGGCCCTGAAGAGCCATGAATTTAGGTGTTATGGGTATGAAAAGGTTCCTAATATGTGGAAAAACAAGCACTCTTTAATGTATAGCTAGGCTGTCTACAGAAGACAGGGGCAGATCTATTATGAAATTAATGAAGCTTAAGTTTCAAAGCCCCTAATCCCAGTGGGCCCCCAGAAGTGACTTTAGTCCACATTGCTTAAACATTTGGGGTGTCTATGGCAGAAGGGTTTTTTTCTTTTAAATAATAATTTCAATAATAATGTGGTGAAATTCAGTACAGCAATATTAATCAAAATCTGTGAGGCGGTGGTTACATTTCTTAAAAAATTGTGGGAATCTGTCATGGAAAAACCCCACTGAAGAAGATAACAGACCTTGTTGCTGGTCCATAACGGTTTAAAGTCCAGAGCTCCAAAAATGTTGTTCTGCCACTAATAGGAGGAGAGTAACAGATTAAGACAACCTGACCGTAGCTTATGTGATTGTATACAGCAAGAGTCCTCTTAAACCCTAAAATACGTTAGTGTTTTATAAATCTACTATTGTCTTATTCACTGTTATCTTATGGAGACTGTTACCATTCTAAATGTAACCTTCCCTATGCAATCATTATGAAGTACCGCTCAGGCACCTTTATTTTTAAGAATTTACAACACAAATAATTCAGTTAAAGGTTACAATACATCATGAGTCATTAGATACTGCCGTACAAATTTAGATTATGTAGTCATTGGCTCCATGGTCCTTGTAAAGCTGGCACTGGCTTGTGCTTTCTTTTAACCTGGCATGTGCCCCCTATTCACCATTTAGCTGGCCTGTGATTTTCATCACCACCCTGTGTAGTTTCACATTTGCTGTCAAGTCAGCAGTGAACACTCATGTGGCATCAGGTGGATTTTTAACTGCTGGAGACACTGACACTGCCTGACACCTGCCAACCTGCTGGAATGGCGGCTGTCATACATCGGGTTAAGTGTGTGTGCACCACACAGTAGCAGGAGGTTAAAAATTCCTGGAAAAATGTTTTTGAGCTTGAGAGGCTTGCAAATTGTTCATCTGATTGCGGCAGGTGTTTATTTCTGGGGATTTGTGGAGGATGTCTGCCACCGTAATTGCTTTGGGTTTTTCATTATTCATGGAGGTCTGCTGAATATTAAGTTCTCAGGCCATTACCTGCTGGTAGGTCAAAACACTTGGCTCAGTGTGTTCTTCTGGAAGGAGCAGCATTACAGGGTTTCAGTCCACAAGTGCCATGAAGTCCAAATAATCTGGACCCACACCTATCCGCTGTTCCTTTTCTGCACTCATATCTACGTCAGGGTTCTCATGGCTGGAGCCATGAAATGAAGGTCTTCTCATTTTCATGAAAAATTATGGCAAATCCCGATCATTTTCCTATTGTTAACAGATTTTCCTACATGATTGGATAATGGAACAAAAACAAGAACGGTACCTAGACTTTCTGTACAGCAGAAGCAAAATGGCTTGGTTTACAAATTCAAATAATTCAATTTGATTTGGCACATAACAAAAAATGCAGTACTTCAAGTAGACAAATTATGTAAATCTCTTCTGTTATAAATCTCATTTGTTAAATAGTCTCCATTCCATGCTGTCTCTTGTTAAAATATGGCATTTTTTTGTTTGCGCTCCTTTAGGATGTTGTTAATCTCAAAAGCAGCTGTTTAGATGAAACTGAGATTGATGGGGCAGCACGATTCACAAGAGGTGCTGATCTAATTCAATTATTTCATTCAACCAATGTGGAAATAAAACTTTTACCTGCTTGCATTGTTCATTTGCTGCAATGCTAAATTCAATATTATGTTTATATTCTGGAAGGAATCATTTGATTTCTTTTTCAATAGGGTGCTACAAACAACCTATTGCTTCTTTAGTGGTTTAATTTCTTTTCTTCCCTCACCATTTCTGGATTTTATCCCTGCCATGATTTAATGTTTATATCCACCTTTTAATTATAGCTCATAGTAGCTACCACATTTATTGTTTTATTAAACATATTCGGAAAATCTGTGATAAGATGGTGGTCAGTTCAGGGCTGATTCCTGCCTTGCACCCAATGCTGTCAGGATAGGCTTTGGCCTCTCTCAGTTTTACAACTATGTCAGTCAGTCAGTCAGTCATTTTCCAACCCACTATATCCTAACACAGGGTCACAGGGGTCTGTTGGAGCCAATCCCAGCCAGCACAGGGCGCAAGGCAGGAACAAATTCCAGTCAGGGCGCCAGCCCACCGCAGGACACATACAAGCACACGTTAGGGACAATTTAGGATCGCCAATGCACCTAACCTGCATGCCTTTGGGAGGGAACCCACACAGACACGGGGAGAACATGCAAACTCCACGCAGGGAGGACCCAGGAAGTGAACCCGGGTCTCCTAACTGTGAGGCAGCAGCGCTACCACTGCGCCATCGTGCCGCCCTTTCTCTAAGTATGTATTGTCTATAATTTGTATAATATGTGTCAAACATACACAGGATTTCTTCCTTTTACATACTGCTGATGTTCTCGCAAGGCAAAAGGATTTCGACTTTATTTCAATTTGGAAATATCCAGAGACACAGGGAGGATGCGATCAACTTACACGCATGTTCAGTTGACAATGGAGTGCAAGAAACAGATACAAGCTGAGTGGAATAAGCAGGGTGGCACTCACCCTTCTTCTGTACGAATCAACAATTTAATTAAAATTTTTAAGGCCTATTGCAATTTTATAATTTATATGGAAACTATTGACAAAAAGAATGCAAATAAGATACATTAAAATCCAAATCTTCATCACAATACACATATATGCATTGAGTATTATATATGTAACCAGTAATGGCATACTGCACGATAACATGCAGTGAATACACTTGAGTTGGCCATACTCCACGCCCGTACACATCAGCTGCACGGCCACCCTGCTGCCTGCTGCCAAGAGAGAGTTGATTCTACAACAAAATAAAATAAAAATAAAAAGAGGAATAATTCCAAAACTTTTGCTTTTAATATAAAGCTGTAGTGCAGAGTTTCTGCATTGTACTGTATATGTGTACCAAATATCAGGCTACCTTCCTGGGTTGACCTTTGACCTTGCAGGTCAATCATCACCCCGAAAGCGAATAGTAGACGTCACGTAGTATATGTGTACCAAATTTCAGGTCAATAGTTTGTGAGCTACAGGTGATTTAAAATCCTGGACAGACAAACGGACAGCCACGGTAGCGTATTACATAAGAAGATAGGAAGGAACAACACAAGCGTATGGTCCTTAAATAAATGGTTCATAAACAAGTAGATCAAGCCAAACATTTCCATTTTGACTACAAATTCTTTTGTTTTTACTATGAAGAAATATCACCCCACAGGGAGCATATTGCCAGTGTGACTGTCATAAGTGGTGCTCTTCAACCAAATATTGATGTAAGGATGTAAAAGTAGTGTTTGCATATGGGCAAATGTTGTGAGTATTTAATCTCTTTATTTGCTGGCATACATTTCTATGTCGTTGTTGTTCTTAAAAGCTATATTGTGGAGTATGTCAGGCATGTTGATGAACTATAGTATTAGCCAGCATCACAAAAAGCAGACACAAGAGTCATAAAAAGGTTTGGGGAAGCCACCCATATAACATCTCTTGGCTGCAAATGGTTAAATTGCTAGCACTAATGTGCTCAGAACAGAGTTCAAAACAGAACTGACGAGGTTAGTCGAATATGGCAGCTTTAAAGGCCAGAAAAGGAAGTGAAGTCATCGAGGGCAGAAGTGAAAGGGTCCTCTTCCGTAGGTTCAGACCTGGACGTGACGTCTTCAAAAGGGATGGAACCAGAAGTCTCCTCCGTCATGGGTTCTTCACTGGAAGTGACGTCACTAGGGCCAGGCGGAATTTCCCGTGAACAGTCTGCAGGAAAGTGAGAAAAAAGGTCAGTGCACTCCGCCACCCCCTGGTCTGGTGTGGAATTACTCTCATTTAGATCCTTTAACGGCCTCCCATGCACACGTGTGTGACACCAGCTGCTTAATGGCACTATACTCAGAAGATGTCACTGCTGGAGTTTTTTTTTTTGCTCCATGACAGTGTGTGACACTGTATTTTGCAATTCTATCGATCACTTTGGTGTGAGACAAGAGGCACAGATCTAGTCTGCACAGGTACTTGTCTCTCTGTATTCTTATACTTGACACTCAGAAGATGGCGCTGCTGTTCTTCTTTTTTCTATAGTCAAGTTCAGCATTGTGTTTCACACTCAGAAGATGTTGCCACTGCTCTTTTTCTGTCATGCTGCCCTCTCGAGCAGTTTGCTTTAAGAAAGATGCCAGTGGCAATAACTTTGCGTAGGCTGTCACTACCTGTAATTTTTGCTTTTTGTATCACATCATAAATGTTTGATTAAGACCATGATTAAGGTTGTAGCAGCAGTGGTTCATGAGTATTATATATATATTTTTTTTTTATTTCTTCTGGCATCTCGTATGCCTGCAGCTTGTTTCAGTTGCCAGGGCAACCTTTTCCATTGTTGGGGGGAATGTGGCCTCCAGGTTTGTTACCCACTGGCAATTCCAGTGGTGGATTTCAATAGCTGTTCACTTCACCATGCCTTTACCCAAGCTGCAGATAAAAAACAACCTTTTATTAAATCTTTTGTGAATATTTCTTGCTTTCCGAATTGATCTCTTGGGCTCCTGACTTTAATTTTATCTTTTATGAAGTAAAGAGTTCCAAAATATCCCAAAAGTGCCCACTAGTGTTGTATTTTAGCCAGGGTCCCTCCCATGGCTGGGATTTAAATTCTTTTTTATATCTTTTTTGCACCTTTTTGAGTCACTTATTCATGTTAATGATACTTTTTTTAACTTCCTTTATTTGCGATGCCTGTGTTATATTTCTTGTGTTTTGTAGGTGATTCCACCAGAGGCAGGGCCACCTGCCAATCACCACATGGGACTGCCCTTAGCCCTATAAAGGTGGGAACAACCCATAGTCTCTTACGGTTTATTCAAATGCGCTTGGGAGTTGGTTAGTGTTTCTACTCTGATTTTCCTGTGATCTTGATTTTTTGTGATTTACTGTGTTTATTCTTAACCTGCACTCTGTTCTTGTGACTTTGCCTTTTGGATTTCATATTGGGATTTGTTTGCCTTGGATTATCTTTGTTGGCAACTCCTTTTTGCCTTTTGTGCTCAACAGAGCTTACTTTTGTTCAAGAGTATTTTTGAATGATAAATATTATTATTTATAAAGATCCTGTGTTTGCTCTTATTACTAGCCTGGGTTTGATGTTAATATTCCTCCCTAGTGGGCATTTTGAGTAATTTCAAAATTGTGTGCTATGGGAACTCTCAAGTTCATAACAACTAGTGAGGGAAATACAGTCAAAACCTGGCTAGTTTCTAAAGAGGGCAATAAAGGATTTTATTTTTAAAAAAGTGGCTAATTTTTGTAAAAAGCTATATTGAACAAAAATAAGTGCAACTGAGCACAAGGCAAAGGCACAAAAGGCAATGCTTTTCAAATAGGAAATCTGCACAGCAAACACAATTCCAATACAAAATCAAAGAATGGTCAAAAACCAGAACACAGAGTTCAAAAAATCCAGTAAACCATAAAAAGCACAGAATAATGGAAAGAGAGCTCACCAACACCATGAGTGCTTTCACAATGAAGCACATTGTTTTCCTTGCCTTTATTGGGTGGAGGGCAGTCCTTTGACAGTGATGGGCAGGTAGGCCCTGCCTCTTGGGGAACCACCTATAAAGCACAAGGAGCACAACAGAGTACACATTAACAAAAAGAAACCAAAAAATCAATACTGTTAACATAAAATATAAACAAAATAGACAAAAAGGAGACATTTGAACCCTAAATAGAAAATTGTCATTGTAACCTTGATTTTCATTTTGTTCTTTGGCTTTGTTGTTTCAGCACTTTCAATCTCTCAGTGTTTGACCCTTTCTTGTTTCATGTCTCTATCTCTCTCCTGGTTTGCCCTTTAAAAATCTTGTCAGCTGCCCATGTGACAGATACAACGCTGAGCTTTTTATATATACAGTATAGCTTGATATTGGTTAAGAGATTGGCTTTGAGCCTCTCATGATGTACCACCATGCACACAGTTGACCATAGTGATAGGTTATTAAGGGTTCAGTAACTGATAAGACTACAAGTACAAGGTAATCCCAGCTAAGGAACCAGTATTAATATCATCATTGCGTAAGTGTTCATCCATTTAGCTAATATTTTGCAGAAGCCCCTTTTGCTTTGTTTGCAGCAGTATGTTTTTGGATCTATCTCTACCAGTCAATGATTGTGGTATTTTGTCACACTCAATTTTACAGAAGAGCTTATGCTCATCCACATTACCAAGCAGATCTCTGTCACCCACTCCTCATTATGTGGGCCTACTGAATATCTTCAGGTTTGAGGCCCAGCTCTGCCTGGGTCACTCCAAGACTCTGATCTCCTTTAAAAATATGTGTGTCATGTTGAAAGAGGAAATCCCTCTTTAAGAACAGCAAGTTATGACCCACAGCAGCTCATTCTCCCTCTAGTGACCCTAACCCAACAGAAGAGGAGCAGCCCCATAGAAGATGCTGTCATCACCATGTTTGACGAGAGGCACTGTGTACTTTGCGTGATGAGTTTTGTTAGTTTTGTGTCAAAAATATCTTATGAAATGAATGACCTTAATCTCATCAGATGAGCAAATATTTTCCCACCTGGATTTGTAAAATTGAATATGTCTTCTTAAAAAATTTATACGGTGTTGGATATTCCTTTTTGTAAAAAAAACTTTGGTCCTGTCACGTTAACCCACAAAAATTGGGCATAGAACACAGAGAGTGGTCAGCAATAAATTCCTGCAGCTTCTTTAAGATGCTGTTGGTTTCTTGATAGCCCTCCTGATGAACTTTCTTTTTGCATGGTTATGCATCTTGGAGGACATCCTGATCTGTGCAATGTCTTGGTGGATTCCTCTGTTTGTTAATGATGGTCTTCACTGTCTTCAGTGATATATACTGTATAATGAAATTATTTTTTAATCTCTTTTTTATCTTGCTTGTAACCAGTTAGAACCTACAGATCTACCATCAGCTCCTTGTTGATCATTGCTGTCTCAGCATTCTGCAACCAAGAAGCATTTAGGGAAAATCCTAAAGGAACACCTGAGCATATTTACAACTAATAAGAACCATTTCGGTTGATGTCAGTGAAGTCAACTAATGTACATGGTATGGAATGTGATAGGTTAAACCTGAACTCAGATATAAGCCCACAAAGCAATGTATAGGGTGTGAACACTTAGTGAAGGGCGTACATTTTTACATTTCATATTTACATATTTTTAACATACTGCTACATACTCAATTATTTAGAGCAGGCAGTACAAATGTGTACTAGAGGCATATTTACAGTATCTCACAAAAGTAAGTACACCCCTCACATTTATGTAAATATTTTATTATATCTTGTCATGGGACAAAACTGAAGATGTGACACTTTGATACAATGAAACATAGTCAGTGTACAGCTTGTATAACAGTATAAATGTGCTGTCCCCTCAAAATAACTCAATACACAGCCATTAATGTCTAAACTGCTGGCAACAAAAGTGAGTACACCCCTAAGTGAAAAATGTCTAAATTGTGTCCAAGTGTCAATATTTTGTGTTGCCACCATTATTTTGCAGCACTGCCTTAACTCTGTTGGGCATGGAGTTCACTAGAGCTTCACAGGTTGCCACTAGAATCCTCTTCCACTCCTCCATGACGACATCATGGAGCTGGTGGATGTTAGAAACCTTGCGCTCCTCCACCTTCCATTTAAGGATGCCCCACAGTTGCTCAATAGGGTTTAGGTCTGGAGACATGCTTGGTCAGTCCAGCACCTTTACCCTCAGTTTCTTTAGCATGCAGTGGTCGTCTTGGAGGTGTGTTTGGGGTCGTTATCATGTTGGAATACTGCCCTGCAGCCCAGTTTCTGAAGGGAGGGGATCACGCTATGCTTCAGTATGTCACAGCTACAATGAACTGTAGTTCCCTAGTGCCGGCAGCACTCATGCAGCCCCAAACCATGACAATCCCACCACCATGCTTGACTGTAGGCAAGACACACTTGTCTTTGTACTTCTCACCTGGTTGCCGCCACACACGCTTGACACCATCTGAACCAAATAAGTTTATCTTGGTCTCATCAGACCACAGAACATGGTTCCAGTAATCCGTGTCCCTAGTCTGCTTGTCTTCAGCAAACTGTTTGCGGTCTTTCTTGTGCATCATCTTTAGAAGAGGCTTCCTTCTGGGACGACAGCCATGCAGACCAATTTGATGCAGTGTGCGGCGGGTGTATGGTCTGAGCACTGACAGGTTGAACCCCACCCCTTCATCCTCTGCTGCAATGCTGGCAGCACTCATACGTCTATTTTCAAAAGACAACCTCTGGATATGACGCTGAGCACGTGCATTCGACTTCTTTGGTCGACCATGGCGAGGCCTGTTCTGAGTGGAACCTGCCCTGTTAAACCGCTGTATGGTCTTGGCCACCGTGCTGCAGCTCAGTTTCAGGGTGTTGGCAATCTTCTTATAGCCTCAGCCAGCTTTATGTAGAGCAACAAATTCATTTTTTCAGATCAGAGTGCTCTTTGCCATGAGGTGCCATGTTGAACTTCCAGTGACCAGTATGAAAGAGGGTGAGAGTGATAACACCAAATTTAACACATCTGCTCCCCATTCACACCTGAGACTTTGTAACACTAATGAGTCACATGACATCAGGGAGGGAAAATGGCTAATTGGGCACAATTTGGACATTTTTCACTTAGGGGTGTACTCACTTTTGTTGCCAGCGGTTTAGACATTAATGGCTGTGTGTTGAGTTATTTTGAGGGGACAGCAAATTTACACTGTTATACAAGCTGTACACTGACTACTTTACATTGTATCAAAGGGTCATGTCTTGAGTTTTGTCCCATGAAAAGGTATAATAAAATATTTACAAAAATGTGAGTGGTGTATTCACTTTTGTGAGATACTGAAGATTCCAAAAATCTGTCAATGCTATACAACCAGTTAAAGGACTTATGTTTCATAACCCAGGAAAATCAGTACCAGGGCAGGATTTGTTAAACATATCTCAGGTTATAAACCCCTAACACTCCAATCATATCACCATTTAAACAACAAAAAAGGCAGCAGATATAATGCAAATACATTCCCATTTTTCAAATCTGCCACTAAAACAGCTCCAACACAGGGGTTCTTTCTGAAAACTTGGCCCATATTTCATCCAGTCTATGCACTGCAATTGAAAACAAAAGTGAAGTGGCATCTTTATGACTAGCAAAATGTATTGTATTAGATGATGATGGTAACATTTCAAAATAGATGTCTTAAGAATAATAATCAATTGAGTATTGTGGTCTATTTATGTTCTGTTATGGTATATTTGTTATTTTAGTTATTCATTTAGATATACAATTTTTCTACTTGTTAGGTTCATTATTATTTTGGGTGTAATTGGCTGCAAAAATCTCCATCTTCTTTTAACTTATTTTTGTTATTCATTTGGAATTACAGTCAGTGGTTCTGCTAATAGCAGAGAGATTACACCCATATAGTGTTTCAGATGTATTGACGGCCAGAATCTGCATCTTCTGTGGATCTTCATTATCAAAAGACCTAGCTTAACAGGAATTGTTTACACCTTCTAACTGCGAAATCACAGTGTTCGACTTGAATATGCATTTCAATATATGAATATGAATATGAATTTTTCGAACGTTTCATTAACAACAACTGTATTGCCGAAACTGTGAGTGACAGGGACTGGTAACAATGCAACAGTGTGTCACAAACAAAGTCCAGTCTTGGGATGTCAATAATTGTACAGAATGGTTTTCCTTTGCAACAGTTTGTGTTTATTTTTAACATATACTAAGGGGCTTTGCCCCCTGCTTGCTTTGCTCACCAACAACCCCCCCCCCCCCCCGCCTGCGTTATGTGCCAGACACTTCCTGTCTCTTCCACTCACGTAAGTGGATTTCACTTTTACCAAACAACAAATCTTTTAATTCTCGTGGATGCGCCTCTCCATTGGGAAGAAACACTACTTTTCACAGATGGCAACACGAATTAGACGATCTACAAGTCTCCGACTTAAAGTTTAAATCTGAACAATATATTCAATTTCTTTTAGCTGTTCCGTTATTTCACTGAGTAATAATTCAGTTTCTTTGAGCTAATGCAATCTTTACTATCATTTTATTGAGTCTTTCGAATTTTTGTACTTCCATTATCTCTAACCTGCTATGCATGTGTATTGTGCCAATGTTTTTTAATTCTTTATGACGTTCTACTTTGTCATCTACTCTTTGTCTTTTATTTCTGGCCCTGGGTGTAGTCTTGGCACAAAGTCTCGTCTCAAGGGTTGTGAAAGTATCTCTCTGAAAAAGTCACATCTCGTCCCAGGCTAAAAAGTCTCATCTCACCCAAGATTTTTTAATTATAATAGAGAGATTTAACATGCCCTACCCCCACACACACACACACACATACACACATTTATATGTTTAACAGCAGTGTTTTTGGGTGACTTTCAGTTTTCATTGATAGTTTATCCATCATAACCAGAGGGTTGCTATCAGTCATATGATGTTGACATGAGCACCATTGTTCTTGGCTGTTTAAACTGCTATACTTATAGTTTGAGCTCCACATTCATGAAGTATTGAATCTGTTTAGCAATGTCACTTTCATAAACCATGCCATCCACATTTAAGCCAAATTCATTCTCTGTCCTCTCCAAATATTTAATATATGCATATCTGGCCCCGTGAGACTAAACACTGACAGGCTGGCTACAGAAATGTGTCATTCACGTCAGAAACCATCAGATTACTCAGTTATTGCTTAGTCATGGTAGCCTTGTTCACAGCACACTAAGATTTTATGTGTCTTAGCTCAGCCATTTCCATATTTCTCCTAGAGGCACCCCAGTATTTGTGGTTACCATCCATTTATTTGTTAAACTGCACCACCAGCTAATTTTTACCTCATTCATTTTAATCGGTGTGCTCTTGGTAGAATTTAAGAAATACACACAGTACCTGGAATGTCTCAAAGAAAGGCTAGGATGAAAGACCTGTGGCATTCTAGCCCTCACAAGTGTTTGGAAAATATAAGAAATTGATGTTACTGTTTATCACAATAACATTTGTTAACAGATTTATTAGAATTTTATGTGGTATTCTCAAAAGAAAATAAAAACCCACGGCCCTGATAACTTCTTCAAAATCATTTTCTTGAATTATCCAAGATTTCTGCATGGCATTGTATATTAAGGCAGCTAGTGCATGTAAAGTCCAACAATAGAGAATCATCAGGGACTTGCGGATTTTTCAAATGTCTGATCAGATAATAACTAAGAAGACTGGTCACTGGAGCTTTGAGGATATTTAAAGGTTTTTATTTTCCAGTTGCTGTAGAGCTGCACAATAAGCACAGAGGAAGAAAAAAGGAAGAACCTCTTTCACTCGGTCTGTCCAATATGCTTTGCTACATTAACATGTTTGGTCAATGTCCAGTTTATAATCGATGGTCCCAATTTACCTTCATTGCTTTACAGTATACCCCCTGTGTCTGGGTGCAGGATTAACAGGTCGCTGAAGATGCCAAACTGGTTTTTTGCATAAATATGACCTAAAACATCATCAGATTTTCACTCAAGACCTAAAAGTAGATAAAGAGAAACCAGTTAAACAAATGAGACAAAAATATTATACTTGGTCATTTATTTATTAAATCGAATATTACATATTTGTGAGTGGCAAAAGTATGGGAACCTTTGCTTTCAGTATCTGGTGTGACCCCCCTTTGCAGCAATGACTGCAACTAAACGTTTCCAGTAACTTTTGATGATTCCTGCACACCGGCTTGGAGGAATTATAGCCCATTCCTCTGTACAGAACAGCTTCAACTCTGGGATGTTGGTGGGTTTCCTCACATTAACTTCTCGCTTCAGGTCCTTCCACAACATTTCGATTGGATTAACGTCAGGACTTTGACTTGGCCATTCCAAAACATTAACTTTATTCTTCTTTAACCATTCTTTGGTAGGACGACTTGTGTGCTTAGGGTCTTTGTCTTGCTGCATGACCCACCTTCTCTTGAGATTCAGTTCATGGACAGATGTCCCGACATTTTCCTTTAGAATTCTCTGATATAATTCAGAATTCATTGTTCCATTGATGAAGGCAAGCCGTCCTGGCCCAGATGCAGCAAAACAGGCCCAAACCATGATACTACCACCAGCATGTTTCACAGATGGGATAAGGTTCTTATGCTGGAATGCAGTGTTTTCCTTTCTCCAAACATAACGCTTTTCATTTAAACCAAAAAGTTCTATTTTGGTCTCATCCGTCGACAGAACATTCTTCCAATAGCCTTCTGGTTTGTCCACATGATCTTTAGCAAACCGCAGATGAGCAGCAACGTTTTTTTTGGAGAGCAGTGGCTTTCTCCTTGCAACCCTGCCATGCACACCATTGTTGTTCAGTGTTCTCCTGATGGTGGACTCTTGAACGTGAACATTAGCCAATGTGAGAGAGGCCTTCAGTTGCTTAGAAGTTACCCTGGGGTCCTTTGTGACCTTGCCGACTATTACACGCCTTGCTCTTGGAGTGATCTTTGTTGGTCGACCACTCCTGGGGAGGGTAACAAGGGTCTTGAATTTCCTCCATTTGTACACAATCTGTCTGACTGTGGATTGGTGGAGTCCAAACTCTTTAGAGAGTTTTTTTGTAACCTTTTCCAGCCTGAAGAGCATCAACTCTTTTTCTGAGGTCCTCAGAAATCTCCTTTGTGCGTGCCATGATACACATCCCCAAACATGTGTTGTGAAGAGCAGACTTTGATAGATCCCTGTTCTTTAAATAACACAGGGTGCCCACTCACACCTGATTGTCATCCCATTGATTGAAAACACCTGACTTGAATTTCACCTCCAAACTAACTGCTAATCCTAGAGGTTCACATACTTTTGCCGCTTGCAAATATGTAATATTCAATCATTTTCCTCAATAAATAAATGACCAAGTATAATATTTTTGTCTCATTTGTTTAACTGGTTTCTCTTTATCTACTTTTAGGTCTTGAGTGAAAATCTGATGATGTTTTAGGTCATACAGGTGCCAGTCATAAAATTAGAATATCATGACAAAGTTGATTTATTTCAGTAATTCCATTCAAAAAGTGAAACTTGTATATTAGATTCATTCATTACACACAGAGTGATGTATTTCAAAGTTTATTTCTTTTAATTTTGATGATAATAACTGACAACTAATGAAAGTCCCAAATTCAGTATCTCGGAAAATAAGAATATTGTGAAAAGGTTCAGTATTGAAGACACCTGGTGCCACAATCTAATCAGCTAATTAACTCAAAACACCTGCAAAAGCCTTTAAATGGTCTCTCAGTCTAGTTCTGTAGGCTACACAATCATGGGGAAGACTGCTGACTTGACAGTTGTCCAAAAGACGATCATTGACACCTTGCACAAGGAGGGCAAGACACAAAAGGTCATTGTTAAAGAGGCTGGCTGTTCACAGAGCTCTGTGTCCAAGCACATTAATAGAGAGGCGAAGGGAAGGACAAGATGTGGTAGAAAAAAGTGTACAAGCAATAGGGATAACCACACCTTGGAGAGGATTATGAAACAAAACCCATTCAAAACTGTGGGGGAGATTCACAAAGAGTGGACTGCAGCTGGAGTCAGTGCTTCAAGAACCACCACGCACAGACGTATGCAAGACATGAGTTTCAGCTGTCGCATTCCTTGTGTCAAGCCACTCTTGAACAACAGACAGCGTCAGAAGCGTCTCGCCTGGGCTAAAGACAAAACTGCTGCTGAGTGGTCCAAAGTTATGTTCTCTGATGAAAGTAAATTTTGCATTTCCTTTGGAAATCAAGGTCCCAGAGTCTGGAGGAAGAGAGGAGAGGCACAGAATCCATGTTGCTTGAGGTCCAGTGTAAAGTTTCCACAGTCAGTGATGGTTTGGGGTGCCATATCATCTGCTGATGTTGGTCCATTGTGTTTTCTGAGGTCCAAGGTCAACGCAGCCGTCTACCAGGAAGTTTTAGAGCACTTCATGCTTCCTGCTGCTGACGAACTTTATGGAGATGCAGGTTTCATTTTCCAACAGGACCTGACACCTGCACAAAGTGCCAAAGCTACCAGTACCTGGTTTAAGGACCATGGTATCCCTGTTCTTGATTGGCCAGCAAACTCTCCTGACCTTAACCCCATAGAAAATCTATGGGGTATTGTGAAGAGGAAGATGCAATACGCCAGTCCCAACAATTCAGAAGAGCTGAAGGCCACTATCAGAGCAAAATGGGCTCTCATAACACCTGAGCAGTGCCACAGACTGATCGACTCCATGCCACGCCGCATTGCTGCAGTAATCCAGGCCAAAGGAGCCCCAACTAAATATTGAGTGCTGTACATGCTCATACTTTTCATGTTCATACCTTTCAGTTGGCCAACATTTCTAAAAATCCCTTTTTTGCATTGGTCTTAATTGATATTCTAATTTTCCGAGATACTGAATTTGGGATTTTCATTAGTTGTCAGTTATAATCATCAAAATTAAAAGAAATAAACATTTGAAATACATCAGTCTGTGTGTAATGAATGAATCTAATATACAAGTTTCACTTTTTGAATGGAATTACTGAAATAAATCAACTTTGTCATGATATTCTAATTTTATGACCGGCACCTGTATTTATGCAGAAATATAGAAAATTCACAAACTTTCAAGTATAACTGTAGATAGATAGATTATCTTTCACCATGATTAATGTGATGCAGTAGACACAGTAGGCTATGTGAAGATACAGCAAGCAAGCTCTGATATGCTGACAAAGTTGAAAATAAACCATTGTTCACAACATACATTAAGTGGCCATCTTGTTGGGCACACCAATCTTCAACCTGGCAGGACTTCCTTTTGTAGATAGATAGATAGATAGATAGATAGATAGATAGATAGATAGATAG
>JANRMT010028174.1:94720599-94760445 GCA_026402145.1 Polypterus bichir lapradei
CGAGAAGGTGCGGGTTTGTGGACGGCTAGTGGTAGGTGACCACAGAGCAAATCTTCAAGCTGAGATGCTTTGTGGTGTGAGTCCATGGCAATTTACTGAAGGTAAATTATTGTGTAAAGGTAACAGGGTTAAGGAGCAGGGAAGCTTTCTTTCTTTTTAGGACAAGAACAATAAAGCTTTGTGTATTTGCTAGGTCAAGGGACAAATGGTTTATTCCTTTGTGTTATATCGTGTCTGTGTTCTCGACCATAATCAGATCTTCTCCTTCAGTAAGATCTGGCCAAATACCAATATTGGAATGTTTCATACTGTACTGTTAGGCATGGCTTTATAAATGTATTTTAAGAACTATATGTGGCTAGCTGGAATAAATATTGTATATATATTTATACAGCTGTACATAAATAAAGTGTGTGGCAAAAAAAAAAATCATGGTGAAATGTACTTTATACCCATTCATGACATGTTTCACACCTCCTCATGTCCAACTGTGTTTTTATGCAACTGTTGTGGAGCTTTCTGCAAATGAGTAGTTATGTCTTGATTGATGACTGTGTTTGACAGTTGACCGCGGTTGATTTTCAATTAGAGTCACGCTACACTGCTAGGTGTCAGACTGCTGTCTGTGCTAGCATTGTGACCATATTGAAGGGTGGCCATGGGTTGTGTTCTTCTGAACTGTGCAGTCCTGCAGGCAAGGATTAACACCATAGATTAATTGCTGCTATCAGATTTGGTGACCGCATTAGATAACCTAGGAGTTACATTTCAGTAAAAAAAATATCAAGCTATTGATTGTGGGTAAAGATATAAGTAGAGTATGTGTTGGGGAATGAATAAAAACTTTATGTCAAATCAAAAGGCATAATGCATTTATTAATTTTGGATAAGGTTGTGAAAGAAGAAGCAAGGTAGAAACAGACCTTGAATTGGGCACCAGCTCCTTGGAGGGCACACTCACCCACATAGCCACAGCATGCCAATTTAAAATTATTAGTTTGCATTTCTTTGGTATGTTGAAAGAAATTAATTAGGACACATAAAGATTGTGGCAACTATACACCGACTGAGAGCTATGAGGCAGCAAGGCCTAACCAATTCACCTCAGCTCTGCTTTGGCTTAAAAATAAACAAAAAAAGAGAACATGTTTTTATATAGCACCATGTTATTTGAAGAAACATAGTGTTAATTATTTTTTGCTATAGGAGTGTGAATGAATAGAGAGGTTTGATGAGCGTCTTACTTGCATGTCTTCTTCAGACTACTGGCAGTACAATTTTACAAATAACAGATAATGACTACCATGCAAAACACTAAATACAAAATTAGTGTCATGTGACCAACAGTGGGAGCTCTCAAATCAACCCATATCTTAAAATGAGCTACACACCACACAGTTCAGTCACAAGGGATTTATTTATAGGATTCCAGGTACAGCATTACATAAACGGAAAACAATAAACTCTTGCCACTACAGGGCCTGTCTTCACAATCCACAATATTCAGTGCCTGTGCCTTCTCCTTCTTCTCTCCTGTCTCAATGGCACTGGCGGTTTTCTCTTTTCTTTCTCTACTACCTTGCCAGGCGAGTCATTTGCCTTTACTTCACTCAGAACATAAGAAATTTGACCAACGAGAGGAGACCTTTAAGGCCATCAGGCTCATTTGTTTAGCTAATAGCTACTGTAAGCTGTCCCAATATCACATCCTGATATTTCTTAAAGGTTGTCACATTTCTGCTCCAACTACATGACTTGATAGGTTGTTCCAGATTACCACAAGAAGTGCTTTCCGGTTTCAGTCCTAAATGCACTTCCCCATAACTTCCACTGGTGTCCTTGAGTATGCAATTCACCCTTAAGTTGAAAGAATTCAGCTGGGTCTGCTTTATCAATATCTTGGAGAATTGTGAAGATATGGATTAGCTTCCCACACAGTTTCCTTTGCTTGAGACTGTGGAAAGATGGGCAGAGTGGTAGTTTAACTTAATGGTTTTAGTGATTGTTGACTCAATCTTCCAGATGCCTGTGTGAAGTCTGCACATATGAATGAGTGCACAGGTTTAAACAGATAATTACCGATTAAGCTAGGGTGTGGTAATTAATAGGCTGGGAATGAAGCAAAATAAAAGGGAATGGGCCAGTGTGGGAAACAAGAAGCTATTGTTCATTTTTGAAGAAGAGCAAATGCTAGTGGGAGAGATACTGTATATGAAAGGAACATGAGTTGGGCAGCATTGGCCTTGCTGATTTGTCTGAGCAGAGCAGGACCAAGGGCTGTGTGATGGGTCTGTGTGGTGACTACACTGTCATCCTCTGTGCATTGGAGCAGACGAGAGGCCACAGGAATATACTGGAATAGGTAGGTTTAGACACAGCAGCATCCAAGGAAGGGCAAGGCACCCCTGGGAGTTATGGGTTGGGGTCTACTTTGTGGACAAAGGACTCATGCAGTGGGATGAATCCAGGAAACTATCTGTGTCCTGATGAGGGCACAGAGTGGAAGAGAAAATAAAAGAAAGTGAAGGAGATTTGCTTCTCTAACTACTTATTAAAATTATTTATTTATTGGACGCTCCAAAATTGGTTTTAACACACAATACTATTGATTAATCTTTTGGAATTATTTACTGACTTATTTGTTTGAGTGCACTATTTAACACTTTTGCCACAATTTATTCTCCTCTTTTAAATAAAGTTCCAGTTTTCTAATTGTAAAGTCTCACTTGTCTGCCCCACTCGCACTCTTATGATTATCGATGTCCTGAATGAAGAAAGATGGCTGTGGGTTGAAGGCAGGACAGAGACTAAACCAGTATAACCCCCTGAGCCTGTCACAGTAGGACACGTTCTTTAGTCCTGAGATGCACTTGGTTGCTTTCCTCTGTCTCTCTGTGGTGACCAGAAGTGCACACAGTACTCCAGATGCGGCCTCACTAGTGCATTATACCGTCTGCCAGTGGTCTCAGCCAGTTCCTGGATGGCATATTGGCCTCTTGTTCAGGCAGCAGTTCCAACCAACTCCTGGATAGCACATTGGACTCATGTTTGAACAGTGGTCCCAACCAGCTCTCAGATGATATTTTGGACTCCTGTCAGGGGGGAAAAAAACCTTGCAGGGCACAGCTGTGCCCTGCTGACCTGAACAGTGGTATAAAGTACACGTTAAGCACTAGACCTCACTTTCATGCTTGGTCATCACAATTTTATTGTTGTTTTATGAAGTGTGGAAAGCCAGCCCCCCCACACAGACAGACAGGCACCGTATGTCCAAAACACACACGTTTATTACAAATAACAACACCACAATGCCTTAATCAGCCAACTCAGTCCCTTCTTCCTTTCTCCTTGAATCCTTCTGCCGCCTCTACTCCTCTCCCCACAAGCTCCATCTTCCTCGTCCCAACTCTGGTTCATCTACTGGAGTGAGGCGGCCCCTTTTATGCAGTACCCAGATGTGCTCCAGGTGCTCTGTGACGCTCTTCTGGCAGCACTTCCTGGTATGGCAGAAGTGCCGCATGAGCACCCGGAAGCAATCCAGGTGTCCCTGGAACTCCTTCCAGCAGCACCTTCAAGTGTGGCAGAAGTGTTGCCATCCAGGGTTCCGTAATCGTCTGGGTGGCCCCTGGTGGTAGCCATAGGCCCCAACAGGGATGAGCTTCCCAGCTCTGTTCCGGTGGCCCCAAAGCAGACCAGGGCAGCTGCCCTCTAGTGGCCCAGTGAAGGTATTGTTCCTCTTGTGGACCTTCCAGGCGTCCATCACTCCAAATTCCTATGAGGGTATTTGTAAAATACAGCAGTTATTGAAATTTCTGCAGCAGTTCTCTGGAATTTATCATTTTTAGATTGTTTTGCAGTTGATGTCTATAGGCATGGACATCAAGAAACAGAACCAGGGACTAGTGTATGTAATCGTTATAAGATTCCAGAAGTGCATGTGTCATTATCAGATTTAACTGTTCAAAAATGCTAACAAAGATGAATGAGTGCAATTTAAAAAAAAGTTCACCTTTCTGTGTAAAGCAGAACACTCAAAGAAAAGTCATAAAACCAAAATCAGTCCTTACTGTCTGATTCCTTCACTTTTGAGACATATTGTCTTTCCAACAGGTGACCATCAAACTCCAGCTCACCATTTTAGAAGCCTTTTACATTCATCCCAGTGGTTTATATCTCCTACCCCTTCTCCTGGTGATGATGCCCTTTGCTTCAGAATCCCCTCCTCCTGTCCACCTGCTTCCCCTTCAGTTGGTGCCCAATCCCACCTCTACTTGCATCACAGTTAGCCCCCAGACCATTCCAACCTTTCCACTAGCCGTAGAATGTTCATGAATACTCCTGGACCTCTGTTACCCATGTATAAAACTTGCTTATGTGCAGAAACATAGGTAAGCCATGTCTTATGCAAATGTCGGGATTTATAAAACAAAAACTTGGCTCAAAGTTATAGAAAGTTTCAAACTCGTACACTGCCTTTTCTGGTGTTGGCATTTTTGCAAGTTAGGTGGCAGGACAGTGACGTGAACAGAAAATCTCGTTTCATTGCATATTTCAATGATGTGCCTGTCACATTCTGATATCCGTCCAGCCATCCATGTTCTACATCTGTAATGGAACAGGTCCCATGTGATTTCTGTGTGATGGTCTCTGTAATCGCAGCTACAATTCAGAACACAACTCCAATAGAATGGCTCAAGGACATCTAAATCAGATTATAAGACATCGTGATGCAAAAGGATACAAATGCCATCATCTTTATTCAAATGACAGGATACGTTGCGTTTTTAAGTTTGTTTGTCTGCATATTTTAATGGTGGCAAATTAATCAGTTTCTTAATGTATGACAATAAAAAAATTATGCATAACATAATATTTGGGTGCAACTTATTTAAGTGATTTGAAAGTTGGAGTGTTTTCTGTTATTTGCTTGCTTCATCGAAGTGACTGTCACTTTTTTGTTTTTTTTTTTAATATTTTGTCACAAGGTTGTGCATGACATTTAATCGCTTGTGCTGAATACTAACAATCTGCTGACAGGAGTGTCTTTTGGATGTGTAAAAGAAGAAAATACTGTAAACAACATATTTAAGTTTAAATAAATAACCTAAATTGGAAACAGTGAACTACCCTGTTATTGAAATTAGCGTATTTCTCTGTTTGTTTAAGGATTGACAACATACAAGTGACAGTTTCTTTGGGCAGGACAGATTACAGCATTTGTTGATCCATCTATCTTCTAAACCCGCTTATTCAGGGCAGGGGGCAGCTGGAGCATATCCCAGCAAGCAATGGGCTCATGCCGAAACAACCCCATGGCTAGGAGCCAACACATTACAAGAGGAAACACACACACACACATCAGAGGATGATTTAGCTCCACCAGTTCGCCTAACCTGCATGTCTTTGGACTGAGGGAGAAAATTGGAGCAAACCCTCACAGACCCATATACAAACGTGGCAGCACCTGGGATGTGACCCGCAGACTTACTATGAGACAGCAGTGTTATCGCAGCCTCACTGCGCACCTAACTCATTGATTAACATTTACCTTAACTATGTTAAGTTTAGTATGGCATCCCAGCAAGGTTTTGTACACGAGGCCCCATGTGTTCAGCACAAACCTTAGCTAGTGGTCCTCCAAGCTAAGCCATCCTTATTCTTCATTCCCTGTCCTCCTGCAGCCCTCAGTGGCATGCAGTGCTGCTGCTCCAAGACACTTAACACCTACCAAGAATCAAGCAACCAAGTAACAATGTACCTACAAATACATTTTTCTATAACACAGTGAACAAGAACTTAATAGAGGAAAGACAAAATAAGCAAAGCAGGTTCACAAAGAGTCAGAGCCTAATCTCAGGCCCAGCAGTGTTGGGTGTAAAACAGGAAACATCTCTGGACTGGGTACCAGGGCATGCACACACACAGACATCATGACTCCCATTGTAGAGTCACTAATTAAACTAAAATACACATCTTTGGTATGGTAGGATGGTTCATGTAGAGAATATACAGACCTCACATATGCTTAGATTTGAACCTGGATCTGTGAGATAGCAGTGCTAGCCACTGCATCACACCAGTTCAGTTCACTTTATTTGTATATAGCAATCCTCACTGAAGACAGGCTGAGATCACATACACAGACTTGCAAATATATACTGTAATTCTATCAGGAATGTACAAAACCAAACAATGCTACTTTTTCACATTTTCACACAAATATCTATTTATATGTGTGGTAAAAGGCAGAACTTTCGATAAATTATATAGGAAGCAAGCTAACAGAAGAGAGAAGTAACAATATGCAATGTCACACAAGCTTTTGTGTAGATGAAGAAAAAATGTTTTCAGCTAGCACACCGCTTCCTTCAATTCATGGTCACTGGAAAATAACAAGTTCTTAGAACATCCTCGAACAGTCCAAACAAATGATAATGAGATAGAGCAAGGTTAAGACTGTATGAAGTGCGTTCTTAGATTTCAGAGCGTAGGAGTGCTTCAAGAGTGTAGGCAGTCGAAATGTCATCAAGAAACAGTAATAAAGAGCATTGTGATGTACACTGTTTACCCAATTACTTCCATCCTGAATCTTGCCTTTGGTGTGTGTGGTGGGTAGACACCTAAAGACACCTAAATGAGCAAGGCCAAATGTGAGTTCAAAATTGAAAGGTTCTGTACTTTAGAAAAAACCTGAAACAGATCTGTGTAATGTACTCCATATGTTGTACTCAAACCTATAATCTAATGGTGATCTACCTACACAAATGAAAGCAATACAGAGCTAAAGGTGTGTTCTTTATGACCTGGGAATCATCTTCAGTGTTAGGTAAGAATGCCTTTACTTTTGGTAACATAACACAAATTTCTCAGATCTGATTAATCCAATTCTGGCTCTTGGGGATCCACAGCATTAAAAACTAGGCAAGAACCCAGCCTAGATACATGGAGTCCATGCACACCAATATATCTAATTCTGTTAACTGTATTCTTCTATGTGTGTTTGTATATATTTTAGTAGGAAGTGACCCTCAAAATAACATAAATGAGGCAAAAACTAAACAATAATAATACCTTTATTAACACAATAAACACACAAGAGAGATAAATACAAAAACAAAGTAAAAAGAAAATCTCCATGTTGTGATTTTAGGGTTTTACAACACACAGGACCCATTTTTGTTTGTTGTATTCATAAAGTATTTTAATATTCTCCTTGTTATAATATATTAGTGTTTTGGTGACATCACTGCATCACCATTTTGTTGATCATTTCTTCTCGCTAGCATCGTTACAGCCAAAATCATGACACATGATGTGATCATGCCAACAGTATTTATAATGGTGGAATGATATTGCTAGGACCCAAGTTTCTGGATTCCAAACTAAACACTGTTTGTGTGTTAGTGAGAGTAGAACGTTTTTGTAGATGGCTTTAGGACTTTCTTGTGTGTTTTTGACTTTTTGGTACAGTGGAACCTCAGTTCACGAACGTCTCGGTTCACGAACGTCTCGGTTCACGTACAACTGAGTTTACGACCAAAAAGTTCGACAAACTTTTGCCTCGGTTCACGACCACACACTTGGTATACAAACAAGCCAGTTTCCCTTTAGGTTTGTACATGTTCAGTCTCTCCCTGTGCATTTCCTGTGCAGCGACCGAGCAAGCAAGAGAGAGAGAGCGCGACACACACACACAGGCGCGCATGCGAGAGACACACACACACACACAGAGGCGCGCGAGAGACACACACACAGAGGCGCTCGAGACAGAGGCACACACACACACACAGGGGCGCGAGACAGAGGCACACACATACACACACACAGGCGCACGAGACAGAGGCACACACACACAGGCGCTACAGGCTTGCGAAAGAGAAACACGCACACACGAAAGAGAGAGAGAGCAAGCGAGCAAGCAAGCGAGAGAGGGAAGGCTGGACGCATAAGGTAGAAAAGGCTTGTTTTTGTTTTCAGTTCTGTTTACAGCGATCGGTTCATAGCGTGCATTGTTGCAATGTTACTTTTCTTGGTGGTTTATTAAATTACGGATTTTTGAAATGTTCATTTTTTTCCCTGTGCTTGAAACTCATTAAAAAAAAAGTGTTTTTAGCGAGCAGTTCCTAGCACTATAGTGCAAACTATTGCAGTGTTAGTTTTCTCTGTTGTTCAAGGTTTTCTCAGTGTTATTCAATGTTTTTACATTTAGTTTACTATTACACTGTGCATTCTATGTTGTAATTAACTATATTTGTGCTTAAAAACTAAAAAAATATATATTTACATACAGTTCGTACGGTCTGGAACGGATTAATTGTATTTACATACAATCCTATGGTGGAAATTGCCTCGGTTCCACTGTATTTGTTTTGGCAAGTCGTTTGATGTTCAACCTGAACTCTTTTATAAATTTTTTGATATAATTACATATTTTCCTCAATGTTATTTTAGGCAGTTTTCTGCATTACTTAATATGTAGATTTGTATGTGTTTTATTTTGTTATGAATCATTAGCCATCAATTAGTCTTTCCCATTCTAATGGAACATGGTATGGTTGCTGGATGCGTGTCCTTATGAGACGTGTTGATTGCCATTCTTAAACTGGCAGCAAGAGGCGATCATCATCCAAATATTGACCTTTACCAAATAATTTTCTAAGTGTTTCAGGTTTGAAATTAAGACTAATTTAGTGACTACAATTTTGGTTTTCATAAAAGATACAATTTTCTGGTTTTCCATTTTAATGCATTCTTGGCTTTGTTCCTTGCTTCTGACATGCCAATAATTGCCAGTGTGGTTTGCTTTTAATCCATTTTGGCATTAAAGCCATGTTTTCTCATTCTCATCTCCAGATCCCATTATTTTGTCATTGTGTACTGTATGTCTTTTTCTCCTCCAAGTCCTAACAATCTGGGCCAGAGTACATGGCTGCATTTATAAAGTGGAACTTATCAACTAGCTCACTATGCACTCCAGTTCTCACTTCCCATCTGTCTCATTCTCAGTCTCTTTCAACCCTAGTCTCTTCTAGCTACATGATGAGCATCTGCACCAAACTCTTCTCCTGTCTCCAGATCCAACTGCACCTCTGGCACAAACTGGTTTTAAATATTCAGTCATTTCTGAGGTCAAACACATTCTTTTCTGCCACTACAAGGAAATTGAGCAGGAAGAAAATGAATAGAGAAGACCAAGAAATGAAATGTTAATCAGTCATCAAGCCGATATTTTGTCAAGGCCAACACAAAAGTCAAAAACAATAAGATAAAGTTTGTCGCTAAAAATTCCAACTAAGCACTTGTGAGAAAAGTTTTCAAAATATTCACAAACTTGTACATTGGAGTACATGCAACTTTGGTTTAAATACCATCAAATACCCAAAAGATGATACTAAACCCTGGCAAGGGTTCTTAATGTCCCTGAGAACTAACTGACCAATATTCAGTTGCTGATCACATGGAACTCTGCTCCACTTGATATTGCAAAGTGCTCATCTGAATATTTGCAGTCACCATCAAGATGTGCAAATGCACATCCACCTGGGACCTCATCTTAGAATTTGGCTCCCATTGTGACAACCCTACTGCTTATGGGAGTTTAATCATCAAAGCAACCCATGCCAACAATGGCCATGTGCAGCATGATTGGACACTCCTCCTCAATCCATTTGTAGGTCTGGTTTCCTCAGAAGCTGAATTGTTACATAACCCTTAGTGGATTCTGACTTATATGTTGTCTTCAAATGAAACCATTTCACCAATATGGTTCTCTGTCTTTCTTGGAATTATATTATGGGCTTTTAAGACTGCTCTGTGCTAATCTAATGGTACAATTGCCTTCAGCACACTCATGCCAGGTACCCTGTGAGACCAGCACAACCAAAGTACTTCAGTTCCTGTATCATCCAGCCAAACATTGTGATGAAGCTGCAACAGACAGCATCTTGATAAGTTTGGTATAGAAATGGGTAAAGGTGAGTGTCCATCATGACTCCATTAAAAGATAATGTGTTAGGCTCACATATAAAAAATAATCATACATTTATATAAAGACAAGATCCATCCATCAATTATCCAACCCTCTATATCCTAACTACAGGGTCACGGGGGTCTGCTGGAGACAATCCCAGCCAACACAGGGCGCAAGGCAGGAAACAAACCCCAGACAGCTAAAGACAACATCCATCCATTATTCAACCCGTTATATCCTAACACAGGGTCACGGGGATCTGCTGCAGCCAATCCTAGCCAACACAGAGCGCAAGGCAGGAAACAAACCCCAGGCAGGGCTCAAGGCCACCGCAGGGCACACACACACCAAGCACATACTAAGGACAATTTAGGATCGCCAATGCACCTAACCTGCATGTCTTTGGACTGTGGGAGGAAACCGGAGCACACCCACGGGGAGAACATACAAACTCCACGCAGGGAGGACCCAGGAAGCGAACCCGGGTCTCCTAACTGCGAGGTAGCAGCGCTACCCACTGTGCCACCGTGCTAAGACAACATTATATGTGTAATTATTTATAGGGAAGCTATGCAAATAACCTGCTGCTCTAACAAGCCAATCATGTTGCCATAAAGTCGATATTTTCAGACGTGGCCGAGATGTTTAGCTGCTGTTCGACCAAACATTGCAATGGATGAGACACATAATGCAAGTGACTTTGACCATGATTAAACTGCTGGTGCCAGACCATGGCAGTTGCAGCGAGTCTCCTGGAATTTTCACACACTGCATTCTCCGCAGTTTACGATAAATAGAAAATATCGGATGAACTGAAGTTCTGGAGGTGACAACACCTCCTTAATTAGAGAGATCAGTGGAGAATGGTCAAACTGTCATGAATAGTTTGTAATTTTCCTCTGTACTTTATTTTATTTCTTTTTTCCTGTTGGGAATTTGTTAAGTTTAGTATCTGATCCTTCAATTAGAGTCAGTTTTTGAACCATTTTAAGGTAGCTAAATATTTATTGTGTCTTGGCATGCCAGGGTTTTATTTTTCTTTTTTGGCACTGCCATCTGCTTGTCCTGTTTGTGTACCATTGCTAATGTAGTTGAAACCATGGGACAACTGGAAGTGACAATGAATGATGCCACTGTCACAACAGTATAAAGGCTGTACACTTCCTAATTCGCCAAGAGGCTGTATTCATACAAAGCATTTTCACTTTGTAAGTTACATGTGTTGCCATTAGCATTTAATAAATTAAAATGTTTCTTCAAATTTTGCACTTTGGGCTACGTTAACTTTGAATTCTCTAGGTTTGTTAACTTCCCACTCCATTTTCTCACTCTGCCTCTGGCTTTTTCACACCTGGCAGAACACAGAGACAGTTGAGGAGCAGTGGACTAGGTTTAAAAATGTTTTACATATAATATAGGACAGGTAGACACCTAAATTTAGAATTAGTAGGAAATTTTAAAAAACCTGCTGTGGGTTTATAATAAGTTAAAAAAGAAACTGCAAAGGAGAAAAAAGGTCTATAAGGTTTATGTATAAGTCTAATAACTCCAAAGTGAATCGTAGGGCATATAAGAACATGAGAGCCACAATTAAGAAGGATATCAGGGTGTCTAAAAGGCAGTTAGAGAGGAATACAGCAGATAAGGCGAAAGACGATCCTAAGAGATTCTTTCAGTATTTTAGTAGTAAAAGAACAGTCAACAAGAAGGTGAAGAGGATCAAGAATAGTAAAGGGGAATTAAAAAATGCAGACAGTGAAATACCAGGTGCTCTAAACTTGCATTTTTTTGAGGTCTTCACAAGTGATAGACTGGACAACCTCCCAGCGGTAAAAGTGACTACTAAGGAGGTACTGAATGATTTGAAAATTGTAAAGGGAGAAGTACTGCTCAAATTAAATAGGCTGAAATCAAACAAATCCCAAGGATGAGATAATGTTTACCTTTGAATATTTAGTGAGTACACATATAAACCCTTGATGTATATTTTTAGAAAGTCGCTGTGCACTGGGGAAATTCTGAAGGACTGGAAAATGGCAAATATTATCCTGCTATATATAAAGGGTGATCAGGCTCATCCAAGCATCTATAAGACAGTAAGCTTAATGTGCATGACAGAAAAATTAATGGAAGGAATTATTAATGATAAGATTGAGCAGCACATGGCAAGAACAGGAGTTTTATTGAACAGTCAGCATGGGTTCAGAAGAGGGAGGTCATGGTTTACCAACAAGATGGGAATTCGATTCAGTAGAGGGTGATGGTGCGAGGAACCTCACCAGAATTGGCCAATGTTAGGAGTGGTGTTCCACAGGGGCCAGTCGTAGGACCGCTGTTACATTTAAAATATATACGTATAAATGATTTGGATAGGAATATAAGTAACAAGTTGGTTAAGTTTGCAGATGACACTAAGCTAGGTGGACTGGTAAATAATCTGGAATCTATTGAATTATTACAGAGGGACCTGGACAGCACACAGGCTTGGGCAGAGTTTTGCAGATGAAATTTAATGTACCTGTAAGTAAATGTAAAGTATTACATGTAAGAAGTAAAAATGTTATGTTTGAATACACAATGGGAGGTCTGAAAATCGAAAGTACACCTCATGTGAAGGAGTCATAGTGGACTCGACACTATCAACTTCCAGACAGTGTTCGGAGGCCATTAAGAAGGCTAACAGAATGTTAGGTTACATAGCACGATGTGTGGAGTCCAAGGATGTTATGCTCAGGCTTTATAACGCACTGGTGAGGCTTCATCTGAAGTGCTGTGTGCAGTTTTGGTCTGCAGAGTACAAAAAGAGAAGAGCAACTAGGCTAATTCTAGGACTACAGAGGATGAATTATGATGAAAGATTAAACAAAGGCAGATTAAGAGGTGACATGATTGAAGTGTTTAAAATTATGAAGGGAATTAGTAGAGTGGATTGAGATTGTCATTTTAAAATGAGATCATCAAGAACATGGGGGCACATTTGGAAACTTGTTAAGGGTAAATTTCACACAAACAATAAGACATTTGTCTTTACACAGAGAGCCATAGACACATGGAATAAGCTACCAAGGAGTGTGGTAGACAGTAAGACTTTAGGGACTTTCAGAACTAGACTTGATATTACTTTAGAAGAATTAAGTGGATAGGACTGGTGAGACTTTCTGGGCTGAATGGCCTTTTCGTGTCTAGATTGTTCTGATGTTTTAATGTTCTAATGGTTTGAGCAAAGACAAGTCTCACAAATATTCTAATACCAGCTCTTTGAAAAATGGAAGTGCAGAACCACTTTTCAGAGAACACAATGAATCGACCTACAAGTAGATTAGCTACAGAGCAGATATCCATGGCAGCGTCCACTCCTGTCAACTAACATCAAGAACATGAAACTACAATGGGCACAAGATCACCTATAAGGGGTTACTAAAGATTGGGAAATGTGGTCTGGCCTTGCAAATGTCAATTCCTGCTATGACGTGCAGATGACCCCAAATTTTGCATATACTGCATCACTGAATGGGACTGTCTTGTGTTGTACAGTATCAGTGGTACAGACTGGTTGTATTATTACTGTAATTATATGGGGAATGTTTTTGGCTGAGGTTAGGCTTCTTAGTACCGGTGTTATTTGCATGCCACAATGTGCCTCAGCATTGTTGTTGACTATGTGCATCCTTTTATTACCACATTTTTTTCAAATGGATACTTTAAGCAGGATAAATGGCCATGTCACACGATACATATCATCTCAAACTGGCTCCACAAGCATGTTTACTTACTACAATGGTCAACACAATTCCTAAACCAAAGTTCAGAAGAGCGCCTTTGGAATGACATGAAAGAGCTGGTTTGAAACATGAATGTGAGGTCAAAAAATCTATTCAACTGCATGATGTATATCCTTAAGGACTATTTGCAGCACCTGCTGAATCCATGTGGCGAAGAATCCAAGTTGTTCTGGATATGAATGTGAATTTATGTGAATTTCCCCTTGGATTATGTAAATTTACCCTTGGGATTAATAAAGTATCTATCTATCTATCTATCTATCTATCTATCTATCTATCTATCTACAAAAGGAAGTCCTGCCAGGTTGAAGATTGGTGTGCCCAACAAGATGGCCACTTAATGTATGTTGTGAACAATGGTTTATTTTCAACTTTGTCAGCATATCAGAGCTTGCTTGCTGTATCTTCACATAGCCTACTGTGTCTACTGCATCACATTAATCATGGTGAAAGATAATGAATTAATATTTGGCGGTATAACCCCAAACTGTATGACACCTATGACCCTGATCTTTATTAAGCGGGTCTGATAAATTGTGAACGGATGAGTGAAATGGATGGATTCAGAAAACAACTCTTCATCGTCTGAGGCATGCCAATATGTGCACCCCTTGTACCCTTTGTCCTTGAAATGGCTCAAAGGCTATTAAATATTGTATAAAATCTATGCCTGTTTCTCATTATGGTAAATTCTGAGGTGAATGTGGGTATTTGTGTCTGAAAAAAATGATTAACAAAGGACAAAAAAACAAAGCAGCAGCCACAAGGTCCCCACAGAACCAAAGGAGAGAAACACACGTAAATTAGTCTGTCATTCATAAGACAACAATGTGTAATAAAAGCAGTCCTATTCTGACTTGATACTTTCATGTTTCAGCACCTTAACCATTATTAATGAGAATGTAAGCACTATATCAGTGAAAGACAGTTGTTGAGCTTTACCCTGGGGAGTCTGGCAGACCATTTTCAAGACATGATGAATGTCGCTATTCATGGCACAGCTCAAACATCCCATTTAATTTATGTTGTGAACAAATCAATATATAAGACACAAATATTTATTGTGAAGTATCCACACAATTATGCAGTGTAACACCAATACCATTCAGCCAATGTGAAATGATGTCCTAGCAATAATAACAGCATCAGTTATTTGGGTAGTGGTACAGTGGTTAGCGTTGGTGTCTCACAGCTCCAGAATACTTAGCCTGACTTCTGTTTTGGTGGCGTTCTGCGCATGTTCTGTTTGTGTTCTTGTGTTCTCCCAGGTTTCCTCCCAAAGGCATACAAGTAAGGTTCAATGGTAAGTTGCTGTTGGCCGAGCATCAACAAGTGTGCCCTAAATGAACTGTGCTGGTTCTCTCCTTGCACTGTATGTTGTCTATAAGGCCATATATTGAAAAAGACAATTCAAACATTGAATGACTAAATAATTCAGCCAGTTGGATTTTAGAACCATTTAATAACCACATTCAGGTAGTGAAGTCTTGTAATTGTGTTGTTTAGGAGCTTCAGCTATAAGAACCATTTGAAATTATTAGACTGGGTAACACGGTTATTGAAAAAAATTGCAGTAAGATTAACCTTTCTGTGCCAGTTGTTTATTTTTATACATTTGTATGTACAGTAACACCTGATCTTATATACTGTAGCTTTTGTCTAAATATTTGCACTTTAAATATAGTGCTCTCACTAGTGTTACTAGGGGCTTAATTTCTTATCTGGTGGATACTACGCCCAAAGGAGAAATAAACTGGAATGGAGACTAAGCTCAGGACTGACCTCAACCCATCTACTTCAATGACATGTGTGTCAACAACCAAGGGTGCCAATGGGGGAGAAAATAACAATATTTGTCCCAGGTTCTGGACTGGTGTGGGACCCAGGATATTCTGTCTCACAAATTCATTGTTTTTGAATTGGCACCATGAGTAACAATACCCAATGATTTAATGACAGGCTTTGAGTGTCAGATGGAGATGATCCAGAGTGCCACTTTAAAAGATGAACTCACACCTTTTGAACTTCTATACATCGGACAAAGCTTCATAGCATTTACCAAGATGTGTTCATTGTGCTGTGTATTTTTGCACATTACCAGTCACTGTAGCTTGGGGAGAGTATTGCTTTAGTGAACTAAAACTGATTAAGAAATAATCTATGCTCAATGCTGTACCAAGAACGTCTTTCAATCTTATTCAATGTGAGGAACCTGCCGGCATCACTGCCTTGATCGAGCTTGCTCCTTTGCCTTGCCAGGAGGCCATGGGAAAGGAAGGTAAGTGGTGTATCAGTGATATCCCCTTTCTATGCCAGGACATGGACAGAGAGAAATGCTGCAGCAGAAGCTACACCAGGGTTGGAGTCCCAGAAATCACAGAGGAACACTCTAGTTGGGTTTGGGTACCTGGAATGACAGTGGGTGACTGCCTGCTGCGGGTAGATTGTCCCCCACTGTACACTGGATGGCACCAACCCATCTTGCCAGCCCTGGGATGAACACCCACAGGGCAGCATGGGAATTGTGGTCCCTGGAGCCTGCCCTGCCAAGTTCTATAGGGGCTGCTAGGGAGAGTTGTCAGAAACTGATGACAAAAGGACGGTTGGGGTCCTGCCTGATCCAGAAGTGCTTTAGCTCTATACGTACTTATGGGCCCAGTGTTATAAGAGAATCCCCCACATGGCCCAGGGAGTCGAGGTCAGGAGCAGAGAAGGGCAAAACTTGTCTGTGATGAGTGGAGGAATAAATGGTAGAAAGAGAACAAATGGAAACATTGGCAAGGTACTTTGTTAAATAAACATTGATTGTGAACCTGGGTCTTGTCTGTACAATTGTGTCTGGAGTTTGTGAATCAGTGGTGCCCACTAGAGGCCACACCATCAATTGGGATCTTGAACATAAAGTGAATTTGGTGACCGCTTATTAATGACTGGATTCTGTAGAAAATGGTGCAGTAACATAGATTTTGTTATTTACTATATTTGTTTTACACAAAATTAAAACAGTATTTTGTTGCATTTAGTCTTAAGTGTTACAAAACACACACTGATAAGGTTATGCATTTCATTTAATTCATTTCATTCATTTACTGTCACAAAATGTAGATTATTAATATTTTGGTAGTAACACTTGTGTCTTTATGTTATGTGTCGTGTATTCTTCGTTGCCCTGTGTTCTATGTAGCACCATGGTCCTGGAGGAACATTGTTTCATTTCACTGTATGCTGTACTACTGTATATGGATGAAATGACAATAAATACTCTTGAAACTTGAAACATTACATTGTGAGGCTGAGGCTGAGAAAGGATTCATTAGGACAGTTCTGTTCTGGATTCTAACATGCCTCAGTCATCAACAATCGCACCAGAATTTGAATAGCCTGCCTTCTGATTTTCCAGCATCTCATGCAATGTTTCAGGCAGCATTCCCTGATAATGGAGTGAGGTAATTCATCCATCCATTATCCAACCCGCTATATCCTAACTACAGGGTCACGGGGGTCTGCTGGAGCCAATCCACCCAAAGAATCAGTGACTGGGAGGGGATGCTACACTGTGGTCTTTTTCATTTTCTCCCTTTAATAAACAGAAGTCACGGCCTTCCTGTCTGTTACAGATCTCCATTTGTCACTGACTGTACTGAGTTCTGTGTTTCTTCCATCTTCTGTCTACATTTGGAGATCTTATAAAAGCTTGATCTTTGTTCTGATGACATCTTTGTAATATTATGAGACTTTGCCATACAAAAATAAAAGAATGAACCCTCAGCTTTACACTTTGTGCCTTTTCCAGGTGTCTGGTGGAGTCTGGATGTTCAGTCGAGTATATTGTGACTTGTTTGTAACACTCGACGTGATGATGTGCACAGCCAGCATTCTGAACCTCTGTGCGATCAGCATTGACAGGTGAGATATAGTGAAAGAGGGACATAAAGCGAAGTGACAGACGGCAAGCTGCTGGTTTAGTTAAAACTGACAGGGCAGCCATCGCATTTTGGTCTAGTTGGTACTGATGAAGGAGAAAATGGGATGTTTAATGGACACTGAGCTTTAATACTCATTCGATACAATGCTTATAGAATACTAATACTAATGCAATGAAACAAATGCAATACTAATTATAATAATAATATTAATACATTGGTAATAATACAGCAGTTACACTAATACTATGCACTGCAACTAACATAATACTAATATTAATACAACAGCAATACTAAGTGTTAATATTTAGTACTTGTACAAATACTAAGTAATAATGCTAATCCTAACACAATATTAACAGTTATACCAATACACAATGACTAATTACAAAGCAATACCAATACAATGCAAGTAATTACAATACTATTTTGCATGTCAAAGATAAACTTACAGTAGTCAAATCAGTGCATTCCAAAATGTGTAGTCTGGAAAGTCTCCACCAGTGGCTGCTTTTTTTTTCTTACACGCTAGGTTTTCTCCCTTTGTGCTTTCATTATTTTTCTATAGAGACAGTATGATACAGCACCCCACAATCCTGGGTTCAGATCATAGTGTGGAAGAAACCTCTGAGGAAGTCAGGAATAGTTCAATCAACCAGCTTTTATTCAGTCACAGACGAGTACACGGATTCATGCGTTGTAAGGCAGAAGAGCAAAGTTCCCTTCTTCGGTTGGCTTTTTTATATTGTCCTCCCTCCCCCTTACTTATCAAAAAGCATAGTATCGTTTACCTAAGCATTTCATTTTATTGCGCAAATAGGCCATCTGCTTCTGTTTTATGTACGTGTCAGATGGACCCTAAAGAAGGAAAGGTCATCTTTCCTGTGTCTAACAGACACGTTCCTTAAGAGGAAATTGTCACGATGGATGATCCAGGTTCAATTCCAGCTTTTTCCAAAATTTTGGCAAGATACACTGTTGCTCCTTGTGACCTTGTATTGGAGTGATATACAGAGGAAAATAAATGAAGGCTCTTAAAAATCTGAATATTTTAATATTTCTGTTTTGATCAGTAGATAATTAACAGCCAGCAGTATCAAGCTGTGTGGTATAGCGGGTCCACAGCTCCCGTCAAAGGCCAGGTTTAAATAAATAATCACTGCGCTCACAGCTAGGTGAGGGGGCATGGTGGTTGTGTGGCTGAAGCGGTTCTCGGTGCGATTCGCGATGTGGCCGTTTCTCACCTAAGTTCACAGGTGAGAAACCGTCCGCATACATGATTGTTCCTGGGGATGCTGATTTGCCACAGCTGCCATGCCCTCTAGATAAATAGTAGCGCGAGTCAGCTAGATGAGGGTGAAAAGAAAGAATGGACGTGAGGTTGCAGGAGAAAGGAGAAAGCATGAAGCAGTGGAGAGAGAGAGAGAGAGAGAGCCGGTGCAGGTGCAGGTGCAGGACAGCAAGTGAGTGCAGGTTCATGTTGCAGCTGAACAGTGAGCCTGGGTGCTGGGCCAACACCCGGGGAATAGTAGTAGTGGCCACTCCCAAATCGTCACAAGCTGACATGCCACTAACTCAGTGCTCTTTGCCCGATGTTCTTATTTTAAGATGGTTCCCTTAAATAAGAAATTTTACAACTAAGAGAAGACCATTCAGTCCATCCAGCTTATCCTGTTAGTTGATGCATACATTTTCCCCACATCTCATCTAGATACTTTTTAAAAGATATCAAAGTCTCCACTTCAACTACAGGACTCAGTTTTTTTTTCAGATGCCCTGTTTTTTGTGTTTAGAAGTGCTTCCTTTAACAACCAAGGAAGTTTCAAAGGAAAGGACATCCCTTTCTTCACCCATGCTAGGGTGTTTAAACACCAAGATGCTTTAACACCTATTTTGTAATTCCTGCTGCCATTCCCCATTTCTTCAACTGAAGGTTTCTGGACTCCCCAGATGATAATGTTTTCCCATAATTAGGCCATGCCATTCCACGTTAACATTTGCTCACATCATATTGAAGGTTGCCCATGTTGACTTTATAAAATATTTAGTATTTCTCTTTAGTTCTGACTGCTGTCTCTCCTTTAGATGGTGGAAGCTGTCTGTGAGCCCCATGGCTTTAGCTGAATGTGGGAGAACTAAAATGGCTGTCAATGTTACTAAATGATGGAGTTAGAATATTAGATCCAGTAGCCAGAATATGTTTAGAAATTGGGACATATCTCACTTCCAAACAGGAACTCTAGAGCAAACACACTGAAAACATGGACACTAACATTATTAGAGAAAACATTCAACCCAAGACCACAATGGAGTGCTTGACATTCTGCTCTTCGACAAGCAGTACCGAAGTAAACAGTGCAGAACTGACAGATTTCATAAAAGATTTGTTACACAAGATATTAGACTGTTTAAACAATCATTAGTCTGATAATACAGTGTCAATACAGTACAACATATAACTTATTTGTGCAATCTTTGTGATTTCTTGTAGCTCATGAATGTTTTGAAGAATCTTTTTACCAATGACAGATTTCAATTTGACTGAGATCAGGACTCATTGCTGACCAGTTTCTTTAACGATTCTTTTGTGCATCTGATACACAACCCTGCTGGAGGAAGCATGACCTTATGAGCCAGACATAGCTTTTTGACAGCAGGTAGCACATTTCCAAAATACCTTAGTAATCATCTGACTTCATGATTGCTTACACCTCCAACTCCTGAGGCAGCAAAGGAGCCCCGCAACATTATGGAATTTCCACTATGTTTAACTGTAGGAAATTTATTCTTTTCCTTGTAAGCTACATTTTTTATCTATAAATGCATCGCTGGTCTGCATTTCCAAAAAGCTCAGTTTTGGTTTCATCTTTCCACAGAACATTTTCCCAGATGGACTGTGGTTTCTCAAGGCTGGGTTTAGGTAAAGATTAGGTGTGCTTTATTATAAATGTTTTTGAGCAATGGGGTCCTCCTTGGCCTTCATCCATTAACTCCTTGGTTTAGAGCACAATGTATGGGGTGGGTTGAAACCACCACTTCCAGATCACTCCAGGTCAGTGTTGTGCTCTTCAGGTGTTGTACTTGGAGCTTTATTAACAGTTGGCACTAACCTTCAAAGACATATTGGATTAATGTTCTTCTTCCCACCACATCCTAAGCGGTTCTTGACAGTTTCATGAGCATAAAACTTCTTTTTAAAATTGTAGACACAGGGTTTTTGGAGATGGCTTTGCACACTTTTGCATTCTGTTGTTTGGTGGCTTTTCTGACATTCTCAGACAGCTCTCTTGTCTTCACCATTGTGAACAAGTAGCAGAGAGTGAATGTGGCCTTTTTAAATATTAACACCATCATTCATTGGTTGATTCAAGTCATCTGAATACTGACAATTGATCACTATTGAGTCTGGTTTTACTGCAACGAGAATGCAGTTCTTTTGTCCAGACTGATTTGAATTGCTTATAAGGTTGCTAATAATCATGACTAGGGCAGGATTGAATTTACTGAATTTACTACCTCTAAACTGTACAGACGTCTTTATTTTGTTGTATATCTTTGAAAATTCTGTTAAAATATTATGGTGATATGGTTGGTTTCCAATTACAGTTATCACTTGCTATTTGCAAGGGTTAGGGCCCTTAGAACTCTGTAGCTGCAAAAAATCCACAAATATGCTTTGGATCCCCCCACCAAACCTTCTAGACAATACAGTATAGTTTTATACTGTATATAAAAAAAACAAACAGGTAGAATGATATGTAATTACTGTAATGTATACTGTACTATAGTGCAACAGTAACATACAGAGTCTTTGCACCGACTGGTGTATTTGGAGCAATCGCTTCACGAATTTCATGATCTTCTTTCTTGATTTTCATTACTCTCAACTCATTAAATGAATACACCACCCAAAAACAATATATATTTTTTTAAATGTTACATACCTCATGATGTTGTAGTGGTGGCCAAGAAAAAAAATTCAATGTCTTCTTTTTGTTGAGAAAGTACATCTTGAATAATCAAACTCAGTGGCACCAGGTGGTGACTAATTCTGGACCATGGAAAACAATGTGAAAAACATTGATGGAAAAAACAAAAAAAATTCTCACATATCTTTTGTCGTGTAATCCACATGTCCAATAACCATTTGTATGGCCAAAATGTGCAAAATGTGTGCATTGTTTGCTAAAATGCAATTAACAGTTACTTCCCGAAAGGGCAGCATTCACAGTAACCATGAATGATCATTCCCACAATGCTGTGTGTTTAATACAGTATGCCTCGTCCCCTTATTCATTGGTCGAGAGTCCTGCCTTTAATTTGAAAGAACAGCATTGTGGGAATGATATTTTTTATGTTTACTAATTGCAAAATTAACAAAATCATTTCCATTTAAGCATTGAAGCCAAATCCACGAATAGGCAAATCTGTGAATTGTAAACCCATGAATTGCAAGGGCCAACTGTATTTCTCAAGACATTTTATATAAAATACTTTAAATGCAAGCGTGCCAATAATGTAGACAACATATATATATAGTAATATGGACGCCATATAGCGCCCGACCTGGCGCAGACTGACGCAGAGGCATGTACAAAATGAACACAGGCTGTTTATTTTTCTTCCCCCGTGGGCACACGTCTTCCCCGTGGCCCACAGGTAATACACAGTCCCAGCACAAGTACAACACAACAGCACCAAATACTCTCTTTGTCTTTACCACCACTCCTCCTCTAGCTTAGTCCTCCTCCTCCCGACTCTGGCCATCGAGTGGTGGTGGCTGGCCTTTTTTATAGCCAACCCGGAAGCATTCCAGGTGCTTGACCACCTGGTCCTAATTGCACTTCCGGGTGGGGCTGAAGACTCGTCCAGCCGGGCTGTTGACTCCATGGAGCTCCCCCTAGCGGCCATCCGAGCTCCCAACCAGCCTGTGGAAGACTCCATCTCCCATGGAGCCATGCAACTGGTTGGGGAATTACCGTTGGCCAGGGAGGTTGCCACCAAGCGTCCCTGGGGAGGTATCAAGCTGCCCATGGATGCTCCCCCGGAACAGATGCAGTAGGGACCCAGCTGTCCATCACTATATATATATATATATATATATATAATTATATATATATACACACAAATGCTGCATAGCTTCAGCTTTGCTGTTTACCTGAATTACTATTACATGAACCACATAGCCATCACATAGCAGAAGGTGAAAATGAAATAAAAGGAGCTTAACACCTAATCATTGTGCAGTATGCCTCTGAAAAACTCTAGCTCCTTCTTTGGCTTTGGGTATTTTTGTGTTTTCTAGTTATTTTTGCATGCAGCTTTCTAACAGGTTGCGCTGCCTATGCTCCTGCTTAGGTGGACATGTTTAGCTGTCCTTATACCTAACACAATTGGAGCATCACAAGCAGAAAATAATGTGATTAGGTCAGTTTGGTGCTGAAAGGTAGACAACACTTTATTAAGCATCAAAGGTAGGATCTGTTTATTGAGAGGAAGAAGATTGGTAAGCAAAGGTCTAGGTGGTATTGACTAATGGGAAACACACTTTCCACTGACATATGAACCACTGTCAATGTCTGTGTGGTTAATCAGATGCTTACTTTCTTGAACACATAGATCAGTCTTGTTTGCCTGCTTCTCTGAGACTCTGTTTCCAGGTTCAGCTTTTCATTGCAGGGCCATGGTGTTTACAGGTATCGACCATTCTGCTCTAAAAATGCATAAATTATGTCCGAATGTGTCAGTGGATGAAAAAGAATTCCCTGTAATTAGTTTATAAGTGATGAATCACTGGAATGGGAACCAGACCAATAGTACATCATCAGTTTGTGAGGCTGACCGATTGCTTTGTACTTCTCTCAATTTGAGACTGTCAGATGATGAGGCTATGTGGAGAGAAACTGATCTCTGCTTGATTTACAGCAGGCATATTCTGTGCTGGTATAGGCAGCATTATAACACAATAATCATATATTTCCACCATTTATGAACACTTCCTGTATTGTCTGCTGGTAATATCATATAATTAACAAGTAGTTTGCTGATCATGGACCCATATCTACATATTCCACTTTTAGTATCACAGGAATGAACCCTGGACAGAAAACACTCACACACACACTCACCACTGGTAATTTAGCACCACTAATCAGCCTAATCTATATGTCTTTGAGATGTGGCAGAAAACTAGTGTATCTGGAGACAATTTGCATCAACAAGAAGAGAACAAGCAAACTCAGTGACTGAGTTGGACTATAAACCCAATCTCCTGGAGGGCAGTCATACTAATAATTGCACCACCTCTCCTTCCAGGTTATATTATTTATGATTAAGCTAACTTTATTACCCGTGGCCTGTCCCCACACTGGTAGCAAACCAGAAGAGTGGTTCAGGGAGGGGATGACTTCAATTGTCATGTCTGGATCCCAGATCTTGTGTTGTTGTCATCTTCCCATGTGTCTGCATCACTCAAAACTTTGTCACTAGCATCAGGAGGAGAGAGTAAATTAGTAAGTTTTCAGGCCATTAATTACAATCATCATTATTATCACAGCTCCCTCATCTAATTTCTTCAGTGACTGAAACTTTTTGATCATAGCCCACTTATACAAATACCAAAAACGTCCTTGCAGGATGAGGGCCTTGATGTAGTTAATGTACTTGCAATCCCCATGATTTGTAGGACTCTTACAGCAAGATTACTGTTGGTAAATTGGTCTAAGTGAAGATGATGGGTTATCAACATTGAACCATTGGCACTATGTGGGCTCACCATTGAACAGGAAAATATTGGGGTCATCTGCAATGTCAATCAGGTGACAGACATGATGATTAACTAGAGTTAGTACTATTTGGATTCACTAATTAATGGAGGCTAGTGATTCTAGAATGACATTTCTTGATCTGGAGTGATTTTTGTCCTGCCTTAGATGACAGTGTCCACAGACATGTGTATGGTTACTGGAAGGTAGGGTGTCAAACCAGTAGACCAACGTGTTGCATCAATGTTATGCCAAATTGTAGAAAGCAAAATATTAACGGTTGTTGGGCTTAATAAGCATTTAAGGTAGTTAACTTTCTTAGAGAAGGTGAAATATGGGCTTAAGAGTGTCATGAAAAGAAAACAGAAATTGCAGAAGGCTTTAAATTTGATATTGAGTTGCCTGTTTTTTTTCCAGAGATAGAAAGAACTAACAAAGAAAACAGCAAACAGTGCAAAAACACTGTAATGTCCATTGAAAAAAGGAGCTAATAACAAAGGCCTTGTGAATGAACCAGCAAGGGTTTGCTTTACTCACATCTTTCAATGTAGTGCTGTATAACTTAACTAATTTCAAAAGAGCAAACAAAAAACACCTCAGAGATGAAAATAAAGCACAAAAAATTAAATATGCCCTGAGAAAACATAGGAAAAGAATGTGCTAAACCACAAGCAAAGACTGTAAAAAGTGGTGAAAAGTGGTGAAGATCTCAGAAAAGTGTTCAGACTACCTTTCACAGAAATAGCCACTGTGATGTCATATCATAATTCATAAGACTGCATCCCAAGAACAAGTTCATAAGCCAAACAACACAAAATGAATCACAAACAAGATAACTGATTGTTTAAAAAAATATACTGTATATAGAGATACTCGCTTCGCTCGCCATCCCCTGTGTAGGCCCTACGCACTCGTCATTTCCCGGATCTTCCGCTTGCAATGAATTGTGCTGTACTTTTGGATAAACACGAATATCAACTCTGTCTTTGATATCTCCGTTTTTCTAAACTATTATCGCTGACAATTTCTCATATGTTGGTTTATTATATATGCGTGTGTGATCTTTTGGATTCATATAGAAATCCAAGAAAACTTCTTTGTCTGTTTTTTCAGATAAATTTTGTATGAAGTGCAATACTTTTGGATGTATGGATTTGTATCCATTATTTGCTGTAGAATTTCTAATACATCCGATCATTTAACTCTTTTGATTCTATGTTGCATCGCTTCCCCATGATCATAAATATAAACCTGACCAAACTGTGGCTTCTTTGAAGTTAAACTTTTAGTAGCTTTAATTGTTGTGGGACCACAGATTCTCATAGCATATGGTCCTGAATCGTGTAAATCTACATTTTGAGCATTGAATGATGCGAACGCGAACAGATTAGTGTAGATTCTGATATTTTGCCTGTAGTGTTTGTGGATTTCACTTTCACCAAATAACAAATCTTTTATTTCTTGCGGATACGCCTCCTCATTGGGATGAAACACTACTTTTCCCTGATGGCAACATGAATTAGACAATCTACAAGTCTCCGACTAAAAGTTTAAATCTGAACAATATATTAAATTTCTTTTCGCTGTTCCGTTATTTCACCGAGAAATAATTTCCGTTTGTTTGCGCTAATGCAATCTTTACTATCATTTTTTTCAGTCTTTCGAATTTTCATATTTCCATTATCTCTGACCTGTTATGCATGTGTATAGCACCGTTTTTGAATTCTTTATGACATTCTACTTTGTCATCTACTTTTTGTCTTTTATTTCTGGCCCCAGGCGTAGTTAAATCTCTTGGCACATAGTCTCGTCTCGAGGGATGTGAAAGTATCTCTCTGAAAAAGTCCTGTCTCGTCCAAGGCTAAAAGTCTCATCTCACCCAAGATTTTTTTATTATAATAAACTTTAAAACCGAACGATATCTACATACTTCTGTCATATCACCTATGTCCATATATTCAATGTCTTTTCGCTCTACAAGTCTCTGACTTAAAGTTTAAATCTGAACAATATATTCAATTTCTTTTCGCTGTTCCGTTATTTCGCCGAGTAATAATTTCCATTTGTTAGCGCTAATGTGATCTTTACTATCAGTTTTTGAGAATTGTAGTACTTTCATAATCTCTAACCTGCTCTGCATGTGTATCGCGCCAACATTTTTGAACCTCTTTACGACGTTCTACTTTGTCTTCTACTCTTTGTCTTTTATTTCTGCCACCGCTTAGACCTGTTAGGCACCCAGTATCAAAACAGTACTACTGTTCCTGTGTGGTTTCCCTTTCTTTTTTAGATTCACATCCCTGACGCGGCTTTATAAATACACTGAAATTAACCGCATATTGTTTATTAGTTTAATGCATCTGATTGTAATTAACCTGTAACAATATAATGGTCCACAGAATGGTAAAACTATTCCAAATACCATAACTGCTTTAGCGTTGTTACTCTCATTTCACCTTCTTCTTCTTTCAGCTGCTCCCGTTAGGGTTTGCCACATCGGATCATCTTTTTCCATATTACTTTCACTGCATCACTCGGAGTATTTATATCACTGTATCTGAGTGGGGAATCACAGCTGTACAGCAGCTGATCGGAAAGAGAATTATCAGGATACAGCATCAAGCACACGCTGCCTTAGCCATGCTGTCTATTGAACTGCTCTCATAAGGCAAACGCTTCAGAGCCTTTCCTGTACTGACCTCGCGGTTCAGAAACAGTTTAACCCCAAGAAATATAAACGCACTCAATCAGTCCATCAACTGCTCCTTGTAGTACTATTTGTACTTATAAGTACAATTACCTCACTTTAAACTTGCGATACAGTTATAATATTGCACAACCTGAGCCACTTTATAAAGCGCATATTTACATATGATGACAATATAATTTTTAAGATGAAATGCAGCAAAATATGTTTATTATATTATACAGATAAAACTTTAACTTCATTTAAATAATCTATATTGTCAGTAATTAAGCATGCCAGGACATGGTGCCGCATCGCTAGCTATTAGCTTGCGCTCCGTTCACGGATTGTTCCTGTCTCGCGCTGTATTCTTACTGGGACTGGCATGACACTGGAAGGATAGATGGATAGAATAATTAAATACATACTACGAAGATATTTTAATGTTCCTTAAAAGTTTTGAAGAATCGGAGTTCTAAGCTTACAGATGGCTTAACGTCTATTACAGAGCTGATTGTGTGGCGATTGGGTATTTGGAGAAAGAAAAGTAAGGACATGAATTGGAGATAGATAGATAGATAGATAGATAGATAGATAGATAGATAGATAGATAGATAGATAGATAGATAGATAGATAGATAGATAGATAGATAGATAGATACTTTATTAATCCCAAGGGAAAATTCATACATTGGAGGTCAGTACATTTGAAAGAGACAGTACTGCTGCAATAAATTATTTCATCGAAGGTCGCACATGGCACAGCAGCATCTTGTGTGAGACATGAACATTCACTGCGCCACCATGTTCCCATGTTTAATAACATGCTTTAACTCCTATCATCATGAAAATGATATCACGTATACATCTCAGTATTTTAATTATTCAAAGAGCTATAATATCACAAATGTAATGGATTCTGTGTCCTGTCGGAGGAAGAGAAAGCCCGGAAGCACGTAGTGATTCACACACATAGAGCACATAGAAGATCAAATACAAAACAAAGCATTTAACGTGCTACTTTAGTTACGATGGGATTTGAGAAACTAGTAAATTAAACGATTTTAAGATGAAGTTTATGATGTTCTACTTTAATGACAAAATAAACTATATGATTAAAGTGGAAATTTCGAGATTAAAGTTGACATTTTGTGCTTTTTCCCCACTGTGTGCCTTTTTTTTGTCTGTACCCTAATAAGCTTTCATATGACACTCAGACGGTGGGCTACAACTTGCCTTTTTTTTTATTTCGGGCACTGTGCGACTTTGTGAACTTGAGCTTTCGAGTTTCTCCGACACTCTGTCACTCAGTCAACTTCCTTTTGTTGATTATACCACTGTTTAAACAAACAAATAGTACGTTTTTCCTTGCCTCCACTTGGTATTCGCTGAAATTCTGTTTTCCCTTGTGCTTTTGCCATTGCCTTTTTACAGAACGCTGAACTTAAGGGCTATTTATATGTATTTGAATATTCAAAGAGGCGTAATTCTAGGAGGAGTTGGGGCGGGGCAGCAGGTGCGTGCACGTGCGTTAATTTTCACGATGACCGGGATTTATGTAGCGGAAGAACGTGGAAGTTGGCGTTCGCACAGATTTATCCATCTGGATTTTTTTGTTTGTAAGCACATTTCTGCTTTTGTGCTTATGTCATGTTATAGTGTGAGTTCTACACACGGTGTTATGCATGAGGACCCTGGAGATTGTGGTGCAGTGGAGAATAATGGAAGGAAACACTCTTTCTGTTTTCCCTTCCTTTCATCCCTTTTCTTTTCCTCGCACTCACATTCCCACTCTTTATCTGAGCACTCATCTGTCTCAGGTAAATCACCCACTCATGTTTTAGGGTTCCAGTCAGATCCGGTTACTACTGCCCTAACTTTCACCATGGGCTGTTTTCTCTCCTTTTTTTCCCTGCTTTCACTGCTTTCCACTTTAGCAGTGGGTGTTCTACATGCTAGCACTTCACAATTTTCACACCAACTGTTACATCTTTCAAAACTTTCACACAACATTTCACAACTTTCACTTTCATTCACTTTGCTATTTTCTTTCTCATACTGATCTTCCTTATTACCACTAATACAAGACAGTAAACCTCTTATAACAGCAGCTGTCTTCTTTATACCAGATTTCTGTTTTCCTGCTTTTAATCCTTCCAGCCCCCTTCCATTTTGTGGCACGCTCAGCTCAGCTTCTGCTTTCTCTACCTGCACAACAGGTTTCCATTTACTAGCTTTAGCCTGCTTGCTTCTGCCACTCCACTGGAAGATGGCTGCTTTTAATATGAATTTAGGCATTTCTAAATCCACAATGCTACTCTAATACAATTTGCCAAATTCATTATGGGTTGGCCTACTTTTGCCCCGTAAGCAAACATACACATACATACACAAAGATCCTAAATGAATAAGTGCTGTATGAATGATCAATGCATGTCCCACAACTCCCTAGCACTCCAATTAAGGACTCACTATCACAAGCACTAACAAACATGCAGTTGTCCTCGTGACACACATGAAGTCTCTATACTTTTTTGGTTATATTCAATTCAGCAACCAAACAAATATCTTACTTCCACTGCATTTGTCCACTGGATGCCCTAAAATTTACATACATATGCATACATATATATCAGCAGTATTTGCAAACAGGGTGCAAAACTTGGTTACGCCAAAATCCTGCTGACTACGCCAATTGTTTTGCCTTCGTAGAGTAATATATTACTCCACTTCCCCCTTTTGTATTACTAATATGTAACCTTTGTCAGAATGCCTCAAATTACCCAGACTTACCACTGTTTATAAGGTATTATAGTATATAACCTCTCCCCACCTTCCCTTCTTCATGTATAACCTCAGGCAATTAGGTGTAGTAAAAGACAAGCAGGAGTTAAGTTACAATTTAAACAATGTACTATTGATAATATTCATAAATAATAACAATATGCAAAGTACATTTGAATATTGGCAACCATACAGCCTGATAAATAGTGATGTGTAGTTTCAGGCAGCACACAGACTTGTTAGTTACTTAAAATGTCTCCAAGTAAGGCATCATTGGTGGTCAGCTTTCTTCAGAACAGGCTGCATGCCTGTCTCAATATGGATGCCGAGCTGTGCTCTTCATTGTTTTGTCCTTTTCAGTTCATGGTGTGTGATGGTCTTTCATCAGTTTGGTAAAAGAGAGAGAGGGTGAGGTAAAGCAAGCAAATTTATAGGTTTTCTGTTCAACCGCTAGAGCCAATAAGGCGTTGTGCTACTTAAAGGCTTTTGATACAAGACAGTTCCAAACAACCATACTTCAGACCAATGGGGTAATAGAACACCTTCACACCTGCCCCCCAAACCATATGTTAAGGTAAAGCTTGGCAGTTAGCCAGTTTGCTTTCCTGTGGTGGTTGAGAGAGAGACTTTAGCAGAGAAACACTTGACAAACTTGTCCCCAACCTTGTCGTAAAATTACCCTAAAATGGGGGGAAGGAGTTCTTAAACCATCAAACCATTGCTGTTATTATCAATAATGTAACACTAATATTACATTGCTTTGTCTAAGTTACAAATAAAGAGATACAAAATATTTATTTACTTGTATGTAAAATTTCACATCACAACACCTCCCAAAGACAAAACAGAGATAGGTGTAATTGAGAAGGGATAGACTGATACAGGGGTAATATGGCTCTTTCCAGACATTCAACTCACAGGTTTAGTTTGTATGCTCTGCAAACTTCAGTTGTAGCAAAGCAATGCATTTCATTAAAAAGACATTCCCTTTTGTAACTGATAAAGGAAATGCTTACAAATAACATTAAATGTAATATCAGACTGAACAATATGCGGACATCACTTTCATTTCTTTCCATTCACTAGTGAGAAGTCAAGCAAAATGACACCTTTTTTTGGGTTTTATTTATTTTCATTCACTATATATTCCTAATTTTTTCACGTTTCATATGTGTCAGGGCTTATTAGCAAGTTGTTGTAGTATTGGCTTGTGTAAAACCTCCATGTAACAGAATTAGTCAACTGCTTAATGTTATGAAGTATTTACTGTTCAAATTGCATTTTGTCTCCAGCTTTCCCTCTGTCTCTCTTTTCCCCTCTTGCTTTCCCTTTTTCTCACAGATATACTGCTGTAGTGATGCCTGTGCTCTACAACAGCTCCCAGAGCTCTCGCCGGAGAGTTTCTTTGATGATCACTTTTGTCTGGATATTGGCATTCGCAGTGTCCTCTCCTCTTCTGTTTGGCTTAAATACTACAGGTAACCTAAGTGTTAAAGGGGCCGTTCCATACTTCCACTGTCACTCTCAGTTTGGTATAGCTAAATTGTTAGCATATTTCATTAAAGAATCGGTTTGGGGAATTTATTCAGAATAAGAAATAAACCACCATGCATCCCAGGATGTTTTCTCTAATGTACTATAGCCACAATAAAAAAGTCATGTGGGGCCAGTTCTGTCAGTTCAAGATTGTATCCATGTATGGCATATTGAATTAGGATCAATGGCTAGCAAAGCTGAATGACTACTGCTGGCTCTACCAGCAGAAATTAGTCTTGATGAAGTTCAAGTGAAAAAGCCGTGAGATTCCAAACTAAAGGATCACTTCATTCAAGATGTGGACTGTATTATTATCAGTGCCTTCCCATGAGATTTACTGATTGCTCGTGACCTTTAATCCATCACAGTTATAAAATATCTTCATTTCTTTTTCATTACTAATGTATAATGTGATGTAATGACCTTTATAGTCTCTGCCATACATTGACTTTACTTCCTATGATATATAGTAGTGGCAGTGTCCTGTGTACAGAGTACAGTGAAATTCTTACTTGCATTTCTAACCAACACGCAACCATTGCCACTCTCCATCACACCTGATGCATTAAAAATACATACTTTATTTAATTTAAAAGAAAACAAAAAACTTTTTACCTGATGTAGTCCTTACTCCAATTCCACACCACTTGTTTAGCTATGCTCAAGCAATCCATGGCTGAGGTGTTAGAAGGGAATGTGGACAAAGCTAATGTCCTCAACCAATTTTTAATAGATTTTCACTTCCAATGCTACCATCTTTCAATGGCCAGTTCCTCCACACCATCCCTACTACATCAGCAACTCCTACCATATCAAATGGAAAGGCCAGTGATGAGTCAATCTCTGATCATCAGCATAGAATATCCATAACTGATGATCAAGTGAGGAGACAACTGAGGAGGCTATGTACAGGAAAACCCACAGGACCATATAGACTCAGTCCTCTGTCACCTGCTGAGTCGGTCATTAAGGCTGCAGGAAGTGCTACTGCTGTAGAAGACATTCAAAATTATTCCAGTTCTAAAGAAGGCAGGTTCCTCTTCATACAGACCAGTGGTACTTTTGTCTTACTTCATGAAGACCTTTAAGAGGCCGGTCCTGGACTATATGAATTCTCTTCTGGTAGACCACCTTGACCTACTGCAGTTTGCTTCTTGGACAAGGACTGGAGTGAAAGATGCAATTATCTAACTGTTCCACAAGGTTTATTCAGACCTGGAAAAAGCTGGCAGCACTGTGAGGATTATGTTTTTCAATTTCTCAAGTGCCTTTAGTACCAGCCATCCCTGTTAATTGGTAGATTCTAAGATATGCAGGTGGATTAGCCTATGGTGTCATAGATAATGAACTACCTGTCAGGCAGACCATAGTTTGTGAGACTCAAGGACTGTGTTTCTGATAAAGGATGTCAGAAACCCTGGAGCACAATAAGGAACAGCCCTGTCTCATTTTCTCTTCACTCTGTATAGCCCCAGTTATAAATATAACACCAGGTCATGTCACTTGCTGAATTCTCAGATGGGAATTTGCATTAATGGGGTGTATTGACAAAGGAGAATGAGACATTTTTTTGGTGCAAAGAGAATTGTCTGCATCTTAACATTAGCAAAACTAAGAAACTGTTTTTTGACTTTTGCTGCACTAAAGAGCCTCTATGTCTGGTCACTGTTCAAGGAGTGGAAGAATAGGTGGTCCACTACTACAAGGAGTTGGACTGGTCTAATAACATGGGGGAACTATATAAGAAAGGACAAAGCGGGCTCATTTTCCTTAAGAGACTACATTCTTTTAATGTGGAAAGTGACATCCTTCACATCATCTACAACTCTGTGATGGCCAGTGGGATTTTCTACGCTGTGGTGTGCTGGACTGGTAAAATCACTTCAAGAGAGGTCAGCCAAATCAGGAGGTTAATTAAAAGAGGATTCACTCTGGACCACCTGCAGAAAAACTGAGTGTCATTATAAACAATGCCTCACATCCTCTTTCACACACACTAACCCTTTAGGTCCTTTAGGTTCCAAAATAGCAGTTTCAGTTTCTTACATGTTGCAGACATTAGAGCTTGTATGAGTTACTTGAGATGTCCACATAAGACATTAGACCTTTAACTATTCTGAAATATTCTGCTACATGATTGGCATTTCTAGTTTTGACCTTGAACTTATTCATTTTTTGCTGAGTTTCCTAATTTTTTCTCTGTGCTTGCACTTTTTACTTTCAAATGCACATTATTTTTCTGCTCTTTACTTTTACCTTTTTTTAGTTTTAGACTGGTTACTTTTGTTTCATATTGCATTCTGAATCTCCCATTATGTCATTTTGCTTTTCTTGTGGGTGCCACCACTTGGCCTGTCATTACTATGCTATGATGCATATTCCATTAGCTAGGGGACAGATCACCAGTAGGAGCATTACTTGACTTCACATATATAATGTTCTGATGGATTAATTTTCCATATTTGTGGAAACCTTGTAAAAGCTCTGTTTACTTTCAAGCAAACACATTTTAGCAATTTTCTTTGGATTTTGGATTTAGGTTCTCCTCTTTGGCTTTACATCAGATAGTTGGTTTTTTTTTCCAGCTTTGACCCTTGCATGGTTTAGCATTTTGTTTGATCTCCTGGTTCCCTTTCTAATATTCTGTGTACATCATTTCCATGATATGTTAGAACACTTAGAGGACTAAAACACTTTTAGGCCTAAAGTTTTGCTTTTTGAAATTTGTGCTTTTCTAAAATATTTCAGATCTGTTCTCCCTGATTTTGACTCTTTAATTCCCATTATCTTTAGGTTTATTATCTTGTGGTTTAGATTTTTCTTTGTATTATTTTGTATTCCTAATTGGCGCTGCCTTTCATTTCTTTTGCTTTTCTTTGGTTTTGCCAGTCGTTTTGCGTGTGCCTTGTGATTTTAATTGTAAAGTTTAATTGAGGTTTTCCATTGATTATTACTAATTTGTTTTTTGTTTTTTTTTTTTTGTCTTTTTCAAAAAATTCAAACTTTTATTGGTGGTTTCTTGGTTTCAATCTGTAATTTTGCCCTTACCTTGAGGTAAATTATAATAATAAAAAATCCAACGTGATGTAGAGTCTAAATGACCAGTGTGCTTGACATAATAGTGGGATTTCAAATGACTTTTACATACAATGAGGTGACGTGTGTCTCGATGAGAAGTTAATTGTGTGTGGCATAAAAAGGTTTCAAGATTAACAGCTCTCATATTAGCATTAATCTGGCATTCAGCTGACAGGTTTGATGACTTCAACAGATATGAGCTAGTGAGTAAAAAATACAGTAGGATTTAATAAATTTCAACATAATGCTCTTGTAAATTAAATATTTGCAATGTTTTGCAGAGGACCCAAGGATCTGCTCCATTTCCAACCCACAGTTTGTCATCTACTCCTCAGTTGTCTCCTTCTACCTCCCATTTGTCATCACCCTCCTGGTATACCTTCGCATCTATGTATTCCTGAGAAAAAGAAGGAAGAGAGTTTCCCTCCGAAAAAGTTGTGGAAGGATCCAGCCAGCTTGTGTAACCACAGAAGTGGTAAGGCAATATTACAGACCTGGGTGATTGCTAAAGATTTCTAAGAGGTGAATATAAGCATTGCAACAGCATCTGGAAAAAAATGAGAAACCAAACTAGTATTGGGTGTAGAGTACTCTCATGCCACACACTCATATTTGCTCATATAAGGTGAGGGCAAGTCCTAGTAAGTGGCCGGAAACTGGGATAAGGAAGGAAAAAAAATGCTTACATGGAGAGAATGTGCAAAGCCTGCTCAGGCAGTAACACAGGCAGATCCCAGGACATTTAAAGGTGAGTGAACAAATGCTAAGGTAGATGGTTTTACAAATTTTGTCAACCTATTCAATTGTTTTTAAACGTTTATACTTATTACTGGCTTATGCTCAGCAAGGAGATCCCTTTCAAAAGTGGCCAGCCCAGTGAAGAAAATCTCCCTTCCCAATCCAGATATCATTGGAGAAGTCATTTCCGATAATGTGTCCTTCTTCAACGATGTGCAAAATTCTGATCATTTGCCACTCTTGTCCATATGGGATACTGTGTCACCTAGTTTCCAAGAAATTACAATGTACTGAGCCAAAATATAAATGAGGTGCTCACATTCCACTTCAGCTTCTCAGTCACTTCCCATAAGCCTTGTATTGACTTTTAGTCTGTGATGTTATATTTTGCTTTGTTTTTTTTTCTGTGCTCCTTCATTTCTTCATTGTTGTCAACAGCTACACTGATCCATTTGTCTGTCTTCTACAATGATTTTATATTTGCAGCCACATTTTCAGTTTGTTTTTTATTTTGCAATGTTTCTTTCCAGATTCCCCATTGCTTACCTTTGCAGTTGCCCTGTCCATGTATTCCATTGTTAACTTTGTCTCCACTGGTCCTCAGTAATTTGACCTGAATGCTTTTGTTCTGTCTCAATTCCACTCAGCACTGCTAATATTAAAACTAGCGCCCTGTGTTGGCTGTTAGGATATAGCAGGTTGGATAATGGATGGATTCTTCTTTGCTTCTATGGTAACATCTTAGATGTGACTGTGTGGCTGGGAGGTTTCAGTGGCTCGCCTCATCATTTTCAGGGTGCCATGAGCAGTTTCCAAACTCTTATACTGATGAATGAACCAGAGAAGCCTATAATCCTCATCTTCATTTTAGGATTAGAAGAGGGTGGAAAAGTGTGATTTGCTAATCTATATATATAAAAGCAAAATACCACCGACTCAATCATCACAAAATCTCCCGAACCATGAGGACTTGAGACTTGAAATTTGGAATGTAGGTTATTCTTGGCCCATAGGTGCTTGCTAAGAAACGGTTTTAAAAATTTCATGGTCCAAGAGCGAAATTTCTTATAGTTTTTTAGACCTGTTTGTATGTCTGTCCGCTTTTCACGAGAGAACTACTTAACAGATTTAGATCGGGTTTTTTTCTATAATTTGCTTGAACATTCCATTAACTTTGCGACTTTCTCATCGTGCCAAGTATCATAGTTCGCTTGCGGTACCGATTTATTAGCACGAATCCAAGAGCGACTCATCGGGCTGCACGTGTCTGCCTCGGGGCATAACCTTAACTCAGCTTAGTTAGCGAATGAGAGAACTACTTAACGGATTTAGATCTTTTTTTCTATAATTTGCTTGAACATTCCGGTTGATTTTGCGACTTCTCTCATTGTACTAAGAATCATAGTTTGCTTGCAAGAGCAATATATTTGCGCTAATCTGAGACAGAGGCTGCAGGCTGAGAGGAGGGGGGAAGAGTGACGTCAGGAGTAGAAAGCTGGGCGGGCTCCTCACTGTCCTGTTTCACTAATACACGGGCAAAGTAACGGGGGGATGGCTAGTGGACATATACAGTATAATGGGAAAAAGGGACATTCTCTTCCTGTTCCCTGACACCTTATAAGTCTTTATTTCTCGTACAGTTAGCCAACCATAATCTACTTTTTAAATATTTTGAGGTCATTTTTTGTGTTGGTGTAAAAATCCTTTTGAATCCTCTGCTAGAGAAATATCCCATTCCTCTTCTTTACCTTAGCCAAATTCCATATGTTTACTCTACAAATTTCTCCCTGATTTTAATTCAACTTTTTCCTTAACACCCTTTGGCTAAAGAAAATTCTTATTTTGTCCCCCATTACCAATCCCAATCCAGGATATATTATATAATATCTCATTTACTTTCTTTTTCAGTCTTGAGTGCGTCACTCATGTCCACCTCTCTATCTGATTGTAAATGCATCCTTTAGCAGCTCTGTTTTCCTTCCCCACTAATTCAAGCAGGTCAACTGAGGTTTAACACCTACGTACTACAAAATAACTAATTTCAAGATCAATTGTTGTCTAGATTAGAATAATTTATTTCCATCAGCATGTCTCTTGGGCTGATCCTGCTTTCTTCCATCCAGCTATCAAAAAAGTAATTAATGTTCTGCAGTCAGTTTTGCTGGCAGTTTGGTTCTGTCAAGGTAACGATAAATCTCTAAACTAAAATCATGCATTTTGTCTCTAAAAAGCTCACTTGCTTATGTGATGAACCTTGGCTGTGAGTTATTGATTTAATTCAACTTTTTTTTCTAGTGTGCTGCACTTGAACTCTATGTAGGTACACCATGATGTCTGATGCTAAGCACAACAAACCGTTTGCTCTTTAACTTACGAGACTTGACTCATTCACTCTTATTTCAGCTCTCAAAAATAAGTCAGGCCTCCTTCATAATAAAGTAAAAAATCAATACATGGCCCAAGCAGAAACTAAATCAAAGCAGGAGATATTTAAACCACAACATATATTATTAAAAAAATAAATCAGCAGAAAAATAGCAATAATAATAATAAGTGCAAAATACACAATAAATTAAATACAGCAATGAAACTTTAATTGGAGATTTGCAGATGCGAGCGTCCTGTTGTTATTTTCATTGTTTCATTTTACCTTTCCCTTGTTGACAGTTTGGGCTTTATTATTGAACATTTAATTCTGCAAATTCTGCACATTTTCTTGCTAAAACTTGTCACAAAAATATTAGTAAGGTCACAAAATATCAATTCAATAAATCAACTACCCAAACTTGTAAAAGCAGATAAATATTTTGCTCCATTATTCCTAAGATCGCATGCAATAAATATGAAACCTGAGAGAATTCTTGCAGCCTCTTGTGCCAGTAGAAAAAAGAGGATCAAGATAAGCCAAAAAATTCTAGGATCTCCAACAGGGAGCCCACTCATACTGCACCATATGGAGCACATCCAATGTTTCAACAAAGAAAAAAGGACAGCCAAAATGTTTGGGAGGAAATTGCTGCTTCATCAGTATATTCAGAAATTCAGAACAAAAAGAAATATGCATTAAAATTTAATCAAATTTAATGCCTGTGTTTCATTTGATATTATGCATTTTGCAATTATTATCTGCTTTTGTTATTGTTTATTTTACTATATAGTGAGGTGTAAACATTCCCTGCTTTGCTTTAGTTTCTTTTTAGTTTGACCTCCTTACTAATAAACCTGTTTAAATGAATGTTTCTCAAAGTTCTACACTAATCTGCTTGTTAAAATGCCAATCCCTCTTTGAGAGTATGTAGATCGAGGTATATATATATATTCGCAGCGGAGACATAGTGTGTTAAGGAAGCTATGAAAAAGAAAACGGAACATTTTAGAAATAACGTAACATGATTGTCAATATACAGTAATTTTTTGTGAGTGTTATTGAGTGTTGCTGTGATCAAGGATTCGATTATCATTATTTGTTTCAATCAGAGTCGTATTTGTACGATGTGTTGTGTTCAAGTTACATTCTGTGTTTGTCAGTCGTTGTAAAGATTAAATTCTGTAATTACAGCCACATTAGCTCCACAAATGAGACACACGGGTTTACCGGCAATGTCAGTAAACATATACTCAGCCTCCCATCGGTTTTTAAAGGCTCTATGTTCAGAATCACCTTTTCTCTTCGGCATCGTGTGGGCTAGCTTCGCAATAACTTGCAGCATCATAAGCTAGACTTGTTTAACGCGGTAAGTGTTCGGCAAGGCAGCTGAAGCGCTGCATTATGGGATCTGTAGTTTATTGTGTTACCAGCGCTTCATATACCCGGGCCATTAATAACCATAATACAGTATATAAAATTATCTTGCGGGCCGGATATAATTACACGCCAGGCCGGATGTGGCCTGCGGGCCTTGAGTTTGACACATATGGATTAAATAGAACTTGAAAAGATATATTTTTTCGTACATCGAGCCCGCGTGCTATTGTGGTTTTGCCTGCGTGTCTCAATAAGTCATCCTCCCCTCGCTCTTACTTTTTTACCGTTCATCTAATGAATACACTGAGTATGGCTTTACCAAAACAATCATTGATGGCGAATAAAGCATCCATTATTCGAGTATGTTGATCAGGGTATATATATACATATATATATACCCGCGTATCGCAGCGGAGACGTAGTGTGTTAAAGAAGCTATGAAAAAGAAAAGGGAACATTTTAAAAATAACGTAACATGACTGTCAATATACAGTAATTGTTTTGTGAGTTTTACTGAGTGTTGCTGTCATCAAGGATTTGATTATCATTATTTCTTTCAATCAGGTTCGTATTTGTAGGATGTGTTGTGTTCAAGTTACATTCCGTGTTTGTCAATCGTTGTAAAGATGACAGGTTTCATTCATCGATTCGTTTCTTACTGCATCAATAAACAGCTCGTCTTCTTCTTTATCTGAGACCTGACACACTGCATGCACGGGTTTTTTTTTTTTACACTGTCTTCCTTTAGCGGGACATTGACTTTTTCCACCGTGTGCTTTGTTTCCGCAGTAGCTGCATTTATGAATATGCTTGTATGTATCACACGCTTCATATTTTTTT
>JANRMT010028174.1:94760845-94805733 GCA_026402145.1 Polypterus bichir lapradei
GTGGTGTAGGAGCATTTCTGCTTCTGTCCGTTCACAGTCCGTCTCGTTTTCACGACGCTGTCGTTTCCTCTCACGATCTCTTCTCAACCTTTCTCCAATCTCGCAGGTTGCTTTGTGGCAATCCAAAGAGTAAGGCAATATACACGGAGCAATGGTTATAAAAGGGGGACAAATAGCTATCCAGGCTGTTTAAAGCATAAATAGGGATCACTTCACTGACATGTGAGCAAGCCACGGTACAACTGTGAGACGCGCAGCACTCGCCGGCTACAACGTAACAATAATAATTTCCGGAACGTGCTGCTACATTGTCATTCATTTTACCCACTGTCTTTCTTTCATGCATATGTTACATAGGCACGTACCTTTTATCTTCGGCAATCTCATTCTCTAACCAGTCCTCAGGAGCTAACCAGCGTAACACTGTCCACCACCCCTTTTGTTATTCTGGCACATTGTTGACATCCGTGAGTAACAACAACGTACTAAACTGGAAGGTGGTCAATGCATGCATGGAATTCGCGGACAAACAAAGATCAAGATCTAAATGAAGATCTCTTTAGTTAATTTAAAGCACAACAATTTGTTTAGTTTGAATGTCTGTGTTTTGAGGTGTGACTGGAGTACTACAGTCTTCAGTAGTATAAGCCTGGAGGAGATTCTTAATGCAATGCCTATGTTTTAGCTGTCTCTCTACTGCCATCTAGTGCTTCTTCTTCTAATTCATTTGCGGACAAACAAAGATCAAGATCCAAATGAAGATTATATATAGAGATAAATATTGTGAAGACCCAGGATGCAACTGCCACCCCAATCTGACACAAATAGGCAAGTACACCAGTTCAGTCCAACAAGAGCCTTTATTTATAGAAAGGCAGCCAGACCCAAAGCAGTCTCTTGGACTGGTACCAACAAGTTACTAATACAGTGAAACTCTGCCCCTTTTCTTCAGAGCCGTTTCTCCTCCTTAGGCGAGCCTCATCAGTGTTATCCTGCAACTCTGGCTCCTCTTGGGAGACGGCTGGCTCCTTTTTAAGCCACACCCAGGAGCATTCCAGGAGGTTCATTAAGGAGGTATGGAATTGCCCCCAGATGCGACTGAGGCACAAAGTTGGGCTCTGCCGCGCCTGCAGTTCCCACAGCTCTGCACAGCTCTGCAGGAATCTGAGATGGTGTTGCAACCCAGGGGGGCTGCCAAATAACAGTTCGAGGAAGAGAGTGTCCCCCGGAAGTCCTCCAACTTTTCTTCCGCCTCAGAGGCATCCCAGCTGGGTAATGGTGCTGGCCACCATCCGTCACAATATATATATATATATATATATATTTTTTTTTTTTATTTATTTTTTTTTTTTTTATGATCTCCTCTAACTTTCTATTTGATTACTATGTCCCTCAGGGGTCAGTCCTGTGACTGTTACTTCTTCTGATCTACATTAATGACATAGATTTCAGTATGATTAGGAAACTTGTGAAATTTGCAGATGATACTAAAATTGTTGGAAAAACAGACTCTTAGGAGACAGCAAAAACAATTCAGAAAGACTTGGACAAGCTTCAGAACTGAGCTAACATTTGAAAAATGCAACATGGAAGAGATTGTCCTACAGGAAGCATCCACTGAAAAACAGGATTAAGGATTTATGTTGACACATTTTCATCATCTAAGCATAGTGCACATAAGCTATTGAAAGACATAAAAATCCTAGGTTATATCATAAAACCTGTTGAAAATAAATCAAGGGATGTACTGTAATCTTCAGAGATTATATAATAGAAAGGCAAATAAAATGATAAGTTATATCATAAAAACTGTTTAATATGCACCAAGGGACATTATTCTCAGACCAAGTAATTGTGTACAGTTCCCATCACCACGGTACAAGAAACACATAGCAGCACTTGAAGCTGTGCAGACAAAACCAACCAGGTGCATTCTAAGATTTAAGGGCATGTCCTATTCTGACAGACTCAGAGAATTAGACTTATTTAGTTTCAAGGAAAGGAGACTGCATGGGGACTTAATCCAGGTCTTCAAAATCCTCAAAGGCATTAATAAAATAGATGTCACAGAATTCTTCCAACTTACCAGACAGTCAAATACTCAAGGACCTCAGTGGAAAATAAGAAGATGTGAATTTAGCATTGATGCAAGAAGGCACATTTTTTAAAAGATTTGTGGAATTACCAAGATGTTTAGTTGAAGCAGAAGCCTTGACAACATTTATGGAGAATCTGCATGAGATATTGTGACAGCTTAGCCATTAGCTAAACAAATGAACCTCATGGACTGAATGGTCACGTCTGTCTCATTTTCCAATCTTTTATGTTAGCTTACTTTTGACTTCATCTTAACTTTATGCTCAGGCTTTCTTGCACGGCTTTTACTTGATACCTGTGTTTTGACCTCACTCATTTTCTGACTGCACTAGTGGCTCCTCCATATCTTGAACCCTTTCCCTCTTTCATTTGCCCTACCTTGGCTCAGCATAACACTTTCTTTTACATTTTAAGACTCAGTTCTGCCATAATCTGAAAGTACAATGATCAGATTTGTATTTTTGAATAATTTGTTTCTGTAAAAGTTGTTTGAGGTTTATGTCCCACATGCCTCCTTGCTTATGTTACAGTCTTGTTCTTAACTGAGTACAATTTTAATATTTTTGCCTGGGAAATGGAGTCCTTCTGCTTAGCTGACTTAGGCTGACAGTTTAAATCCAGTTATGTGTTTTATCCAACATTTGTCTTCATTGGCAGCGAGCTTCTCGTTCAGAAGAAATTCTGGTTTGGTCATACCAAAGAAAGGCACAAAATTGCTACTGGCAATTAACTGCAATTGAACTTTAGAAATATTAAGAACTTATGCAGAGGAGTCTAGTTTCACATTCCAATTTGCATAATTCAGTCTAAAAATCAATTCTTACATTTATGTGTAGAAGATAATCTGATTGTAGTTGAAATGTTGCTCCACGGCATCTTTTAGTTAACTATTAAAACATGACTAGTGATTAAGATTAGTTTCAGTCGCCTGCAGCTACAAAGGCGAGGATGGATTTTATTAAAGTGTGTTGATTATCTGAATTGTATATACAGTATGTATACATTTGTGAGGCTTTTACATTTTTAAACTTGATTTAGTAGTTTACATAACACAGAAACTTTGCACATTTGGTTATCAGTTATCTTTTCTTTGTCATACCTCCAGATTTCAGGGTTCAGAAGAGTTTCGTTGTAGAGTTTGTTAATTGTGTCCATGTAGGTTTTCTCACACATCTTGTAGACTATGGTTTAAGTTACTTGGCAAATTTAAATAGAGTTTGTAGGTAAGTGTGCTCAGTGGAAAAAACACAAAAGGGAGCTCATTTAAACTGCACAGACTTTGGATTAGAAACCATGCAGCTGAAACTGGGAGACACGAGTGCTTAAAGCTGAGCATCCACAAGGCACCAACATAGGAGCGAACATGAAATGGGACTGTTTGATTAAACTGAGGATAATTTTAGGTTGGGGAGGCGCAGTGGTAGCATTGCTGCTTTGCAGTAAGGAGACCAGGGTTCACATCCCACATCCTTCCTGTCTGAGTTTGTATGTTTTTACCGTGTCTGTCTGGGTTTCGTCCAAGTGTGCCACTTTCCTCCCACTGTCCCAAGATGTGCAGGTTAAGAGAACTGATGACACAAAACTGGCCCTGCTGTGTGTGTGAGTGCGTATGTGTTTGCCCTGTCCAGGGTTTGTTTCTGCCTTTCACGCTATGCTAGCTGAAATAGACCCCACTGCAACCCTGGTCTGGATTAAGTAGGTTAGGAAATGACATGACATAATTTTAGAAAGATTGGAAAAACTTTTTTATTTTTAGGATAGGCTCTGGTCTATCACCAATATAGAACTGGATTAAATATGTCTGAAAATATTTGAACGAATATTCTTTTGTAAAGAACTTTTGTGAGAGTTTATGTGTGAGGACACCCATAGACAGACAGGCACCTCATCCACACTTCATTCCTGTTTTGTATTTGATGCTACTGGGATAGAGAGTTCAAAAATAAATGTTGACACCAGTAGGGGGTGTTTCAGCACCCCAAATCCCAGACACAACCACCACAACACAAGTCACTGCACAATAAAAAAGGTTTGTTTTTAGCAATACCTTACAAAAGGCTTTGAAAATCACAAATACAATGCAATTCTTTACCTTCTCTTTTTATCTCTCCTTCCACTCCTCCAGGCAAACTTTGCCCACTTCCACCCGACTCCAATTCACCTGGTTGAGGTCACGTGGCTTCTTTTATGTTGGATTCAGGAGTAATTCCAGTGCTATGGCATAATCAATGGAAGTATTACCGGATTAACAAAGTCCCACAAAGTAGGAATGATAGACCCTGCAGCAACCCATGATGGTACCCACGAAATCTGACAAGGCTGCCCTATGGGACTGCAGTTCCCAGTGTGCCTTGCAGGTGCTGGCACAGGTAGCGTCACCCTGGGAGGCTGCAATCTAGCATGTTGGGAGAGCTTGTGGACCTGCCAGCTTGTCTCCTCTTGTCCTTCTTCCACACTGGCCTCCTGATCTGGGTATTGTTCTTCAGTCAAACCCTGCCAGGATGCCAGTGTACTCACTGCTGTACTGGTATGTCTCCTGGCTGAGACAGGATGATCTCCATCCTCTTTCTTGTGCCTTTGAAGGGCTGGCATCCCGTCAAGGTAAGGAACCTTGCCCCATCCCAGCCAGAACGCTCACCCATATGATACATCCATCACAATTTGTATATAAAGTGTAAAATATAACCAAACATAATGTACTGATTGTGCAATATTTATACACATCAGGTCTGTTTACAGTACATGATTCATATTATTTTAAACTGCATATCTGGCATTCAAGCAGGTGTGTGAGTTTTTATGTTCTGTATGCTTTTGCTGTCTATGGTTTGTCATTGATCAAAAATGTGCTATATAAAGTTTACTTATTTCCATCTTTTCATCTAACAATAATTTGGTGACTTGCTAGTGTAGAACTATGGACTTCACAGACTTGTCACTATGTAGTGTTCATGTGTTCTCACCAGCTCCATGTGGGCTTTTTCTTTTTTTGGGTCATCCCAAGCATGCTGGTTAGGTTATTTGGAAATTCTAAATCGAGCCTGGGTGAGTATATTCTGTAAGAGACTGACATCTCCTCTCCTGGTGGCTATTGCATGCATCAAAATTTTTGGGATAGGATCTGAACTCACAAAACTGAAGTGGATTACATCAAATCAAACATGCCCTGCTGGGGACTTTTCTGATTACAGGCAAAGACTGACATTTTGCAGTCTTTAATCCTAAAAAGAAATTTGCTTCACCCTCCCCTTGGCAGGAGAAACAGAGAACTTTATAAGCTGAAAACAATTCCCTGGAGTACCATGGTGCCTTTTTTATAGTAACAGTATGCATTGAATATGCAAAGTAAATGGCATGTGCTGTAACCAATTATTATACTTTTTAATACTCTAATATTTATACAGAATTGACAGACAGCTATTTCATAATCACTCAGTACCAGACATTTCCAGGGTCAACTGTAGTTTATAGCTCATTTCTACTTTTTATTCTTGATGAAAAGGGTAGCTGCTTGACAGAGAATATAGGGTTAGAAGTAACAACAAAGGATTCTGAGGTAACTGACTTTACATGAGTGTGTGTATATATATGTGAAGAGTATCTGTGCACATGTGTGACTCTCTCACACTCTCTCTCTCTCTCTTTCTATATATATATATATATATATATATATATATATATATATATAGTCACAGTAGGGGGCACTATTGCTCCCTTGAACCCTCAGGTACCACGCCAAACACCAGGTACAATACTTATTATTTTTATTATAATAATGTGCACTGAGCACCCTCAACTCCACACTACTTCTATAATACACAACAACTAATACAATACTCTCCTCCTCTCCCAGATACTTAGCCACCCTTCCTCCCAGCTCAGCTCATCATCTGGGATTTCCCATGGTCCTTTTATATCTCCTGAGCCGGAAGTGAATCCACCATACAGTTACAGATACAAAGTCCTTTTCTTCACCCCGGAAGCACGTCGTTCCTACTGTTCATGTGACCGGGACGTACTTCCGGGTTATAGGGCACGTAGCACTCCCCAAGCCTCCCTACAGTGGCTCCTGGTGGTCCCCATGGTATCCAGCAGGGTTGTTTATAAAATCTACAAGGTCCATGAGGCCCTACTGGAATTCAGGGAACCTCCATACTGCTGGGAGGGCGCCATCTGGCGGCTTGGAGGTGTGGGCCGGAATATATGGCCAGCCATCTTTCACAATATATATATGGTATATATAGTAATCTATATATTAATGTTTGTATAGCAATACAGTATATGTTATTCTATAATATCTCTCTATTATAGATAAAAATCTTGGGATGAGAAAAGACTTTTTCAGAGAGACGAGACGAGAGATAATTCAGAGAGATAATTTCACGTCCCGCGAGACAAGACTTTGTGCCAAGAGATGAATTGAAAACCTAACAGGTCCAAGCGGGGGCAGAAATAAAAGACAAACAGTAGAAGAAGAAAAAAACAAGATTAGAAGACAAAGTAAAACATCTTAAAGAGGTTCAAAAACATTGGTGTGATGAACATGCAGAGCAGATTAGAGATTATGAAAGTATTAAAATTTTTAAAAAAACTGATAGTAAAGATAACATTAGTGGTAACAAATGGAAATTATTACTCGGTGAAATAACAGAACAGAGAAAAGAGATTGAATATGGACATGGTGATATGACAGAGCTACTACAAGTTTAAATTCAAAGAAATCACAATTCAGTTAGGTTTATATTTCTGATCATGGAGAAGCAATGCAACATAGAATCGAAAGAATTAAACTGATTGCACGTATTAGAAATTCTACAGCCAAAAATGGATACAAATCCATACGTTCAAAAGTATCGCACATTATATGAAATTTATCTGAAAGACATGGACAAAGAAGTTTTCTTGGATTTCTATATGAATCTGAAAGAGCATGCTCACATATATAATAAACCAACATGTGACGAATTGTCAGCGATAATAGTTTCGAAAGACGGAGATATCACGTGTTTATCCAAAAGCGCAGCATGATTCATCACGAGCTGCAGATCCACGTAATGATTAGTGCGTAGGGCCCACAAGGGGGTTGGCTAGCGAAGCAAGCAGGGGGCAGAGCCCCCCAGTTAAATATAAATTTCATACCTCAAACTACCCCTCTTAATGTCACTTTGAAAGCTCCAATTAATTCCATTATTTTAAGGAAGGTAATCTTACAGAAATGAGTAGTCCATGAAACAAAATGGTACGAAAGAGCACTTGGAGATATAGTTATAATGACAGCCCATTTAAACTGAAGGCAGTAAAATGCATTTTGTGATTAACAGGAGAAAGCAGAAGTGCTGGACCAGCGTGGCTCCATTGCTACTTCTCTCATGCTGAGGAAGCAGACCACTGGGCCTCCAGACAACACCTTTCTCGCCCCTTTGGAGCTTCCCAACTGCTGTAGCATCAGTCAAGCTTCTTTTGCCAAGTCTGAGGTTCAGGATGAGGGTGCTGAGCCAGTGAAAGAGTCAGTGGGACAGCTGGCCAAGAGAGCATCAGAAGTGCTAAACCTACCTGATGGGAAGACTCAGATAAGTCTGCGGCTTAGCGTCAAGCGCAGAAGCTTGCACATCCGTGAGAGGAAGGCCACACAGATGCTGGCCATAGTCCTTGGTAAGACCCTCTCCTTCACTTTATTAATTGTATTTGTACCACCATTCTGCTGATATTCTGTTTTACCTTACAGGTGTCTTCCTGATCTGCTGGCTGCCCTTCTTTGTGACTCACATTCTCAATACACACTGCACACCCTGCTATGTGCCACCTGGAGTGTATAGCGCCACCACCTGGCTGGGTTATGTGAACAGTGCACTAAATCCAGTCATCTACACAATCTTCAACGTCGAGTTCAGAAGGGCTTTTGTCAAGATCCTCAGCTGCTAGTAAATACCTCCAATTGTCAGCCTCATTGACTTCTAGGAATAATAACAAGCAGCAAGGTTTGAGGTTTTTGAAAAGAATAGTTTACTCAATGATACTCTTGCATGAAAGCTTGGAACTAAGATGCAAACCACAGAGTTGTTTGTAGGACACTAGATTAAAATTCTGCTTGTTCTGCTCCGAGGTGTCTTGACTGGCAATCAAAATGCCCAAAATAATGGGAAAGAGTGTCCCCAGCTCATGACCACAGTTTTTAATGGAGACAAAAAACACTTGAAGAGAAAGGGATCTGAGAGTTGTCAAAACCACCTGAAATGACTTTTGATATCCCCAGCCATTGGCACTGCTCTAAAGAAAATGATACCAGTCACCAACTATAAGGGCTTTTCCTATTTTCCGGAATTACAAAAAAAAGTGAATAATTACTAGCCGCAAACGCTCTTAAGTTGCAGTGTGAGCAGCCTCTGTATACTCATACCATCTCCTCTCTCACCCCTCTCCAAAAGTAGGCCTTTTCTTTGTACTCGGTGTGTTGATGCTTCCTTATGCACACATTTTTGTTGCTCTTGAAGAGCCTTTCAAATCCATAACTTGGAATGCTGCAGGTATAAAGGGACATCTTCAAAGCCCAGTGGCTGTTCAGGTGAACATTCATCCCAGCCTACTGTATGTCTTGTAAATGGCCAGGTACTCTTTGTCAATTTCCTGTAGGTCACCACCACTTGTTCCTGGCATTCATAGGATACAAACCTAATTTCAATGTTGAGTTCTGTCTCCGCCAAGTGGGAACTACCATATCCTCAGTCCATTTCACAAGCCCCATTTTGAGTTCTCCTTGTCAATCTGATTTCAATGTATTCTTATTAATTTAGCTCAGTGCACAATACAATAATTACAAATATACAAAATCTGAGGTGCCCACCCCATGACTTTATCCATATTTGCAATGTGAGTACAGCATACTGTGTGAATTTACCAAAATACATGCAAGATGTAAACCCACTGCTGTATTTCAAAATTCTGAATCTGTAAACCTCAAAACTCAAGGTTTGGCCAGTTTTGCAAATTTATGAACAATGAATGGTTTAGTTGTTATTGCTGTAAATTTTAAAAACTTTGAACTTGAAAAGTTAAAAGCAGAATACTGTAGCTGGAATTCACCAGAGTGAAATTTCATAAGAATTGATCGATTCATTCTCATCTTGCAGCATCTGCAAACTTTTTACAAGTGGCACACAAATGCACATCTGAAAATGTGCAAAACATGTTCAGGGGTATCAAAAATGTTTATTCATTGAAAACCAGAAGTCAATGAATTTCATGAAAATTATATCCATATGGGTGGCATGATGGTGCAGTGGTAGGGATGCTTCCTCACAGCTACAAGGTTTGCTTCCCAGATCCTCCCTGTGTAGAGTTTCCATGTTCTCCAAATATCTGTGTGGGATTCCAGCAACAGTCCAAAGACAAGCAGGGTAGTTGGATTGGCCCTAGTGGGTGTGTGTGTGTGTGTGTTCACCCTGTGATGGCTTGGCACCCTGACCAGGGGTTTGTTGCACTCCATCCCTCCAGGACACTGTATAGGATTAAGCGGGTTTAAAAATGGTGTGGTATGGTTCAATATCCATATAAGAAATAGGAGGAAAGTAAAAAAGAAGTGCCAAATCAGTACAAAATGTACTTGTCAGGATAATTTAACAGGAAAGATTAAATATGAAAAATGGATAAAGAGTGGGGCAGACAGTGTTTAACTGCTGTCAGACATATTTGGGGGGGGGGGGTACATAGAAAGACAGAAATAAATGAGATGGGAAAAATTTGTAACATTTGACAGACAAAAAGGAGAAAAGAAACTCTAAAACCAAGAACAAAACTGGCCTTTTCCACCAACACATCTTTTTTACTGCAAAGATTGCAATAAATTGGCAAAAAATATAAAAATAGTAAGTACTGTATGAGGATCCTAAAAGCTCAAAAACCTCTCAAAATATCTTATTATTACAAGAGCTCACCTGTGACAACCAAATGGAGCTCTGCAATCTCCTGCTCCTCTTCCCAGCAATGCATTTCAACAGGAGGTGCTTCATTAACAAAGAGATGGGCCTGACCCTTCATTCTCAAAATGCTAAAATTTTATTGGTATCTACCAACTGTCTCAAACATTCTCTTAACAATATGCAAGCTTCCAAAAATAACTCTAACAAAGGAGCTGAGAGTAGTCTCTCATAGATGAAGACAAGTGAAGTGATCACTCAAAAATGGTGTCTTCTTTGATAGTCCTCTGGGGGTGGACCAGAAAGGATGGTTTCTTATGTCCCCACCTATGTCACATTTGGCAGCCCTTCTGAGGTGCAGCTGTGCTAGCAGTTGAGGCATGTCCTTAGGCTCACACTTCAAGATCCTTCCAGGAAAAGAACAAGGCTGGCTTTGAGGTATCCATCCATCCATCCATTCATTATCCAACCCGCTATATCCTAACTACAGGCTGACCGTTTACATCATGAAAGCACACTTTGTCAGGGCAATATTAAGCCCTACATCTATGCCAGCATATTTCAGACAAATTGAGCATTGGTTTTCAATTTGATCCACATGGCCAAGGTCCTGGGCACCTTTTGATACTTTTGATGGACTCCCGAGCACTTGGGCCATAGAAAACAGACCTGTGGAACATTGGAGAATGGAGTGGTCATGTCATCATCTTCCTTCTGCTTCCTTAAACCTAGCAGACAGAAATACCAATGCACATTTTTTTAATGTTTTATATGTTTTGGAAGTTGGAGAGGAAGGTGGTCTGCGTGATATACAGTAACTTTAACTGAGTGTTTGAGAGGTAACTGTAAAATGGAGGTGAGAAGGTAGCCATTAACTAATGAGTGTGGGGGGAACTTGGAGACCAAACAAGTTGGGATCAATGTCAGTTTCAACATGACCATTAGACAAACAGCAAGAGACTTGAATAGAGTGCTAGGAAAGAGGAAGAGGTATCACATTGCTGTGACAAACCTACACACTTAACATATTCTGACAGAAAGTAATAAAAGCAGATGTGCCCAGCAAGATGTATCCTGTGTCCTGTTGTTTGAAATGATTTATAAATACATCTCCTCTGCTACTATTCAGTGGCTGATATCATTGGAGCCTTATGAAATCCTTAATTCCTATAAGCCAGGCAACATGTTTGGTACTATCACCTATAATTGTTTAATCATATTACCAAAACCACTAGACTTGGTGGCTAATGCCACTGTCACCATAAGGCCTTACATATTCGAAGCCTGGCAACATTTTTATTACTAGCACCTATAACATTTTAATTATATCACCAAAACCATTGGACTTGGTGGCAAATGCCACTGTCACCATAAGGTCTTGCATTTTCTAAGTGACATTTTTAAGACCCTCTTCTATTTTATTATAGCCACTTCTAGATTTGGGGTGCTACATTACAAGTACTGTTTAGCCTTGTAGTTTGCAACACTTGGATCTTCACTTGGTAATTTAAAGGTAAGTCACCTTTTGGACATATTGTAACCCTGGTGTAACTCTGCCTTCTGACCTTATAGTTCTAAAACATCTGCACATGGTGTCTTGTAGCACTGACAACTCTAAACCTGTCAAGCAATGACACTTATGGACTAGGCATCTTAGAATACTTGTATCTTTCAGCTTGGAATTTACCTGAACTTTTAATGTACACTGTGACTTAAACTAATATTTCTAAGCATCTTGTAGTGTAGAAAACTCTGGACTAAGTAGTTATAGAGTAACAAATGGAACTTTATAACTTACAGCTGTACTTCACCAGCATTATAGATGTCCACTGGGATTAGTAATATGATAAATCGTGCATCTATGGGTTATATGATTATGAAGGTGACTTCTACTGTATGGGTGGGGCTATTCTGACTCATAATCCCATATTCATCACTTAATTCTTAAGGAATTACTATTATTCATTTTTATTTTATTTTATTGATTTAATGGTTTCTATTTATCCAAGAAAGTCCTTCTGAATTTGATTGGTGGTGTGTCCATAGTCATACATTTCAGGGAACTCATACCAACAGCTGTTAGTTCGATAAGAAATACTTACGGCAGCGGTTCTCAAACTGTGGGGCGCACCATAAGATGTACAAGGAGGGCGTTGAATAAATGAACAAGACATCAAGTTTTTTACATTTTTATTTCAAATTTAAATTTGCAACCATATAATCACAACGAATGCATTATAAATAAAATTAAAATAAAACATTTCTAAGGCATAGATCTAATGACTAAGGGCCGGTTTATACTTCACGCTCAGAACGCGTACGCGCCCGCATCATGGCTGCCACGCATCCCCAGCGTTCATTTCACGCGTCCTCTGAGCAGGTCCTCAGAAATTAACGCGACACATGCACGAGTTGCAGTACCAGCAAAAAGTCGGGGGGCGCAGTGTGCTAAAAGTCGGAATGTGATGTCAGAGTCTCTGTTTACTATCTACATGTGACAGAAAGCCTCTATGCAGATCCTACGGGGATCGATGTGCGTGCTTTGCTGTTTGGTGAATGGTTCGATGTGGTGAAGCAAAATGCCGGTATACAGATGCATTCGTGGTGCTTTTATAATCAAGCGTCGCATATTCCCGATTGTAAAGACACGATACATTTTAAAAGTCTCACATACCATCTTTTGTGCCTTCTTTTTTTTCTGCAACTTCACAACAGCAACATAATGTATAGCGCTGTATTTGAGCCACTGGGAAAATAAATAAAGGACACGGTGTATTTTGTGATGAAAGTGGAAATTTCGCCTTTAATCTCGAAATGTCCACTTTAACCTCGTAGTTTACTTTATCATTAAAGCAGACCGTCGTAAAAGTCGTCCCAGTTTTTAATCGCTACGAGCTTCTTGGACCTGACAGCAGCGGCAAGCAGCAATAGATCACCACAGAGAACACATGACATGTATGATATTCCAACTCTCTGCACATTTAGAATCTTTAGATTTATACTTGATATCACTTTCATGATGAAATGCATTAAAGTGTGTATGTTACATTTTACATATAATTTCGTTTAAATAATGAATACTGTTAATAATTACACACATGGAGGAATAATTACACACATGGGTGTGACACGGTGGCAGAGCGATAGCACTGCTATCGTTCAGGGAGTTACGTTGCTGGTATTTCCTGCTTGTATTCCACACTGTGCTCCGGTTTCCTTCCAAAGATATGCAGATTTGGGGATTTGGTGCCGCTAAAATGACGCTAGTGTATGCGAGTGCTTGTATTCACCTTGCAATGAGCTGAGGCCTCGTCCAGGGATTGTTTTTCACTCGTGCCCAATGCTTGCTGGAATGGACACATCCCTGGATTGATGGATTTAATCAATAAACATAATTTTCAGAGATATTGCAGTAAGGTGTTATCAGAATTTAATAGGTGTTCTAGGCAATTCACAACACAGAGAAGCCGAACATGTTCTCACCGTGATAATATCTCGCACTGCCACCTGGTGGATTCCTCCAGATTTACGTAAAGTACGCGCGCAAGTATAAACACTACAACGCTTGCATAGCAGGAGTGTCCGCTGCAGCATGCATCGCGTCGCGTGAAGTATAACTCCGGCCTGATATGTGCCTCCTTTAAAGTACACAGCCTGTCCAGGTTTGGTTTGATATTCAAGATAGACACTCTGAGCTCCTTTCCTATTTGAAGTTTGTTTCTATGACGAGAAGCGCCGTTGCTGCTGCTTTTATAGTCGCGTATTTTCAATCCAGAAAGTTCGAGACATATCGGTATCTGTCACGAACATTTGGGTAACAGTAGATCAGGCGATAATGCGGTGCGACTGCACCACATTGGCAGCGTAGCCAATATTGCCAAATTGAGTTAAATAATTTACTGCGTATTGGGTTATTTTCATGATGCAACTAACAGCGGTATAATATTTTTCGGACGAAAATACATTTGTCTCGCGCAGATTGACTTCATCGGTGTCTTCATTTACGAATTTTGTATAAATTAAAACATATTTAATCATTTCTTTACATAAAAAAGTAATTAATTAAGAATAAATAATTTATTCTTTGTTTTTGGGATTAGAATTACTACCAAAAACCATACAAGGCATTTTAACAGTTATTAAAGCACTTTAAAAAAATTAAATTGCAAATATTTCATCGAAGTTAGCCAAACACATGCAAATCTTATGGAAGTAAAAATGATAGGATACCGCGACACCACATGAGTATCATACCTTTGTTAGTTGTATCATGGGTTATTCTCATCTATCTTATATTATGCAGGCGGAACAGAATTATTCCAGGTTGAAAAGAGGGGGCGCGAAATACGAAAGTTTGAGAACCGCTGACATACGGTATACTGTGACATGGGGTATCTTTTCAGGCCCAGATTTGGCAATGCAAAAGATGCTGGTTTCAGCGGCTCAGGTATGATAATAAATAAAGTACAAGTGACAGTCCTATTACTAAGTGTAAATAGTAGTGACAGTGGATAATGATGGCAAGACCAAGAGAATCAAAGCTGTAAGTAATCACATAGAGCCAGTTTTGCTGTACCTCATCAGATGCAGTGGTGCCAAGGATAACCAGTGGTGGTAGCAGCATGGGCACCAGGGCATAACATGAATAACTGAATGACAAAACTATGTCATCAAACACTGGTGCAAGTGCTATAGCTCATTAGATACAGTACAGTGGTGGCTAAGAGTTTAAGGCCAGAGTTGCTAGAGAAGAAGGACTGTTGACTCAAATGCCAAGACTAAAATGTGCTACAATGACAAAGTTATGTCATTGGTGCAATGAGCTCTAACATATAAGATGTGGAGATGCTGTGTGTTACTAGAACCCTGAGTCCAGAGCTGCCACTGCTTGTCCCAACTTCAGAGTAAAACTAAGAAGAAACTAAACTCAAAAATAATAAAGCCCAGGCATTGATATGATTTGGTTTTGTTCTAAATTTTTTCATTCGTTCTTCTCAATTTTCTTTTCTATGTTGTGATGTGGAATTGAATGAAATCTTATTTTGTATTTAAAGAGGTTACAATAATTTCCCATGACTGAATTTCAGTTCACTATGGATGTCATCATTTTGTTTGTGTAACTTGCTGGACTCGGATGACCGGAAGTGATTAAGGTGGCAGTTTGGGGTCTTCTTAAAATGGCAAATGTTTTGTGATTCTGAAGATCAGAAAGAAAACAGAGAGTAAAAGCTTTGGCTGGAGAATCCGCTATGGCTTAAACAACAGTTTTAAATGATAAACTCAGAACTGGCATGCTGTCCAACTTAAAATCTGCCACATTCCCATAGCTTCTCAACAACTGCCACTGGGAAAAAAAGTGAAAACAGATAGAGTTACCATAAGCCATAAGAATTTAGAATATCAAGTTGCAACATTCCAGATTATCGTAAAAGTGTAATGTGATGATCAATAACTGGAGGACAAATTTAACAAAGTAAACCACTTGGCCAACAATGTGCAGGTACAATAACTGTATGTGAAAATGCTCAGCACTAAGCTTTTGTGCAGTTTCTAATTACTGCCAGAGTCAGGCTGCAGATACTTAGCAACTGTGTAATTCTTTATGATCTATTACTATGAGAGTCTTCTGTTTCTTTTAAGTAATAAAAGTCAGATGTATGCAGCTGCTGTAAAAAGACAAGGTTGAAATGTCTGCAAAATAACCAAATGCTTGACAGTCAAAATGAGGCTGAAGCATCGAAGTTTCTGGAAGTCTACATGAGGCTATTACAAGGGATGCAAGAATGAAGTGGGAGGAGCTCTTAAAAACGGGATATGTTTACCAATACAAACAGTGCGTGTATGTTAGGGAAGATTATGATTAATGCGCACTTACACAATGGATTTGTTTATCTGAGACAATGAATTTCAAAAGCAACAAAAGAGTAGGCAAGTCTTGGAAGAAGATGAAGAAAAAACAAAGAAAACTTCCACTCAACGGCACTCATTCTCTTCCCTACTTACTTTATGAAAGGGGGAGACTTCACCTATTCCTTCCCATTGGGCTTCTGTCATCTTGTGCAACAGTATATGCTATCAGCCTTTAAACAAGCCTTTAAACTGCCAAGTGAGAAATATAATTTTAGTATTTATCTCAACCACTGTAGTTAAACTAAATGAGTTCCCAGGAAGAAAGCATCTCTTGCTGGATCCAGTACTACACTTTAAACTTTATACCCATACGCACAGACTAGAAGAAAAAGTAAAACTTGAGAGAGGAATTCCTTTGCTTTTTATTTAACAAAAATATCTGTCAATGGTGTAAACAAGATTTACTTGACAAGACCTTTAAAATAAGGTAAATAATCTTAAACACATATTTCTTGGTAAGTCAATGAATCTTACAATAAGGAAAATGAGATTCAATGACTTCATACAAAAACTTTTCCTTTGCTTAGATTTCATTTATTGCAGTTCTGCCCCTCACCTAGTGGTGTCATCAAGCCACAAGTAGCAAGGTCACTCACTACCAAAACTTTCTTGACAAGTCACTTAACTTGTAAAAACCCAAAATCAAAATCAATCACATTATATTTTATACTAGCAATGTTACCTGTCAAAGACTGGTAATAGAATGCATTTTGAAATATGTGGTATCTCTTGCCCTACCTGCAGCTACACCGTCTTTCCTCGATATCCTCATGTGTCTCAACTTCTCTTGACCAGCACTCCTTCTCTTGAGCACATTCACATCGACCCTGCTTCTTAGACTCTGCCATTTTGAAGTGCTTTGCTGTCCTCCTGTCCGCTTTTATACTTTCAGTCTCTGAAGGTGACTCTCAGTGTGCCTCCTACACCTTCACTCCTCCTCCTCATATGTCTCACACTTGCACTTCCTCTTTCAAATGCATCACCAAAGCCAAACTGACCAATCAGACCAAAATCAAAATGACCAATCAGATTGCTTGTAGGGACCAGACACACACATGCATTCACCTTAGAATTTTATTGTATAGTAGATAACACATTTTAAAAGGATAGTAATGATTACAGTTTTAGGCAAGACACACATAGTAGATCAGAACAGAAGACTGATAAAACTATGCATGCACATACTGTAAGTAACAGCACAGACACTTTAGCCTACTGCATCATGGCCCTGTGGCCCTCACACAGGGTACAGTTAAATCTTGGAGATATTCTTGATAGAAATTATACATGCTGAGTGCTTCATATGTAATCAGAACCATCAGGTTTAACTGAAAGCATGCAACACATTTATTAAAAAAACCTAACAGACAAACTGCAAATATCTCTTCCAAATGCTTAACATCTAAAGCATTGCTGATATCTTAATAATAACCTAACAGTCCCAAATCTACTTATCCAGCTTGGAGTTGTGTTGGATTGTATTATGGTTTTACCCATAAAAAGGAAGGCTAAACCTTTTAAATCTTTCTAAACTCAAAAAAGCCTCTTACTTTTATTTAATATGTTTTTTTAAGTAATTAAACATTGTTGCACTTGTTTCAATAAAAAAATTAATCACTTCAATACAAAAATAAGAAAGAATATATGAAAAAAGGATAACAAAATTTTAAATGACTTGAATGAAATAATCTAATTAAGCTGAATGAAAAACAAAATAATTACAAAATCCCACAAAAACAGGAAAAAATTACCTGTTCCAAAAAACAGATCAAAAACACATCATCCCAAATGACAAGCTATAAGTTAGAAACCATTAGCATACTAATATAAAAAATCTCTAAAATAGGAAAAGCACAGACTGAAAATACCCCTACATACTTGTAAAGAAATCAAGCACTAGAGATGGGTTAAAGTCACAGAAGCTTAAGCTATCTTATGCAACATCAAAGTGCAGTGGTGTGGAAAAGTTTTATGAAGTCCTCTCATATAATGGCCATCCTAATAACTGCACCACCATATTGATCATGCCAACTGAAATGAATTCAGGAGGAGGCCCATTCCTTGCAGATTTAAGACACGACTAATAATAAGAGCCTGGGGAAATTTAAAAATGCAACACAAAACAAACAGTCTAAGCATTCTCTAGCAGCACCAAAGGCACAATAAGACCTACCTGGACAGGGTGCTAATACATTACAAGGCACAAGACCTACTTATCCACCCAGTACATAGTAATTTTAACTTTCTTGAATGGTAAAATCTACTGTGATCTTCTCTATTTTCCTGATCATCCTTTACATTAATGCTTATATTACTCTGAAGTGTCCTTCAGGATCTTGTCAGCAATAAAGACATTAATTTTCTAGGAAAGGTGAGGATGATCTACTGTATGCTATGTAATAAGTACCAATACAAACATCATTTTTTCAGTGTCTCCAAGAACATGATTGAATTCAAATATTTGTGGTTATTGATAACATGTTATAGTCTCATGTAGCATAAAGCCTCAGAGGACAAAGAAAAAGATCAATGCCACAGCTGGTGGAAGTTGGCGATACATTTTCAGGAGCTAAGACCTCATGAAACAGAACCAACCTTCTTTAGGTGTGCTGAAAACTAAGTTGGAACAGGGAAAGGATTTCAGATGGTGCTACAAGACACTTGAGCCTGAGCCCCAAAACATGTGGGCAAAGTATAAGATGTCATCAAATGGAAGGCAGAAGTCACTATACTAGCTTTGTGTACTATTGCAATTATTAGACCATCATTTTAAATTTTGCGCTTGATCTTTTGACTTTTTGCTATCCATTTTGAACTAAGATGATTGGTGTTTTCGTGCCTTTATTTGTGCTCTGATTTTGCCTGGCCACTGACTATTCTTTTGAATTTCACCCAAAGAAACCCCTAATTTCCCAGTCTTAATTCCCTTAAAATACAAGTAAAAGAGTCTGTCGCTTCTTGTAATTTTTCACTTGTCGCCATAACAGGATGCACAGGTTTATTTTTCCTTAGTTTTTAAGAAGGCATTTAACTGGATGAATCGGTCCTTTCTGTGGAAGGTCTTGACTGAACTGGGCTCTGGTCCTATCTTTATTAACATGGTTCAGTTTTTATAACTAATGTCAAATCCCCCCCATGTATTTCGCCCCAGTTCTCTTTACTCTCATTAGATCTTCTTGCAGTTGCACTCCACAACTCAGTCTAAATCACACCCTTCAAAAAGTCTCCTAATTTGCTGATATGCCAATTTTTCCCAGTAATGCTCCCATTGATTTTTCCCATGAGCACAAACTATTTAGCTCCTATGAAGTTTTAGATTATACTTTATTTGTCCAAAAGGGGAAATTATAAATTTTACAGGCGCTCCCAAAAAATAAATAAATAAAAACAAACAACAACCACCACAAACACACATAAAAACATCAGGTCAACGTCAGATAGTGCCACAGGTTTTAACTTAAAATCTTTAATATTTGATAGAGCAGGTTCAGCTTGTAGTGTCCACAAACGGAACATGCCTAATTGACACTTGATTCCTTGTTTGAAGTGACCAGCATTCAGAACGATTCATCATTAAGATATTGGTACAGAGTGAATTATTTCTGTTGCTGAGTCAGTCAGGATGATATAACTTACTTTCCTGGGCAGTGACATGAACAATCTGAGTCCACATTTCAATGTCTTGATCACACATTTTAGTTTGAATTATAAGGTGCTCCCTTATTTTATATTGAAAATTCAGAAAAAAATCTCCAGTCCCCCAACTACTTTTTCCACTCAGTCTGATGAAACCCATCCAGAATTAAAATAACATCTTAAATAAGAGGTTTAAGCAGGTTCTATGCAGTACCTGAAATATCACAGTACCTGAACTTGTTGTAAGGCAATGAGATATAACAGTTCAAACAACTTATATGAAAGCAGTAGAACATTTCTCATTACAGTATATGAAGTCAAGCTAAGTCTGGATCCTTTCCACCTTACGTTTATCCTCGCTCTGAGTCTTTGTCTCTTCCATCTCTAGATGAGCTTGTAATTTTTATCCTTACTCCAGATATTTGCCCTTTCACCCTTTTCATTTTCAGACAAGCAGCTCTTCTAGTAGTCTCTTGAGGTGGCAGTGATAGCAGTGCTACCAGGTGAATACAGGAATGTTTAATATATCCTACTTTACAATCTTTAGAGACTCTTATATTCTCAGATGTTATAGACGTAGGCAGTCACTGTTCTAAACTTCATAGCTTGTCTACTGTTAACCTGTTTTTTCTCCCATTGAATCTCACTTGTGATTTCTCTTTTATTTCCCTCTTTCATCATTTCTGTAAGGTTTTTCAGATACTTGGTGTTGGACATCTATGATACAACCCAGGAGTATACAGGTGCCAATATGTACCTTATTCTGAAGGGTACCAGAGACTTGATCTTTCCTCCCTTGTTGTTCCTGATAAATTTGGCAATTTTAAAGATGAGCTTGTTTCCCACAATTAATTTAATTAAATTAATGCCATCTCTTCTTCTTCTGTGTAAATACTGGGCCACTGTTAACTTCCTAATTTCAATCATGAGGGACCATTTAACAAACATTCTTTTCTAATCTGAGACAGATAGATGATGTCTCCCTCCATGACTGTGATTTATACCATCATGTGTTTACACACACAGGGCAATCATTCTGTTGCAGCATCTCCCTGGTTTCCTACAGAAACAGCATCCACTGCAGCTCCCAAATCACCTTCATCCAATAAATGCCCAGCCTATTTCTCTTTTCTCTTTACTACGTTAAAGTCCCTTTCTTCTATGATGGGCTCTTCAGATTTGGATATGGGTTAAAAAAACTGCTGGGCCCAGTGTAAATATGGCATATTCACCTAACTTTTTTGTAATCTTGCCCTGGATACTGGAAATTGTCCCATCTCCTCCTTCTCCTTTAGTCCATCTTCTCCTTCTCCTTTAGTCTCACCACAATTTTAATGAGCCAGGCCTTGAGACATTCCTCTTTAACTCCAGTACAGCCATCATGTTCCTTGTTCCATTTCTCACTCTCGTGTCTAAACCTGTGCCTGATTTCTGCTACATCCTCTGTAAAGTCCCTCCTGTAAAACTCTTCCTATCCTGTCTAATTTGATAACAGACTTTCCTCCAAACTCCAGTGTTGTGCTGGTGTACCAACCTTCAAAATATTGAAGACTGGTTCAAGACTCCTAAGTATCACCACACAGAATTAAAACGTATTCACAGATTATATCTATAACCCACTTGTGATGCAATCTCCCAAGTTTAGAACCAGACTCATGTTGATATATCCATCCTCTTATCTTCTCCACATGCTATGTGACTGTCCTCCTTTGGCGCTATGTGGCCAAATTCATCCCCATTCCACTGTCTCTTCTAGTTCTTATCCTCCTCATGCTGGACCTTTCTTTTCTTTCCTAGATTTTCCTTTCTGTCACCCAGTGAAGGCTTCTTATAATGACTAAAATTTGCAGCTACTGTAAATTGATTCTAGTCGCCAACTGGAATATTTCTGGTCTTGCTGTTCCTTCAGTCTACATGTTATAGTCTTGTCCTTCTTAAATTCTGCGCATCCTTGGTTACACATGTGACCAGTGGCTAAAATTGCCTTTTTAAAATGCTGGTTGGTGAAATGGTTTCTCCTTTCCACTCTGAATGATAACGTCCATCTTTCTTCTGCTTCTTGCTCTCTTTTGTGGGGCACTTTGGCTGGTTGCCTGTCCACTTTACTGTATATCTGCAGGTGAGCACCAGAAGCTGGGTGTTTTTGTTTTTATGCATTTTCAAAATCATTCACTGTTGTATCCACGTCTAATTTAGTCCTTTCACATTTCATTAATGTAATCACCAACTCATTATTTCACTGGCCACAATGGATGCCAAAGGTCTAATAGCTTCCCAAAGGAAAAATCCTGAACCTGTCTCATTCTTTGTCTGAAATTCTTCTTTTTACAATCTTGGTCCGCCACGCGCCTGTGATTTAGTCCGTAGCTTGCAAACACCACAGCCGCACCAGAAGAACGCCAGGACGAAGCACGACTGGCAGCAAACACGTGCCCCTACCTGAGGGGCTTTCGCATGAAAAGAAGCGCCAACCCGTCTGCTCCAAGCCTGACAACCCACGGCCGCTCCACTTGTGCAGCCAAGGAACAAACCGGTAAGTAACAAAAGATTTTTTTTCTTATATTATAAGGACAGTGCAAGCAAACAAACAAAAACGGATTCAAGTAATTTTAAATTACTGCACTGGGTGGTGTTTCCTCCCAGTGACTCCAAAGTGTTAAACATTCAGACTTTACCCAACCCTCTTTATCTAGCTCCTGTGTGTCATCGGTGGTGGGGTTTGGGTTGGGGTGGGGGGGTGTTCTCTTTCATTTTTATTTTTTCTGTGGAAATGGCCTTTCAAAATTTGTCATTGTCTCCCGTATTTTCTGAATTCAAATAAAAAACTAATCACAAAAAAAGTGATCTCAACAACTAAAACATGCACACAGGCCAGACATACTATATTAAGTGAATAGGAAATGATGAGCTCAATGGCCTTCTCTCATCAAGACTGTCCATTATCAAAATAGCTTGGCAGAATTTCTCAGAGATAATCAAGACTGGTAAGTCTTGTCAAAATGCCAAACATTGCAAGCTTGGCAACTAATTTTTCTATGATGATAGCAATGAGTCCTTTTTAGGCCTTTCCTCAAAGCCTCAGTTACAGCTAAAGGCTGATTTGTGACAGGGAGCTTTCACCTTTAGGAAACTGGCAAGAGGCAAAGGGACTAGAATTGAGTTTCATTTTTCATTAATCTGACTTATTTCGTGTTCATAGTGGTTAAAATGGCCTACAGCTATAAATAGGAAAGCTGCAAATATCCGTTTTTGAGGTTAAGACACTGATAAAAAAAGACAAAAAATGAACCTAAGGTTTTCTAGTTTCCTTCCTCCTGAACCTTATGGCAGGCACATGGAAGGTGAGGTACTCCAAGGGACAATAATGAATGAATGTGAGCTTCATCCCTGCCAGCTGAAGCAGTGGCCCTGATGCTTTCACTGTCACCAAGGCCCTCATCAAACTGCCACTCTGCTGAAACCTCCACCTAAACCACCACAATAAATCAGTCTGTTTCAGACATTTTCCACATAAATAAATCTCTCCTTGTCTGTATCAGCTTCCCAGTCTGGCTCCTGGACTTGAGTTTTCCAGTCAGAATAATATTTCACCTGGACAGCGCAAAGCAAAGGGCAGCAAAGGCTATCTGGTGATCACAGCTCTGGAAAACAAGAGTGGAGTCGATTACAGCAGGAAATAATAGGTGCATAGAGAATGGGAAATAAATTAATCAGTGCGTGAATCAATTGATGCGCCCGTCTAAACACAGGTCACTGGCACAGAGGAGTAAGTCAGAGCTAGAGAAATGCGAGCTGTCGTTTCAGATTTCGAAAAATAATATTATTTATTGATGAATGATTTCATATTATTGCATGTACAGTATAACATCATTTACTCATCCATCCATTAGAAGTAAATTCTAAACAGCGTCATGACTATTTCTTTTGTTTTCTTGTTGTGTATATTATAAATGGATAATGCTTTATTCATTATTAATGCATTTATAGCTTTTCTAGCTTGGCTCCTAGGATGAAATGCCAGATAAAGAATTCTGCTTTTGTTGCCACCAGTGGTGCAGCGCCATTCTGATGGCGACAGCGTGTCTGGCACTTTCAGATAACTTTTGGTTATAAGTCAAATAACTCTTCAATAAGTTGTCTGATTATTTTTCCTTCTGCAATTTAAGTTGTGCACAAGATTGTGGGAGCTAATAAAAATGATCTTGACCTTGAAGTTTTTTGGGGTTTTATTTTTTGGTTGCAGTAGGTTATATAATGAGGTGTTACAACAGACATTTTCTCATTAGCATTTGCATATAAAGTGAAAAGCACATTAAATAACTTGGCACTTAGTGGAGTGATTTTGTTGAAATTTAGCACTCGTATTCTTCATGGAAATTTGGGAGAGTTCAAACTTGTTGAGATATCTCGACTACAGCATGCTGTACACATTTTTGAAATTTCAAATCTCTCATTGAGAAGTCTGGGTGAATTTGCAAACTCATCAGTCTTTAGGGAAACATCCCATGCAACTTCAACTACAAGCTTGTTTACTGTTTTTAGTTTTACCTTGTTTGACATCTGCTCCTGAGACACAGGATAGGGAAGGCTCAGAATGTAGATGGGGTTAATGGCTGAGTATTATTGTTTTGGGGTATAAAAGTATCCAGGAAAGGCACTTTAATCTCTAAGGTTCTTTTTATGTCGGTGGATAAGTTAATCCTGGAAATGCCTAAAGTGTCAGCCTTGATTTACATGTATAAACTATTACATCCACTCATCTCTCAAGCCCACAAATCAAATCAAACAATATCAACACTAAGTCGGTACCCAAGGATTCTCCAAACAGACACAGTACTGAAGGAGTCCAGTCTTCGTCTAGGTCACTAGGTCATGTTTCGTAACCATATATCAAAACAGGAAGCACCAGGACTCTAAAGATTTGGACCTTTGTCCTTTTGCAGAGATATCGGGAGCGCCACACACCTCTTTCCAGTGGCTTAATGACACCCCAAAGCTTTCTCAATCAGTCTACTGACTTCATAGGAAGAGTCATCATAGACATGATGGTCGCTGCAAAGGTAAATAAACCTCTCAATGCGTTGACTTTCTCTTGGCAGACAGACACACTGCTGATGGCTGTGCCCAAGAGGTCATTAAAGGCCTAAATCTTGACTTTTATCCAGGACACTCACCAGCCCAGACACTCAGACTCCTCATCAGTCTCTCAAGCGCCCCAATCATCAGAGCCTTCATTGACTCTGCAAAGATCACAGCATCATCAGAAAAGTCAAGAACAGTGAATCTTTTTTCACCAACAGATGCCCCGCAGCCAGTGGACCCCACACATGCAGTTACAAACATACAATATTTTACGTATTCTATTAATATTCTATTATCACTGTTGTTTTTTAATATGACTCACTGCTTCAAAAATATGAAATAAACAAAACTGTGATAACAAACTCTTTGATGAAGCAACTAGAAAATATAAAATGGCTCCAAATTTCAAACTCTACGAAAGTCTACGAATGCATCTGAATGTTACACCATGAGCACATTTTCTTCCTTATTTTTTAACTTGCAAAACATTTTGAAACCTTTGTTGAAACCTTTGACACAGATGATTTATGTGGTTGTCAAGTGTGTGGCTCCTGTGCCTGTGCCACATCAAGCCAGCTATGAGGGTGACATTCGGCATATCACCGCTGTTAAAGGGTTATCACATTGGAAAGACGCAGCTGCCCTTCCTGTCTACTGACTAGATTGCCATTCAGAACCTCTGCTCCTCTTTACTTGCTGAGTAGTGTTTGGTTAGTGAATTCTAACTCCCAATTTTTGTTTTATACAATACTGTAAAAACGTGTCCTCTTATTTAGTAGCTTATCTGAAAACAAGATTCAAGTTTAGCAATTAACATTAAATATGTGTGGCAGCCATGCCTGTGGTCCCCAGTCAACTGAAATTAATTGCATCAGCAGAGAAGACCTGCTGTCATTCTGTTGCATATGCCCACAATGATGGATTTTTTATTAGTGGTGCCAACATCATTCTGAAAGTGAGCAATGCTGGTCTGTGGGAGTGAAGTGACTATGATAAATGATGAGTGTGTAAAGTGGAATTTCAAATCTAATGCACGACCAGTGTATCATATTTTCAAAAGGCTGCACTCTATGAAAGTTTGATTCTAATTTAAGAAGTCCTAATTACTTTTCATATTCATTGTTTAAGGCAGGAAATCTAACTAGTCAGCCTTGAGACACATTAGAAGAAGCAGTTGTGTAAAGGAGCTTCATTCTTCTGCACTATGTCCTGAGTGTTTAATGCAGTTAATGGCCCTCAGAATGTTTTCTTGTCACTTTGTTAAATGGGTACCAGGTGGCTCAGTGAACTGCTTTCAGATACTTGGCCTGAGTCAGAGGAGCTCTGACTATGTGGAGTTCACATGTGCTCCTCATGTAGGGGACTGGGCAGTCTAATGGTCTGGAATCTCAACAGATTTTATTTTTTTCTCCAGCCGTCTGGAGATTTTTTTTTTGTTTTTTCTGTCCACCTTGGCCATCGGACCTTACTCTTATTCTATGTTAATTAATGTTGACTTATTTTCTTACTGTGTCTTTTATTTTTCTATTTTTCATTATGTAAAGCACTTTGAGCTACTTTTTGTATGAAAATGTGCTATATAAATAAATGTTGTTGTTGTTGATGTCTTTATCAGTTTTCTCACAGTACCCCTCAGAAATCCTGAAGATGTGCATGGTAATTGAAGATTCCGAATTTGCCTGGAAGTAGATGTGTCCTGCATGGTGTTCTGAGATGGCAATACTTCCCTGTGACTCTGAGATGAACATGCAGGTTAACAATGGATGGGTCTAGGCTTGATGAAATCTATTATTGTGAAAGAATAGTGTGTTATCTCTCTGAATGTGATGATGTGGGCAGAATGGTTTTAGCACTACTGGTGTCAGAACATCAGCCACCTATCCAGCTGCATAGAAAAAAAAAATGACACAACAAAAACTAACTCATACTTAAGGTGGAGTCATTGAAGCTGCATTTTTTGCACTTGATAATTCAATCACAGTCAACATAAGGATTTGAGCCTATCCAGGAATTATTGGGAACAAGTCAGGAACTCTTCCTGAATGGGAGACTGGTTCAACACACAAAGCAGGCATTCAGCAGGCAAATTAAGTGACACCAATTAACTTAGCACCAGGTGTTTTGTCATGTTACAGTTCTATGGTGACTCTTTTTCTCCTTTATACTCTTTATTATGTAGACCACAAAAAGATGTTGCAAATCCCATACTCTTACCACACTGTCAGGTACTGTAGTTCGGCACTTCCGCTTAATGTTGTAACCCCATTGCTGTGGTGTGAAGTTTTGCATATAAGTTGATAAATATTTTGTACGGTTTTTATTGGTAACTTGTAATGCTAATGTCTATCATTGATAAGAACAGCAATGGTTAGATGGTTAAGAACCAGTCCTTCGTAATTTTACGACAGGGTTGGGGGAAGTGCCTCAAACAAGTTTGGCAAATGTTTCTCTGCAGGACTCTCAGTCAACCCCCACAGGAAAGCCAGACTGCCTAGCTGGCAAGCTTCACGTTGGCAGGTGTGAAGGTATTCTGTGCCCCATTGGTCTGAAGTATGGCTGTTTGGAATTTGCTTGTATCAAAAGCCTTTAAGTACCATGACGCCCTATTGGCTCTAGGGGTTGGACAGAAAACCTATAAATTTGTTTGCTTTACCTCTGTCTATCTCTCTCTCTCTCTCTCTCTTATCAAACTGATGAAAGACCATCACAGACCATAAACTGAAAAGGACAACACAATGAAGAGCACAGCTTGGTTGGCTTATTGAGACAGGCATGCGGCCTGTTCTGAAGAAAGCTGACCAAAAATGAAGACTTCACTAGAGACATTTTAAGTAACTAACAATATTCAAATGTACTTTACATATCTCTTATATATATTTCTCTTCTGGTTCGTCCTGCTTCCTCTTCAAACCTGGTCACGTCACCGCCCTACATATAGCATGACCGTGTGACCTTTCACTTCGGCGGTGACGTGACACCAATGGGGTCATGAGAGAGGAGCGGGGAACGCGGTAGTCCAAAGGAGGAATAGGAATCGAGAAAAGCGGCATGGGGGTGTATGGGAGGCCGTAGCCAGCGTGGGGAAGGGTTTGGAAGAGGAGGAATAGGAATCAAGAAATGCCGTGTGGGCTGTGTGTGTGGGGGGGTTGTACGGGGGTCGGGTTTGAAGAGGAAGCAGGACAAACCAGAAGAGCAATATATATGCAGGACAAACCTGATTTCTGAATTCCTTTCTCACTGTTTTCCGTTCCTATTCTTACACCGCCGTATGCTACAGCGGGCGTCAGCTAGTTGTTATTATTTATGAATATTATCAATAATACATTATTTAAATTGTAACTTAACTCTTGCTTGTCTTTTACTACACCTAATTGCCTGAGGTTATAAATGTAGAAGGGAAGGTGGGGAGAAGTTATATGGTACAATACCTTAGAAACAGTGGTAAGTCTGTGAGATCTGAGGCATTCTGACAAAGGCTACATATTAATAATACAAAAGGGGAAAGTAGAGTAATATATATCACTCTACCAAGACAAACCACCTATTAATCAGATAGAGTACCCAAACAAGCTGGAGAAAAGTTACACATTTTTTCATGTATTATAGATAATATGTTTTAATCTTCAAATATGATTAATAGTGCCGTATACTAAAAGCAAACTATACAACCTGATTATACTAAATGTGCAGTTTCAGGCAGCACATAAACTTATACTTGCACACGATTCTCTGATTAGCTAGCTCACCATCTGCATGGGGTCAAGCAGCAAGCTTCTCTAAATATGGCTACCAAAAGGGAGTTGGTATTCTTAGGATGGAAAATGGCAGAGAGAGGGAGGGAGAGCAGGCTTCTTCTTATTGTGCTTTGATGCCCCAGCTCACCAATGACACAACATCACCCCTCCAGTTCAACTTTGTTCTTCTCAGCGTTTTCTCTAATTTCAAATGGAGTTTCAAACACACAATTAAGTCATAAAACTAACCCAGATGGTGCTGTTTTTTTTCAAAGAAATTTCAGGTTACTGAGAAAGTGGTTCATCCAACTCAATTGCACCTTAAAATTAGATAGTTATACATTTGTTTAAATGTTTATATTGTTAGACATTAATAATAAAAAAAGTCATCATTCTATCCACCCATCCATTATCCAACCCGCTATATCCTAACACAGGGTCACGGGGGTCTGCTGGAGCCAATCCCAGCCAACACAGAACACAAGGCAGGGAACAAACCTCGGGCAGGGTGCCAGCCCACACACCAGGGACAATTTAGAATCACCAATGCACCTAACCTGCATGTCTTTGGACTGTGGGAGGAAACCAGAGCACCCAGAGGAAACCCACGCAGACAAAGAGAAAACATGCAAACTCCACACAGGGAGGACCTGGGAAGCGAACCCAGGTCTCCTAAATGCGAGGCAGCAGCGCTACCACTGCACCACCCTCATCATTCTATATGCTAGATATTTTTCCTTATTATATTAGGTAAGTTAAGGCATCAAAGTAAAAAATTGCAAGCAAAGAAAAGAAACCGTCAACCCCGAGAAATAAATAAAAGAGGATAGAATGACTTCTATATGTTACCCTGTGGAACATTATGCATACAGTGAATATACACATCCTTTGTACTTATGTTATGCTACAAACCTCATGGCCGCATTAGCTGCTGATTATAAGAATTCAATATTCCTCTGAAACTATAAGATATCAGCCAAGTTCTAAAATGACCTGTGAACCACCAAGGTCAACAATGTTGGAGCCAGCAATATTAGCTTGTGACTTCAAGATCGATTTTACCTCTCCATCGGGTACTTGTTTCAAATTTTTTATGCTTAAGAAATATGAGCTACAAATAGCCATAAACCCCCCCACAATCAAACACCAACTATTATACAACAAATGCTATTTTCAGCCACCACAAGCCTATTTGGGCTCCATTTTTTCCTGTTTTTGCTGCTGGGGCTGATTGGCATGCTTGCTAAATCTGTGTGTAAGGTGAAGAGGCGAGGAAAAAGAAAACGGTGAACCTTCTGGCTAGACAGCAGATGTGTCCTCTTGATAAATAAAGCTCAAGGATTAGTGAAGCGGTTGACTGAGGGGAGCGCACGGCATCTGCATGACAGGTTGGAGACAAAATAAGCAGACCGCCTCTAGCCAATCACAAATGAAAAAGGGAACAGAGTGAGCCAGGTGTTGAGTCAGTGACCAGTTTATTCAAATTGCAATACCACAATTACGCTTACAGGATCACAGAGGGCCAGCAATTGGTGCAAGGTATAACCACAGCTGGATGTCATCGGCTCACTCACACCACGTTAAGAATCACCAGAAAACCTAACCTGTATGTCTTTGGAAAGTGGAGAAACATCTGAGCAGACATGGGGGGGAAAAAGCATGCCAACTCCACATAGAAGGCAACTGGGCCCTGGAATCAATCCAAGTGTTTTGAAGCTGTAAGGCCGCAGCACTAACAACTTTGTCTCTCCCAATGTGTATTCGTAGCATTCGCTATTTCAGAATATTGTCCACTGCATACTGATCGATAAGCTGCATAACTGGAACTTCTCTCCCCGTCTTTTTGTGCTTGGATAAAGGATTTCATCACTAGCTGCCCATAAAGTATTAGAATTGGCCCCTACAGCTCCTTCACCCTCATGCTTAGAACCGGCTCCCCTCAGGGCTGTGTACTGAGCCCACTTCACTATGCCCTATACGCTCATGACTGTATATCTAATTACTCCAGCAACACTAACATCAAGTTTCGCTGAATTCTCCACAGTGATAAGTCTTCTAACCAGTGACGATGAGTCAACATACAGGGACGAGGTGTAGAATTTGTCAGTCTGGTGCTCCAGGACCAATCTCTCACTCAACACCCTCAAAACTAAAGAGATGGTCATTGACTTGAGAAGGCACAGAGCACAGCCAGCCATTCTGTACATCAACTGGGACCTGGTGGAGAGGGTCACCTTCTTTAAGTTCCTGGGAACTTTCATTTCTGAGGACCTGTCCTGGATAGCAAACACTCTGGCAATGGTCTAAAAGTTCCAGCAGTGACTACATTTCCTGAGACTTCTCCGGAAAGTGGAAATGAAGGAGAAGCTGCTGTTGACCTTCTACGGCTCAACCATCGAGAGTGTTTTAGCATAATGAATTTCAACACGGTGTGCTGTTTGTAAAGCTGCAGACATTAAAATCCTTCCGAAGTTAATATCCACAGCAGAAAAGTCATTGGCTGCTCTTTGCCATCCTTGGAGGATATCTCCAGTGCCCAATGCCTCTGCAGAGCCAGGAAAATCATTAAAGACCCTTCCCATCCTGGCCAGTCACTGTTAACACTACTGCCGTCCAGCAGGCGGTACAAGTGTATTAAAAGTAGAACAAAAAGATTTGCAGATATTTTTTTTTCCTTGAGCCATCAGAATTTGAAATTCTAAAACCTCATAGAACTGTTAGAATTTGTTTTTGGTGGAGATTCCAGTTCACTGGAAGTCCTCAGTGTTAGTGTGTCAGAGAGAGGATGTGTAGTATTCTTCACTATGTTCTCCAAGGGAGACCAGAGTGCATCCTATAACTGAGTTTGCCCTTTTAATTAGCCTGTTCAGTCAGTGGGCCTCTTTTGAAGTAATTTTACTAGTCCAATACATCACAGCGTAGAAAATTGCACTGGTCATCACAGAGTTATAGTAAAGGAATGCAGTCTCCTAACAAAAATAGCCTGTTTGCCCTTTCTAATATAGCTCCTCTGTGTTCCAAGACCAGTCCAAGCCTGCCATTAATGTGGACCACCTCTGCATCCACTCCTTGAATAGTGACCAGACATAGAGGCTCTTGGGTTTGCTGATGTTAAGATGCAGACAATTCACAGCACCAAGAAACAAACTTTTCCACCTGACTCTTATACTTTGTGTCATCCCTCCTATAATCTGTGTCATCATCTCAGTGAACAGAAAAGATGCTCCAGTGTTGCTCACATCCTTATCAGATACATAGTCCTTGAGTCTCACAAATTGCGGTCTGCCTGACAGATAGTCTATTATCCAGGACACCATAGGCTCATCCACCTGCATATCTCTGAATCCCTTGATGGAGATGGCTGGATAGTATTGAAGGCACTGGAGAAATCAAAACAGATAATCCTCACTGTGTTTCCAGCTTTGTCCAGGTGAGAATAAGCCTTGTGGAGCTGATTGATAATTGTATCCTTCACTCCAATCATAGTCTGTTAGGCAAACCTGCAGTGTGTCCAGGTTGTCTACCACAAGAGGTCTCACATAGTCTCTGAAATGTCTTCATGATGTGAGACTTAAGTGCCACTGTTCAGTTGTAGTCATTAGGTGAAGAGGCACTGGCCTTCTTTGGAACAGGAACAATGCAGGATGTTGTCCATGGCAGTGCCACTTTCTGGAGCCATAGACACAGATTGAACAGGTGACAGAGGACATCACAAAGTTCGTCCTCACAGGCCTTAAGAACCCGACGACTGACTCGCTTTTCTTGTGTGTTGCTTCCTCAGTTGTCTCCTTACTTGATTTTCAGTTATGGACAATCCACACTGATGGTCACAGGTGACGTGGTAGGAGATGTTGATGTAGTAAGGATTGTGTGCGGAGAATGGTATTTGGAAGAAGGTGGCATTAGGGAAGCAGAGTCTATTACAAAATTGGTTCAGGTCATTAGCTTTGTCCACATTCCCTTTCTAGCACCTGAGCTCTGGATTGCTTGAGTTCCGTAGTAATACACAGTTCATTACAGACATCCTTTATGTTATTTTGAGTGAGTTTGTTTTCTGCTTTAGCTTTGCAAGCTTCCTTTCCTTCATTCAGCTTTTCTTTAGGACACACTGTATGTCCTTCAGAGCCTCTTTGTCATCAGATTTGAATGCTCTCTTTTTCTCATTCAGAAAAACTTTTAGCTCCTCAGTAATCCAGGGCTTGGTGTTTGGAAAGCAAAGCACTGTCTTTGCGGGTACCACTGTATCGACACAGAAGGTAACGCAGTCTGAGATGCAGTGACTGAGTGCATCAATAATGTCCCCATGTGACTCACACATCATTTCCCAGTCTGTCACTTGGAAGAAGATGATCTGTTCTGATAACTTGATAGTCCATTCATGGCACAGAGCTGATCCGTTAACAATGGGTATAAGGTGGGCACACACCCTGGTTGGAAGAAACAAACTAAATCAAGTAATCACATATTCTGGACTGAACCCAGAGAGCTACACCTTATTAAATCATTTTATCTACTCTAATCTCATCTTCTCAGCCATTTTTCCGGGTGAGGGTCACAGCTTCAGCAGGCCAAGCAGGTCAGCCCAGACTTCCCTGCCCTCACCTGCAGATTCAAGCCCTTTCTGAAGAATCCTTAGGCATTCCAAAGCCAGCCAAGAAATGTAATTCCTCGAATGTATCTTTTGTCTGCCACAGGGTCTGTGTCCAGGGGATGCACCCAAAGCAGCTCTAGGTTAAGCCACCATGGAGGGCATCGTTATGATATGCCCAAACCACCATTGGGTCGTCTCAAACCAGAAAAGCAACGACTGTACTCTGAGCTTCTCACCCTATCATGTGGTGTCAGCCCAGCCACGCTATGAATAAACCTCATTTCTGATGCTTGTACTTCTTCGGTTGTTACCCACGGCTCATTACCATAGGTGAGGATGTAGACGAATATTAACTAGAAAAGTAAAGGTTTTTCTCTTTAGACTCAGCGCCCACTACACTACCACAGAAGGGTACAGTGCCCACAGAACTGGTGTCACCACTCCTATACACTTGTTGATCTCATGCTTCTTTTTCCATCACTCATAAACAAGACCCTGAAATTCTTGAACTGCTCCACAAAGGACAGTTGTTCCCCATCGCTTGAAGAGAGCAATCTACTCTTTTCTCAGAGAGACTTTAATAAAAGCTCAAGAAATATGAAATTATGGTGGGTCAAAATTGTCTTGAAGGACATGGCAGTGTTAAAGTGTGTGGCAGCTGTACAAAAATGACATTTGCAATTGTTTTTGCTTTTTATAAAGTTGGAACACTTTTTTATGGTAATGATAATAATTAATTAATATTAATTACATGTATAGTGCTTTTCTAACCTACTCAAAGTTCATCTCATAATCAATGAACCACCAAGTACCACCAATGTGTAGCGTCCACATGGACGATGCAATGGCAGTCATTTCTGCACCTGTACATTCACCAGAATTTAGCTACTAGGTGCTGAATGGGTGAGAGAGACAGCTAGTCAGAGACAGGGTATTATTAGGGGGCCGGAATGATCAAGCTGTGGCATGTAATGTAGCTAGAACATGGGGGTACACCCTTCTCTTTTCAAAGAATGCCCTGGGATTTTTTACGACCACACAGAGTCAGGATCTCAGTGTTGCCATTTTTTATAGTCACTGCACTGGAGCTTTGGAGTCCACACACAACCCACAGGGTCTTCTGATGGCTTCACCAACACCTCTTCCAGCAGCAACCCAAGCTTTTCCTAGATTGTCTCCCATTTAAGAACTGACAAGGCCCAAACATGCTTAGTTTCAGGGGGATGACCTGTTTTAAAGTGCATGTTGTATGTCAAGTGGTTTGGCTGCTTAGAAATCTTAACATTACTGAGCTGAAAAGATCATGGGTACTCACTTCAGTAGAAAATCCATTAAAGTCTGTGGTAATCCAAAGGACATTTCTGTGTTAAAAATGTGACATTTAAATTTTTTTCGTTTTTTTTGTAAAGTCAGGGTGCTTTACTAAAAGCCTTTACAATTCTAAGCTGAAAAGACGATATTCAGGATGTTTTTGTGGGTGATGAACAAACAAACAACCCAAAGTGCAGTGGAAAATCCATTAAAGTCAATGGAGGGTCAAAGCTGACCCCAAAGACATGGCAAGGTAAAACTTTTTTGAAGCTGAACAAATTAAAAAAACATTTTTTTAAACTGTTCATTATATGAGGAAATGAGGGAAAAGTCATGAAAAACGAAATTTAGGAGGCTTTTACTGATTTCAGGCACAAAGGCAGACCAAATTTGACTCAAAAAAAAGTTGTAAGGGGTAATCCAGCTCTGGATCATGGGAGGGTTGAAAGTATTCCAGCATAATTGTATGCATGGCAGGGACAAACTTGAAACAGAGTGTCATTTATTTATAGAGCACACACGCACGCTAATTTATTTTTAGGGATCTGTGAGGAACACTAAAGCACCCAGATGGCAACCCTCAAAAAACATTGGGAACACAGATAACATTCACACACACACAGCATTCACATACACAGAAACTGGGCCAGGATTCAAAACCAGTCTGCTGAAGCTGTGGGTGATAAACACTAAAGCAAAAATGTTCCAATTAAGTTAATTTAGCATCCAAAATTGCAGCATGAAGAAATGTCATAAAGTTCAACGGGCCAAATATCTTTTACATGTTTGATAGGCTGCGGTGGGCTGGCGCCCTGCCCTGGGTTTGTTTCCTGTGTTGGCTGGGATTGGCTCCAGCAGACCACCCGTGACCCTGTAGTTAGGATACAGCGGGTTGGATAACGGATGGTTGGATGTTTGATAGATTGATGAGAGGCAAGTATGTCTGAGTGTCCCCTCCATTTAAATTGTGTTGACACGAGTGACTCCCCATGAAAACCAGGAACAACTAACGGAAGAAAATTGTTGCTCCAAATCCCAACCAGCATGACTTTCATTGACACTAATATGTCAGTGGCAATCACTCCGAGGAAGAGCATAACTAGCCTGTTAAAGGCAGCGTAACCTGAAATGTTCCAGAGTGCTTGTGCGTGTGTGCGTGTGTTAGATAAGCCAAACCTTTAAATCAGGCAAGGGACAAGAATGTAAATTCAGAAAGTGATTTCAATAACATTAATTATAATAACACACTGCCACTAAAAATTCTTATTACCTGTCACCCAAGCCACTGGTCAGTCATTTTGTTGCTTAGCATTTAATCTTAAATACATTCAAATTTAACCGCTCAAGGAAATACACAAACTTTTGAAGGTACGATTAACACCTGTTACGAGTAAACTAACAAATCACAGAGCCATCCATTCATTGGCCCATTTTTTAACTTACATATCTAGTGCATGGTCTGAGGAGCCAGGAACTATCCCAGCAGCACTGGGTGCAATGCAGGAACTAACAATATGGGAAGGCAACAGTCCATTACAGCACTCACAGAGCTGTGTGTAGCAAACGTAATAATAAGGGAAAATTTTCAAATGCATTTAGGGTCATTATAGGATAATTGGGTCATTATCTTCACATGTACAAATATATATAAACCTCACGGCTGAGCGAGACAAGAGTGTTGATTGGCAAAATTTGCCAAAGTGTTTATTGCTGCAAATATGCTGTCTTCGCCAGTAACCTTGTTCGTCAAATATTTTCCTGGAAATTAACCAGTTTAGGCAAATATTTCTTTCCAGGCACCCCATGATGTTTTGTGAGGCCAACATGACATCACAGAGTGTAGTAGCCATGCGCAGAACCTTCCCACATGCCCACTGTAAAATCGTTGCCGACTAGGCACTTGCTGTGTCTCAAACATACGAGGAAAAAAAAAAATGTTACTAAGATGTGCTGAAGCCACCCTCTCCTCTGTCCACCGAACAGTGCTGCATGATAGTTTTCCACGTCTCTAACCACACTCATTTCTTACATTCACATATTATTATGTAGGTCATCAGTGAACTTAAAAAGGGAAAAAGTATCCCAAAGCCACAAAGGTTGAGAAAAATTGGCAGGTTTCCATTCTGTATGAGTTGCAGTATTACGAGTACTGCCACTGGATATACACTGCTCAAAAAAATTAAAGGAACATTTTTTAATTAGAGTATAGCATCAAGTCAATGAAACTTCTGGGCTATTGATCTGGTCAGTTAAGTAGCAGAGCGGGTTGTTAATCAGTTTCAGCAACTTTGGTGTTAATGAAATTAACAACAGGTACACTAGAGGGGAAACAATGAGACGACCCCCAAACAATTATAATACTGTAATACAATTGACCTTCACTCATTGAGGAAAAATTGACGGAATGTTTGCTGGAGATAAAGATGATGCTAGTTCTCAGTAGCCAATTAGATTTCCTCTTGTAACAACATCAATTGTCATTTCATTTCAGTCCATTACCTCGGGTTTTAACACCACTAAAAAAATCTGCTTACCTTAGAAATTCCGTTGTTGTCTGTGACAGTTACAGGACCAACTTACTGAACTGGAAGGATGAGCCCACCTATCATCAGCAATTTCTTAAACTGAGCAGGAAGATATTATTTAAATGAATAAACATTTGACAGGTACAGACTACATGTGGTGCACATTGACCATCACTCTTTAAATCATTATAACAGACCATACAAGGCCTTTACATTGTCTAGGCAATGTGAAAAAGCAATTAAAAAGGCAAATAAAATGTTAGTTCTGTTGTCTCAAAAATCATCATGTAGAGAGACTTATCGGTGCAGCAGTGAAATGACACAAACGGACCCCTTTTTTTCATAACAATGCCCTTCACATCAGTGCCAACCCATGGGTTTACCCTGATCAGCACACTGCAGGAATTAGTAAACTTGGTGACCTATTTAATGATGCTGGGCTCCTGTTGTTCCAGTCTTTTTTCTCTTCCTTCCTGATCTTTTTCCTTTGATTTACGGATTCATCCATTGCTAAGAACATGTGTTTTTTCTCTCTTTACTCTGCTCTTCCTCTTGACTCCATATCTCACTCTTTCTCTACTCTAAGCATCCAGTCTCCAGCCTCTATATTGTATTATGTAACTCAGCTTATTTACCTCTGCCCTTTAATTTCAGTTTGCCTCAGAGACGTCTCTCCTCCCTCTACTTTTCCTGCCTAGGTGACCATATTTCATAATGTCAAACGCTATTCCCAAACACCTAAAAATATATAAACCCAATTAAAGTTTGTTCGTAGACTTTACTCTGCTCCGAATAAGCGCTACCTGATAGGTCTTGAACCTGATCCCCATTGTTACTTGGGTGTCCCATGCACTGTTCTCCACAGGTTTTGTCCTCCTGCTTTTTTCCATCTGAACTTTATTACATTCTTTGTCTTCTTTCCTATCTGTTGATATTTCACTATTGCCTGAAACTCTAATCCTTTCAGACCTGTCCTTCCTGCATCTCACCTCTTACCAGCAGCTCCTTATCTGCTTATTCACTCTTGCTGCTAAACCTCACCTTGCTTTACGTTGGAAATCCCCTGACAATGTCATTAATGATAACTGGGTGTGACAATGTGGGTCCTGCTCCATGCTCCCTCTTCCAGTTTTGGGAGCCTCTTGAACTCGACACCATCAATAACATAACCGAATTAACTGGACAATTGTGGACAAATCACACTTGTAGCAAGGAGATGATGTAAAAGTGTCCTATGCTTATATTAAAAAAAAATCAAAACAGATGTTCCCCAATAAAGTGCAGTGTACAAAAATAGTCCATACATAAGTAATCCTTAAAAATAAGTGACTAGTGGAGGATAAAATCCCTAATAAATAAATCCTGTAAAATGAGGTTAAAATACTGGCTGGAATTTACCCTTTAAAAAAAAAAAAACCTGGTGCCTTCTCCCTTTTAACTGGCGGCTCCCCAGCGGCTCTCCCTTGCAACAGGACAGTCGCCCTGGGTACATATAGGTTCCCTCGCTGGACCGAGACTTGGGTCCCCAACATGCTCACAATGGGGCTCTCCCTCCAAAGCCTCCTTGACCTCTGCGGAGAGCCATCCTTAATCCAGGTCACTCCTGCTCCTCTGAAATGGAGCTACCCAATCCATCCACCCCAAGTGTCGGCCAAACACTCTTACAGGGCTCTCCTCCTAGCTGTCTGCCTTCGCTCATATGAGCCTGCTGTGCTCAGCTCACTCACTCACTTCCACACCATCTCCCTCCATCTCCTGCCCTCTTCTTCTCTCCACTAATCTCTGTTCTTTCTATTACTTTCTTTTCTCTTCCCCCCTAACACTCGAGCTTCTCCCTTTTAAAATGGGGATGTAGCACAGGTGTGGCAATTAGCAGCTCCCGGAATCAATTACGGCTACTGAACTTAAGTGCGGGACTGCCTGTGCCATGCTACCATGCGCCCCTCTTTAAAGCTGCAAGTGTGCCGATTATTTATTTAAGGAGTTGCCGATCAGCCGCGGACCTCACTTTATCACACTTGGTAGTACATTTCACAGTTTATTACATATGGAGTTATCTGCATCTTGTATTAACAAAACATCCATGAAAACTATTGAGGGCTGGTCTACCAATGTTTAGTCCTTTACATCGTAGATGTCTGCTGCTTACTAAAACTCATAATGGAGCTGGTTAGGGGGTGAGTGGTCGCCGTCAGGGTACAGATTCTATTATAAATATTACATACAGTAGTTTTATCTATCTGTCTATCTCTTGTGGTCCCCAAACACCTTAAACACACAGGCTTGGACACAAATCGCAAATAAACAACAGGATTTTATTTGTGGGAAATTCTTTCAGGGAATCATTTCCCACACAACAAGTACAAGTACAATTCAGTATAGCAAGCACTCCATAACTCTGTCTCTTTCTCTTCGGCACCTCCACTCCTCACAGGAAGCATTGCCCTCTGCCTCCCCACACTGGAGTTGAGGCAGGAGGCTTCTTTTATATGAAATCTGGGAGTACTTCTAGTGTCCCATAATCGTACCTGGTGGTGCTTTCTTGGCTCACTTAGGGCTTGTTAATACTATCTAATAATTGCTTGAATGCCACAGCCTATTTGAGTATGGTCACAAATGACCAATCTTCTAATGGCTACTTTCAACGTTATAATGCACCATGTCAGAAAGCAATGGACCAGAATCTCAAAGAGACATTTTCCACATCTCATGGTATCCATGCCACAAATAACTAAGGCTTTTTTGAGAGCAAAAAGAGGCCACACCCAGTATTAATGTTCCAAACAATTTACTAATTTGTGAGGAATTTGCAGCTCTTCGTTGGCCCAGTGCAAGTGCACATGTTCTGGTCCTGTTCAGACTTGCCTCTTACCTTATACTGGATCATGTTCTCAAACATTTGATAGATAAGCAACTTAAGACAACAGATGGAATTCTGCAATTTCTTCCTGAAAGTTCCACAGCTCAAGTTTATCACCCACTGACATGTAGGATATATAGGTATCATCTAAGCCAGGATGAGATACATCTCATTGACCCCAGGGTTTTTGGAATTCATTACACACAGGTGCTATCACTTTAGCGCACTAACCCTGAAGGCATCGGGCCACTGACTCTTTTTCCTTTTGGACACTGAGCTGTAAGGGAGAAGGAGAAGAGTTTATCATGCTTGTTGTCAGATTTAACAGGAAGCAGATGAACTGAAAAATGAGTTCTGACAACAGTGCCAAAGGCCTCTCAGTCAGGAGGTTCTATAAAAATATCTTCAAATAGAGAGTGGGAAGATTTATACAGTGCATCCGGAAAGTATTCACAGCACAGCACTTTTTCCACATTTTGTTATGTTACAGCCTTATTCCAAAATGGATTAAATTCATTTTTTTCCTCAGAATTCTACATACAACACCCCATAATGACAACGTGAAAACAGTTTACTTAAGGTTTTTGCAAATTTATTAAAAATAAAAACACTGAGAAATCACATGTACTTAAGTATTCACAGCCTTTGCCATGAAGCTCAAAATTAAGCTCAGGTGCATCCAGAAAGTTCTGCTTGACAGCACAACACAAAATGGTCAAAAAAATCTCTAAGAACCCCACAGTTTCATCACATGACCTACAGGTAGCTTATAACACCTGGAAGGTGTCCCAGGAGAAAACCTTGGTTGTCCAGAAAGAACATCAGAACAAGACTGAAGTTTACCCATAAACACCTAGGTAAAGATGATGCCTTCTGAAACAATGTGTTCTGGACTGATGAAGCAAGGAGTTATTTACCTACAGTACCAGAAGACATGTTTGGCAAAAGCCAAACACAGCATTTGATCAGAAGAACCGGATGCGAACTGTAAACCATGGTGGTGGAAATGTTATGGGTTTGGACCTGGACAGCTCACCATCACCGAATCCATTACGAATTCTCTCTTGTACCAGAAGGTGCTCGAGTATAACATAAGATCATCTGTCAAAATATTTTAGCTCAACTAAAAGTAGACCTTGCAGCATGACATCCATCCATCCATTATCCAACCCACTATATCCTAACTACAGGGTCACGGGGGTCTGCTGGAGCCAATCCCAGGCAACACAGGGCGCAAGGCAGGAAACAAACCCCGGGCAGGGTGCCAGCCCACCGCAGCTTGCAACATGACAATGATCCTAAAATATCAGTAAATCCACCAAGGAATGGCTGAAAAGAAAGAAAGGGAACATTCTGGAATTGCCAGGCCAACTCTTGGATCTGAATCCCATTATGATGCTGTGGGGAGATTTGAAATGGACTGAACAAGCAAGGCACCCGTCAAACAACATGTAGCTGAAAGTGTTCTGTATGTAGGAGTGACAAAAATGTTCTTGCAGTCAATGTCAGAGACTGGTAGACAGTTCTAGGAAATGCCTACTTGAGGTTGTTCCTGCCAAAGGGGGAAATACCAGCTATTACAGTCAGGGGTGTACTTTAACTTTTTCCACAGACAGAAATGGTACATCAGTTTGTTTTGTATTGAAAAAATATTGTAAAGTCACATTTTCTTTCTTTTTTTCCCCCCCAATTGCATCACCATTATCCATAGATACTATTTAAATGAAGATCTTGATATGTCCACATACCTTAAAAAAAGAAAAAACGTTTCATAGGGTGTACTTACTTTTTCACAACTATAAGAATGTTGTTCTGACTAACCTGAAGTCTAGCCACTTCTGAAATTGAACAGTCTCATTAGTGGACATGGCTGCTTTGATCTAAAGCTCAAGCATTAGATACAGCATGACATGACGCAGCTCGGATCTATTCAGTACATTTCAGGGTCCTGGGAAACAGGGTCTTTCCCAGCTCCATAATTTGCAAGGCAGGGAAATTGCAGGATCCACAAATATACACTCCATTATCTCTGAATACCAGATGTTTTTCCATGGAACTACTGTGCTACAGTTCAAAACCAGACCTTCAGAGATATCTAGTGTCATGAACACCAGGCATGGAAAAATAAAACTATTAATACCCTCAAAGCCTGTCATTGATTCACAAAACATTTTAACAGACATGGGGACAAACCAAGAAAACAGAAAGCTCCATCACTCTTTTAAAGAAGGGTGTTGAGATGACCACATATGGACTTGGCAACATTCTGCTTCACCTACCTGACCACATACAGTCAGCATAAGCACATAGTATAAAAGTTCTAGCAGTTCTAGCTGTGCCGGCTTTGAGACGTGAACTGCGCTTCTCCCAAAAGTGAAACTAAGCATTTTTTTTCCCTTTTCTTCCCCGAGCTACTGCCCAGACAATTGCCCATACTGGATCCCTTTTCTAAACACATATTCACACTATGCGACTCTTCAATTAATAAAGTATCTATCTATCTAAACAGTGGCAAACAAATACTAAGGCACTCCACACATTCTCACTCTTCTGGTGTTACGAGGTCGCGGAAGACACGCGCACGAGTGGAAGACAGACAATGCCATCCCAGCCAGTCAATGGCACTCTATACAAGACCCGCCGCGACGCTCCCCAAAAGGCGCTCATATCGTCAGCAAAGACGTCTCTCTGCATTATCTAAAAGAAAAGAAAAAGGCAAGTTTCCTTTCTTTACACTTTTTTTCCTTTGTTATCCCAAATAAATGCCTCTCCCTTAACATTGCAGAGGACACTAAACTAATTTTATTTAATTGCTGGTAATGCCAGTGAGGCACATTACAACACGTCATACATAACAGTTGTCAATGTTAATCAGCTCTTGCTGCTTTAACCACTATAAGCATTAGTGGTATTACCTGCAGCTGGGCTGCTTTAACTGCTTACAGGTACACAGCGCATTATGTTGTTGAACATTTTAGTTTTCATAAAAGAAAATTTAGATTTTAAAAATGTTACATTTAAAACTAATGGATTTGAGGTTTTACAGTTTCTCTGTCTGGAGCTGTGACAGGGGTCATGGGTTTCCAAATGTAAGGTTCCAGGATCCCTGCATCCAGCAGGGGGCGGTTGCTCCCTGGGAATTTATTTGCCAGAGATTGATGCTTTTACTAAACCACATGTCTATATATTATAAAATATTATATCATTCCCTAGTCGTACAGTGGTGATTCTAAGATAAAGAAAGATAAAATAACACTAAAGAAAGTATACACTTAGCTTCTTTTAATATTGGCTGGACACTCATAATGAAATTTTCCAAGGAGAGCTCCCGGCTAAAGCGTGCAGCCATGGGATTCCTGCAGTCCGCTATGACCACTTTGAGAGTGCGGGAGGTATGGTCCCCTAGGTATGGGAAGGATTGATGCCTAATGCTCTGTGCAGCTGCCAGAGCTTTATACTTTTCTCAGGTTTCAAAACAATCTTTTGCTGGCATATGTTAAATGGAAATTGAACGCTGCAACTGTTGACCATAAACTGCCTGTCAGACCACGGGGTACTCCTACTCTTCTTTAATAGTCTGAGTTGGAGTCTGAGTTGACTCCATTTGTCTTTCCCATCTCCCTGTCAGATTGCTTATATGGCAGTAATGTTTACTTGCTAGCAGCTGGTTTGCACGATTTAGATGTTTTCATTTGTATCAATTCATGGCCTAAGCTGTTTTGATTAAAATAATGTACTATGGAATAAACATTAGAGACCACAGTGGCACAATTCAGACCTTTTACTATAATCCCTTCAGTGTTTTTTGTCGTTTAGCACTTTAGTTTTCTTTTATAGATTAATATGAATTTACATTTTCATTTTCTGGTGACTTAATGTGATTGCAGTTACTGCTGTTTTAAATTCATTAGTGGTGCGCAGGATTGCCCCTCCATTTCAGAGTATGGGGAAATTCTTCAGAAAAGGAATGATCATCTTTTGGAAGTGTAATCCTTCCTTATACAGGTCAGTTACTTCTTGGTGTTTGTTGTAAGGGAGGTGGGCACATATACGAGGCAACAAATAAAAGTTGTACTCTCTTATCTAGTTGAACAAATTTCACCCTGTCTACTGTTGAAATTAGTCTTTGACTTTATTCCCTAAACAAAACGGAAACAGGTAGAATCAGCTGTTCTATAACTCATTTTGCATTTTCTGTAGCACAAAGAGAGGGAAATAGAAAGGCATTCTAGTAGCAAACAAGAGAAAGCACGCTGCTCATCTGAAACCCCACTCCCAACATCTAAGCACCAGTCACCTACGTAAGCATAAAACAGCAGACATTTTGGAGCCATGGTGTAATCCACATATCTTCCAGAGCTCAGCAAAATACACCAAAAACACTTTGAGCTGCGGTAAATTGGCACTAAGTTTCCATTTCCCTATAAACATGTATACATTTCTGATTTCTTTAAAAAATAACATTTAGCAAAATTTCTTGGACTTTAACATAACCTAGTCGGAACAGCTATCTGGAATTATGAACCCATGAATTATTTGGATCCTTGAAAAGTGCAGGGCTCCTTCTCATGATCATGTTTTAAAAACAGTGAAATGGTGAGTCTGTCATTCTGGAATCTCAAAGGTCGTCTAATCTGAATATGCCTGGAGAAGAGCTAATGAAAAATGATTATCTAAAAACTACCAGACAGATTTCTCATTTTACAAACAACATTGCATAAAATGACATTTTCTCTAAAATGACTAGGAACACCTTAGTAATCCTCAACTGCATAAGGAAAAGTAAAATTCAAAATTAAATTGACTGGTGATACTGGCTAGCTTTACATATATAGTGTCATAAATCTAACAGTTCCTTGCACTGCAACATTTTGCAACTCATGGCCTTTTTCTGATTTAATCCTACCACTGAACTAGAGGCCTTCAGGGACAGCAAGTATGAAAGCTGTCAAATATTCTACAAGTAAGATTAAACTCTTATAATTCTGTAATAAGCCATCTATCAAGCAGTAGATTCTGATAAGATAAAAAGACAGTTTTGCCTGGGACTGTTTTTGCTGCCTTCTGTCATCATCCTACTGACTGACCATGGAACAGAGAGAACAGAGAAGTTAGCACTAATGGCCATGGCTGCATTTTTTTTAATGCATATAAAAGCAGAGTGGATTTTGAAATGTCAAAGCACCAGGCAAACCACTGTGTTGGTCAATTATAAAAGATGCTACATGT
>JANRMT010028174.1:94810733-94825598 GCA_026402145.1 Polypterus bichir lapradei
ATGTGTGTGTGTGTTGCATAAGATGGCTTTAAAAATGAATATAAGCAATTGCCTGCTGAAACCCATTTTTCTGTTTCCATGTAAATGACGCATTTAGCCAGTTAAGCCATCTTGTCAAGAGATGTACAAAAACTGAATGAAACATCCTTTCCCACTTCCTTTTTACGTCATTAAAAAGTTAGACAGATCATCTGTTGATGGGAGTTGATAAAGAAATGCAATGTTAAAATATACCTAAAAAAAACAATTGAACAGCTGAAGAAAACAAACCCAAATGTACATTAAACCCTCAATAACAGTCAGTAAAAGGAGTAATACATTTCTGGCGCAAAGCAGTAGAATTCCAAACAATTATATCTAATGTTGCTATGAAACAGGCATATCTAGATTTGAAAGTCTTTTCGATAATAAAAAGGATGCCTCTCTGGGTAAGTTTTTAATTAAACTGCTTGGAATACCTTCAAGTATTTTTACTCTCAGGGGTAAAAAAAAAAAAAAAAACAAACAAACATTAGCATTTCCCACACAGTTTGGCATATAATGTCAAAGGAAGAAAAAGATTTTGTGATCAGAAATAGAAATGGTGGGTTTAACCAACAAAACCTAGATGAATAAAATCGTTAAAAATATCTTTTATTTGCGTAAACTCTTACATTACACTTAATTTGAAAATAACAATGCTAGTATTGGAAAAGGCCATTCTATATGGAAAGACACTGCATCATCAGGTCACTATTGATCAGATTAAAATTGAGACATGACAAGTGTGAAACTGAAAAAATAGGTCTGGTTAAAAATCTGTTACGTCTTTATAAACAGCATTCTATTCATGTTTTCTGGGGATCCAGGCACCTCTGTCCAACAAGGTGTTGCTTCAGTTTATCCAGGTGTCCATCTTGCAATGCCTGGCGCAAACAGCGAAAGAATCCAAAGTAGTGGTGAAAATTATGAATCATGAGAAGAACCCCAGAGAGAAGTTCATTGGTTATCAGAAGGTGATGAATGTAAGCACGGGTGTGGTTTCTGCAACAGTAACAGGAGCAGTCATGGAGCAGGGGAGTGAAATCATCACAGTACCTGTGAAACCAAAACAAGCATCTAAGATTTGGTGCAGCCTAATAGTCAATGTTTATGAAGGGCATCTGAATTATGGCTTACAGCATGTACTTTATTACACAATTTGAGTATGGAAGACTACATACAGTAAAGACTAAAAACATAAAACCAAGACTTGTACATTTCATTCCCACTACCCAAGGATTCTCGCTCAGCTGATCTGGAAACAACTACGTATTTCCCAGGTGGAGCTGGAGACTGTTGGTATAATGTGGCCAGTTCTATTCATCTTAAGATGTTACCACTGCAACCCTCACCAGAAAAACAGCAGATGGAAGATGAGTGATAGTGAATGAATGATACTTCAGTCCTCCAGTCACTATCATCGTCTTTCAAGCATCTTGTAGGATGAGATGCATTTTTCACAGTACTCACCTTTTATCTTTCAGATCCATTTCAAAAGACGTCATCTGCCCTTCTAAATCTTCAGTACAGCTTTCTCCAGTAACTTCATCATTTACAACATTGTTTTTTCTCAGCACTAAAAAGATTAAACAAATGAGAGTCAATAAGCATTTTAGAACTAAAGACTGATAACATTGCTCCAGCAATGTACTTTCTGTTGACATATTACAAGGCAATCATGTTAATTCCCAATTTTCTGTACATAAAGTAATTACTTTCTTTCAGGGAAAATAACCTTATCAAATGTACATGAAACATAATAAATTTAACACTGGAACATACAAATAATGCAAGACGATATTAATACATAAATTGACAGAAAAGTAAACTTTTACAACATTATTTACAGTATTCAAAGAATATATTTTATTAATTGGATAGTAAGGTACTGTAATGAACAGCATGCTGGCCGGCATCTGGGGGGTTTGTTACAGCCACGTAAGCAGCGAATCATCACACAAGGCTTTCCGCAAACCATTCGCGACTCACCATGACACAATTGGAAATGTCATGCAACCCATATTTAAGAAACACTGGTCTAGAGCACCCTGATAGTCATTTCTGATTAGCAGTTCATACTGCATTTATGTTTATTCATGATTTGCTTAAAAATAAAGGTTTGGAAGTCAACATAAATTGTTACTGAACCAGTTCAATTTCTTTTTGCTTCCTAATATCTTGCTGTACTACCTAAATGAAAGCTCCACACAAAAATGATACAATTTTTAAATCTGTCATGTTGTTTATAATAATGACTAAGAGAAATTCTGAATCTCATGTTTTCTTGGAGAACAGAGTTTCTGCTACAATGGCTTTCAATGTGGGCAAACAGAACAACAGCAAACAATACTAAAACTCTTGTTACTCATGTTACATAATCCATACATGAGTTATCCCATTGTTTGTTCAGAACATCCAAAACACATGCATTTTTTGTTAAAATATTGTTAAATAAATATTTCTGGAAAATGAGAGTTGTGCATGAATGTAAGGCTCTTTTTAAATTGGATTAAGCTTTTAAATTGAAGACAGGACACTTTAACCGTGAATGAGGGCACAGAATGGTCTTCGATTCAAAAGCTTAATTCTTTGGTAGAGTTTTCTTTTAATATACTATTTTTTTATTATGCTGTTACTCCTGACCATAAAGAAATGTCTGAATCGTTAGAAACCTTAAGACTCAAAGGTCATAATACCAGACAACACCAGACTAACTTATTTAAATTCAGTTTCTGTAGAATTCAGAATATGCTTATGAAATTAAAGAAGGCCTTTGAGGAGAACTGTGGCCAGTTGAATTAGGCCAAATCTATGACATCATCGCTTTTAAACAACTAGAGATACCCCTGTGTATTTATTTTTAACTGTAAAATTCAGGTGTCTTTACCTTTTTTGCTTTGCACCCTACCCCTCCATAACCTAATGTCTAGGGGGGTGTGGAGCGAAAGCTTTAGATTCATCAAAAGTTTCAATCTCCAGTTTTCCACAGATCTCAACGTTTTAATACTGAAAAAATCAATATCTCGAAGATGGGTGTATGTCTGGCTGTGTGACTGAGTGTCACAGTTTCTTAAGGACGTTCTACAGCTAAAACAACTGGATGGAAAAATAATTCAAAATTTAAGCCTGTTATGAGAGGACGATGTGCTGATTAGTTTTTGAGCCAAATCGTGCAAGAGAAAGACACACTCTAAAGGAACCCTCAAATACCGTAATTCTACAATTAATTATGAATTCTTCTTGTCAATTGCTATTGTAATGATCTATTTAATGATCAGAAAGATCAGCATCAGAGTAGTAAATGATTACTGAAATGTTACAGAATAGTTCAGGTAACTTGGTTCCTAGGGCGCACAGCCTGTTGACACTCACATCCGAATTTTTGTTTTAAATCTCATATTAAGGTACAGTGATACCTTGGTATACGTCCGTTTTGGAATAAGTCCAACTTGGTATACGTCCTGTTTGGACATGAAAAATTTTGCTTGGTATACGAGCTTTGTTTGGAATACGACATGCGTGCTACCCTTGTTTACCTCTCATTCAAGGCAAAGCCACGACTACCCACAAGCGTCAGTACGGCAGTTGCTAGCATTCAGTGAACAACCCGCGTGCTACCTGTTGTATATGATTGTTCAATGATGCTTTTGTCCATTGCTGTATGTTCGGGTGTTGATTGCTATGGTCTGCGTCTTTTGAGATGTATGACTGCCAGAGAGAGGGGTGTGGTTTAGAAGGCACGTTGTATGGAGAGTTGGTTAAACATGGTTCAAAATAAACAGCATTTGAAACGTTATTCTGAGTATGTCGCTACTTCAATCTAGAGAACACTACGCTACCCTTGTTTACCTCTCTCGAGACAAAGCCACAACTGCCCACGAGCATCAGTACGCCAGTTGTTAGCATTCAGTGAACAACCCGCGCAATAACTCTGTGAATTTTCAAGTGATTTTGTGTTTTTTTGCGTAAATTTTAATTGATTGTTGAAAAGTATGAAGGTGGCATGCATATCCGGGACATGGCTGCTGCATACCGTATGCCGAAAATGATGGTATCTACGATTGTGAAAAACAAAGACATCATTAAAAAGTAAACTGAGGTTAAATTTTCATTTATTTCATCTAATTGCTTTTGTATTTATGTATTTTAGTATTAAGCAGTGTTTAAATTATTTTATACAACCCCATCAATGTATAATATGCCAATAACAATAGGATTTTTTTTCATGGGAACGGATTAATCATTTTCCCTTTATTTCTTATGAAAAAAATGTGTTTGGTATATGTCCTGTTTGGTAAAAGGCAAAGGATCTGGAACGGATTAGGGACGTATACCAAGGTACCACTGTATAAGCAAATGTAAAAACTTGATTTTTTTCCTTAAACTGATTCTCTAAGCCTGTCTTGAGGATACTGTAATCTAGTATGGCAGAAAATATGTACTCAGAAAAAAAAAAATACTTTCATAAACAACCTTTTGTATTACACCAGGTCAGAATTAGTACAGATAAGATCTTGGGGGGGAAAAAAAAATGTTAAACAAGTCCTAGCTGGAGTCTAAAGTGAAAAAGCTCAGTGAGGGGTAACTAAACTACAGTACAATTCCCACTGGACCAAGAGGTACACCAAGGAAGCACAAGACCCACATAAATTCAAGCTAACATAGCAGCCCATGAAAGTTTCTCTGCCATTCCATCCATCCAGAGCTCATACCGAACCAGAGACCAACCAGCTAAGACAAAGAGCCACATGGCTGCCTAAGCATATTGAATATTTAACTCCTAACAAGATGAACCTCTAAATATTCAGGTGTACTGATATATTTAGGAACCTTCACTTAGTCTCTGGGTTGTTGATGTTACTCTGTGTTGTTGCCTGAGTTATAGGTATAACAAGGGGAAAGTATTTAGCTACAGTGGGAGTCAACCCTGACAGTGATGAGGCTGGTAAGAGTAAACCTACAGGGGTAATATTTGGGACACTCTGTTCAGGTCGACATAATAAAGAGTCAGAAAGTGTGAACAGAATCACTTTAGGATCCCACTGCAATAAAACAAAGCCTTTAGTTGTTTTTTAATAGCCAAAAGGAGTAAAAAAATAAAGTTTGCAAGATGAACTTCAACAGTGAGATTTCCAAAGACCTACAGCTGAGCCATGTTGCTTTTATAGGAAAAATAGTTACAGCTCAATAAGAAAACACTCAAAGTTATTATTTATACTGATAACTTCCAGAGCCCTGGAGGTTGAGTGAAAGTCATATGGCAAGTCAAAAATGAAAAGGCCATTTCTTAAATTAAAATGGAATTACCTATTGCACAAATATAATGGCAAAGGTTTGCATTTTTTCCTTGAATTGTTTTTACAATGAAATAGCTCTGCATAGATAATAAACAAACAGGACATGAGGCAGGTTATTTTCACCATATCACAATGGAATAAGTTGAATAAAAAACAAATCCTCTAAGTTGAGATGAAAATCATTCTCATCAATTTAATAAAACTACATGTTCCTATGTACAAGTCTATTGACAATAATGCAAACAATCTACTTGTGGAATCATCCATAAATTTATACAAACCTCATGTGATATCTGTCAAAGAATTTTGGAAAAATATTTGTGTCAATTAATTTTAGCAAATAATATTAATGAACACCTCTTTTTAAATGGCTACCTTCTGTCTCTGGGTCAATCTGATAGCTGTAGTTAAAGGACAGGGCACATCCACGTTCCGTCACCTGATATGGAAAGAAGCTTTCAAAAAGGTCCACTCCAGCTTCCACACAGTCCAACACCTCATCTGGTCTGCCAATTCCCTGAACGAGCCTTAAACGAAAATAAACTAGTTAATAAAATGTATCATGGCTGCTACCTATTTTTTTTTTTTTTTTTTTACTTCAAAAAGTGATTAATGCTGATCATTGATAATATACACACACACACACACACACACACACACACACACACACACATATATATATATATATATATACATACATACACACACAAAAAATGTTTTCAGATAACTATAAAACAGATGCCAGCTGTATAATCTGCAAAATTTTATAAAAGAAAGAAAACTTTTTTCTTTAGAATGTTGTAAAATGTCTGTTCATCTAAACTCCTGGGACAAAATATACAAATCTGCAGTGCAAGTCACTGAACATACAGTACATAAGTCTGAAGGTGTCTGGTCAGATGTCAATAAATTAGAGGACTGGATGAGAGAAAGATGCTAGACTGAAGAAAAGTAGGTTATAAAAAATATAATTGTTACATAAACTAATAAAGCATTGAATTAATTAGTACACCTGTACACAGAGGACACTGATGGCCTGCATAACAACCAGTAAGAATGTCAAATATGCAAGTACAATGGTTTCTATGGCCAGTTTCTGAAAGAGAACTATCATTATACTGGGTTACGAAAGTCCTAATTAGTGAAAGACAATGTTCATTCATGTTTTAAGTGAATAACTAATAGGACATTCTCAATTGTTATGTTTATTACACAGTGATTATTTCTTGGAGGCTAAAAGTAAGTTAATTGCCTTTTTATATTATGGCTGAAAAATAAAACTAACCAATATCTGTCTATTGATTTCTCTCTATCTATAAGCAGCTTAACTAAAAGAATGAAGCAAGTGACAGTGGATAGTTGCTGGAGGGCCATGCATTAGTTTATCTGGACACGACTTGTCTATATGACTCTTCAATCTGGTTAAATGTAAGAAAAACTTGCATTTTCTTTGCCATCTTCCAAAGCTCATCTAAAATACTCAACTGTTAAATTCTGTACCATATGTTTACAACTCTTCAGAATTGTTAATATACCAGTGATCTAGCAGGTAACGCCGGAGAAGAACAACACTTTAACTTATGGCACCAATGATTCCTATTATCTACAGAAGCAATGCTGTCACTGTTGTGAAACAGGTTCACATTTTCAATATTGTAATAAATATACTACAGTAATGCATTGACAAATCTGCTGGAGCAGGTTGGCGCATGTCACCAATCTGCAAATGATGCCAAAGCAGACCTGCATTGATTAAAATTAGCATTGTTCTGAAACATATTAATATTTACTTCGGAAGTCTTAAGTGTTTCATTCAGAAAGATCAAGATTCCTGGTAGAAGGGACAATGAGATGAGTGAAGAGTTGTAAGGATTTTGAAAATATAAATGAAACAGTTGAGTAAACAAATGATGACAGTCATTCACTGCTGCATTATAAATTAAAAGTACTGAGAAATTTCACATAATAAGAAGCAACATTACTTTGCCATTACACCAAACAAACATTTAAAATTAAACATTTTAAATATTATGTTTAAGAAAGTCTTCCATGTCTAAAAAAATGAAGCAAAACAACACTATATACTTAAATCCATTTAATCCATACCAAGCCACTCTGGGCGGGCTACCAGTCCATGGCCAGGTCCTCTCATACACAATGGACGAAGGAGGAATTCACAATAACCACAACATGCATATTTATTAATACAATGCTATCTACAGTGTGCTTCACTGTCCTGAGTATGCTGTATGCAAATGAAGGACACAGCAGAAGTGACTGACGAAATACGTGAACACCACCATTAGTCAACAGGGTGGACAGAATACTAAAGTGTTCAGGTGAGGAAAAAAGACATGATTGTGTTGTGAATAAAAAAAAAGAAAAGTCGTCAAATCTCAAGGAAAATGCAAAGCAAAATGTTTACTATTTTCTGTTTTTTAGTGTTGTCTAACAGTGGTTTGGCTTTCACTACTGCAACTGGGGGCAAAGTAGGTCACGTGGGGAGGGGATCTAGGGAGGTTTTTTTTAGTATATCTGTTGTTCCAGAGGTAAGTAGTGTGAGTGGAATAACCCCCTTGGTGAAACAAGCACGAGTGTAAAAAAGTGTACGGTGAAACAAGCATGACAGTAGGCAGGACCTGATGGTGGGGGGTCAGGGTTTTAGTACATAAAAACAGCTTTTTTTTCCGCCTTGTGTGCTTGTGACCCACTGATGGCCACTCATTACCCAGCAAAAGCAACCCAGAACCTAGTGGTTGAGAAATACTGACATAGGGTATCAGCACATATGTATATCCACTTCAAGCACTGTTTTGCATATATATTCACATCTGTGAACTTTAAACAGGAGCAACATATGACTAGCTAAACATAGCATAAACAAATGTAAATTGTAAACATTTGATAAATATAATATATACTCAAATTTCATATCAATCCTACTGATTACCGATTTCAATTCAAAACATTCTGTTTTGCAATGACCATCAACAAAAACGAAGTCACTAAGCAAAGGGGGGAAAAAAAAGTGATCTAATGCAGGAATGTTATACTCATTTACAACGGTGTATAGCATGTTCCAGAGTAAGCAACTCAAGTGACCTAATAATTTATTTTTTATTATTTTTTACTGATGCCTTTATCAAAGGCAAATTATAACATCTAAGATACAATTAGCTACATTTCTTTTGGTTTTCCAATTGGAGCATGGGAAGGTGAAGTGATGTGCTAATGGTCACACTCTGTCAGTAGAGTATTTGAAATATTAACCTTATGGGGTAACACACTAAAAATATTGTGTACAGAAAATCACTTAGTCACACTGTACTTCTGATACATCCAATTAACTAACAGGACTATAACTGACGCTCCATTGTCTTATGAAATTTCTTGAGTGATGCCAGGTAACAGCACTAGTTTTAATTAAATGTTAAACACAGCAATTTAGGTACAATATAATACAATTTAACTTTCATTAGTTAGATCACTGCCAGACATATTGCACATAAGCAAAATAGCACATTAGGCAAGAATTAATACATAAAACTGACCATGTATTTTCTCTCAGAATATGACTATGGCTTTATTAGGGATAAATTTGCCATTTTATGAGACATAACATTTCCACCATACTTACGTATTAGGATTTACAATTTTTAAAAAATTTCTCTTACCATCACCATTTAAATCTGTATTGACTGTATTGCATCTACAATTTCAGGATTAAGTCAGATGTTTATGCTCCCTGCAGACGTTTCATTTATAAATCATAAGCTCATCTTTCAAAATCCATGACTGTTTAGATATTGGCATAGTGAAGTTAAAAATAGCATGTCTCATAGAAGAAGAAAAATAAAAAAGACACATTTACTGTCCTCAATATATTAAATACAATCACAGAGACTATTACCTGGGTTTGTCATCTGGTAGTTCTGCCATAACTGCTGAAATCAGTTTTGACCGGAGCTCTTTGGACATGGTATGCTTTTGAAAGCCATCAAGAACAAAGCCTGCAACTGGGCGCTTGGCTGTTTCCTGTGCTGATCGCACTCTCTCCTCCAGATCATCAGCCCCTTCTACCACTCCAAACACCTGGGCATTTTTAAGGTTCTATAGGGAGTGCCCACCAAAAAAAGAAAAAAAATATTTAGTTTAAATATTGCAAGCAAGATTTAATCAGGCAATACAAGGATGGATGTTTATTACATATAAATAGTGGGAATAACACCTAGAAAGGAATCAGGAAACAAAAAAAGGGCAATGAACTGTCCCCTTTTGTTTATATACAGAAATAACCAAGATAACCACACCACCTCTCCAAAAATATTTGCAACTAATTGCAATAGGCATTTTAATTAAATATTGTCGCAATCTATATATTGTTTAATTACACTGAACACACTTGAGAAATGTGATGAATAGTGTACTTGAAAGCATAATTCAACTAAGTGCAAGGACCAGTATACCTCCCTCAATAGGAAACTGGAGACCCAGGACATACTCAAAAAGGTAACAAGAAGGTCCTAGAGGTCTACTAGATTGTGAAGAGTGGATGATAGAGATTTCATCCAATATGTATTTGCATCCAATGTGAACGGAGACTTAAATTTTGTTTTAAATCTAGACTTGAATAGGTCTTGAGCTACAAGATCTAGAATACGCAAAGGCCAATAAGATCTTAGCCTAACAAATCCACAAACAAGAAGTCTGCAAAGCAACAACAGTGATTACCAACACAGACAGAGATAAAATCACTGACCATAAAAATATAACTCACACATTTAGAGAGTACTACAATTCCTTATATTCTACTCATTTTAAAGAAGATAAGACACAAACTGAGGAATTTTTTTGATTCATTACAGATACCACAGCTGGGTTGTCTTAGTGCAGTGGAACTGGATAAACCTTTCACACTCTCAGAATTACTATATGCCATAAATCCACTTCAAGTAGGAAAGCAGCAGGCCCTGATGGCTACCCAGTGGAATTTTATTAAAAAAAAAAAAAAAAATTTGAAATAAAAAGGTAGCTCCACTATTATTAGCAACGTTTATAGAAGCTGGAGACAACAAAATTAAAAAAATAAAATTGTCCTTTTTCCAGTGAACTCTCCAGCATACAATATTAGACTGGACACCTTCCCATTTATGTTAACAGATCAGTTTAAATATGTAGGGGTAGACATCTCAGATAAATATAACGCTCTTTTTCAAAAACAAATTTGCTGTCTACATGGAAAAAATTAAACAAGACATGAATAGATGGTCTTTCCTCCATCTCACATTAGCACAGAGAATCAACACTGTCAAGACGAACATCCTTCCCAAGCTTCTTTTTCTATTTCAAAGCATCCCTATATACATTAACAACTCATTTTTTATGAAATTAGATTCAATCATTATTTCATTTATTTGGAATTTGAAACATCCACGTTTCCAAAGGGTGACTCTAGACTGACCTAAAGCAGAAGGGGGCATGGCACTACCTAACTTTCAATTTTATTACTCTGCAGCATATATATATATATAGGGCATAAAGACCTGCACATTGACACAAATCAATGAATATACACAAGACTGGTCTGCAACAGAATTAAATTCTTGCAGTACTTCTTTATATTTCCTGGTCTGTATCCAAGTAAATACAAATCATCATCAATACACCAATGTAGGAAGCACTTTAAGACAAAGAAGCTCTTATCTGTTGCACTCTTATATGTTTTCTCAAACATTTGCAGTACTCTGTTTGGAAACTGTCCAGGATTAAAACGCTTAGAGGTCTGTACATAATAACATCTTTACCTCACTCTGGCTATTAGACTACTTTTAAAATGAATATCATTCTAAAGTTTTCTTTCTCAGATTTTCAATATTTATATAAGCAATCCCTTTTTTTAAAAAATAGATACAATTCTAATGTTATTTAGAATATACACACTCCTTTTTCTGTTCACTGCTCTGTGTGCTCCAGGCCTTACTGGTTATAATGTACTAGTAATCTGTTGGTGCATATTTACTCAACAAAGGATATCAATACAGGAAACAATCTGAGGCACAGAAGGTATTCCTGACTAGACCAACAAACAATCATCTTCTTAAAATTAGGAAGTATTTAATTCATGGAAGTCATAAGGTACTCAGACCTTTAGGTATCTCTATTTTGACAATATGGGTGCATCTTAAAAAATTACTCTGCATCAAAAGTAATTCACTAGTATCACACTAGTTTTTCTATGTACAAGTCAGAAAATGTCTTAAGGAACCTGACAGACTTTCCCAATTCTCCTTGATTATCTATGCTTGAAACAAAACTTTACAGTAATGAGGAAAGCTGGCAGCATTGCTAGGCTCTTTAAACGTAATAAATTTGAATTCAGTCAGTCATTCACAATATACTTCTTGAATATGCCCAAAGCATGGTATAATTCAGCTATTACAGCTATGATAACTAAAAATCTATCTCAACCCAGGGACAGGATCTAAATTGTGAATCATGCCAACAGGCACCAGCCTCACTAGGTTATATGCCTTGGGGATGTCCCAAATTCAGACCATTCTAGGGAAAAATACTTGCTTATCTGTCAGATAACGTTGAATTTACAATTACTCTAATGTCTTATGTGAAACTAGAAAAAAACATTTTTCTTTAAAAAGGATCAGTCTACAGCTTCCTTAGTACTTGGCAAGAATGAATTAATGCTGTTCTGAAATAAGCTTACCCTGTACCTGTAACTTTTTTTTAAACATTCAATTGTGAAAAAAGAAGTCTGACTGTGCTTACCGGCGATTCCTTCTGCAATTTCAAACACTCATCTAAGAAAACTATAGTGCGATCCACAGACTTTCTGACTCGTTTCCAGGAGGTGTGCTGCCCTGATGTATCTCCATCAGCCATACTCTGGAACCAGTCTGGCTTCACTGCTTCCTGGAGTGCCATGAATTTTGAGGGAGTCATCTCAATTCGACCTCCACTACCCCACACTGAGACGGTCTGTAACGGCAAATTATAACATAGGCATTTTAAAGAAAAACAAAACATTATAATCTACAGAAAGAAAAACATTTTGACTTAATGTCTTTAGTGAAATAATTTGAGAGCATGCATCACAATGCATTTCACAAGGGTGACATGTAACTTTTGTTGCAAAATTATATCGAATTATTTATTTTAAGTACAAGTGCATTATATTGTATGCTTTGTGGTTCTCTACTGCTTCAGTTGCCTGTTCAAAAAAGGCTAATTGACAAGTCTGGTAAATCTTGCTCTTGCAAGTAAATTCTGATTGCTACTTAAAATATTATTTTCAAATAAACAGTACTGGACTTTGAGATTACATAATATTTCTGCAAATGATAGTTATTGCTCAGTAATTAATGAGGCTCATTTTGGCCCTCTTCTTGTTAACTAGATACAGGTACTTCTCTAACCTGAAGTGATCACTGGAACTCGCTTACCTAAGTTTCATACAGTACAGTAAATAACATCTTTCATTACTTTGCATGCTGCTGGTAAAATTCCATCAGATTCATGGATTTCATTAGGTGTTGAATAGTGCCTGAAATAGGACTATTTTAAAATCTTTATAACATTTCATATTTTCTTTCTTGTGTTAAATATTTATTTAGCTTACTTACTATTCCCTGCTCCTTTTCAAAGATTCATTTTATTTATGTTTGCAGCTTACATTGCAGTTATTTAGCTGGTCTTATTTAACCTTTATGGTGCCTTTGTATCCCTAGCTGCAGAATTTAGTATTCCTCTTGGTCCTCATTTATTTATTATTATTTTTTTTTAACTTCTATTTTCTGTAGAGTGATTGTTTTTTAATACACTATTGGTCAAAAGTTTTAGAACACCTCAGTTTTTTCAGTTTTTATGGAAATGCATACAGTTTAATGTCCCAATGCTTCATGAAATCAAGGCATAGAACAAATAAACAATGGCAAATAAAAAAAATAAGTCAAGGAATCATTAAGTGTACAAAATTTTATTAAAATCTTTGATTCATCAAAGTAGTCACCTTTGCTGATAACTGCCAACCTGTAGTAACACTTCTGATTTAGAATTAGTTACTGTGTGCAAGTCACCAACTCTTCCTCCAACAAAAGAGCCCCAGACCATCACACTTGCCTCTCCATGTCTGACAGCTGGTGTCACACACTGAAGAACCATCCTTTCACCAACTCAACGGCGTACAAACACCCTGTGTGATGAAGATTTCATATTATGATTCATTGATACATAAGACTTTCTTCCAGTCCACAGCTGTTATTTCAAGGCCCTATTTTGTCCTTTAAGGAATGACTTTCTTCCTGCCATTCGTCCTGTCAAACCTGCAGCACAAGGTCTCCTCTTCACAGTAGAAACTGAGACTTGTTTTTTCAATTGTTGTTAAGCTGTGCTTGAAGCTGTTATGCTGTGAGGTGTTCTAAAACTTTTTACCAGTAGTGTATATTTATATTAAATGTTTTTATGTTTTAATTTGACCATTAAGTCTATTGCTAATACTTTTATTTTGGTTTTAGAATATATTTATTTTGTAAAAGCATTAAAAATTTTCTAAAATTACAATTTATAATTTATGGTAAAAATATTTCAAATTTTCCCATTCTCAACATATTTCAACAGATTTCCTCATTCACAAAAACTCTGCTCTTCATACATTGCAGGTCTTCATTTTGATGTGCTTTTTTGTTTTTTTCAAATACTGATTTAAGTTTGATCATATTGCGATTTCTGTTGCACAAAGGATCAACGTTTTCACTTGCATACTTCATCTTTATTGTTGAAAAAGGAAACAGCTAAAAAAGCACCACCAAGTGTTAAACTTGAGACAGACATAGTGACTAGTGATTTGCCATGAGCATAATTTCAGGTCATACTCCTACATTGCCGAGGAGATTCCTAGTCAGTATTTAAGGCTGAAATCTCCCATAATCATCAGATATTTTTCATTGCATATGCCTTATTAGATTAAATAACAAGCTACCATTTGAAATAAGAATATGGTAGCCTGTAGAAGACGTTTCCAATTCATCTACGGATTACTTCCTTATTAAAGTTATTCATGGTCACGTAACATTTTATGGCTTCTAATTTACATGTTTATTATGTGTGGTACTTTAAAATATCTGAAATAAACACAAGCCACTATAGTAATGCAATAAATGACACCATCAATAATAATAACTAAAGAAAACAATCTATATATTAATATTAAAGAATTTAAAAATACTTTTAGATATGTGTTGTTTTTTTCTTTAAAAGAAATGCCAAAGTGGTTAACTAATCAACCCAATGTAAAGCAGAAACTATCCATTAGTACAGAATATGGTACCTGGCAGATGTAGACATTTAATATTGGCTTCACTGATGTTCAAATCAATTTTAATTGCTAAAAATAGAGACATTTTGAAATATTTTTTATTTCCTGTAATGGCTGCTACTTTAATTTAATATACATGTACATCAAATTATTTCATTTAAGCATTGATGCAGGCTGCATTAATCAATTAATTACCTGAAGATTCTCTCTCTAACCCCC
>JANRMT010028174.1:94832160-94862105 GCA_026402145.1 Polypterus bichir lapradei
TCTATCTATCTATCTATCTATCTATCTATCTATCTATCTATCTATCTGTTTGTCTGTCTGTCTGTATATTAATAGATTTAATTATTTGTTCTGTGAGTCCATATTTGTGTTTTTTTATGTATCTGCTGCTGTATGCATCTGAATTTCCTTTTTGGATTAATAAAGTTTTTGTAATCTAATAAGTGGCACAGAGTATCCAGGCAGCATGCACTAAAAGCAAGAACTGGTTTTGAAAAGGGGGTCAGTTCATCACTGGTTACACTCATACACACAATCACACTCATACAGGAAAACATACATGTCTGGAGACGTGGGTGGAAAATACATAATGAAATTAAAGAAAATCCACCTTCCTAAATGTACATCTATCATAATACTTCTGTTTTACAACAGAGCCACAAGATTTTGTAAAATGAGACACGATATTTTTTAAAAAGTTGAATAAATTGTCATCTAATCTAATCTGTGTTTTAATTTAGCATTTCTCAGTGGAATATTGGTTAGCAGTGCTGTCTCATAGCTCCAAAAGGCAAGTCTGTCGATGCTTATTGGGTCAGGATTTGAATGGGTTTCTCTCCTAGTACTCTGGTTTTACTTCCACATCCTAAACACTTGTATGTTAGACTGATGCTTCTTCTTTCTAGAAGCTATCCTGTGGCGATGCAGGGTCCGCTGTCCAGCACACACATCTCCACTTGGAACAGTCAAGAGTGTCCTCTGGAGCAATGTTAGACTGATTCACAAGTCTAAATTGGCTCTTAGTGAGTGATTGTGTGTTTGTGTGTGTCTGAAGATGGACTGAATTACACTGGCACCCCATTAAGGTCAGTCCCACGTAGAGAGGCTCCAACCCTGAACTGCACAGAGCAGATAAAAATAATACACTTTTTCACACCACAAAATCTGGGAATCATATTGCAAGCTCTGTTCTTCACTGGTGTTCAAACCTGTGTAAAATCTTGTGGTATCATTTGATTTTAAGTGATCCTTTTAGTGCTATCTGGCATATGTTTAAAAATGCTTAATTATTCTACAGGCTTGGCAATATTATTGGTTTTTGTTTTTCTAAAATCTATTTAAGGGAGCAGGAAGGGTAATTGGTTGAATAGAACAGAAACAAATAAGTAAGACAATCTCATTTTATTAAGTTTTGTAGAAAATCACAGTAATGTTTCCTTCCCACAAACCAGCACTGGTGACCTAATTCATTACAAGGGCCCTCACAGTGTAGGTTCCTCCGACTCTTTTGCTTTTAATGTATCTTCTTATATAATACGCTACAGTGGTTGTCCGTTTATCTGTCCAGGATTTTAAATCACCTGTAGTTCGCAAACCGTTGACATGAAATTTGGTACATATATACTACGTAAACTCTACTGTCCCCTTTCGGGGTGATAATTTTTATTACTCTTTTTATTTTTATTTTATTTTCTTGTAGAATCAATTCTTGGCAGCGGGCAGCAGGGCAGCCATGTAGCACATGCGTACAGGTGCCATTCTCATCCCTACCACCTTCGCTGTCACTCCCTCTACCTCTTCATACCTAAGTTCCAGCTTAAGTGAAAAATTAAGAAAAACGTACTAAGTAATTGCAAAACAAAAACTGACTTAATCAGTTTTAACAGGAAAAGATGCCAACGGAAGAAGAGAAGAAGCGGTCACTAGGGTGGAGAAAACAAGAGCTTCTCAGGAAGCAGCAAGTGCATAAACCTCTGAGCAAACGAATGATAAACGTACAGAGAAAGATGATGAGAACTATAAGTTAAGTGTATTCACTGCACGTTACAGGCAGTCCGCCTTTACTGGTTTGCTTAATATTTAATGTAGGCATGTTTATTTAGGTTGACAGGGTACTGGTGATGTTTTGAAGTAAAGAGGCCGAGCTGTTCTTATAATACTTGATGATCTCTTGGACCTTTTGTATAACTTTATAAAATTGTCCTCAAACCATCTAAAGTAGGTTGCGAGTGGAACAATGGGACCAACAGAGAAAAAAAAAAAAAAAATCACAGATGTGGATGACAAAACTTTTTGAGCCTTCTGTATCAGAATTGTTGGGAGGCTAATAAAGGTCTCTTTAGCACATTTTTAATTTTGGATCTGAAAAATATTATGTCTTGGGAGGGTTTTTTTATGTATTGTTTCATTGTTTGAAATATCATCAACGGAGTCTTTTCCAACATTATCCAAAATGAATGGGGACCTGCAAGGGAAACTTCTTAATTATAGTCATTATGAAGCAATCACCATGTAACTTAAAATATCGTTTCATATGCTCACCCATGTGTGGCGCAGTGGTAGCGCTACTGCCTCGCAGTTAGGAGACCTGGGTTTGCTTCCCGGGTCCACCCTGTGTGGAGTTTGCATGTTCTCCCCGTATCTGCATGGGTTTGCTCCGGTCTCCTCCCACAGTCCAAAGACATGCAGGTTAAGTGCATTGGCGATCCTAAATTGCCCCTAGTGTGTGTGTATGTGTGCACCCTACGGGCCCGGGGTTTGTTTCCTGCCTTGCGCCCTGGGATTGGCTCCAGCAGTTAGGATATGGTGGGTTGGATGGATGGATGCTCGCCCATTGTGTCTTCACAGTCATATAGCATTCTTGTTACCTTTAATTATATGTCATAATGGTTTTCAGAATTTATCTTCAAGTACAGTAGTTGGAGATCCTGCGGTGGGTTGGCGCCCTGCCCGGGATTGATTCCTGCCTTGCGCCCTGTGTTGGCTGGGATTGGCTCCTGTGGTTAGGATTCAACGGGTTGGAAAATGGATGGATAGTTGGAGATCATTGCACTCCTGTATTGTGAAAATATTCTATTGAAATGTTCCTTTGTAAACTTGTTAATTTACATTTTACTAATTTAGTGTTGGGCGATACAGTGGTGCTAGTGCCTTCATATCCAATCCAGGGTTAGTTCCTGCGCCCAATTTTTTTTAAACATTTCCTGGTTTGATTTCTTCGATTTTATTTTACCCCACGTATCCGTTGTTTGCCTAAGCGGCATCTATAAAATTAATTGTGTTTTACATAACACGGATGTTGTAGAATCAACTCTTGTTGTTTTACTTTTGAAGACACACTAGATAGTGATTTTCTGGCAGAAAGCGGAGAAGGTCCTCGCTGCGGGTTTGGAAAGCAAACAGGAAAGACGCTAGCGGTCACTATAGCAACGTAACCCGTTTCAAATGGTGCATGGGAATTGAAGTTTGGTACAGCTGTTAATGCTGCGCGGAAATGTTATTGTTTTTATTTATAAGAACTACGAAACCCATCATCCCTTTCGGTGTGAACCAACGACTGTTTACAGAGTTTTCCTTCTCATTGTCATCACTTTACCTGTTTCAAAGGTTTATTTAAAAATGTATTCAAGTTTATGGAAATAATTGTTTTTTTCCACTGCCACAAGTCCTAAGAGGAAATAATGTTTGTGGACAACGTAGTTAGGTCGCCCTCCTTAGCCGGTGGAGAGCTTTACCGCTGGAAGAGGCGGACGCCGAGCACTTTTGGCAAAACGAAGGTACGAAGTTTATGTGTGACATTGTGTCGGTAAGCAGTTGCTTGTTGGGGGGGTGCTTTGGACTTTCAGATGAGGTGATTTAAACTTTACGGGTCGTTTGATGTCTATCCTGTAAATAATTCGCGCTACCAGGCTTCGGAGTTGACAAATTATGAACTGCATTCTTACAGCAGCGACGTCGAGAAACCATAGTTTCCTCATGCTGTGGAAGGATGCATTTTGCGTTCAGTCAGCCATGCGGTTATTTCCAAACCCGTTTCGTCCTGAACAGGGTCGCGGGGGACTGTTGGAGGGTATCCAATATAACACAGGGCGCAAGGTAGGGAACAATCCCTGGAGAAGGCGCCAGTCCATCGCATGGCACAAATACACACACCCATCCCCATCCCAGTTACACACTAGATCCAGTTTAGTATCGCCAGTTGACGTAACCAGCGTGCCTTTGGACTGTGGGAGGAAACCGGAGAAAACCCATCCAGACACCGCGTTTCCCTGTCCATCTTCATTAACTGCTAACGAAACAGTAAACGCGACGCAGTGGCCCGTTGGAGGAAATTAGAACGAATGTACATACATAAATGCTATGCCTGTGCACGTGGCATAAAATGACAGCATCATATTACAGAAGATGTTTTTGTAAAGACTTTTGTTGCACATACATTTAAAATCATAGCTTGTGTAAATTGTTTCCAGGATTTTTTTAAAAGAAATATGTAGATAGACAACATGTTAGTAAAACACACAAACAACTACTTCCCAAGCCAAAGCACCCATCAGTTTCTTGTACGTAACTTACGAATTTATAAGAAAATTTCAGTAGTGCAGTATTATTTCAAGCATTGGCTGAACCACATTAACGTTAACCATTTGGCTGTTATTATTTTTTAATCATATTGTAAAGTTATGTAAGCATGTATGGGTTAAATTATAGGAGAAAATGTTCATTTCTGTATAATGGAATGAAAAAATATCTAAATTCAGACTTGCAATGCTCATTACCCTGTTAAGTTGTAATGTGCTAGAAAATAGTATTTATAAGCATACAAGATCTGTGAGGTTATGTGAGAGGAAGCAAGATTGTTATCGTTTTAATTTGGTCCTGTGTGCTAGTAGCTGCAGAGAATACAACTCTTTTGAAACAGAAATCTACCTCCATGGGGTCTTTTTAATTCTTAAACAGGATTCCATCCACCTTAGAATAGACACCCTGTTATATTTTGTGCCAGAAGTGGGATTAGAACACCTCCCCGCCCCCCCCCAAGACAGTAATGTAAAGTTATGTTGTCACTTAATGGTTACATTAGAGGAGTAAAAAAGAGTTGAAAAAAAAAATCTAGATTCAGACTTGCAAAGCTTGTTACCATGTTAAGTTGTATTGTGTAGGAAACTAGTGTTTATAAAGTTGAGCATTCAAGATCTGAGAGGAAGCAAGACTGTTAATGTTTTGATTCGGACCTGCCATGCGCTGGCAGCTGCAGAGAGCACAGCTCTTTTAAGCAGAAATCTTTCACCATCCAGCCATTTATTCTTTTGAAGGATTCCATCCACCTTAGAAATTATACACTTATACAGCATTATCTGTAACACAGTGACAAAGCTTATTAGTGGGAGGGATAGGTAACAGTCGTCTCCAATTTGTGTGTCCCTCTTGCAGGCAGGATCAGTTTTGGTCACGTTTATGGGACCCTCTTTTAAGCAGAGTCTCCACAATGCCCTATCCGCTGGCTCTGCTTCTGCTGTAACAGGACACATGACAGCAACATCCTATTTAAGCAGCATTTTATTGAAGAGAGGAGCTAGTCCTAAATTTATAATATAACTCTATCTTAGGACAGACACATGTATACACTCACATTCATTCATACTGGACATAATTAGATTTCCCATTTATTACAAGATTCATTTTCCAAGTATCTGAAAAATAGTTATATTGAAAACACGTACACCCCACAAAGACAATGACTGAGCTGGGAGCCGAACCTTGGTGCCTGGAGCTGAGAGACAGTGCTAAACACAGCACCACCTTGGTGCCACATAGCATTAACATTAACCTTAAATAAATTTAGCAACTAATGTTTAATGTGTCTTACCTTATCTCATTTGCTAATCCGATTAATCCAATCCAGGGTTGCTGGAGGCAAGAGCATTTTCTAGCAGCACTGGATGAAGGCTCAAAACAGCTCAGGACAGGGCATTGTTAAATCGCAGAGTCCACTCATGCAAACACTCCAACTCAGACAGGGCCATTTTGGAATCACCAATTAACCTAACCTGTACAGTTCTGGGGAATTTGTGAATAAAACCAGAATACCTGAAGGAAAATCCATGCAGACATAGTGAGAAGTCTGAATTGAGTTCGAATGGGCCATGTTCCGTGCCTCTATTGTTGAGGCGGCTGACTGAAACTGTTGCTGTAAGGTGGTCGGTGCCTGTCGTGGCGGAAATCCCCGAACCCGATGGTGGACACTGGCGGTGAGGGGTGCCGTCAAGCTGAAGAAGGAGTCCTATAGGACCCTTTTGTCCTGTGGGACTCTGGAAGAAACTAATAGGTACCGGCAGGCCAAGCAGAATGCGGCTTCGGTGGTTGCTGAGGCAAAAACTCGGGTATGGGAGAAGTTTGAGGAGGCCATGGAGAACAACTTTCGGATGGCTTTAAGGAGATTCTTTTCCACCATCCGGTGTCTCAGGAGGGGGAAGCAGTGCAGTGTCAACACTGTATATGTTGGGGATGGTGCGCTGCTGACCGCGTCTCGGGACATTGTGGGTCGGTGGGGGGGAGTACTTCGAAGACCTCCTCAATCCCACTAGCATGCCTTCCAATGAGGAAGCAGAGCCTGGGAACTCGGAGGTGGGCTCCCACTTCTCTGGGACTGAGGTCACTGAGGTGGTCAAAAAACTCCTTGGTGGCAGGGCCCCGGGGGTGGATGAGATACGCCCGGAGTTCCTCAAGGCTCTGGAGGTTGTAGGACTGTCTTGGTTGACACGCCTCTGCAACATCGCATGGAGATCGGGGACAGTGCCTCTGGATTGGCAGACCGGGGTGGTGGTCCCCCTCTTTAAGAAGGGGGACTGGGGGTTGTGTTCCAACTACAGAGGGATCACACTCCTCAGCCTCCCAGGAAAAGTCTATTCGGGGGTTCTGGAGAGGAGGGTCCGTCGGATAGTCGAACCTTGGATTCAGGAGGAACAGTGTGGTTTTCGTCCTGGTCACGGAACATTGGACCAGCTCTACACCCTTAGCAGAATCCTGGAGGTGCATGGGAGTTTGCCCAACCAGTCTACATGTTTTTTGTTGACTTAGAAAAGGCGTTCGACCGTGTCCCTCGGGGAATCCTGTGGGGGGTGCTCCGGGAGTATGGGGTACCGGGCCCCCTGATAAGGGCTGTTCGGTCCCTGTACAACTGGTGTCAGAGCTTGGTCCGCATTGCCGGCAGTGATTCGAACCCTTTTCCAGTGAGAGTTGGACTCCGCCAGGGTTGCCTTTTGTCACCGATTCTGTTCATAACTTTTATCAACAGAATTTCTAGGCACAGCCAGGGCGTTGAGGGGGTTCGGTTTGGTGGATTCAGGATTGCGTCACTGCTTTTTGCAGATGATAACGTCCTGTATGCTTCATCAGGCCGTGATCGTCAGCTCTCTCTGGATCGGTTCACAGCCGAGTGTGAAGCGGCTGGGATGGGAATCGGCACCTCCAAATCCGAGACCATGGTCCTCGGCCGAAAAAGGGTGGAGTGCCTTCTCAGGGTTGGTGGCGAGATCCTGCCCCAAGTGGAGGAGTACAGGTATCTCGGGTCTTGTTCACGAGTGAGGGAAGAATGGAGCGTGAGATCGACAGTCGGATCGGTGCAGCATCCGCAGTGATACGGGCTCTGCATCAGTCTGTCGTGGTGAAAAAGGAGCTGAGCCATAAGGCAAAGCTCTCAATTTACCAGTCGATGTACGTTCCTACCCTCACCTATGGTCATGAGCTATGGGTAGTGACTGAAAGAACGAGATCGCAAATACAAGCGGCTGAAATGAGTTTCTTCTGCAGGATGTCTGGGCTTTCCCTTAAAGATAGGGTGAGAAGCTCAGTCATCCGGAAGGGGCTCAGAGTAGAGCCGCTGCTCCTCCGCATCGAGAGAAGTAAGATGAGGTGGCTCAGGCATCTGAACAGGATGCCTCCTGGACGCCTCCCTGGTGAGGTGTTCTAGGCACATCTAACTGGGAGGACATGCTGGAGGGACTATGTCTCCTGGCTGGCCTGGGAACGCCTCAGGATTCCCCTGGAAGAGCTAGAAGACGTGGCTGAAGAGAGGGAAGTCTGGGCATCTCTGCTCAAACTGCTGCCCCTGCAACCCAATCTCGGATAAGCAGAAGAGGATGGATGGATGGACATAGTGAGAATGTGCAGATTCCACATGGAAACACAGGGTGTAGGGTTCAAACCCAGGGAACCGGATACACGAGGCAGCAGCTTTACCCACTGTGCTGCCTCTCCTTTTAATTGTAAATGGACATTAGTAGTGAATGTGGACAAGACAGGTGTGAGGTTTTGCCAAAAGAAAGTCTGAAATAAGAGAAATGAGTTGCACTTCACTACTGATACTATAATATGCGCTATACAGATAAAAGTATGTGGGCATCTCTCCAAATTATTGAGTTCAGGTGTTTCAGCCCTCCCGATATTAACAGATGCATAAAATCAAGTACAGAGCCATGCATTTTCTAGTGTCTTCAAACATTGGCAATAGAATGAGCCATACTTAACTGCTCAGTGACTTTAAACATGGCACTGTCATGGGTTGCCATCTTGGCCACAAGTCCATATGTGAAATTTCTGCTCTGTTAGACCTGCACCGGTCAACTGTAAGTGCCATTATTGTGACGAAGAAGCATCTAGGAGCAACAGCAGCTCAGCCACAAAGTGGTAGGCCAAGCAAAGTCACAGAGTGGGGCCACCAAGTGCTGAAGAGCATAGTGTGTAAAACGTCACCTACCCTGTGTTGCGTCACTCAGAGCAGAGTTCCAAACTGCCTGTGGAAGCAACATCAGCACAAGAGTTGTGTGTCAGGAGCTTCATGAAACAGGTTTTGGTGGCCAAGCAGCTGCACACAAGACTAAGATCATTATGCACAACACCAGGTGTCGGCTAGAGTGTTGTCAAGCATGCCACCATTGGACCCTGGAGCAGTGGAAACCTGTTACCTGGAGTGATGATTCACTGTTCACCATCTATCTGTTTGACAGACTAATCTGGGTTTGGCCGATACCAAGAGAAACACTACCTTCTGGACTTTTTAGCTCCTGCTGTAAAGTTTGGTGGATAATGGTCTGGGGCATCACCTTTTGGATGAACTACAACGCCGATTGCAAGCCAGGTTTTGTCATTCAACATTAGTACCTGACCTCACAAACACTCATTTGGCCACTCCAATATCTTGAGGAGAACCATCCCAGAAGAGTATAGTTGTATGGCTTTGGCAATGGGATGGATGTCCATAAATCTTTGGCTATATAGTGTAGGTCCAAAATGTACAGCAGGATGCATGTAGGTAAATTAAGAAGCAACTGAACTATTACATTTTTAGTATGGTTCAATTAAAAGCACAAGAAAACACATCAGATTCAGATGTTTGAAGGTGTATGATATTGTCATTCTAACAAAAGTTGCCTGCATGTGTGGTAGTGTAATATCTGGTTTGTTCTTGACATTGGTTTATGAAAATCATATCTAACAATACATTTTTATTCCATAAACGTTTCTTTAATGTGTTTTTTCATTACATACAGGAGAAATTTGTGAACTACTAACCATAGCAGCATCAGGCAGTAGAGGCTGTGTGATCATATAATCAGTGAAAAGAACAGAGATGCATGTAGTCCCTGTAAAATTCTGTTCCAAGAAATTAGTGCACATTTTACAAATGCCTAAATTCTATTCAAATATTTGCTGTTCAAATAAATAAAAATAGTAATGGGCAGGCTACTGAAGTAGCAGCTGACTTACTTTCTTATTGACAGATTAAAACATAACAGTAGGATAATGCTGTATGATAGGCAAAAAAATAAAGAAAAAATATATATAAACAATGTATTTATTTTGTTTATTTATGTACTTATATTTTGCCCCCATAACAGTGAAACGTCATCCTAAAGTATTTTTACAAGTACAAAGATACAGTGCAATGTATATTTTACATTTGGAGCACTAGCAAGTTAAGTGACATTCTCAGGGTCACATTGTGAAAGTCGGTGTGTAAGCTAAGCATCAGTACTACCAGACACTAAGCACCATTAAGACCCGTGTCTGACGTTAATCTTGTTGGACTCAATATAATCGTGATATCAAATAACAAATATCTGAGAGCAACAGTATTAAAGAATATTACTGAAAAGCAGGAGGACATATTAAATATTCTATTCTGTTCTCTTCATAATATTGTGTTTTATTTTCCTATGGTATGAGTATGTGTTTTTTTTTTCTTCCTCACAGCCTCATTTAACCAATGATGATGTTGAGAACTGGATACAGGTAATGCAAGTTGTTATTTGAGTATTGTAAAACATGGGCAACCTCTTAGTCTCAGCAAGATTTTAGCAACCTAATTAAACTATTTGAAGTTTACCTAATAAACTAATAGATTTTCTGAATTAAGGAGGTTATGTTATTTGTTATACTGTGTTACTTACTGGACCTTTCAAACCTGGCGGGACATGTGCTACAGAAAGAGAGAATAAACACTGCAAAATGGCCACATGTCTAGGAATGCTCAGTGACTTCCTTGTGCCAGGTGAAGCACTGTCACTACAGTTAGAAAAGAAAGTTTTTATGTTTACTTAGTATTTGCATAAGTATGATATGCTGACTTGGAATTTCAATGACTAGTAATAATCTCTGTTAGGCCTGTTTTCCTAGTATAAGACCTTCTTAAAAGAGCCATATGAGAACATCAACCTATCTTTCTGTTAGCAAACCAGTTTAAGTACAATTCATGGTCACAAAGGTTGAAGCCTGACCTGAATATATCAGAAATAAGACAGGAAACAACCCTGGACTGGGTGCCACTCCATTGCAAGTGGACACTTACACACACACACTCATTCTTTATCATGGAGGGCCATTTAGCCTGACAAAAAAACCCACACAGACATGCAGAGGTATCCTTTTTATCAGCTGTTGTCCATTTTCTCCGACAATCACTGGCTTAAGTAATGCAGCATTATGAAGAACAAGAACAAAGTTAATTGTATTATTTGGAAACTGTTTTACATGAATTAATTTTTCAAGGAGGTAACAGCTGTACCTTGCTCTGTATATATGTATTCATACATTTATTTTTCACTTTATAGAAGGTGGAGCGGGCTTCTGAATTTGCTGTGTCTGAAGTATTTTCAGTCAAAAAGCCCTCTACCTATGCAAAGTTACGAAGTCATCAAATGGCTCTGGAGAGCACCGAGCAGCTGCATGATCATGATGATGCCTACTTTGAAGGTATCTATTCTGTCACATAATTAGAAAAGTTTGGTAAACATGAAACCTAATTTTACAGACATCTTCATATTATACCTTGACAGCACGAGATCTGCTGGATAACTGGATGACCTCTAAACTTAGGCTGGATCTTGAAGTTGATGATGAGAATTTGGCCATAAGCTCTAAAGATCACAGTTTAGAGACCGAAAGCCAGCTTCTCACAGAGAAAGCTTCCCCATTCCAACAGTACAATAAATTTGATGGTATGGACATAAAGTATTTTTTGTAATGTATATTAGCTCTTCACGATAGAAAAGAAATATATTCTTAATAAAATAATATTTACATATGTTTGTTTACTACAAAAGGTCCACCTAAGAGATAACATATTATTATTCATAATCTCTATTTTAGGCCAAGATCTTTTTTCCTAATAGTTTTATATGGCTTCTTCTTCTCTGTATGTTATACTGTTCAGCAGCTAAGCATTTGGAGTCAGAGTGAAGTTCACATTCTTGTGATCAGTTTGTTCATTTATGGTTATGTAACGTACAAGCAACTTGCCTTGACCTACTGCATAACTGTAGCATCTGCCGAATGAGATCAGTCTTTCTCCATCTTCATGAGTGTAAAGTTGACAGATGACTACTTTTCTACCAGTAACCTTTATGCATTTATTCCTGTTTAACCTAGATCTGTACAGCCACTTAGAGCATGAGGCAGAGACTGCTACAGTACACAGTTTCTTACAGGAGTTAATGGCAAAGGAAGTGGCAACTTCTGGTATCTTGGATGACCATCGAATGGATAAGGAAGAAAAGCCAAAGAAAGATCCTCGCTTGATAATGGAACTGAGGCATCAGCAGGTTAAGTAAAAATCAGACCTTATCAAGTGCAATATAGTGAAAAATCAAGCTTTTTCAATCAAAGAAACTGTTGTTGCAATGATGCTGAGTTTATTCTGGATTGCACTTTTAATCAGACAGATTAAAATATATTTTATTCCTGTAAATTATGCAGGTTATGTTACTGATTTAATTAAAAGACCTAACTAAAACCAGCAGTATTTTACTCAACATATCTAGTCATTCAGTCCTTCCTGCTGGTGTTAAAACATCTTTACTACAAAGTCCTGAGGCCCAGATCAGGCAAGTTCATTTTGGGGATTCTTTTATTATCAAATTTACCCTCCAAGGTTCTACTTTAGTCGCACTATCTTCTTAGTTTATGTGTGTAGTAATACCAAGATCAAGATATCTAGCAGCACAGTACTTTCAGACAATGTTCCAAACATTAAAGTTACTACATTTTTGTTATGCTGACATATTTTTTGAATTGAAATGTTGCAAATGTTAGTTTCTTTGGTAGCTATTCAAATTTGATTGTGTTGCAATTAGTCCTTTTTATTTTTTAAATCTTGTGTAGGTGAAGGAAAGCCGACAAAGACGACAGGCTGAGCTTGAGCAGCAACGTCGAGAGAAACTCTTGAAAAAAGAAGCACATGCAGAGGCTCAGCGTTTGTTGCAGGAGGAAGAGCGCCTGAAGCAGCTGGCAGCACGCAAACAGGAGGAGGATATCCAGAGAGAAGTGGTACGGCTTCGTAAAGAGATGGCTGAACAGAGGAGGATTATGGAGAAGGCCAAACAGCAGTATGTACTTTCAAAGTGTTCTTGAGTTGCAAAGAGCAACACAGCTTTCATTTCTGATTTTTTTTTATTTTATTGTTTCTCCCGACTAACAATTTGACCTAGTGCTAAATGTCTTTTTAGGTTTGAAAAGCATCAACTGCAGCTGTTATGTCTGTCTTGTGGTGTGTTCAAATGAAACTACTCAGCCCCCAGTGAAGTGATTTTGTTGAAAATATGTACAGGTGCCGGTCATAAAATTAGAATATCATGACAAAGTTGATTTATTTCAGTAATTCCATTCAAAAAGTGAAACTTGTATATTAGATTCATTCATTACACACAGACTGATGTATTTCAAATGTTTATTTTTTTTAATTTTGATGATTATAACTGACAACTAATGAAAGTCCCAAATTCAGTATCTCGGAAAATTAGAATATTGTGAAAAGACACCTGGTGCCACACTCTAATCAGCTAATTAACTCAAAACACCTGCAAAAGCCTTTAAATGGTCTCTCAGTCTAGTTCTGTAGGCTACACAATCATGGGGAAGACTGCTGACTTGACAGTTGTCCAAAAGACGATCATTGACACCTTGCACAAGGAGGGCAAGACACAAAAGGTCATTGTTAAAGAGGCTGGCTGTTCACAGAGCTCTGTGTCCAAGCACATTAATAGAGAGGCGAAGGGAAGGACAAGATGTGGTAGAAAAAAGTGTACAAGCAATAGGGATAACCGCACCTTGGAGAGGATTGTGAAACAAAACCCATTCAAAACTGTGGGAGAGATTCACAAAGAGTGGACTGCAGCTGGAGTCAGTGCTTCAAGAACCACCACGCACAGACATGGGTTTAAGCTGTCACATTTCTTGTGTCAAGCCACTCTTGAACAAGAGACAGCGTCAGAAGCGGCTTGACTGGACTGCTGCTGAGTGGTCCAAAGTTATGTTCTCTGATGAAAGTAAATTTTGCATTTCCTTTGGAAATCAAGGTCCCAGAGTCTGGAGGAAGAGAGGAGAGGCACAGAATCCACGTTGCTTGAGGTCCAGTGTAAAGTTTCCACAGTCAGTGATGGTTTGGGGTGCCATGTCATCTGCTGGTGTTGGTCCATTGTGTTTTCTGAGATCCAAGGTCAACGCAGCCATCTACCAGGAAGTTTTAGAGCACTTCATGCTTTCTGCTGCTGACGAACTTTATGGAGATGCAGATTTCATTTTCCAACAGGACCTGGCAACTGCACAAAGTGCCAAAACTACCTGTACCTGGTTTAAGGACCATGGTATCCCTGTTCTTGATTGGCCAGCAAACTCGCCTGACCTTAACCCCATAGAAAATCTATGTGGTGTTGTGAAGAGGAAGATGCAATACGCCAGACCCAACAATTCAGAAGCAACATGGGCTCTCATAACACCTGAGCAGTGCCACAGACTGATCGACTCCATGCCACGCCGCATTGCTGCAGTAATCCAGGCCAAAGGAGCCCCAACTAAATATTGAGTGCTGTACATGCTTATACTTTTCATGTTCATACCTTTCAGTTAGCCAACATTTCTAAAAATCCTTTTTTTGCATTGGTCTTAATTGATATTATAATTTTCTGAGATACTGAATTTGGGACTTTCACTAGTTGTCAGTTATTATCATCAAAATTAAAAGAAATAAACATTTGAAATACATCAGTCTGTGTGTAATGAATGAATCTAATATACAAGTTTCACTTTTTGAATGGAATTACTGAAATAAATCAACTTTGTCATGATATTCTAATTTTATGACCAGCACCTGTACACTTATTCTTTAGGGAAATTTGTCAGGACCAGTTTAATTTTCATTGAGGTATATTGAATAGAGAATGCTGTACACAATTTGATATCTCCCATTGAAAAGCATTGTTGAATTTCCAAACTCTTCTATCTTAACTTGGAAACACATTCTGTGACTCCAATTATGGGTTAGCTTACTGTTTCAAATTTGCCTTTGAAATGGGTCACTTCAACTTGTGTATTTTGTATATTTTACTCATCCTACCACCACTGTTGACCAAGTACCCAATACTGAGGGGTACGGGACGGGGTAGGGTTAGATGTAGGCGACGTTGAATTTCTGAATGCTACTATATACGAAAAGTATGATGTTAAATGAGTAAGTATTCAATTGGGTAGTAAAAATATTGTTTTTTTATTTATCACCATAAAAGTTAAACTCTCCTCAACTCTAGCAGAATGCAAGGGTAGATTTTGTTATGCTAACATCTGGCATCTGCTTCCACCTGACCCATAGAATGCAAAGCTGCTTCCACACCAGATCACTTTTCATCCTGCTTTGAGGTAAGTTAATTGTAAAAGTTAAAAAAACTCACTTAAGTAGAAATCAGTGTTAAAGGAAAGGAATTATGTAAGCGGTCCTCTGTAAGCATTGAGTAAACAAACACGTTCTCAGTATTTACGTTGCACTTAGACCATCCTCAGTGCTGCATTACCTGCACATTATAAAGATTCAGTGTTTCTTTAACACTACAGATTTCTCTCCCACTACAGGTGGGACCGTAAAATATTTTGTTATAATGGAAATTTCGTTATAACAAATGTGGGAAAAACACATATACTATTCTGACCAGGGTTGGCGGCAATTCGCCACCTCTAAAGGCAGTGGCGCAATGACAGCTCCATAGCCCCTCTGCTGCATCTGGTAAACTTTAAACCCAGGGCCAGGTAATTGATTGTCCTCTGCAGGATCAGGCTTACCACCTAATGTGCTTGTCACATGATGTTCAGAACATTTAACACCGGACTTTGACCTGCTCTTCCTTCCTCACATTTTCCTGGTCTGCCACAGCGGTGAATTTGAGCCGCTGGTGTTGTTCTAATCTAAGATGGGAGGTAAAACAGGACAATAGGAGCCGCAACATGGGCTATCTCGTGTATTTGAGTGCTGAAGTAATGGCTTTGATTTTGAATGAACTCTTGAGGCTGTACTTGCCTTCTTTATACAGTAATAAAATACTTGCATTTTCTGTTTCTCACTTTTTTGTTCCTTGCAAAGAAAACTCTGAGAAGCGCTATGAAACTCGATCAGTACAGTATCCGCACATGACACAACAACTCACACAGACACTCAGTGGAGCACAGACTCAGAATTCAGCTATACCTATATAATATCATGCCTACACTCTTGCCGTGACCATAAATTTCACAACAGACTGTCTCTGCTGCATTAAGTATTTTTTGCATCACATTATCTTTGGTGGCCATTTTTGGTCAAAAAACATTGGTTATACTGAAATTTATATTTCGTGAAAACAAAATCTTTAAACATGATGTATGAACATTTATCTGGACCAACAAAAAGTATTTGTTATTCTGAAAATTTCTTTCTTCAGTATTTGCCATAATGGGATTTGACTTGTTTAATGTATTAGCAAAGCTCCACACTTCCTGTCCGTCATGGTCTGAAGTAGAATAGAGATTTTAAATCATTTCAAGTTTTTTTTAAAAATGTCATGTTTAAGAAATGTGAACTATGATTAGTTACCTTCCACAATCAACAACTAATAACAGAACATCAATCAAAGCCATTTTTACATCAACTAAATTGGAATCTGCTGTGTATGAAAGCATTTGCGCAACCTCAAGCCTATTTGGGCTACGTTTTTTAATTACATGATAATGCTGTTATACAGCATGAATTTAATGTAGTTTATTAATGCATGTAATAGCATTGTACTATTGCTGTTGTTTTTGAATATGACTCATTGTTGCAAAAGCTTTTAATAAACAAAAATTCAGACGTGAGTGTCAGTAGGCTTTGTGCCCTAGGAACCAAATTACCCAAACCTATTTATAAAATTTCAGTAATTATTTACTGCTCTGATGCTGATCTTTCTGATCATAAAATAGGTCATTACGATAGCAACTGATGAGAAGAATTCATAATTAATTGCAGAATTACGGTATGAGAGTTCCTCTAGAGTATGTCTATCACTTGCACGATTTGGCTCAAAAACATCAGCACATCATCATCTCATAACAGGCTTAAGTTTTACATACATACATACATACACACAAACAGACAGACACTTACCCATAACATTAATCATATTCGCCCCTCCCTCACTCCCCACACCACTGCTATCCTTGTTCATAGCCTTGTCACTTCTCATCTGGATTATTGCAATTCCCTTTTCTTTGGTCTTTCTTGCAAATCTCTTAATAAGCTTCAACTGGTCCAGAATTCAGCAGCCTGCATAATTACTAGAACCCTCTCTATTCACCATATCACTCCCGTTTTGCAGCAGCTTCATTGGCTTCCAGTTCAGTTCTGAATTCAATTCAAACTTCTTCTACTAACTTTTAAGGCTTTACAAATCCTTGCCCCTCCATATCTGTCCGACCTCCTCCATGTTGCCATTCCCTCCCGTACCCTTAGATCCTCTTCCTTCATGCACTTGACTGTCCCCTTCGTCCGTCTTACCACTATGAAGAGCAGAGCATTCAGTTGCTCTGCTCCCCAGCTTTGGAACTCACTACCACCTGAGCTTAGAAATATTAACTCATTTTCACTTTTCAAATCTAAACTTAAAACTCATTTGTTTAAGACTGCTTATTCTCTTCGATTACAATCGCTCTGTCTGATATTAACTTTTGTATTTTACTTTTGTTTATAATCTGTGTTTTGTCTATTGTTCGGTGTCCTTGAGTGTTTAGAAAGGCGCCTACAAATAAATAAAATGTATTATTATTATTATTATTATAGACGATAGGTTATGTTGGGGGAGGGCGCAAAGTAAAAATGTGATAACTGACTCATTAATGAAGTAACTACAATTTTTAAATGCTCTAATCAGTTAACTAAGCCCCAGAATGAACCTGAATGTTTAATCCATGCATAACACTTTCTAACTTGATCTTAGTACAACTCTTACAAGCAGCAAATGTAACTATAGGTACTTCATGTATTGTGAGCAGTTTTAGACAATGTTTACCAGTTTTGTTTATCTTTATTGGATTTTGGAGGAGTTAAAAGATTGTTAAGATCTGTTAAAAGATTTTCCTAAGCAATTCTCGAGCAGAAAGAGGTAAAAGAAATTAAGAAATGAGGTGGTAATGGAACAAGGTGAGGCACATTAAATTATTCATTGAATGAGGAGCTTCTATCCTGCATAACTTCCAAAGGGTGATCACAGCATCAGAGCATGCTGTATGACAGCATATAAAAAACAAACACCCAGCAGGAAATAGGTTGGGGACGGACTAAGCAATCGCATGTTTCCAAAGGAGGTTGGTGCTTCTCTTCCAATGTGTGTTTAAGATGGGTCAGAGCTTAGACAGATTAAGTACAGTGTGCTTTTAAGTCATATTATTACATTATTAATAAAGAAAAGAGGGTGTGTTTTCAGTTACTGTCAATAGAGCTAAATTTAGGATTGTAATGCACTACTCCTTTTGAGAATGTAAGAGTGAGTGGACTTCTATATCATTTAGTTTAGAGGTTACTAAGATGAACAAAATTAAAAAAGTGCAAATCTAAGGGCAAGGGGTTACAGTGGCTAATTCTGCTGCCCCATGGTTCCAGAATCCAGGATTTGAATCTAATTGCTGTCCTTATGAAATTTACATACACTTCCCTGCTGTCTGCATGGGTTTTCCTCTGGATATTACAGTTTTGTACTCGCATCGCCACAAATGGGGCTGTTACATTAATAGGCAATTCCAAATTAGTCCTGTTTGAGTGGGAGTATGTGCATGAATGTGCATATCCAGGGGTGTTTTCAATGTTGCAATAGACACCCTTCTTCTGTAACTTGGTTTGAGTATGTTATGTTATGGAAAAAGTACTTTAAGTATCCTGAGTACTAAGTTTGTATTTTTCACACCATCATCATTAGAAATCTGGTACCAATGAGAGTTGATGAGCTTAACATTAATATTAAAGCAAAACACAAAAATGCTGAATGGTGCAGCAATTATTTTTACAATTATATAGACCAACAATTAAACAGGCAGTCCTGTAGTTTAGTAAACTTTAATTTACAAGTAATTTCATGATCTTTGTTTAATTTCCAGGAAGAATTGAAGTGAATAGGAGAAGTGCATCTCGTCATAGTGTACGGTGGTCGATCTTGAGCGAGTAGGTGATAGCCATTCAAAAGACGTAAGAGTGCCTCAGGGATTTCAAACCTTTTGGAGCTAGTTGAGAAGCCAACCACAAAGTAGAATGGCCTGTGTGTTATGGAGCTAACTGTCCGTTTTTCGGGCCAAGCAGTGTGGTTCTACAAATCATTAAACAACTATAAACAAAAAAAAAAACAGGAAAAAGTTCTGAAATAAATAATGATAATATAGTGTAAAATAATAGTTACACCTTTTTTTTGTTTTTCTTAATTCTAATTATTCATATTTTTTACAGGGAATAAAATAGAATATGGATCACTGGTAACCATATTCCAGTGGACCACATAAACACCTATAAATAATTTAACAATTTAGGATCAATAGTGCTAGTAATAGTCAAAAACGTTAAACAGAGAAAAAGAATTTCCTCAAGTAGTACATTCTTAAGATGTAAGACTAGCCAAATATCAGCCAAGATGTGCTCAGACCAACATCGGTTTGCACCAGGGGTGGGTAAAATTATGTTTATGGTTGTTTGGAAAAAGATATGCAGGTTATGATTATTAAAATAGATGTATTAATGCAAAATAATGGCACACAGTGCATTTAGGTACAATCTCGCAAGTGCTCAAATTGCCATACTCACAACTGTAAACCTGTTTTGCCCAACCCTGGTATATACTGACCTTTAGTTGCTTTTCTCTCTATTATATAAAAAAAATCCTGCGACTAGATGAGACTTTTTGAATTATTTTTTTCAAGTCCCACGAGTCGAGACTTTGGCCATGAGATGTTTTCAAGTCATGCCCTCCTCTCAACCATAGAAATCTCGCACACAATATTCTCACCTCTCATTTGTGTGAATGCTTTTGACAGACACAGTTCCTGCTCTCTCAGCTCTTATAAATGTTAACGTTTTCCTCATTTTAAGTATTATGTCCAAATCTTATTAAAGAATTCCATCATGAAGGGTTATCAACAGTAAAAATGAGTATACAGGCAATCCTAGCACCAAGAAACGATAAAGTCAAATGAATTAACACCAAAAATATCGATCAGTTACAGTGCAAATTGGTTAAATACGTATAAATAGACTATGCTGAAACAGTTGGTGGTGATCGTGCAGAAGATGAAAACATCAACTTACACTATCCCGAAGAATATCTACAACCGTTAACACCGTCTGGTCTTCCACCACACAAATTACTGTAGAAAGAAGGATGTATCCAAGAAAGGTAATATAATACATCTTCATGGGATAACATTAGACAACAAAGGAGATCTTGATATGCCATTTGTATTAAAATATTAACAGTTTCCCGTTAAAGTAGTTTTTGTAAAGATGATTAACAAATCTTTGAGCCAAACATTCAAAAAAGTCATTTTATTTAATAGAGAGAAAGAAACAAAACTCAATTACGGACAGTTCTCGTACGTTGCATTGTCACAATGAAAATCCAAACACAGAATCACAATTCAATGCGATATTGACAAAAAATTGAATTCAAAAAATTGTTTTTACTGAAGTTTTACAGTACAGGTGTAAGTTTAAAAAGTTTTGCGCATTCATTTCAAAGCCAAACAGAATAAAATCGTATTAAGCAACGAATAACTAACGCAACATGAAACATAATTTACTTTCAAATTATTGCGTTTTATTATTTTTTAATATGATTAATTACTGGCTGTAATGTAAAATAGTTAGTAAATTATACATCCGCATCCCCATACGCGAGTGGCAGAACCACAAAGAGGCTAGCGCGTAGCGCAAGCACGGGGGTTGGCAAGCAAAGCGAGCAGGGGGCATAGCCCCCTAGTCTTAATAATGTATAGGTTGCAGGTTAATTCATTGGTCTCATTAATGCCTTGGGGTGAAAATGTATTGCACTTAAAGATCCAGGCAACTTCAGCCTGTAAGAAATGAGTACTGTATTACATTTTATAGCCTTAATAAGAGAATGTAACTATTTGCAACATTGAATATGTATTGCATTTCAAACTGTCATGAAATTTCTGTGCCAAAGTGAAAAGCAATGATAATTTGGTTAAAATGTTTTAATTATATTATGCCAAAATTAAAGGTGTCCTGTGCATATGCACTCCATAGTACTGTAGTTAACATGTTGGATTGCAGTTAATTTTGGCACAAATGATATTCTATACTAGATAATCCAGGCACCAAAGTAAATCCTATGTCTTGATATTAAAGGTTTAATTATGTATAATATGATTCCTCACTATGACAGTGTTATGGATTATAGTATCCAAAATCTTAGGAAATACTTTATGAGTAGCAGTTGTGCCAAATGTACCTTTTGAGTCATTTACATATATGCTACTTCTGATTTTTCTGGTGACTAATGTGCTGAAAATCTAGCTTTTTTTTCTTTTCTTTTTTTTTTTCTCACGTAACCTTGGTATTGTCATGAAGATAATTCAGATTTCTACTTGAACTACTGCTTTTTATGCTCAATTACTTTCATTGTTTCCTTTATTTTGGCCTGCTTGGTTGACTAGTGAGCTGAACTGCCTACTTTATTTATAGAGAACGAGAAAGAAGTCGAATGGAAAAGACTGCCATGGAAAAAGTTGCCCAGGAAAGGACTACTCTGGTTTCTCAGGCCTTGTCCAATGATAGTGTCCGATACCTTCAAGTGACTGCTGCAAAACAGCGAGAGGTGGAAATGAAAATTGAAGTTCGAAATCTGAGGGTGAGAAAGATTCTAAAGTTAGATCTCTTCTGTTAAAGCTTAAATATTAAGGCAATGCTTGACTGTAATTTCCTTTTCAGTGTTTACAGAGGCATTTTTCTGCATGGTATAAGCTTGTTCTACAGCAGCGAATGAAGATGGGAAAAGCAGGAGCACTATGTGACTGGAGAAGACAGCTACGTACATTTCGGGCTTGGAGGGCATATGTATGGACTAAGAAAGTAGAAAAGGAATCCCAGCAGACTGAAGTTCAGCTGCGTGATGATAATAGGTGAGGGGTCACTATTTTGTGTCTGTTGTGACGTTTATAATAATACATTTTATTTAATAGGTTCTTTTCTTATCACTCAAGGTCACCTTACAATAAAGTTAAACAACAATTAATAAAAATAAGAAAATGATAGATCACAAAGCAATAATTAGCAAACAAACAAATATGACAGGCAATAACAGTGTAAAATTCACAATTGATATGCCAGCTTGAAAAGATAAGTTTTGAGGCTAGTTTTAAACTGTGCTATTGAATCAAGCTGACGAATATGAGAGGGAAGAGAATTCCAGAGTTGAGGAGCACTATGAGAGAATGCTCGAGCTCCCATAGAACAGAGTTTAATGTGTGGTACAGAAAGTAGAGCTGCAGATGAGGATCTGAGTGAGCGAGAGGAGTGTCAGTCTGTAGGAAATCAGTGATGTTGTGCAGAGCTTTAAATGTTAAGAGCAGTATTTAGTATTGTACTAGCAAAATACCCACGCTTCGCAGCGGAGAAGTAGTGTGTTAAAGAAGTTATGAAAAAGAAAAGGAAACATTTTAAAAATAACGTAACATGATTGTCAATGTAATTGTTTTGTGACTGTTATGAGTATTGCTGTCATCAAGGATTTGATTATCATTATTTCAATCAGGTTTGTATTTGGAGGATTTGTTGTGTTCAAGTTACATTCCGTGCTTGTCAACCATTGTAAAGATAACAGGTTTCATTCATTGAAGTGTTCACTACCCAAATCGGTACTCGTGAATCTAAGATGTTTAACAGGCATTCCTGGTATTAAGTTGTGGTTTTGCCTGCGAATATTTAGCAGTAGCGTGTCTATGAACTTAATTTAAACTTAAGCTTTACACCTTGCTTTCCTATTGATATGTCTAAGGCTTGTTTAGCTTCAGAGGGTTGTTCCTTTCTTACTGCATCAATAAACAGCTTGTCTTCCTCTTTATCTGAGACATCACACACTGCATGCACGGGTTTACCTTTCCCAGTCCTGCAAAGTTTAGCGAAGTGGTTCAATTTACCACATTTTTTACACTGTCTTTAGCTGGACATTGACTTTTTCCACCGTGTGCTTTGTTTCCGCAGTACCTGCACTTATGAATATGCTTGTATGCGTCACACGCTTCATATTCTTTTGCTGCCTTCTCAATTGTGTAATGCGTTTTTTGTTCAGTGCTCTTTGGAGGTCTTGCTTTTTGTGTGCGTACTGCGTTCACAGTCAGTTCACGTGAGCCACTCGGAGTACATGCATCGAAGGTTCTCAACTGTGGTTGTGCTATCTCGTGCGATCCTGCGATGTCCACGGCTTTATTTAATGTTAGCTCAGACCTGGCACTTAAAAGTTTATCTCGCACTTTCGCTGAGTTTGTGCCAAACACTATTCTATCCCTGACCATCTCATCTTCGTTTGCATAAGCACAGTCCTTCACCAGCAATTTTAACTCCGTTACAAAGTGATCAAAAGTCTCGTTTATACCCTGTGTCTTCTCATTAAACTTGTATCTCGCGAATATCGTATTCGTCGTAGGCATGACAAACGCTAGCGGCAGTGTGTCTATGAACTTAATTTAAATTTAAGGTTTACACCGTGCTTTGTTTCTGCAGTAGCTGCACTTATGAATATGCTTGTATGCGTCACTCGCTTCATATTCTTTTGCTGCCTTCTCAATTGTGTAATGCGTTTTTTGTTCAGCGCTCTTTGGAGCTCTTCCTTGTTCTGTGCATACTGCATTCACAGTCAGTTCATGTGAGCCGCTCGGAGTACATGCATCGAAGGTTCTCAGCTGTGTTGTCTCGTGCAATCTTTCGATGTCCACGCGTTTATTTAATGTTAGCTAAGACCCGGCACTTAAAAGTTTCTCTCGCACTTTCGCTGAGTTTGTGCCAAACACTAGTCTATCCCTGACCATCTCATCTTCATTTGCATAAGCACAGCCCTTCACCCGCGAGTATTTAGCGGCAGCGTGTCTATTGGATTGCTGCTGACTGATGGCCTTATATGGGCAGGCACTCAATTACGTGGGAGGCGTGACAATGAGGGACGCAACTCCGCCTCACACAGCGACCGAGCTGCAGGCTATGGCCGTATATATGTATGTAAGTAGGTTCCAGTTATGACCGTTACGTGTTGAATTTCAAAACAAAACCTGCTTAACTTTTGTAAGTAAGCTGTAAGAAATGAGCCTGCCAAATTTCAGCCTTCTACCTACACGGGAAGTTGGAGAATTAGTAATCAGTCAGTCAGTCAGTGAGGGCTTTGCCTTTTATTAGTATAGATTCTGTAGTTAACAGGGAGCCAGTGAAGTTGAGAGAGAGTCGGTGTAATATGTTCAGTGGATTTAGAACAGCAGGTTATTATCCTGGTAGCAGAATTTTGAATAAGTTGTAAGTGATGAATAAGTTTTTGTGGAATGCCAGATAGAATAGCGTTACAGTAATCTATACGTGAGGTGACTAGGGCATTAACCAATACTTCAGTACTCGACCGGGTAAGAACAGGGCGAAGTCTAGAAATGTTTCGGAGATGGAAGAAGGCAGTCTGAGAACTCGTATATGGGAAGAAAAAAAGAGAGTACTGTCAAGAATAATGCCCAGGCTCTTAATTTGGGAAGAGATGTTTGTGTTAATATTGTTGATTAAAATAAAAGAATGGTTAACCTTAACAAGTGTAGATTTAGAACCAATGAGGAGCACCTCAGTTTTATTGCTGTTTATTTGAAGAAAATTGTGAGTCATCTATGTCTTTATGTCTTAGAGATTTATCTGTCCAGAAAATACATTGGATGTCATTGTTTGGGATGTGTTTTTTTTTTTTTTTAGAAAACTGCAGATGGCTGTGGAAAATGATCGTCAACGCATCCTGAGACAATATTTAAATGACTGGCAGATCTGGTGCAAAGCTGAGCAGGAAAAAAGAGAAATGCTGAAGAGGAAAGAAAAAACTAAAATGAAAATGGCAGCTTTTCTTGAAGCTGCATCTTCAAGAAAGTTTTATGTGGAAACTGCTACTGATGAAATCGAGCAACTAACACTTCCAGCTGTAAGTATTGTGATGCAATGTTAACATAGCATTATCAAACCTAATTCTGAGTCATGGAGGCTTTCCTAGTAGCACTCGAGGGAAGGCAACAGCTAGTCCTGGACAGAACGCAAGTCTATCGCAGGGCCACCTCACATAGATAACTGCACTCACACTTTCAACTTGAATTAATTTTAAATTGCCAAAAAAAAGAAACTTGCACATCTTTGGGATATGAGAGGAAAACCAGAGTACTGGAGGAAAAGCCATGTAGACCCAGATGCACTCCACAGTACACTTTGACACAGAGAAACCTGTATTATTGTGGTGAAACAATTGAAAGTTCTCACATAGGAGCTATCATTTTTTGATACCAAACCGACCCTTGATCAAAACAGAAAAGACTTGTAAACAGCCAATGGCAATTTATCCAAGACTTGAAAAGCAATATGATGAGCAACTTTAATGAAAACATGTAGTGCCGTGTTATAATAATGGGTTTAACCTGTGAGGGTTAGAGGACCTGCATCTTGTGATCATACTGTATTGGATATGAAGCATTAACAAATTAAGGTAAACGTGGGGCTTTCACAAGTAGGATTTTTAACATCAGATCGACTGGAAGCCTGATGACCCATTCAAACAACAGAGTTCCTATGTCTAGTAGTCATTCTTACTGCCATATTTGGAATTAACTGTTAGGTAATAATCTAATACTTCACAGTAAGTCGTGACTTTGTCTGTGTCCCCGGAAGAAAATTTCTCTACCTTGGCTTGTGTGGACGAGGATTGAAAATAGAAGGAGTAGGTAAAATGTTTCAACCACTAAAATTAATGTCCCCACATCTGTCGTTATTTTTGCCATCTTTTTGCTCAGACCTCAGTATCAGAATCATACGTGCAATTGTTGATGTTAAAAACCTCATTCATTTGAAGTTGTTGGGTTAGAAAATTCGATGCACACATAGTCATGTAAGTGGTTGATTATGTAACCTTTTTGCCTACAGTAACTAAAACTTTTAAGAAAATGTTGTGCATACAACAACTTTGAATAGGTGGTTTTGAATAATGAAGACCACATCTTGGCTCACTCTATTTACTTCTGATACTGGTGAGCTTATGATAATTCACTTTACTTGGCAACAACATTTTCATATTAATAAAAAAAACAAAATCAAATTAGATGCCATTCTTCCAACCAAAAAAAGGAAAAAATACAGAATAATGAGTTTATTGAAGTTATGTAGAGAGAGGCTGCTTTTGTTACAAGAAAGAAACAACTGTGTTGTGCTTCTTCCTCAGAATGAACAGCAGCCCCCAAATATAACAAAAGAGGAGCCTCTGCCAGTTCCTGCAAAACCTTTGTTACACAACAGACATGGCACCCCTCCAAACAAGCCTCAACAAGCGTGGCAGGTCACCAAACGGCATGCAGGCCTTACTGCGGCTGATCTGCATCAGACTGAGGCGCAGCAAACGGCACAAACAACGGTTCGCAGTGGGATAAAACGGGTGGAGTTACATGGCAGCAACTTTGAGAACAGACATGCTTTTCAAAGACAAATGATCGAAGAGCAGAAGCGACAACTCCGTGAACAGAAAGAGATGATCTTGGAGCTGCAGGAAAACCAACGTTTGATTATGCTTAGGCAGGAGGCAGAGCGGGCCACTGCTGTGACAAATGCTCTAGTGATGCCAAGGATGGCAAAAATCCCTGCCAGCAAACATGTTCCTCACAGCAATATCCAGAATAGCAATGAAAAAATCTTGGATGAAACCAGGTAAATGCATGCTGATGGCAAATATTCAAATATTTTGGTCATACATTACTAATTTCCATTATATAATTAACTAATGGCATTATACTATTTACAAGTTGTGTTCAGTTCTGATATCCAGCACCTTTGACGTGAAGAAGGTTGTAGGACGGTAGTACAGTCTTCATTGTGAAAAGTAACTTGTAAGACCAGTTTAGTTAAGTTTAAACCAAAGCCGTAAAGGTTTATCCCATAGGTAGTTAATCTACAAGAATTACTTTGCGAATATTGTAGATTTAGTCTGACACATTAATGTTTAAGAAGATAAAAATTAAAATTTTGCATAAAATACCAGGAAAATGTGCAGACATGGTAAAATTCACATATCCAGTGAGAACTGTTTGTTTTTTCTGCTGTTTTGCCCCTTTTGTCCTGTAAAATAATAAACTCACTAGAACTTCACCTACATTTCATACTTCACTTCCACTAATACAGCTTTACAGTCATGTGATATGATACTAAGTAAATTGTTAGAACATATTAACTCTCCGACAAGCAGTAAAATTGTACATAGATGTACACTCGTATTGTGTTTGTCTTATGCAGAGACACTTTCTTGGATATCGCACTTGCGTGGCCATGAGACCATCAGTTCATTTTCTGAACCTGGTTTTTCCACTGCACAGTTACAGAGAGACATAATCTGTCCTGGCAGCGCTTGGTGCAAGGTGAAAAACAACACACACATACAAGTGGGACCCAAAAATGAATTCACAGTATTATTAAAAAAAAAACTTGTAAACATTCCATTTTAGTCACCATCAAAATACTCCCCTTGAGATGAAATACACTTGTCCCTGTGCTTCCGGAATTCCTACAGACATTTCTTGTACTCTTCATTTGTCCAGTGCCTCCTGCAATTTTTTTCATATATTTCTAACCCAGTAACAAATTGTCTTCCCTTCAGTCTCAATTGTAATTGTAGGAACAAAAAGAAGTCACAGGTAGCAAAATCCTGGTGGATTCAGGGGGTAGAAAGCAACAACCACATTGTTTTTGGTCAAAAACTACTTGACTAACAAGGTGACATGTGCAGATGAGCTGTCACAGTGCAAAATGCAACTACTCAGGGCACTTTTTTCCTGAAACTTTCCCACCGACACTCCAGCAGTTCGGTGTACTGTAATGTCACTGATTAACAGTCTGTTCATAGGGAAACTCTATATTAGGAAGTCCATTAATGCAGAAAAACACAATCATCTTTGCCTTGATATGACCTGACTTGCTTTTTTTGGCTTGGAGAAAAAAACCTTGCGCAATTATAGAATAAATGTCAGAAATACAAATCTCGATCAATTCAGCACAGTGCCACTTGGAAGGCAGATGAACAAGACTGTAGCCATGCGATATCTGGCAGCATAGTTAATACCTTCACCCTACACCCGTGCTATTGACTGATTCTGGGTAGTTTTGCACCCCCGACCATACATATTTTAACAGTTAAGTTTGTTTAATTTTGCCTATTAATATAACATGCACATACTTTGAGTTGTGGAAGGAAACCCTCAGGAAAAACCTATATGAAAAAGAATCAGTATGAAATGGGGCCGGGAATCAAACCCAAAGATCAGGAACTTTGATAAAGTAGTTATACTTGGACATTTGTAGTGCACACTATTTTAGTTTGTGATAGACATTTATTTGGCATTTTCATCCAATAATAATTGCAATTTCACGTTAGTAACACATCAACCCTTAAATTGTATTCTGTATTTCTCATAGACCGTTTTAAACAACATTACTTGCATTTCCAGCTTTCCTGCTTCAAACCATGGGCTCCTCACAGAAGCTAAGAATGGTTCACCACAATTGAAAGTGGCAACCCAGTATATGGCACCAACTCATCCTGTGGTTAAAGGTAATTTCAACCTCTTTACTAATCATATTATACATTTCAATAACCCTAATGAATTTTTAAACTTCTGGTTGCAGCTATGGAAGAAAGAGCAAAACAGCGTGCCATGAGAAAAAGAGAAATAGAGGAGCTGAAGAGAAGAAAGGAAGATGAAAAGTTGGTGAGAGATATAATTACAAGGCAGCTTTAGGTAGAAGTTAAATTATGAAAGTCTATACTGTTTTCTGAATTATTTTTGCTATACTCTAAGCTTGACTTTTCTTTTACACTGTCTCAAGCAGTGGCTTGAAGCATTCTTAATAAAGTCATAGTGTAGTTGCTCCATCCTGGGTTTGACGTTAATGTGCACCCAGCCCTGTAGGTAGGCCCTCTAACCTGCAGGGAAAAACCTAGGGATTGGTGGCAGAATTGGCACTCCAGCCACCATAAAAAAAAACAAACCCTGGTTCCATTCCATCTGAACTAGTGTGGTGCTGAGGTGTCACCTGTTCCATGGCTGCACTTGGGTCCTAACCTGGGGTCCTGAGTTGGTTTGTCATGTGATGGGTGCGGCAATGCGCTGTATCAGTGCGTGCTCCTAACCTCCTCCTCACTATTTACTATACTACCTTTTTATAGTTAAGACCACAGTAAGGGTCTTTATAAGTTTGAGATAATCAGTACAACTGTTTGCAAGTATTTATTTTTACAGTCAGAGCCCAAGTAGGTTTAATTGATAGAGGTGGCAACTGAACTGGCATTTTTGTGATTTTAATTTGTTTCTTATTAGTGGAATGGTTAAACCCACAGTCACACTCTGAACCTCCCTGCTGTACTGTATGATGGCTGACTTTATATCTACAGCATCATTTAATCTTTTTCACATTTACTCCTGTAGATCAAATTAATTAAAGTTAACTAGTGACTGCTTTACTTACTTTCTTAAAGGCCCAGTTGCAGGCAGCTGAGGAAGAAAGACGGCAGAAGGAGGAAACAGAAAAGGAAGCCCAGTTAGAAAAGAGACGTGAAGAAAAAAGACTGAAGAAACAGGTATGACATGAAATGGATTATGATGAGGTGGGTATTTGATCATGGGAGGTGCTAGCTCTGTGATTGTTTTTAATAAAGTATACAGCACTTTAATCACTTTTTTTGAAAGAAGCATTATTATTTAAATGCTGATAGTTAAATGTAAGGATTTGCTTTGTTTAAACAATAACTGTTTCAATTGGTGTAACCAACATACAGTATACTGTTCGTTGGATGTCTGTTCTTTTAAAAGTCTACTCTAAAGAGTAGATATAAGCAAAAACAGACACAAAATATTTGATGTAGGGGCTGTATTTCTGGTAATAGAAATAAAAAAAAATCTTATATATACATATATATACAGTGGTGTGAAAAACTATTTGCCCCCTTCCTGATTTCTTATTCTTTTGCATGTTTGTCACACAAAATGTTTCTGATCATCAAACACATGTAACCATTAGTCAAATATAACACAAGTAAACACAAAATGCAGTTTTTAAATGATGGTTTTTATTATTTAGGGAGAAAAAAAATCCAAACCTACATGGCCCTGTGTGAAAA
>JANRMT010028174.1:94867105-94893470 GCA_026402145.1 Polypterus bichir lapradei
TATGTACACATGTATGTATGTATGTATGTATGTATGTATGTGTATATATATATATATATATATATATATATGTATATGTATGTATATGTATGTATAAGCATATTCATGGCATTTGTAGTCTGAATCACAATCCAATTGTATGGGTGGTTACCTACCAGGTAACGCTTGTGGTTGGTCTGCAAGTCGGCAAACATCCGCCACTGCACCCCTCTTGGGGATCAAACCTCGGATGTCAGCATCAGAGGCGAAGCCTCTTTACGTTGCGCCACGGTGTGTGGTTCGTTTATTTGACAGCATGTAGATTGGGGTAATGACATTCCTGACATTCATAGTCAGAGAGGGGGTGCAGTGATTGTGTACGCCTGATGAGCCCAGAATTAGGGCGAAATACGTGTTGTGTACTCTTTGCATTACTTGGCAGTAAAACTATGCAAAATATATATATATATATATATATATACTTACTAAAGACTAAAATGTACAGATGTCACGTAATTGAACTGAACTACTCTGGGCGTCTCTCTCCTAGGAGGATTCGATTTGCTGATGTACTCGCATTGCTTGTGCATTAGCGGCGGGAGGAAAATTTAAAGGGATACCGGTTTGGTGATGTTAGCGGCTTAGCAACTTTGTCTTTCTTCTGAGGTTTCGGTTTGCTGACATGCTCATTGTGTTATTAGCAGTTAAGCGTGTTTCCTCGGAGGAGGAGCCCTTACCTTAACTACACCTCTCACTTCTGGGCCAGACAGACACACACACACTTCCATGCTTAGACGTTTATATATAGGATATATATTAGTTTTTTTTATTTTGACCTTAATTTACTATAACTTAACAAAATGTTTTCATGTTCCAAAAGTGATGCAGTGTCCTTGTCGAAACTTAAAAACTGCAGACAACATGAGACATTCCTGTTACTTTGATGTGGAAAACTGGTCTTTGATCTACACCTTTGTAACAGTCATGCAGCCCACTTACTATGTATCTCGTGAAATGATCATAAAACGTATTTGGAAGAGTGTATTTGATCAAAAGAGGCATTTTGTTGAATGTAAAAGCCTTAAGTAGAAAATGTCATTCCACGCTCTTCTTGATCCTGAGGTGTTTTCTTTGTGTCCATGAAATGACAATGCAAACAGCAGAGTACAGCCTTTAGAAAAGGAACTGGCTCTTAGGTTCAAAAAGGGTCCAAGAATATGAGAAGCAAAAACATCACACCACTTTTCATTACCAAAGTGTTGCTGATATATAACACATCACATTCTCTTCTTCCTTCAGGTTTTGGTGAATATTAATGTTAATATTTATTATATTAAAATGATTCTTTCAAAATAACTGACTTCTGTTTTCTCCTATATATAGAAAGAACAGGAAAAACAAAAGAGGCTGGAGATGCAGCAAGTACTGGAAGAGAAAGCAGACGAACATTATCACCACTGTCTTTTAAAAAACAAAGGTTTGAAGCCATGGAAAAGACTTCTGGAACTCTCTGAGAAAAATGAAGAGGTGAGGGTTGTACAATACTTTTCATTTGTGTAACTTTACTGTTCAAGAGAGTTTCAGTGTCGCTTTATCTGGGGAAAGACAAACCAATCTGATGGTCTAGAGAAAAAGATTCTGAATTTCAGTGCACACGGGCTTTATTCACAAAAGCTTTTCATCGTATTCTATCAATTTTTATACTAGAAATGGTAAGATCATAGGTCTTACTTTATAATTCTTTCACTGTTAATTTCCAAAATATATATTTATAAAAAACTGGCTGAGTCAGGCCTTGAATTACAAAGGAGACTATGCTCCAGTTTTGTTCTTTACAAGCAGAAATGATGTCTTTTTGGCTAGTTTCAGCTATTTGTGCCATGGCTTATTTAATTTAGGTAGAGTAGAAGAATAATGAATGATGATAGCATGTTCTTCTTAAAAGACTTACCTGACAGTTACTGGCATTTACACCTGTAAATTAGCAGAAATACAGTACATTTCAATACTTCTGGTGCTGCTTTTAATAAAGAGAGTGCATTGGTGTGTGATGAAACTACTACAGCACCTCCTGTTGACAGTTTGCCTCATGAAAGTACATTTAAGCTTCTCAAACCTTTTTGAAAGGTACCAGCAATCTACATGAATTTGTTACCATTGGTTGTGTACGTTTTTCACATTACACTAAAAAAGTGCATTTTGCCAAATCCATGTTAGAGAATGCATTCTACATCTGTTTTGAAACTGTAGTGTGAACAGGGCCAAGAGTCACATTCACACATTTCCAGGATTTTAATTACTTGGTATTATATAATTATTACTACAGTGGCAGCATGGTGACACACTGTTGTTTCACAGCATCAGAGTCTTGAACTTGAATCTTGGCTCATGCACTGTTTGTGTGGAGGTTGCCTGTTCTTCTGTGTCAGATTGTGTTTTCCTCTCACATACAAAATAAATGTAATTTAGGTAATGTGTGACTATAAATTTTCTGCATATAAGTGTTGGAGGTTCCTGCCTTGCACCCAGTTCTGCAAAGAAAGTCACCGGCTCCCTGCCACCTTGAAATGAATAAGCAGGTTAAAAAATGGGTGGTTATGGTCATTACTACTATAGTCTTTCTAAATTATATGTCTGTGCATTGAATTCTTTTTGGTTTGTAATGTCTTTTGTGAAAGTGAGTGTTTTATATGAATACATACTCATTATTCAAACTGTAAATAATTTATAATTCCTGGAAAAACTGCAAAAATTATGCAAGATTTTGTTTCAAGAACTGAGCTCAGCATAATGACATATTTTCACCTCCATTCCAGTTTGTCTTTGTCACTACTAATCTATTGTATTTGTTTCTGTCTATTGCAGGTAGCAAAGAATCACTACACTTCAGTAGTCCTTCAAAAATATTTTCAGTACTGGAAGCAGGCAGTGAACAACATAATATCTGAGAAGGTTGCTCGAGCAAATGATTTTTATGAGCATCTCCTGCTGCAGAGAAGTCTTACTAATTGGAAAAGGGTAATTAATGACTGATATTCCACCACATTTCTATAGGTTTTCATTATGTGCATCTCTAGGCTGAACAAATCAAACCATATGGGGAAAAAAAACTGCATTCATCCTCCCATTTCTGCTCCTTGAGCCCTTAGCCTTTGTGAAGTCTGTAATGTATATATGACTTCCTTAATGTCAGCAGTGCTTGCAATTCTTATTTATCGGCCTTGCATTAATAAATAAATATGATATAATAATTTATTTTTTTAGTATAAGACATACTTGTGGATACTGGAAGAGAAAGCAACCAGATACTGCAATCGGTCTTTAAAAAAGAAAACATTGAAAATTTGGGTTGAGTTCACAAAGGACGAGTCAACTGCTATGTGGCAAAAGCAACAAGCTGCAGAACAATATTGTCAGAGGTAAGTATGCTACTTGGAGCATGTAAAAAAAAATTGCATAAGGCAGAGATTAATATCTTTTGAATAATCATAAATGGCTAGAATTGGCCATCTCCATGTGAATATGGCTTAATTTTCAGATCAGTTTGAGTTTATTAAAAAAAAACAAAACACTTCACATTCTAAGAATTGGCTAATCCTGTTGGAATTCATCACCTAAAATGAATATCAGCATACACTTGCTTAAAAGTCTGAACACTAAAATTAGTTCCTTAAAAACCATGAAATCCTATTCCTGTGTGGTATATGAGCATGCATAGTCACACTGCACATTTTAATTACCTGGGGCACACCTAAATAACTACATTAAATAGGGAGTGCCATGGAAATAGGACTTGTTGCTGAATTTCTACACTGCTTTGAAGCTAAAAGGCAGTCAGACCTGCATGAGATGGCAGACTTAAGACATGCTGAATGAATATTTCCTGCATGCATCCTAAAATGTGTCTGTTGCTGTGGAGTAGGGCTGGGCGGTATGACCAAAATTCTATATCACGGTATTTTTCTGAAATTTATCCCGGTTTCACGGTATTCAACAGTATTTTTTCCCATGCATGAGTGGATGTTAACCACATTTTCCACTGTAATTACTGCAGTAGACTGGCTAAGAATAATTTATTCCACTTTCATGAGAATTGTACATTGTACAAATTTTAATGTGCACACAAGTATTAATACAGGTTTGCATGGCCCCATAAAGTGATAGTTTTCAAGAGGGTGGCACTAATGAAGAGAAGGAATCACATTGCATGACAGTTACAGTCAAAATATAGAACCTTTTTATTGAACAAATTTTGCAAACAACTTAAATTATAATTTTGTTGGATGGATTTTTAACCATCCACAGAGGCATTTAGAGGTGCTTGTCAAAATTTGTATTGCACTGAACATGTCTTAGAAAAGGAATAAATTAGTAAATATTTCTTATAAACTAACTACACTTTCCGTTAATGTTAACAATGTCTGTCCACTGACACGTTAGCTATATGGATTGTAAATCCGTTGGTTATATCGATCCACCGCTTGCTTTTTTTGTCGTAGGCAGTACCTCTAGCAAATGTGTCTACAAGTAACGTCTGACTCGCGTGTCCTCTAGCTTTTTCGGTTTTACCTGAGGACTTGGAGGGTGCCAATCTTAGTTCCATACATTCATGGTACTCCAAAGCATGTTTGCGGCCAAGGTGGTGCAGCAAATTGCTCGTGTTACCGCCTCCGGCAACAACTTTAGCTCCACAGCATTTGCAGTAAATAGTTGTTTGGTCCACATCCGACCTTTTAAAACCAAAATCACCAGACAACAGACGCAGCTGCTTTTTTCGGCAAAAGTTCTTCTGTGTCATCATGTTCAACTTGCTGAAGCTTCAGTTTCGTCTGCATCTTTTTGCATTAAAACTGATTAAGTTAGTTTTTGTGTTGCAATTACTTAGTACGTTTTTTTTTAATTTGTCACTTAAGCTGCCACTTAAGTCTTCAATCTGCCCCAAGAATGATTAGCGAAGGTGGTAGGGAATGAGAATGGCGCCCATACGCATGCGCCGCACGGCCGCCCTGCTGCGCGCTGCCGAGAGTTGATCCTACAATAAAATAAAATAAAAAGAGTAATAAAAATCATCACCCCGAAAGCGGACAATAGATGTCACATAGTATATGTGTACCAAGTTTCAAGTCAATAGGTGAAACGGTTTGCGAGCTACAGGTGATCCTGGACAGACAAATGAACAGCCACGGTAGCGTATTATATGAGAAGATATGTGCAAGATGATTACAGGAATATCTCGACCTGTTCGCCATCATGTTCAACACATGTACCATATGTGGCACATAAATTGTCCACAAAAATTGTATATAAATATATACATAGCAGTACCATTAGTCAGTCAGTCAGTCATCGTCTAACCTGCTATATTCTAACACAGGGTCACGGGGGTCTGGTGGAGCACAGGGCACAAGGCAGGAACAAACCCCGGTCAGGGCGCCAGCCCACTGCAGGGCGCACACACACACACATGGAACAATTTAGGGTCGCCAATGCACCTAACCTGCATGTCTTTGGACTATGGAAGGAAACCAGAGCACCTGGAGGAAACCCATGCAGACACTGGGAGAACATGCAAACTCCACGCAGGGAAGTGAACGCAGGTCTCCTTACTGCGAGGCAGGAGTGCTACCACTGTGCCACCGTGCCACCCTGTACCATTATTTTTAATGTAATTTTGACTCATCCTGTACTAGCTGGAGAGAGAGAGAGATTATGTTTTTCTTTAGTAGGTTAGTATTGCCTAGCTGAATACTGTATGAGCAGTAAGAATGTCAGCTATATCAGATCTGTTTAAAATTTTGTCTTCAACTATCCATTGATTTGAAAAGGAAAAATAACAGTTTTTGCTGTTGACATTGACGGACTAGGTATTGGCTGTGAGAAAAAGATTATCAGTGCATGTTGACTAGGAAGGGTAAAAATGAGTTTTTATGTATTGACGCTTCAGAAGGAAGCAATTGAAATTTGTATCATCATTTACTCTCCACTGCACTTCCATCCAGAGGTTTGCTAGGTCACTTTTCATGTATGTTGTACAATAGCAGTCACATTTTCAGTATTACAGGATTAGTATATCTTGATTGTCGGACATGTGATGAATATCAGTAATCCTAGGCCCCGGTGCCCTTTCCAGGGTTGATTCCTACTGTCAGGATCAGCTCCAGCTGTCCACATCTCTGTGAGTGAGCTAAGTGTATTCAGAAAATGGACAGATGGTCTTTCCATGTGAATACCAGTTGTAATGACAGCTGTATCAGAGCACTTGCTGTGCCAAGTCAAATGATAGTCATGCTTCATGTTTCCAGACAACATGTTAAAGGACATTTGCAGTAGCAAGGGATGTGCCTAAAATGTCAAATGTATGTTGAGAATTCCTTAAAATTGCATTAGAAAATTAGGGTGGCAGAAAAGTAATGAGACTGGCAACACTGCAAGCGATCTGGCAACGCTGCGCTGTTGTCCTTGATAGAGCACGTGTATCAGTACCCTCCCATAGCTCAGTGCGAGTTTCAACTCCTTCCGTTAACTACGTGATTTTTGTGACTGCTATTAGCGAAGTTGTGTTTTTGGTTGTGCGTCACGCAAAATGGAACAGCGGAATTTGGAGCAACGTTGTGCCATTAAATTTTGTGTTAAGCTTGGAGAATCGGCAAGTGTGACGTTTGAAAAGTTAAAACAGGCCTATGGGGAACATTCTTTATCCCGAGCTCAAGTTTTTCGCTGGCACAAATCATTTTTGGAAGGCAGAAAACACGTTGAAGATGAACACCGTTCAGGGAGGCCTTCAACTTCGAAAACCAATGAAAACATCGAACGTGTGAACACTCTTGTGAGATCAGACCGTCGTTTAACATTAAGAATGTTGAGTGAACAATTAAATTTGAACAGATTTACTTTCATCAAATTTTGACTGAACATTTGCACATGCGAAAGGTCTGTGCCAAAATGGTGCCGAAAAATCTCACAATTGAGCAGTAGGACAATTGAAAAAACAAGTGTCTTGATCTTCTTGACAGAATCGCTAATGAGCAAGATTTCTTTAGTCGTGTGATCACAGGTGATGAATCATGGATTTTTGAATACGATCCTGAGACCAAGAGGCAAAGTCAGGAGTGCCACACTGCAAACTCTCCTCGACCAAAGAAAGCTTGAATGAGCAAATCGAAGATCAAATCAATGCTGATTTGTTTTTTTGACAAAAGGGGAATCGTCCACAAAGAATTTGTTCCTCCAGGACAAACTGTCAACCAAGTTTTTTATAAAGACGTCCTTGAAAGGCTCAGAAAAAGGGTCATTCGCGTGAGACCAGACATTGCAGACAAATGGATGCTCCATCATGACAACGCCCCATGTCACACTGCCCTCTCCATAACAGAATTTTTGACCTCAAAAGGCATTCCTGAGGTTCCCCAGCCCCCTTATTCACCTGACCTCAGTCCGTGTGACTTTTTCCTTTTTGCTAAACGGAAAAATGTCCTCAAAGGACGTCATTTCGGGACTTTAGAAAACATCCAAAAGAGTGTAACGGACATGCTGAAGACCATACCGGTTGAAGACTTCCAGCGCTGCTACCAACAGTGGGAACAACGTCTCCATTGGTGTGTAGCTGCCCAAGGGAACTACTTTGAAGGGGATAACATTGATGTTTGAAAAAAATAAAAACTTTGTAAATAAAAAATCATTCTCATTACTTTTCTGCCACACCTCGTATATCTTTGGAAATAAAAGGGGAATGGAATAATTGATTTTTATGATTCAATTAATTAACTTTCAAGTTTTGCTTTTGGAAATGCCAGTAATTACTTACAATACTCCTACTTTATTTTTTCTTACCTTTCTCTGTAGACATGGATTCCCAGCTATTAGACTTATATCAAGTTAACTGAAGCAAAATCATTTTAAGAAGAATAATATAAGTTATTGATATACACAGGGACTAAATAACACGATGATTGCTTACAATGACATGAAACACATGATGCAAGACAGCCCAGACAAACACATAACACACACGAGGCTGCAGTTAGTTTGTATAGACGTTTTCTGTAATTTCTTGATTTTGTAAGCTTTATCTTTTAATGTTTCTGTTCTAAAACTTTAGCATGTTGTCTCAAATAGCTTGCCTTCACATGCACAGCCATGGGTGAGGCAAAGCTAAACTGTTAGGCTGTGACTTGAGGCTCTTTTGTTTAGACAGTAGTTAAAAGCATGTAAAAGCTGAAAGCTTACCTGACACAGTTAATCACGAGTTTTCTACTGAGCAACAGTCAAACATGAGAAAGGAGGTGTTTACGGTCTACTTAAGAGTTCTCATTTATCCTGGCACAGATATGGCATTTCCTTGTAATGTAGCACGTGCTTGTTGTCTTTGCCATGTGATGCTTTGTCCTTGGTGTAGCAATCTCTTGATCAACTTAATTTGGTTGTTAGGCTTATTGCTGTGTCTTCTGCAACTTCTTAGTAAAACCGTAACAGTTTCTGGCAGTGTCCATGTCCCCTGTGGTATTGTCATTTGCTAGCTGCAAACCAGCGACCTTTGGGTTATAATTATGCATTCATAAGTCACTGCCATCTCTTTGAGAGAGGGAAGAATTTTTCCATCCCACATGAATAAGTTCAGCCCTTGACCTGAAAGCAGCGCACTTGTATATTTGTAACATCAGGCTGGGCTCTATTCCCGGCCTCCTGCTGTTGTGTGCGGCTCTGAACAGTTACGTGCAAGAGTCTAGGTGCTGCTATTCCTTTCTTAAAGGATGGTTTCTTCTAGCAGATAAGGTTTGGTCTCTGATACAGCTTAAGATTCTAATAGTGGATCTTAGAGCAAGTGATTTCCACCCCATAGGCAGTCTGGGGGATTCCAGATGGTACAGATCCAAGTCAAGTCAAGTTTATTGTAATACATACATAGTACAATAAAATTCTTATTTGTATAAAACAGTTGATAAAAATACACTTCAAAAAATTAATTAAAATATACTTAACATGCAACTATATATCTCTCTATTATATAAAAAAATCCTGGTATGAGACAAGACTTTTTCAGAGAGATAATTTCAAGTCCCGTGAGACGAGACTTTGAGCCAAGAAATTTAACCACGCCTGGGGCCGGAAGTAAAAGACAAAGAGTAGATGACAAAGTAGAACGTTGTAAAGAGGTTCAAAAACTTTGGCGTGATACACATGCAGAGCAGGGTAGGCATAATGAAAGTACTAAAATTCGAAAGTCTAAAAAAACTGATAGTAAAACATCGCATTAGTGCTAACAAACAGAAATTATTAGTCGATGAAATAATGGAACAGCGAAAAGAGATCAAATAAATGGACATAGGTGATATGACAGAAGTATGTAGATATTGTTTGGATTTAAAATTTAAGTCGGAGACTTGTAGATCGTCTAATTTGTGTTGCCATCAGGAAAAAGTAGTGTTTCTTCCCATTGAAGAAGGGTATCCGCGAGAATTAAAAGATTTGTTATTTGGTGAAAGTGAAATCCACATATGCAAGCGGTAGAGATGTGAACTGGCTGGCGCATAGCGCAGGCCGGGGGATGGCGGGTGAAGCCCCCTAGTACAGTCATGTGAAAAAGTTAGTATACCTCATGAAAGGTTTTTCAAATTTTACATATGTGGACTTGAAATTTGATCTTCATTTAAACAGTATCAATGAATAAAGATGTTATAAGAAACAATACAGCATACAGGGGGTCCTCGGGTTACGACACAGTTCCGTTCCTACAACAGTGATGTAACCTGAATTTTGGTGTAAGTCGAAACGCACCCTAGCCTAAGTCACTTACCTATCCTAACACATTTGCAAAATCATAATCTAGAACATAAAAACACAACTAAACCACAGAAAAAGGAAAAGGACATAAATATACTGTACTGTACACTGTACTGTAGTAACAGAAAAAATGAGTGTAAAAAAATGCTTACTTTTATTCCTTCTCACATCTCAATTTGTTTATGTTTTTATGGGAGTGTTGTAAACTCGAAACGTTGTATGTCGAGACGTTGTAACCCGAGGACCCCCTGTATTTACATTTTGTAGACCGTTTTATTATCTACTTAACCAGAAATGTGGAAAAAGTAAATCCACCCCTACATTTAGTACAACCTCAAATACATAAAATTAGAATCAGGTTTACCAGATCAGATGCAAATGATTAGAACATCATTAGAGAGGATCCTGGAGGAACCGGTCTTATTTAAACCTCACACTAAGTTTGGTTTGCTCTTTATTGGTGAAGTGCCTGTTATCACCATGTCAAGATTGAAACAGCTGACTGAGGTCTTCAGAAAGGATATTGATATCTATGAGAATGCCTCTGAATCTGGAATTAAAAAAAAAAATTCCTAACAATTAAAAATCAAACATTCACTGTCTGGAAGATCATCTACATGTGAAGAAGATTTTGAACAAGTACCAACTTGTCCAGGACAGGGCCACCCCAGCAAGTTCACAAGATGCTAAAGGAATTCTCCAGAAACCCCAGAATTTTGTCATGGAATCTACAGGTAGGCCTTACTACTCTCTGTGTCAAAATCCATAAATCTACCATTTGAAAGAGGATGCAGAAATTAGATGTGCATGTGAGGTGAGCCATGAGGAACCTTTTGTTGTCCAGGAAGAACATCGGGGCAAGACTCAAGTTTGCGTAGAACTTTAGGTAAGGATAAGGGACCTCATTTATAAACGGTGCATATGCACAAAAGTGTTGCGTATGCCTGTTTCCTCACACAATTTGAGATGTATAAAAACTGCATATTTTCATGGCAGGGAATCTCCCCCACTTGTGTACACAAGTTTCTGCTCAGTTTTGTAAACTGGCAGCACCCAGCGTCAAAGCAGTGCTACTGTTTCTGTGTCATTTACCTTTCTTTTTCATGTTTGCATCAATGACGCAGGATTTATCAAATACACCAAAATTAATTGCATATTGTTTATAAATTTTAATTCACTTGATTGTAATCATTCTGTAACAATATATTGGTGCATGGAATGGCCAAACTGTTCCAACAGCCATAGCTGTTTTAAGGTTTAGATAAAAATCGCAAATGGAAGAATTAGAAGAGAGTGTATATTTATAGATGATGATGAGGACTGGCTCCTAAGTCGATTTTGATTTCTAAGATCTATCCTCTTGAAGCAGTGTGCTGATCTGGTGCCAGCTTTACAAAGGCAGACTTTGAGGAATTGTGCCCTACCTGCTCCTTTGCAAGTTCTGTCCACTCTCGGGTTTTTAACCACAGGAGCTTTTCAACATGAACTTGCTGACCGATTGAGTATTTCACAAACATCACTGAGTCACGCCATGCCAGCTGTATAGGATGGTATTATCCACTTGTCATCCAGATATATAAGATTTTGTTACACCGTGGTTGAACTGGAAAAACATTAAGAGCGCAATTCGCAGCAACGTCCAGTTTTCCAAATATAATCAGAGTGGTCAACTGCAAACACATTGCTATTGCAATGACGCCAGGCAAGTTACACCAGCCAGGGATGAATCACCAAAAGAATGAGCTGACATTACATCATAAACAGCTGGAAAACCTATAAAGACAGCAGCTCAGCACAGTCGCAGATGCTACTTCCAGCTAGTGCAGCAAAAGGCAAGCAGTCCTTTTAAGGATAGTGAGTCACCTCAAAGTAAAGAGCAGAGAATCGACCTGTTGTGGTGCTCGGTGCCATCACTATGCTATAAAGGCAACTTCAGAGAATGAATTTACTTACTGTATGTAAATAGAAAGCATTTCCACTCTATTAATGTGCTGCTCTGTAGTGCACAGAAAGTGTGTCGCAAGGTGCAAGCCTGTACCTGAAGAGATGCACTGTGATGAACCTGACACTGACCCGCCATATGACCAGCCAAGTCAACAGCGTTACAACTTTGTTTGAATGTAATTAGCAAAATGTAAAAACAGGTAATCAGATGCAACATTTATTTTTTAACCAATTCATTTCATTTGTGGTCAGTATCACATAGTACAGCCCATATATTCCTTACTTCATTACCACATCTCTTACAGCATCCACTATTGCATTTGGTGACTCCTGAATGGCATCTGTCCGCACACAGCCAGATGGCCTCCCAATGGTTTCCGAGGCAGAGGTATGTGTGCAGCCAGTGGCCGAAGATAAATTTGTCACAGCAGCATCATCACTGCCTGACCATAGCATGGGGATCAGTTTTTGTAATATTGTGTCTGAAACAGAATAAACAGACAGTCTCCAAATTTGTATTGTGACAACCTGTGATCAAAGGAGAGTGACAATCACAGTCATGTGACACATCTCCTGAGATGTGTAAACAAAGAACGGGATGGGAATGATTAGAAATTTTCACATTTAGATTTTTCTATGCTACAAAACCAATAAATAACACAAAATACAAGTACAACTATGTGCGATTAATACATAGGTTTAATAAGTGCATATGTATCATGGTGGTGTATGTTTTGTGTGTAGCTTTTTGTTTGCAGAATAAATATATAGCTAAATGTATATTCCAGCATACCACAGAAAGATTTCAGCATTCAGCCAAAATGGCACAATAACAGGACACCGCTGATTTTACCAAGAGGTATTTTACATAATCTGCTAAGCAAGAATTTAGGTAGAAGTTACAAGTTTAAGATAAATATCTTTGATTAACACCTCTGGTTATCAGAAGTTCAGAAAGCAAGCTTATGAAATGTTGGGCAACAGTAGAACAGTTCAGCCACTCAGGCTCATGTCCGTCTCAAATAAGGTGAGGGAGAGGAACCTGGCTTTCTCCATTTTCATCAAACTGTTATTTTAGCAGAGAACACCTTGTGTGCCATTTGAAAAATTAAAAGAATCGGGCAGGGCCTACTTTGTCCTCCTTGAGTGTCATCAAAGAATGACCTATCATTGGTTATAGATCACAATATAAAAACAGAAACACCATTACAGGGAACCATCACAGTCATTTGACATCAAGGAGGTACAGAATGGTGCGTCTCAAGGAAGACTCACCCAAAGTCTGCTTGGGTTCCTCTTTTTATTTGAGAACTAAAAGCTGCTTGCAGTCTGTAGGCTTTTTAATTGCAGAAGAAATTAGTGAAATGTAGTTAAGAATATCATGGTTGCTGTTTTTCAGGTAATTGAAAAAATCATTTTTACCCAGCATATGTGAAGGATTAATAATGGATATTTAAAGCGGGCGTTCATCATATGACTGTGTCGTTAATGTTGTAATATGGTGTGATGCAGCAGCACCTTATGTGAAGTTGTGAACAAGAACTCTTGAGTGTGCTGTTAATGTTGTAATTCAATTAGCAAATTCAGTGTAACCCTAATTAAAAAAACACCACTGAAAAGTGAACTGTATAAAAATAAATGTGTAGACTAATCGGTGTATCATGTTACATGTTATGAGATAAACTGAAATGAAAATAAGTTGAGCAAAAAATACAATCCGTGATAAACAGGCCTAAAAATAAACTAGCTCTCTGTAGAATATTAAGGAGATGTAAAATGAATCATTAAGAAGCCTGTTTTACTGAGCCATTTCTTAGTGTTAAACTGGAGAAAGTTTATATAAATTGCAAAAAAATTTTATTTTTGTCTGAGGTGAATTCACTCATTTGGAGTATAGAGATGGTCTTTTGCCATTTTAACCCAGTAATCTATCTATAAAGAAATGATATAAAACAGCACCCCTTTTTCATTTATCTATCATAATTTACAAAGGAGTTCATTTATCTTACCGAGATAATATGCTGTATTACTTTTCACTCAGTTAGTCCCCAAAGCCTTTTCTTCTCCCTCAACACTATCATTTCCAATTATGATTTAATCCGTTAGCACTGCTGTGTCATCAACCCTTTCCTGGGTTCAAAGCCCACATTTGATTCTTATAGGTGTGGCATTTGGAAACTAGCTGTGCTACCAGACTAAGATGGGTTGATATTTAAGTAAACAACGCAGCCTCCAGTGTTAACATTTCCAAAAGAAGTGTTAATGTTTGTTATGCGCCATCTATTGGAATGACAGATGCAATGCATTTTATTACTAAAATGTTTGTGATGTGCCATCTGTTGGAATAACAGAGTTGTAGCAATCAGACAGACACACAAATTGACACTTACCCTTTTATTAATTTGGATAAAGTGGAAGTGCATTTAAATCCAAAGCAAGGAAGCTCTTTACTCACCAGTTGTGGAAATCTAGAAAAAACTACCAAGACATGTAGTTGAAGAAGAAACGCTGACAACCTTTAAGAAAACTCTAGATTAGAGACTGAGACAGTTTAGCTATTAGTTAGCTATTAGCTGAACAACTGAGCTTGATGGAATGCATGGTCCCTTCTTATTTGCCAAATTTCTTCTGTTGTTATTCTCATGTAATTATGTTTTTTCTCCCCACAAATTTTAAGATATATGTGTATCACTGAACTGGATTAAGCATTTTTCATTAAATTATTTCACCTGCTGTAATGCAGACTGCCTTGAGATCTGTTTTGTTGTTTTTAAATGAGAATGTCTAACTGATCTGCTTGCAATCTTTCAGGAGACAAATACTTACTCCCTTCAGAGCCTGGCGAAGGTTTCCTAAATTCTTGAAAGAAGAAAGACAAAAGGAAGAAAGAATGGAAAAACTTCGTAAGAAGGTGGCAGAGATTCTTCCGGATTTTGGCTCGTGAAAGGTCTGTGTCCAGCAAGCCTTACAATATGAGCCAGAACGGGTTTCTTTTCATGAAAATCCAATAATTTATTAATAAACTGTGTCTGACATGGTAATTGAACATTTGCCTTAACTGCAGGCAGCTAGAGTGATTAAAACTTTGGACTTAAACCCAGAGATGGTGGATTCAAATCCTACAACTGACACTGTGTGACCATGAGCATGTTATTTCACCTGCCTGTGCTCCAACTGCAACAAGAAAAGAAATGTAAAAAAGTAAACATATCTCAAATGGTGTAAGTCGCCTTGGATATCAGCATCAGCAAAACAAGAAATAATAGTAACTGGCTCACACATGCAACAGAATTGTTGTCCTGCCATTCTTTTGATTGCTCCAAGATGTTCTTTAATGGAAACCAAGGAAAACATTCCTGCATTCTGTTCAGTTTCAGTCTACAGTAGTGCTTTCCTCTTAAATGACACTAAATTAAATTCTAGTTTTTTTTTTTTTCTTTTGTTTTAAACTCAGTAATTTATTACCATAGAAAAGCACTTATCTCGCTGGGCAGACATGATTCTTAAAAAACCTGGGAACAACTTGTTAAAAAGTCTGTAGTGAACAGCAGTGAAGTCGGCTGCTGCAAAAACACCATCCACAGGTGGTCTTCCTAGAACATCCGCCTGCAGTCTCTCCAGTCTGTGTACTTAGAACCGCTGGGGTTTCAGGAAAAAAGCAAAAGAAACTGAACAAACCACTTGATGCTAAGTGAAAATAAAAAGCTAAGTTTCAGGAGCCCAGTAGCACAAGGTACCTGAAGCTTCATGGTTAATTTGTACATTGCAATGAGCATGGAGAGAGACAGACACACACACATGTAGACCACCGTGGCTACCTGGCTCCGTGTTTGAAATGTGCTTCTGTCTACTATGATCTCTTTCTGTCATTTTGACTACTGCATCATTACATGGCATAACAACAGGAAGTGGAGTGTAGATAAGCATTGTGGTCTATGGATATACTATGTGTTAAAACGCTGTGGCTATATTCTGGCAGGGCATGGCATGTTTGCATTTGCACTCGAACAGTAACGTTAACTTCCTTTAGTTACAGTATTTGATAGATGTACAGTCAGAAGGTGGATGTTGTGCAGCAGGGTTCATGGTTCAGCTCGTATTGTTAGGCACATCTACTGATTCGGGTGTTTTGAGTACTGAAATCTGCATCTGCTGTGGCTCTTCATTATCAACTCCTTTTGAAGGGGTGTGATACATTGTTTACTTCAAATGCATATTTTGCAACTCATTCTCGCAAACATTGCTGCCAATTCATACCTTACATAGTCTTGGAGTCAATTGTCAAAACTAAACAACAGAGGGTTGCACACAGCCCCTGCAACAACATATTCACTTTTACTACTAGTCCATTTATGTCTTCAAATGCCAGTGTGTAATCTAATTTTACATAATCGTTTTTTCAGTTGCAACAGGATATGTTTATTTTTAACATGTGCTTTCTGCACATGCGACACACATTTGTGTGAGGCGTCTGATTGTTCCAATTTAGATTTAAACTTCACTCACGGCTGTCTTCAACGACACTAAGAGATCACAGACTCACTTTGTCTTTCTCTAGATTTGCCTCTGACCTGCAGAAGGTATGTGGCCATGAGATGTCTTCTATGTTTTTTTTTTTTTTAAATCACTAATTAGCAACCATACTTCTTTATAAAGGTTGATTATTGCATTATCTATAACACACAATTTTAAGTTTATATCATTTAGATATCTGACTTTTATTATTCTCAACTCTTTACTAAAAAAGGTCCAAAACAATACCTAGAAAGTTTACATTTTATTATGCTATACAAATTCACAGAAATAGCACCTGAGAAAAGATTTCACAAAAATTAAACAAGAAATATACATACAATCAAGGCCCTCTAAGTTTCTTTTTTAGAATTAAAAATGGAGATTCTGTGAATATAGATCCTTCAGTCATTCTGTGTTATGCAGTGCTTTTCATGATTAATAGCCCAAACAATACGCACTTGTTTATCTTGTATCTGAACCTTGGGCAGTTTAGTTCAGTTTTAGGTTAAATATGGAGTGGAGAGGCACAACTTTGAGGTGACTGTGCAGTAAATCACTTAATATTTAGTTTCATGTCCAGCGTCTTAGTCACTGATCTTTATTCACAACTGAGCATAAAACTGGAAAGAGATCAATCTACTTTGAACCTCGCTGATCAAATACAAGTCTGAGTAACAGCCAAGCCAGTGTACGGTAGCAAGATGCAGCTCTTTAAAGGTTTACTGTAAGCCCTTCTCCTGCTGCCACTTCAGGGGGATTTGTCTGAAAGTGAGACTCTCTTGGGTCAGGGGCATTTAGAGTTTTTAATCTGTCCACTTTATGGTTGGGGAATTCCTCTGCTTTTATTTAGATCCCTAAAGTGGTTGTGGTTTCTACTTCCATTAATTTTTGAAAGCAGAAATTGGTTTAATTTATGCAGTGTGACAAGTTAAAACAGACTTAGAGTGCAGTTCTCTTGACTGGCATTGAACAGATGCTGGAAGAGGACAGGCTGTCTGATGACAAAGGAATCAACCTCTGCGACCTGGTTGAGCTTTCAAAACTGTGCTAAATAGTAGTTGATTTACATAACACATTGAGTCATTCATTCATTTTAGAAGTGCTTTACATTCCCATTTTCAAATGACAAGGGTTTCTATGCATTTCAGGGACTGGGAACATCCCAGAAAACCTGCAATAGTCATGATTGTCCTGCAATATTATGAAATCTTACAAATATGAGTATTTTACAGTTCTGGTTCTAGCAATTTACTGTTTCTGCTAGTTTAAGTTGCAAATGAGTGTGAAATTCATATAATCTCCTGATTTAAAACAACTGGCTTATGTCACAGTTTATTGTATAATTATGTTCCAGTACAAATGCTCAGCAGTCGCCATCTGAATTGGTTGAATATAAAATTGTCTGTTCTTTTGTTAAAATGGAATGAAATTTGCTGACTGTCCAAAAGCAGATACATCTGTGCTCAAGTATGGGGGCCAAATTGACTGTGTAATGCTACAAGTGAGTAACCAAAATGCCTGTTGACTCCTCCATCCCGCGGTCTCCTTTTAACACAGTGCCACTTGGACAGTCTCTGAGCCTTTACTTTTTTTCCTTCCATATGACAACATATTCTGCTGAGGTGCACAGATGAATGCTGGTCATCGGTCCAAACATTTTTTTACTAAATTGTTAATATGAAATTGGTTTATTATTTAGTAATTAGCAATGAAAACCAGCAGACACTCAGGGTCCAGAATTGTAAAATGTTGATGTACTGTACTGTAATAGAACACATTAAAATGCCATTGGGCTCTTTGGGTTAAGAAGATAAATCTCTATGGGATTAAAAAAAAATATACATGGAAAAATAATTAAAAAACAGATTAACTAAAAAAACTGGCATAACTTGAGAAAGACAAAAGATGAGCCAATTTAAAAACTGTTTGATAAGCGGCAGAACGTTTTAACAAACTTGAAGCTTCAGTGCTCGACAGGTGGCTTCCATAAAGGTCTGGGTGACTTGTGCAATCAATGCTTTGTCCTTACATTTTCTGCAGTTACATAAAAGTCTGCGTAAATGGTCTGCCTGCTCCACAAAACACAAATGAATAGCACAAGTATTGCTCTTTGTTTTCACCGATACAGTGATATTGCATTGACAATGAAGATACATTCCATATCTAGGAAATATTGCATTTCAGATGTAGTACATTCAATATATGTAGTTTCCACTTAGTTGTAGCGCCACTCAGAAACGAGGCGTTTCCAGCCTAATAAATAAATGTTGCTGTTTATCTTTAAAATAACACAGTCACACTTTTCACTATTAGTACTTCAAAATGAGAGGTAAGCGGATGTTTCAGAAGTAATTCGCAGCTGGGAATTTTGTGATATTTTAATAAGTCTAGCAATGAAATGAGGCAGCAATACCCAATTCCTTGTTTGCTGCTTTTACATTGCTATAAAGCCATAACCTCTTAGTTAGATTTCTCTGTAGACAAGGCAGATACAATTTTCATAATACTGTACTTCTGTCATCTAAACATTCAATAGTGCACTCTGTACCCTTACTTACATGTTTTTTTTTTCTCCCTAACAAACTCTGTATCGCTGTGGCTACACAAATCAGGCAGAGCTCCTACCAGAAGCAAACATCTGCAGTTACATTGTAGTGTTACATGAGTTGAGACAACTTTAAACCAAAGTACCCCAGAAAAGTCTCATTGTCATTTATACAACATCTTCCAGGCTTAGTTTGGATGGAAAAGCAGAGGCACTCATGGTCAGAAACTCACGCCAGTTATGGCTAAAGCCCAGGTTATAAAGGCCTGTGTCGATGATCAGTCCCCATAGGTATTTGCGAGCAGTTTTCTGCCTAAGTGCAATGCGAGCTTCCCGTTCTGTCACGTTATAGCTCACATTAATAAGCTGTATGACAAACAAGTGCAGCACTCCTGCCGTCACAATGGTGGAGTACCAGGTACAAGTGAAGCAGAGTGCAGAGCTGAAAGAAAAAAAAAATTGAGATCAGGTCTTTCTATGGTTGAACACATGACCAGTGAAATGGCCAAGCATAGAAGTCACAGGTGTATCTCCATATATCAATGATAAGAGACCAATTCCATTATGGATCTGGGCTAAATAGCTCATAAATTTGACTATATACAGATTGATAGCCTACACTGCAAATTTAAAGTCAGAAGCTCTTTACCAGTTTCACAAGTTCTGCACTGTGGTTTTATTTTTTAATTTGTCTTGTTCACCAAAAAATGCATACAAACACATGTAATATTGTCTGAAGCTTTATTATTTTTAGCAATATAAGTGGAGCTTCTTTTTTAAATTCCTTTTATTTCAAAACTAAACATTACACAACAACACCATTCAATGAACCAAATCAAATAACATGGCAAATAGTATGCTTTGAAAACAATCCAAGAAATGTGGCCACCCAAACATGAGAACTTTCCAAATACAGTGGCCCATCTAAAATGGTTCTTTGCATAGTTGAATGAATGATATATTTATTCATATAGTATATTTTAATACAATACAATTATTCACAAATTTAGAGTGTTTTTAGAAAGAAAACGTCTAAGAAGTTAACCTAAGAAGTTAAATTTTCCTAATAGTATAGCGGCATACCTCCCTTACTAAGGAAACTTCACACCTTGCCTGGTGTAGGGGCCTTAGCTGCCTCGAAAGCTTGCATTTGTAATCTATTTCGTTAGCCAATAAAAGGTGTCATTTCACCCTGCTTTCTCCTGTATCAATCTATGGCAAACACGGTACAACACTCTACTGCTAAGAAAACTTCATCAGAGTTTAGGACAAGGTTAGCAGTTGCTCATTAACCTGGACAAGGCAAATCGTATACAAGTGGAGGGCATTTAAAACAATGGCAACCCTTCCAAGAACCAGATGACCACTTAAAATCTGACCAAAAGCCACAAGGACAATAATAAAAAAAAGAGTTAAAAAGTAATCCTAAAATAAATAGCCAGAGATCTACAACTCTGACAATAAGAACAACCCTGAATAGAAATATTATCTATGGTAGGATCACCATTTAGATGTCTCGTGTTAGAAAAAGAACAAAACCCATCTGAATTTTACCAGAAAACTCCTGGACAAACCTCAAGAGTTCTGAAAGTTTACTCACTGGACAGATTAGTCCAAATTTCACTTCATGGGCACAACAAAGGTCCCAATGTTTGGTGAAGAGCCAACAATCTAGATGAGAAGAGGGCATTCGGCCCAACAAAGCTCGCCGTCCTATCCACTGAATTCTTCCAAAATTATAACAAGTCTAGTTTTGAAGGTCCCTAAAGTCCCACTGTCTACCACACTACTTGTCAAATTATTCCTTGTGTCTGTGGTTCTGTGTGGAGAAAAGCCTCCTAATGTTTGTGCAAATTTTACCTTTAACAAGTTGCCAACTATATCCCCATGTTCTTGCTAAACTCATTTTAAAATAACAGTCTCAATCCATTGTACTAAATTCCTTCACAATTTTAAACACCTCAATCATGTCTCCTCCTAATCTCTTTTTGTTTAAGCTGAAAAGGCTCAGCTATTTTATTCTTTCCTCATAACTCATTCCCAGTAGCCCTGGAATCAGCCTAGTCACTCTTCTTTGACTTTTTCTAGCACTAAAGTGCAGACATCATTGAGGAAATAATGAATTCTGGGAACTGTCAAAGAATACTTCAGAGAAAACTTGGGGACTAAATGGATATTTGTGCAAGACAATGATCTGTTCTGTTCAAATACGTTTCACTAAAGTAGGAAAAAAGTAGGAAGAAGAGAATATTCTGGGATGAGTAAACCATAGTCCTGACCTAATTTCTATTGAAATACTGGAGCAGGAGTGGAAGGAGACTGTTTATGCAATACAACCTTGAAACCCCACAGAGCTGACTTATTTTTCTAAAGAGGAATGAGAAAAAAAAAATCATTCAGCAAAATGCACAGTCTGATAATTGGCTATAGGAGGCCACTGTGTGAAAGTTTTTGACTTTTTCACACAAGATTATCTGGTCATTTGTTAAATATCACAGTCTAATAATCTATGAGCTCAAGCCCCATTCATATGTTGGATGTTTTTTTTAGGATATATGCTTTATATATTCATTAAGAGGTCAGGTTCATATAATAGAGGTTGTGTATCCCTAATCTGAAATGCCTGGTAAAAGAAGTATTTTGGATTTGAAATATTTTCGGATTTTGGAGCATTTGCATATACATAATGAGATATCTTGGTACACCTGGTCACATGCAGAAATGCAGGAAAACCAGCTAAAAGATGACTTGTGAGCATAATTCTATTATATCAACTAGCTTTTATTATAATGTGCGTTGACATGACCAACGTATTAAACCTCAAAAGTGATGAATATGATGTATAGACTGTATTTTAGTTCACTTTTGCTAACATAAGAAAGCAATTTGCAGCAGTGTCCAGTTTTCCTAACATAATCAGAGCTATTTACTGTGCTCATATTGCAATAAGGGCACCTAGTGAAAAGGAAGCTGCTTTTGCTAACTCTAAGCAGTGACATTCCAATAACATACAAGTCATCTGCAATTTTAACAGTGCTACGCAGCATTTTTGAACATAGGTGTTATCCTGTCACTTTACTGTGGACAAAACCCATTGACTGTGCTTTGTTGCTTAGCGGCGTTCAATGGTCCACGGGGTACCTAACTAGCCCCCCACCCCGCCCATCATCATCATTGTGTAGTTGCTTTTGTGGCACTCTAAGCTTTATGGAGAACTCCCCCACCACCCTCATCTCACTCTGAAAGAATACATCCATTTTGAATCTGCACATATGTTATTCATATCTACATTTTAGCATATACACAGTACCCTCAATAATGTTTGGGAAAAAGACACAATTTTTCTTTATTTATCCCTCTACTCCACAGTTTAAAATTACAAATCAAACAATTCAAACTTGATTGAGGTGCACAAGGTGCTATATAAATAAAATGTGCTATTTTTTTATTATTGTAGACTTTAATTTAAGAGTATTTTCATACATTTCAGTCACACAATGTTGAAATGACATTTTTTATACATGGTTCCCCCCCATTTTGGGGCAGCATAATGTTTGGGACATAACAATGTACAGGTATATTAAAGCAGTCATATTTAAGGGTACATCAAAGAAAAATGTGTCTTTGCCCAAAACAGTATGGAGGATATTGTAAGTTTCTTAGAAACATGTTCATTTAATTTAATTACATCATTCATATTGATTACAAGCAGAGTGTATGTTTCAAAATGGAGCCACTTTTGTTGTGGATTACATGGCTTTTTCTTTCTGTGTGCACTTTATCACATGAATTGCTTAAGGGTTTTAGAATGCAGTGTATATGCTTCACTATATAGTGCATGCATTGCATTTCAGTATAAGCGTTTCTGTGTATAATGTAAAAATAATCACTCCAATGCAAGCATTTCAGTATACAGCGGATCCACAGGTAAGAATGGCTTATATACAAAATGGTATCTCATACATAATTGTTCTTCCCTTTTGACAAACTTAGGTGGGCTCTAATGTATCAAATTATCTTTAAAAGTTGCATCATAAAGTAAATGAACAAAAGTTCTATCCATGAGTTAGATGTTTCTACTTTGTAACTCTTGCATCATCATCATCTCTTTTGTTAAGTTGCTCACAAAAGAGCGTGGGTTGCAGAACAGAATATTGTCACGCATAATAAAATTTGGTGTACAGATTGATCAAGTAACACAGGAAATGCAAACATCAACGTTAAGAAGACAAAAATCACAAAATGTACAAGAGAATCAAGAACACAATGAAAAGTTTAGAGGCTTTCAAACCCCCAACCTGATAGCACTCTGATGAAGTTTTAAGTGTTGCTGCTAAGATTTTTCCTTGGTACACTGTATTTTCTTCTGCATCTCAAAGACTTTATTTATAAAAAAAACATGGGAAAGGTGCTATATAAATAAAATTTGTTATTATTATTAAAATTAAACCAATACAAAGTTGTTCTAACCAACATAAAACCATAACAAATATTATAAGAATAAAAGCACTTTTCTTATGGGGGTGAACAAATCACAAAAAGGACTACCATGTACAGAAGCAAAGCACAACACTGACCAGTAATAACTTAAAAAGAAAGATTTCCAAAATTGAGTGTTAAGATTTCCATCAAGAGGCTTAGGCTAATTTGACGACAGCAGTGCCTATAGAGAATAGTCTACTGGAAAGGAGTAAGAGGAACAGCAGAAAGATGCAGGAGAAGAAAGACTTGAGGAATGAAACAGATGTCACAGGAAAGAAAAGGTGAAACTAAAGACTGTGTCAATGAATATGTGTGTACGTCAGCACTGCAATAAACTGCTGTCTTATTCAGGATTAGTTCCTGCTTTGTGCTTAAAGCTGCAGGGATTGACTCCAGCCCCTGCTGCAACTCTAAAATGGATTAAGTGGATTAGGGAAAGCATTTTGTCTTAATATTGGACTTTTGTGTGATGTTTAATAACTAAAAGACTAAATACAGAAAGATTTCCCATGTCCCAGTCCACACAGCCAATTTTCTTGCACACCCTTAAATTTTAAACTTCGACTAATGTCTAACTTTGTCTTTTTAGTTTACAATCCACTCTGTCTTTGCCAGTATCTTGATTCAGTAGTCTCTGTTTTCTTACAGACTGTTTACAACTTCCTAATGCCCTTAATTTACTAGAAGCCTACCTTGTTATCATGAAGTCGCCTAATGTTAAAGCACCTCAGCTTTATTAATAGAATCATATCAAGACCTCAGTAGTAAACAGCTTCTGCTATTCTTTAGAATCATGCAAACACTGAAAATTGTTGCCGCCAACATTCAGACCTAGTGGTTGATCACAACTGAGGCCAGTTTCTATTTGTTGTAATAGTCCCCTGTCACACATTCACAACTCCACACTTGGTCTTTTTAATTAAGCCTTTTATTTAATTTAATTGTTTTGTGCTTATTTACCTGTATTGGTCATATACTCTGGGACAGTAAAACAGGGCGAACCACACAGACTGTCCCCTGCAGATGGAGCCAAGGGTCAAAATGATTCCATACACCGAGGTCATGAGGAAGAAAAACAAAGTAAGCAGGAAGGCACAATGGTTTGCTTGTCCAACACAGTTGTTAATCCTGCAAACAGAAAATACACAACAAATGACAATTAATATGAAATGAAGAGTATAGGGCATGACGTTACTCATCATTTTCTTTTACCCCACACTGTCTAAGGGTATCCTCAAAAATTAGAAAACTATAAAAACAAGGAATGAATAATTCTCACCCATCCCCAATCAGTAGCAAAGAAAAGGGGTTGATTTGTCCCCTAAAAAACATCTGTTGAATTAGTTATAAGCAGGAAAGCATGGAGACCACCTGACCTCAGGAACGGTCATTAAAAAAGGAAGGGGTGGGTATAACATAATCCACTTAACAAAAATGTACGTACCCCATCTACAATGTCATTCAAACAAAAGACAGACCTCAGTTGCGTATCTACTTATGAAGTAATAGTGGGGTAATGAAAAATAATGTAAGATGCGGAGTTGAAATGTGGGCAGCTATTATTAGTTGTGATAAGAAATGCTCCTAAGACCTGCAGAAGAAAAAAAAAAAAAAGAGGATGTGTTCCATCTGATCAAATGATTGTTAAAAAGAAGGAATTGTTTTCTCTTTGAGCTAGTGATCTATACTAATAAAAGGCAAAGCCCTCACTGACTGACTGACTGACTCACTCACTCATCACTAATTCTCCAACTTCCTGTGTAGGTAGAAGGCTGAAATTTGGCAGGCTCATTCCTTACAGCTTACTTACAAAAAGTTAGGCAGGTTTCATTTCGAAATTCTGCGTGTAACGGTCATAACTGGAACCTACTTATGTACATATATACGGCAATAGCCTGCAGCTCGGTCGCCGTGTGAGGCAGAGTTGCGTCCCTCATCGTCACGCCTCCCACGTAATTGAGTGCCTGCCCATATAAGGCCGTCAGTCAGCAACAATCCAATAGACACGCTGCCGCTAAATATTCGCGGGTGAAAGGCTGTGCTTATGCAAACGAAGATGAGATGGTCAGGGATAGACTAGTGTTTGGCACAAACTCAGCGAAAGTGCGAGAGAAACGTTTAAGTGCCGGGTCTTAGCTAACATTAAATAAAGCCGTGGACATCGCAAGATCACACGAGATAGCACAAGCACAGCTGAGAACCTTCAATGCATATACTCCGAGCGGCTCACGTGAACTGACTGTGAACGCAGTATGCAGAGAACAAGCAAGACCTCTAAAGAGCGCGGAGACTTTTGATCACGTGAACGTGTCTGCAAAAAGTGGAGTCTCCTGCCCTGCAAAAATACTATAAAAGTCAAGCAGCCGGCGCGCACGTGTAGCTGTGCCAGCCTTTGAGACGCTGACTGCGCTTCTGTCTTAAGTGAAAGTAAGCACTTTTAATTTTTTCCTCCTTCCCCTGAGCTATAGCCCAGACAACTGCAAACACGGGATCCCTTTTCTAGACTGTGGCAAACTAATATTAAGGCGCTTCGCACTTTCTTTTGCACGTATATGATTATGAGGTCGCGGAAGACACGCACAGGAGTGGAGGACCAACAGTGCCATCTCTCCAGTCTACATGAGACCCACCGCGACGATCCCCAAAAGGCACTCATGTCAGCGAAGATGTCTCTCTACACTATATATAAAAAAAAAAGGCAAGTTTCCTTTCTTTACACCTTTTTTCCTTTTATCCCAAACCAAAGCCTTTCTCTCTTAACACTGCAGAGGACACAAAACTAATTTTCTTTAATTGCTGGTAATGCCGGTAAGGCACATTACCACAGGCAGAAATTTGGACGTTCACATAGAAAATGTAATTTCTATACCACAGCCGTCGTGTGGCACCTTTCAAAAGGAATCTACTACCGAGAGATGATCCATATACATTTTAGCTGCTGTTAGTACTACTTACTTGTTATGTTATACTGTCTTTAAAATGTAGTTTACCCGAAACCACTCCAGTGGTGCTCAATGTATCTTTACTTCTTAAAACGTTAATGTTTTACTGTTTAATAACTTATAGACTACATTTTATTTTTTTCCCTTGCACTCAGTGAGTGAAGCCAATGAGTAATCA
>JANRMT010028174.1:94893870-94946782 GCA_026402145.1 Polypterus bichir lapradei
TATAGAAGATGTTGTCATTTACCAGACACAATGGTGATCCAGCCGCTGTACACAGGAAGCACAAATCCGACAGTGCCCTGCCCTGGGAGGCCGAGACATTTTACATGCTGGACACCAACTCTTCTTGTCATTATTGCCATTGTTCTGAGGTGTCAGTGGCTCACTGAACAACTGAAAGTCATGATGAATGCCATTAGGAGCTGTGTTGCCAACTCTCTCTGACTGCTTTTGAAAGTACCTTACTGTGCTGTGAACATTAGCATGCATAATAGTTCGTAGGTAACCAGGATCCCTTTTAGTCCGTGCAAGAGCCAACAATGTCAAGATTAATCCAGTAGTCACTGCTGCTAATTGCATCAGATGAATATCACCCCTTGGAACAACCTCTGTAACAAAGAGGTAGTACATGTATCCTAGAGAAAAAAGGACGAGGCTCAAGAAGAACAGAGTGTGGCCCTTTTGACGATGTGTAACGTAATAGTACCACAGTATACATATTGGAAGTGTTGTTAGGATAATGAGAGCCAGCAGGAAATGTAGGGCTGCAATGTGCAGTGATACAGGGAGCAGTAACAGGGGAGGCAACACGGTCAGATCCACTTTTTGGGCTCCCGAGATCCATGGTACACGGCATCTGTCTGCCAGTGTTTCAAAAACACGGCTTAGGGAATTGGGAGGCAGGGCCTCACATTTAAGCCACCTGCAAAGTGAACAGAAATAAAAGAGTTGAGCTTATGATCATTATTTATGTGGAACAATCCCAGACTAATCAGAAGCAGTGAGCTGTCAAGAGTCATTTTAAATAGGTTAAATAGGACTGGAGAGAAAGAATGCTTTAGCAATGATTTTTTAATTCATTGTTCCTCTTTTTCTCTAGAAAAAAGAAATTATCCTGGACATCTCTTAACAGCTGTGCAATATCAAGTCATATATATATATATATATATATATATATATACACACAGTGTACACAGTATATATATATTGCATTCCATACAATGCACAGAACTGTCTTGAAATGGCAGAATGCTAGCCACTAAAATCCTCTCTACTGTTACCGCTACAGATCTAAAGTCAGCTTGTAAATACTGTACAGTATTTGGAAAATATGTTAGTAAGTAAAAAGGAACATTTCTCTCCTCCCTTGGCATGTGTTCTGGGGAGCGTGGCAGGAATATGGGGTAGTGGGGGCCACTTTTCCATGCTATTTGTTCCCTATATGAATATAGTTAGAGCTATGCCTGAATATTAGGCATTAAATATATTTCATTCAATGTGAGTGTTGGACACCAGAAAAGCTGTGTCTTGTCATTGCTCATGTTTGTGGATTTCATGGACAGGACAATAAGGCATAACCAAGGATGCAGAGGTGTCCAGTTGGGAAGGCTAGGAGTAGCATTGTTGCTTTATGTAGGTGATGTAGTTCCGTTTGCCTCGTCTGACTGTGACCTTCAACAGAAACTTGAGTATTTTGCAAGTCTGAGGTCATTGTTCTTTCTTGCAGAAGAGTGGATTGCTCTCTGTAGGTGAGGGATGGATAGTTTATTGCCCTTAGAGAAGCAGTTCAGGTATGTTGGGATACAGTAATGTTTATACATCACACATATTAATTTTGAGCAAAGTCACTCAAGTATTTTTCACTGTACAGAGATAATGGCTTTGAATTATATTCATAAATTCATGCCCTAACTACTTAACAACTGGTGGAGACTATAAACAATTCCAACATTGTGATTTCTTCCGTTTCTCTCTACATAATCAATTATTAGCCTACATCATGTAACTGATAAAATCACACATTTATGTAAGTCAGTCAGTTTAAGTGCTGGACACATCCAATTTTTTGCCATTTCTACTACAAACTAGGTAGAGAAACTTCAAATTTTATTTACAGCTGAAGATACTCTTATTTGAATTCAGTTATTTTATATGGTATTAGTGGCAATAAAACACTGCTGCAGCAGAACAGATTATGGACAAACTTTGTAAAACTCACTACATACAATTAGGAAATAGTTGCAATTTGAAAAGTCAAGGCACAAAACCTGTCTGGGTAAATTTTTTGATCCATACTGCACTCTTAGTTAACTTGTGCTCTCACTCATAATAATTAATACCATCTTTCAAACCAAGAATATTCTCAACTTACCCAGTTTTTAAAGTACTCAACATGAAAGCAAGACGGATAAGTAAGTGTAGCTGCATGCAAAAATCTGCTTATGAAATTGTTGTCATTAGCTCAATTTTCAATCACGCACTACGATTCCATACTAAAAATACTGTTTCCAAAGAACTGAAGAGCACCAGATATTGTAAAGCTATGCATTTAATAGCCTGGTGACCACTCTAATTTGGTTTATTATGAAGCATGTACTCACCTGTCACAGACCTGGTCAAGTTCCTCACAATCACAGCAGCATGCCATCACATGGTTCTTCTGGCCATGCTGATCAACATACTCACAGCAACACAATGTGTCTTCTTCACTAAGCAGTGCCACATCTCTTTTCTTGCGAGTCTTCACCATTGCACCTGTAAATTTGTGAAAATGTAAGTTCAGGAATACACCATTTTGTCCTGGGTCACAATGGACACCAGGCACCAAATGCAGCTACACACTTGTGAAAAACAGAACATGTTATTTTTGTGTTGAAACTTGCACCAAAACATGAACCTCAAGCAAAAGTGATCATAGTTGGTAAATGTTTGAAAATGAGCAGCAGAATGGTTTAGTAATTAGCACTACAAATACTGAGCTGCTCACTGTCTTAACTTGCACATTTCCCATCGATCTCCATGGCTGTTCTCCTGGTCTTCCAGTTTCCTCTTGGATCCCAAAGATGTTTCTGCTTTGAATTAATTGAAGATTTCAAAATGATCCAGTCTGATTGAGCATGCCTTGTGATGGACTGGTATCCTTTCCAAGGAGAGTTCTTACCTGGGGAGGCTCCATCCTTAGAAGCCTCCCATATGAAGAGAAGGAAGTAAGCTTCTGAGCATAGAATAATGAAAACTTCAAAAAGAAGAACACAACAACCCAGTATTACTAGAAAACTGATTTAGAAAATGGATGGCTGAATGCACATCATCATGTTTAGTAATCAACAAGGAAACAAACAACACCTGCCAAAGCAGCCTTACACCATTGACATCAGTATTGTGATTAAACAAAATAGCAATTTACACCAACTTAATTAATAGTGCATAAAAAGATTGAAAATGTTTGCAATCACTGCTTAAAGTAATGAATTTCACCATTTTGGTTTAGATTGTCCACATGACACTTGTGGAAGGTAGAACATTCCGGAATGTGCAAATGGGCTAGAAATCAACTAGTGTATAAAACATCCCAATTAATGCAATTTAAACAAAACAACTAAAAACGGAAGAGGAGAAAATGTATGGTTAGGGAATTACTATTATTATCAACATGTTAATCCATCATTTGTCTTTTATCTCTTTTCAAAGATTATCTGCATTTTTCTCTCCAAAGAAGGGCTTCAAGTTGCGGTATCAGAGTGGGTTAGAAAATAAATGGACATGTATGTAAGCTGAGCATGTATGCAAATAAAAAAACTGGGCTCAAAATCCATAGTAATGTATTATTAGTGTTCACAGCTGGCCGCAATGATGCATATTCACAGACATTATACTTTTATGATTTTCATATGGGGCGGCACGGTGGCGCAGTGGTAGCGCTGCTGCCTCGCAGTTAGGAGACCCGGGTTTGTTCCCGGGTCCTCCCTGCGTGGAGTTTGCATGTTCTCCCCATGTCTGCGTGGGTTTCCTCTGGGTGCTCCGGTTTCCTCCCACAGTCCGAAGACATGAAGGTTAGGTGGACTGCCGATCCTAAATTGTCCCTAGTGTGTGCTTGGTGTGTGTGTGTGTGTGTGTGCCCTGCGGTGGGCTGGTGCCCTGCCTGGTGTTTGTTTCCTGCCTTGAGCCCTGTGTTGGCTGGGATTGGCTCCAGCAGACCCCTGTGACCCTGTAGTTAGGATATAGCAGGTTGGATAATGGATGGATGGATGTTCATATATTTCTTACATTTACTGTTTTATTGCTTCTAACTCTCCTTGCATTTAGATGTAAGCAATTTATAACAGGATTTTTTATTATGAGTAAATTTTAATTTAAATAGATTTGGTTTTTCTTGTATGCCATCAGTTTTTCTCTGTACAGACTTACTTATACTCATTCCTAAAGTACCATGTCAAACAAATAATTACCTCTTCTTCTTGTAGATGTAATCTCATATTGATAAGCAAGGCAATTTATGATTAAAGGATTTCCAATGTCTGAAAAAAAAAAAAACTAAAAAACTCCTGTTGACACCATAATTTCACCTACTGAAGGAATGCCAAATTTCAACTTTTTATCTGGCACCTAAAGAACCACAGAAAAATCAAATGATTTGTTTTTGGCCATGAGACATTTTTAAATTCATAAAATTGTAAGCATAATTACTTGTGTCAGGCAAACAACATCACTTATCAAAATATGAAATACATTCTGAGAGTCTTTGGCCAACCTAGGCTATAGCCATTTGATTCTTTGTGTCTATGTATGAATTGTTGGGTCCATCTGCAAGGATTCAGCCGACTACAAGGTGTCTATCAATCCACCTAGCTTAGTATGATCTGCAGACTTAATCTTATACATCACCTCACTTGGAAAAATATCTGCTTGCCATACCCATTTGCTTTCTGTGCTGAAGCCAATTCCTCACCCATCCACACATTTCACCTTAAATTATTGAAGAACTTTTATTTTGTACACTAGCCTTCTATTTAGTAACTTATCAAAAGCATTTTATTTAAATCCAAGGTAGATAATATTGTATGCACCACTATTATTAAAATACATTTTTTGCTTTCTCCTAAAATTCCAGCATATTAGTGGAACTCAACCTTTCTTGTCAAAGCCCACAGTATGTGTTTGGGTACTTCATGCCTCACTCAAATTTAATAATTGCTTTCATTAACATACCAGTGATGCACACTATGCAAACCGGCCTACATTAACAAGGATCAGTCTGATCAACTTTTTATATACAGTAATGAGATGACATTTGCTACCTTATCTTCATCTTTTGCTTAGTGGGAAAAATTTTAGTAAATATACATTAAAGGTTATATATGTTATGACTAGCCTACTTGCTTATAGGTTATCTGGTCTTTGTGATTTACTTCATTTCAGACTTTTTAATCCTTGTAATAATTCCCACTCTTAATCTCCAAATGATTTTGCACTTCATTAATATTTCCTGTACTAGAAGGCTTGAGTCATCTGACAAAAATCAGAATCAATTAAAAGCATTTGTCTTTCCCATTTACCGATCATAACACACACTAATGCTTCCTTCAACAAATTCTGACTGGTAAAATAATGAAAAAAGCAACTTATTGTTGATTTTTGCACTTTTCTCAATGTTCTTCTTTAACTGCCTTTCACGGTTTCTAATTTATTTTTTAACCACTCCTCTCATGCTCATATAATCCCTATAGTTAGAGCTTAAGTTATTTGGCTTGTACATGTTATATAGCTTTTCTGGGTGTTCTGTCCTGATTATTACAACATATTTTTTTCCTTTTCTATTACATTTTTTTAGTTGCTGTTTAGACTTACTGTGTTATAACAATCATTGATTACATCTATGAACTCCTGTTCCTTTTTTCAACTAACCAATTGATGTTTGCACTTTTTATTTATTTAAACAATTAAACGGCAATTAATAAAATATCTCCATCTAAATATGATTCTTTTAAAGGTTGTTACAGTATTAATGTTGTACACTGACGTTATCTGTATTTAGGAAGTCTATAACATACGAGTGCCATGTCTCTGTTTTTGAACCTGTCTACTAAAACCCAGATACTCTCAAAAAGATGTGGTACATAACTCCTTTGAAGAAGATTTGTGTCTACAATTTTTCTTATTTATAAATAATGCATCAATTTATATTACACTCACCCCAATCCCTAGGGCTAAGTCAGGCTTCGGTTACTGGTACAGCATCATATTTATGTACTACTATATATAGCCCAAATTGATTTGTTTTATTTAGAACACTTCTAGGACAAGCAATATTATTGTTGTTGTTTAAGTTATTACTGATACTATTCCACATTTATTTCATGTTGACCAGACATTTTGCAGCTGGCTATTATTTACATTAATTTTTAAACCTGCCCTATTCTAAACTGCTTCTTTCTCTATTGCCTACTTTAAACAATGACCAGTTTCTGTCATATCTTTTAAAATGAATCTAGTATAGTAACAACAACAGTTCTTGTGTATATGATAAGCACTGATATTCCAAAACCTTAACATTTTAATATACAATGGCAGCAGAATGCATCCTCTGGAAGTTAAGTAAAAAAGCTATTACTTTATATACAGTAGAATCGAGGCAAATATAAATGTACATGGCTTAGAAATGTATAAATTGTTTTAAGAATATTTGCTTATTTTTTATTAAAATTAATTGGCAGGTATTACGCAAGGAGAGTCTGGCTGCCCTTTGATATCTTGGATTGAATCCTATGTTTCCCAGTGGGGGACTGGGCAGTCTTTTACCTTTGGAACACCAGATTTTGTTTTTATTTTCTCCAGTTTAACTTGAGGTTTTTTTCTTGATTCTTTTTTGTCCTCCAGGCATCATAATCCTTATCATCATAATCATCTTTGAAGACTAAGAATACTATATATAAGGACTCTACTAACTAAATATCTATTTTTATGCAAGACTATTGATTAATGTTTTGTTATCTGTTCATTAATACTTTGCAATTTGTTTTTTTTTTTCTATTGCCAAATACTTTTTATTTAAGTATTATTAAGCACATCAAAATACTAACACATATTTAAAAGTTCTATAGATATGCATAGTGTGCGAGAGACTGAGGAATGGAATTAGCCACTTTATACCAACTGCTGGCAAGTGGTCCTAAAAAGGACCTTTGACTTCTTCAGCAGCAACTTCCACCATACCACTCAGGTGTTTCTGTAGCTCCATTAGCTCCCAGCTGCTTTGATTCTTTGTCCATGTCCTAAGTGCTCTCCAAGTGCTGTGTCTTCATACACCAAGCGCCACTCACAGAACAGCTTTTATGACGTCTTCTAAAGGCAGTCCCACCATCTCTGAAAGGTCTCAGACAGCTGTGGAGTATGTTCCTCTCAGGTCTGGACCCAGGGGCACTACAATATATACATATAAATGTATATATGTACTGTGTATATACAAATACATACATTTCTGTGTACATATTGCTTTTCTTGTATTTTGTTACGTTATTTTTGGATTTATTTGAAACAGAACTTAAAATGAAGCAAAGGAAAAAGCTATGGCCAAAAGTAGGGTTTTTCTGGAAAGCCTTAACAGATGTTAAGAAGGCTTTCGCAGCACACTGTTCAACTTATTCTTAGCAAAAGAAAAAACATGAAAGAAGGAATGATAAATTTGAGGAACTCCTTGATGCAGTAGACACCATCTTTTTAGGAAGTGCTGCTCACAATCTTCACTGGTCAGTTTGCTAGGTTCTTCCTGCCCATCCTCGACTATGTTTACAAAGTACAAGTACTAATGGAAAGCACAAAACCACATGTACAATCAGCAGAAATATGGTTTCTCCACATAAATGTCCCACTGAATGCAGAGCAGCCAAATGAGCTGGACTAGGTAACTAGTGAGAATAACCACAAGTGCTTCCCACAGTTGGCATGCCAGACAAAGATCATTTTGAATAGTTCACGTCAAACTGTAAACACACTACAGGTTACTACTGTAATCTGGGAATCCCCAAGTAAGAGCTACAATATGATGCTAAACTTGTACCCTGCAGTTGTCACCATAACCTAGAAGGCTACATCCCTATATGAATCCTGTGGACCCTAACATAAAAAATTGCCTAGTCAACTGCAACAGATGGGAGCAAGAAATCAGAGAATAGTCGGCAGGAAGCTTGAGAATGAGCAGCCATCCATCCACTTAGTGAACCCACTTAATCTAGAAAGCAGGCAGAATCCAAACCTGAATGAGATGTCAGTAGGGACTAGTCTGTGAATCATACCCAGTTTCTCAATCTCTTTAAATAAGCAGCGCTAAACACTGTGCCACCAAGGAAATCAATTATTAAAGTTGTTTATTCAAGATAGCATATGTGGGTGTTATATGATGGAATATAGAACAATAAAATCAATTACATTAGTTATTAACACAGATCAGGAAATTTGCAAGAGAAAAAGCAGATCAGAATACAAAGTTCGAACTATGTGCACATCACAGACTTTTGTTAACAACAACAAATGATGCTTTTGGCTTGTGTCTGTGGTCATAGGCTGATGTACAGATGCCCTGTGCCATGATGAAATCCACATAAGTCATTAACACGGTGTTCACAGCTGTTGCAAGTAACATACCATTAGAATATCATCTCATGTTAAATGTTAAAAAAAAACATCTGTTCTCTTTAAAATAGGCAGGCTAAACAGTAGAATGACAACCTTTTACATTAGCTATAAAAACTATGATTTGAATAATGCTATCTTTCCATTAATTGTACCAACTAAGAGTGTTGTAGCTTTATTATTAGCAAGTTATAATTTAATAAAGTCTTAAATATTGACATTGGATATCATGTATTCACATACTTAGTTTAATGCTATCATTATTACACTCTTGTCAAGTCATAAATCTTCAGCTTTTTCTCCATTAAAAAGAGACAGACACAGAATAAAGAGGTGTTTATACTGTCAGGTGATACACACTACAAATATCCCAACGTTTTAACATATAAAAGGAGACTGGGCCTCAGATTACAGTGCTTCAGAGATTTGACCCAGCTCCCTGTTACATAACTATGGAAATACACAATCTTAGAAATGGGTGAAAACTTGTGATAAAACAAAAAACCCGTGTTTACTAATTTATTAACAAAGATGTATAGATGACTATTATATATTCAATCAATGAAATAAACCATTGTACAAGTTAATGTATCTTGTTGATCTGAAATGTACTATTCAATGGTTTGTAAAGCAGTTTCTTATAGAAAATAAACTTTGGCTAATAGTTACAGGTGAAAATTGTAAATGAACAAAAGTCAACATGGGAATACAGCGATTACTGCTGCAGCTTGACAGCTACAGAATCTTGGGTTTAAATCCTAGCCTTGATACGGTCTGTGGGGAGTCTGCATGTTCTCCCCATGTCTGAATAGGTTTTCTTTTAAAGGACTCTGGATTATGAGTCTGATTAACAGTTTTACCTTTTCCTAAATGTTTAAAGCACTTTGAGCTACATTATTTGTATGAAAATGTGCTATATAAATAAATGTTGTTGATGTTGTTTACTCACAATGTGATTTCCTATCATGTATTTTCTTTGTGTAAGTATTACCACTGTAGTCTTTCCCTACAAATTTTGAAATTAAGTCAAACTTGCTTGCATCTTTTAAGTTAAATGTTTCAATTTGCTCTTGTCAACTAAGTTGGTAAATTAAAAGTAATTTGCCATTCATTAAATTAGAATTGTGCACAACAATATCAATTTATAGAAGCTCTTTAGATTTTTATGCAAATAGTTATAGATACTGCCACAGCAACATATAATACAGAGTTGATACCTATGACTGGGCTTTAAAAAAAATTCCCATCTTAAAAACGGAACACAAATTAATTTAAAAATAATATGAACATTACTAACAGCATCTTATCAACAAACAAGTCAGAAAGTGTGAGCAAACCTGTGAACTACACATCATGACATTATTACCCATCTTTTCTAATTTTCACACTGAATCCTCCAGATGAATGTAGAAACAAGTACAAACAGATATAAATTAACTCATTGTTTATTGACAAGGGCTGCAAAAAAACAATACCTGCAACATGCTTGGACCTTGAGGACTATTAAGACACAAGAAAATTCACACTGGAAACATTAAGCTTAAAATAGACTCACTGGGGATGGCCTAACCACATTATGTCTATTACTCTCTCTAACATCAAAATACTTTGGTAATAGGTTATTTAGTTTAAAACACAATTAACACATAAAGGGTATTTCTTTCGGGATTAATGAAAGAAAAAGTCCATTGTATGTGTCAGTGCACTCAGTACAATCAGAATACTTATCTTTATTTTAATATTTGCGGCAGACGGTCGGAGCCCTTGCCCGGCCCTTCTTGATGGAAGGACTAGAAGAGAAAGCTTATTCAGGGCATTATTTCCCCTGGATTGCTAGATGGCAGTCCCCCAGGGTTGCTACAGCTGCCCGGATCCCCACAGAGCTGCCTGGACTTGGAGTTCTGGGGGTGCTGCCTGGGAGTTCTACAGGGACTGCAGAGCTCTGCTTTGCAGAAGTGCTCACAGACTAAGCCTACGGGACACCGGAAGTACCCCCGGGTATTACATAAAGGATCCAGTGGCCACTGCTCCTGGAGCCACAGTTGGGAGGGAGAAGACAATGTTTGCAGGAGGAGGAGAAAGGAGTAGTGAAGGCAGTGAGATGAGAGAGAAAAGGAAGAGAAAGAAGACAGTGCTGAACACTTTTATTGTACTGTGCTGTATGCACTGGTATTGAGGAAAATGATTTGGGAAGTGTTTCCCACGTAAATAAAACATTTGTGCAGTGCAAAACTTGAGCCATTGTTTGTGTTGAGTTTGGGGAGCTGGACTGCCCCCTGCACACCACACATTATTGTAATAAAAATAACATACTGAAATAGGATTACCAAAAAAAAAAAAAAAAATTGAATGGTTAAATTGTCTCAATTTTAATAGTTAAAATGTCTTACACCTTTATTACAGTCTAGATATTGTAAAAATGGTGATTTAAAACAATAAGAAAAATAAAACATTTTAAAATGTTTAAATTCATTTGAACCAATTAGATCCAACACACATATCTATAGAGGATGACTTCAATTTTAAATTCTAAGTCAATCCTACTGCCCAGATGTAACTTTTACAATTATAGTCTGCAGGCAATTAGGAAATACTATATACAAGAGTGGATAAATATACCACTAGTAACATGGTATTTAATATACCAGGTTCATTCAGTTTAACACTTAAAATACTGAAATAAATGAACATGAGAAATAAATATAAAAATAAAACGATTTTTTTAATTCTCTACTGAAAAAGAAAGAGGGAAACTTCCACTTTAAATTGCAATGAATTTTCACTTTTCAGGCATAAATAAATCACCTCCACAGTAGCACTAGAATTTGCACTCCTATCTCATAGCTCTAATACAAATACAGTACCTCAAAATCACAGCCTGCTCAGAATCTGCACAGTTTCCCCGTGTCTGCATAGATTTCTCTCAACATGTTTTGGTTTCCTTACATATCACAAACTCCTGAAGGTTAGCTTTACTAGAAACTGTAAATTAGCCTTATATGAGCGAGTTTGGATGTGTTGGGCCTGGCACGCCATCTTCCTTTGCACTTGATACTGACAGGATAGGGTTCAGCCCCCCATGACACTAGACTGGGTTAAGCAAGTTCTTAATATGCTATATGAGATGCACTTTTATTGGGTGTAATTTCATTTTACAATGGAAAGAAGTCAAACACAAACCTCCAATAACTTTAAAGTAAAGTTGGCTGAACATCAGAATTTTAATTAGGTGGTTTAATTTATTGATCAAAACAATGTTGGTACACTGTATCTGTAAATGTGATTGTTAGTTTATTTCTTAACAACCAAAAAAAGTAGGTCTTGTTCAAGTGAATACTTTGGCTCAGGAATATTTACAAGCTGTGCTTTTGGTATGTAATAAAAGCCTCTACTGAAATGACAGCCCACAAATGAACATTTCACTGCAACACTCGAGGATGGATTGCTTCTAATACTGCCACATTAAGAACAGATACAGAAGAATTTCAGCAAATGTGCAAATGGGCTTGTCTGATGTAAATATGTTGATGTTTTTTTGATTAACACATTTCTTTGAAGACTATTCTGAGGAACACTAAAATTAATAATCTGGAGATCATTCTTGAGTTGATGTATAATGAAATGGCCAGTGCTATGCTAAGCATAGATTTGAGGGGATCAATTATTCAGCTGTTACAGCTCCTCTAACACCAACACCATACGTAATTCTGAGGCACACACTTTTATGAAAGTAGTTTAATTACTGAAGCATTAGATCACACTGCATGTTCACTGAGTGTTTTAAAAATCATAGTGGTAATTTTTAGTACATGTACTGTTGTACATTTCAAGAGGCTAGCACTTTGCCTCATAAAATTGAATATGTATTTATGTTGTGTTCAGCAGTTACACTACAAATTTTGATCACAGGCACTTTATACTTACCACTAGGGGGTTGGCCCCCTGCTCGCTTCACTCGCCAACCCCTCCGGCCTGCGCTATGCGCCTGCAACTTCGCATGTCTGCCGGTCGCGTTATGAAGAGGGGGGGCTGAACGCACCCCAAGGAGACGCGGTCACTCCTCTGAAACCCCCTATTAAAATGGTGATACAATGGGAAAAGAATGATACCAAACATATATACTGTAAGTAGGTTTTAAAATAAGCCAGATTTAAAGAGTGACAAAAAATGTGACATAAAATCGCTGCACTTTTACGCTTAGGATTTTATATATAGTAGATGTATACTAGCATTTAAGTTCTCCAGCGGATAAGTCGGGCTTGATTTTAACATATAATTTCCGGTATTTTATAATGTTGGTCGTATAAGTCGAATGCGGAAAATTCACACTATTGGTCCAACAGATTATAATATGCTAACGCCCACTTGAGAGAGTAACCACGGAATACACTGCCTTTTCTTTTCTATGTATTGTGCCTACATGACAACATGGTAATACCCACACTATTCCGAAGTGACATTTGCACTATTTTGTGTATCTCACACCTTTATCGTAAGAGCATCCCTTATCTACAATGGAGCATTCGATCAGAAGAAAATATGAAGCTGGTTCAAAATTAAACGTCATTGAAGTGGTGAAAGAAATTGGTAACTGTGCTGCTGCAACAAAATTTGATGTGTCTGAGAAACTGATGCAAGACTGGAGGAAGAAAGAAAATATAAAAATAAAAAAATAAAAGTGTTGCATTTTTGAATGGGTTTGATTTTATGACACACAAATATATACGGTAACAGTGACACATCTCTGCAACCCACATGTTAAAACACACAATTTAATGGCCCATTCATCCATCCATCCATTTCTGAAGCTGCTTAATCCAACTTAAGTATGAATATGCAATGCAGGAAATAACCTTGGTTGGAAAACCAGTACAGCAACACAAAGTCCAATTGAGGACCACCGACTAACCTAAAAAGCACCAATATCTGTGGCATTGGAGTAATCATCATCCGTTTAATCACCGTTTTCTTCATTGACCCCGGTTAGCCAATCGCCTCCAATCATGGTCCTGGGAATCCTTTGTGGTGAGAACCATTAATCTTATGTCAACCAGGGACACCTCCAATCATATTTCTCTGGACCTCCTCTGTGTCTAAACCCCTACACTTCTAATTTGGTTCACCCAATCATCCTCACCCTTTTATTCCAGATGTACAAACTACTTTACTCTGTTTCTCTACAGCACAAAACACCCCATTTCTGTAATAACTCTTACTTTGAGATACTCCACGTATTCCACTGATTGTTCTTAGCTCTGTTCTTTCCAGCTTTTCCTCATATTCTGCCTTCATTAGCCACGTTTCACTCCCATACAGCACACTACTCCACATAAGGCTTTCATAAAATGACAGGGGCAACTTTACAAGTCAGTATGGGGTAGCCTCCTGGACTTTTTGTCTATACACTTGTACTAAAAATGAGGAAGACTGGCGTACGTAGAGGAAAAAGCCAAGCAAACTTTACATGAATAATGACTGGACAAAGGATTAAAGCACCTAGCACTGTGAATTTGAGGTAACAAGAGCTAACCTCTGTGCCACCATCCCACTACAGAATAAATTGATTAAAAAATTGATATCACATTAACAACAATGCATTTTGCTCCAGAGGTGCAATATATTGGCAAAACAAATAGTCTTTTCATGTTCCAAAAGACAGACAATAAGGGGCAAAGAAAAATAGAAAATAATAAATACACCAGTGATTTTGAGTGTCCAACCAAAGTGAATAATATAAACCTCACTATTCTCAAACACAGTTATCAGGATGTTTTAAACAAGGAACTCACTCAACACTTACTGGAGGAAAAAAGAAATGAAGAATACAGACAAATATAATATAATTAGATGCAAAATGAAAAACAATATAAACATAAAAATAAATATAATTAAAATACATCTATTTAAAGGAAAGCAAAATGTCAGTGTCATCAATTAGTATGTACAAGACTGGATTAGAGAAAAGTTTAATCAATATAAATTAACATATACTATAGGCGCAAACATGAGATTTACATAAAAAAAAAAAAAATGTCTCCGTGGCCTCAATAATTAAATCAGTCTTAGTACTCGGAACTACTGGACATATAGGTGTCTTTGTCAATTATTAATCAGAATTTCACAGCTCTCTGGTGCTTTTGGCTTACTCCTCTTTCCATAATAATTTCACCTCAGATTTATTTTAGTCAAATGACAATGAATTGCTCATTTGAGGTCCTGTCCCAGAATCTCAAAGAGATTTTAATGTGGACTGTAAACAATTCTAAATTCCTTTTTTTACTACACCACTGTAACGTATACTTGTGTGCTTAAGATGATTGTTCCCCTACACAGCCCAGCCTTGATGCATACAAGATACTACGATACAGAATTCACAGTCGCTTCACTGAAGATAAACCATCTCTGTCCTGATGCAGAAAAGCATCCGCAAACCTCAATATTGCCACTACTGTGTTTGCATTAAGAAATTACTGAAGAATACTGTATTGGCTTTTCTGCAGATACACTAGAATCCACGCAAGCCAAAATGTTGTCTGTCCATATAACATTTTTTCACTAGTCTTGAGGGTCATCCAGGCACTTTTCTGGGATGCCTTCAGTCAACACTTAAGTCTTTATTAGTGATTAGCAGTTTTCACCTGACTTTATCAGTACCTTTCTGGGAGTTACTAAAATTACTTGAGTAAAAACAACAGAGACTGATTCATTTATGTTGTTCTTGAGTTCTTTTAAGTCATGATTTCAGTTGGATAGCCAAAACTGGGAAGGTTATCTACTATCTTTGACATTAACAATTTTAGATAATACAGATGTTTTGTGGTTGTTACAGCAATAAACCGTTAAACCTTGCCTTTTTGACAATTTTGACCCTGTTAACCATCACAATGGATTTGAAACAAAGCAGTCAAGATGTGAGAAGTATAGACTTCAAGCTCTAAGTCAAGGGGTTTAATAAAATATTGTATGAGTTGTTTAGAAAAGACATTTTTATACATGCACCCCCCCGTCAAATAATGATTGCTTAATTTTAAATCTGTTGTGACAGCGTACAGAGAAACAATAGAAACATTAGAACACTTTAGACGAGAACAGGCCATTCAGCCCAACAAAGCTCGCCAGTCCTATCCACTTATTTCCTCCAAGAAAACATCAAGTTGAGTTTTGAAAGTCCCTAACGTCTTACTGTCTACCACATTACTTGGTAGCTTATTCCAAGTGTCTATCGTTCTTTGTGTAAGGAAAAACTTCCTAATGTTTGTGCGAAATTTACCCTTAACAAGTTTCCAACTGTGTCCCTGTGTTCTTGATGAACTCATTTTAAAATAACAGTCTCGATCCACTGCACTAATTCCCTTCATAATTTTAAACACTTCAATCATGTCACCTCTTAATCTTCTTTTGCTAAAACTGTATAGGCTCAGCTCTTTTAATCTTTCCTCATAATTCAACCCCTGTAGCCCTGGAATCAGCCTAGTTGCTCTTCTCTGGACCTTTTCTAGCGCTGCCATGTCCTTTTTGTAGCCTGGAGACCAAAACTACACACAGTACTCAAGATGAGGCCTTACAACTGCATTAAAAAGGTTGAGCATAACCTCCTTGGACTTGTACTCCACACATCATGCTATATATCCTAACATTCTGTTAGCCTTCTTAATGGCTTCTGAACACTGTTGGGAAGTTGATAGCTTAGAGTCCACTATGACTCCTAAATCCTTCTCATAAGGTGTACTCTCGATTTTCCGACCGCCAATTGTGTATTCAAACCTAACATTTTTACTTGCTGTGTGTAATACTTTACATTTACTAACATTAAATTTCATCTGCCACAAATCTGCCCAAGACTGTATGCTATCCAAGTCCTTCTGTAATGATATAACGGATTCCAAATTATCTGCTAATCCACTATCTTGGTATCATCTGCAAACTTAACCAGCTTGTTACTTATATTCCTATGTAAATCATTTATATATATTAAAAATAGCAGTGGCCCTAGTACTGACCCCTGTGGTACACCACTCTTAACATCGGCCACTTCTGAATGGATTCCTCGCACCATCACCCTCTGCTTTCTGTGTCTGAGCCAATTCTGCACCCATCTAAAAACATCACCCTGAACTCCCACTTCTTTTCATTTGATGCCCAACCTCTCATGTGGCACCTTAGCCAAAATCATGTAGTGTCACTTGTATATCAAAAGGCAGTACATGCTGATAAATGGCGAAATACGAAGTCCAACTTACAGTGTGCAGTAGCTCTGTCGTCCATAACATAGGCAGCAGGTCACTGGTCAATAGACCGACATCTACCGCGGTAACATCACCATTATTATAACAATGCGGGCTCGAGTTTAGACTTAAACAAGTCGGGTTCGGCGAGGGTGACGAGCTACCTCGCGTGACAGCACTGTCGGTGTCACATCAAGAAGTCGCCTAAAAAACAAAATAGCCGCGCTAACTCAATTCAAGCAGCACAGAAGTGTGCCGCGAAGAGACAATGTTGCATGAGACACACTGTAGCTGACAACTCCATGAAGTGTCGGCGTCGACTCAACACACTCCAAATGCCTTTATTTGATTTTACTTTTGCACGCGACGCCGGCATTATTTGCAATAACTCAAACTCCGAAAATACAAAATACTGTTTGCCACACATGTTCACTCTCCCTCCCTCACTACAGCCACAAGGACCGCTACAGGTGTGGAAAGTTCGGCTGCACACGCCGTGGAGTGAAGAAATGCCCGATCTACGGGTGGACTAGAGCGCGGTCGCCGTGAGCGCACAGCCGCGCAGCTTCAGTTGCTAGGACAGCGGGGCGGTGCAGATCCCACAGCGTACTTTCTTCTTCCGTGTCTTTACTTTAATTAAGTATTTCCTTCAACCCCTTCCCGCTGTACACTTTAGTCATTTGCAATTGCCAAATCATTCTTGACAGATTCATCTTTTGGACTCACCTGCTGAAATGGACCCTCATCCACCGAACTTTGAAGCTGTACAGTTAAAGCATGACCTTACAGTGTCTTTCTCGTGGAGTGCAAAGGAAGAAACGGCGTCACGGCCACGCCCTGTGACGTCAAAGCGAACTAACCCTTCAGCATCTGCAGCACAGCGCGCGCACCTCATTACATGTCAAAAGTAAGATAAACAAAGACATGGTCTCGTTCACTACTCGATTGCTTCCCTCTAGGTGTAACCGAGCCCACAAATTTACGGGTACGGTAAGACGGGTACACCTGGAGTCCGACAAAGGAATTACCAAAATAAACTGTAGGCTAAGAGCCACCTTGCCACGGATTAAAATACGTTTTTTTGCGTACGATCTTCTTATGGTTACATTAGCATTTGTGACAACTGACCTGCACATTTTGTCAGATTCATAGTACCCTCCATCAAGGATTACAACAAACAGAATCGTTTACATTCTCAACAAATTTACCCACGTTGCCAAAGGAATCTTTATCTCGGAAAGTGTCAGCCAACTTGCCATGGCAAACACTCTAGATCTTAGCATCTTAGTGGGGAACACTCAAACCACTTTTTCCCGTGGTCTCTGCTGCCATCACGTAAGTCTGAAAAGACAGCTCTGTACACCTGTCATCCACTTGGTAAAAAGCTCTCAATGAACAGGAGGCTGGATTAGCTGGAATGAGTTCTTCACTTCTAATTAAAGCCTCCTACAGCTTCCATTGGGAAGTGCGTGTTATTGCCAGTGCATGCTTGTCACAAGATCCACACGTTTCTTCAGTTACAGCTCCGGAACTGAGCAAGAGTGTTTCTGCATTCCCTGCAGATTGTAACAGATGGCCATGCTGAAAGGATCTTCCCACTTTACGAATTAACATGAACAATATTTTTGTGTGTGTATCCAGCAAAAAGTACACATTATTAGCATGAATAACATTTATTTGTGTAGATGCAATAAATTTAGGCATATTATAAGCATGGACAAAGCTCCAAACTGGTAATGCAAAAATGACATGTTCAATGCAATTATTGCTTGCAATTACGCTGAATGTATAATTCCTTATTCAAACATGTACCTTCTAACATTTTTCAGCTGCATTTTATTATTGAAGAAGAGATTTCACTTAGGTTTACAGACCTTCTAAAGAGGTGGCACAGAATGCAGTAAGATGTTTAAGTATCAAGTTGACAGTTACCAAAACTACATACGAAATATTTTCACACCCATTAAATCCAGTTCAGTATGGACTGTGCACCCAGTGGAAAACAACCCTGGAGAGGACACCAATCCATCACTGGGCAACAATGTGTGGCTAATTTCAATTAATTCGGTAGTGTAACTTCTAACAGAATTCACATCTTATTCATCATCATAAAATGTTTTTTTGTACATGTCTGAGTTAAAATTCTATCCTCCATTTTTCTTCTTTCATCTACTGATATGTCCTTCCTTTCTAATCATCTAAAATTGTCATAATGGTCTTTCCTCTTTTCTTCTCCCTAGAAATCACCCCTGGATCACTTCTTTCATCAGGTCATTCCCTTTTACCACAATCCCAGTCCTCACTCTTCTCTTGCAAAACATAAAACCTCTATTTGTTTTCATTTTCATCTAGGTATTTCTCTCTAATATGGCACAACTTACATTTTATTACGGAGAAAAATCAAAGCTTGGTTGGATGGTGGCCAAAGTTTCAGGAATACCTGAAATAGCCAATTCTAATGTAAATGAAATTCTTTCATTTTTTCCCAACACACCTAGCCCTATATTGAGTTCCATTCAGTTTCTCATGAAGAAATAGTGTTTTCCACTCTATGGTACAGGTGTTTGATGCAAACTTTATACCTTGAAGCTGCATGTATTTATGGACAAACCAACACAATTAATACAGTGAGACATTGAAGCAGTGAATTCACCATTCACAGTGATCTGATGGAATGAACATACTTTAGCAAAGAGCAATGGTAGATTCCTTGGTGCTTATGCTTAAAAAGCTTAGCATAACCTGTTAGAATGGTTATGAAACAGACCTTGAAAATGATAAAAGTAAATTTAACTGTGCAGAGAGTGCAAGGAAGTTGAAGAGTGAAGATGTTTACAAAGGTCAGCGAAAAGTGCAATCTGCATGACCAGTTAATGTGCTTCAGAACTTCAAAGTGAAATGCTCTAGGAATACAGTCAGCAGAATTTCATTCCACTCCAAATAACTTCCCCACTAACCCATATTTTAAGCTGCCATTAACATTGTCCTATGGTTACTTTCCTCAGACCCAAAGAATCCCAACTGCCTATTTTCATTCAAAATTATTGAAAAATCTTCAATGGATTCTTTTTTTCATTTAGACTGTTGCTTATGGTGATTCTGTACATAAAAAAGTGGATTCAAGAGTTAACTACATTCTGGGGAAGAGGACTTATTCTTTCTGCATGATGAATTAAGTTGCATATTGGCTTTTAGAAAGAAATAAATACAGCCACTCTTTTTAATTGTCTGGAGTTTCTTTGCATTGCTCTTTCTATACAATACATATTTTTTAAAGTACATGTATTGAGTCTGCAAAACAAAAATGTCAAAGATATTCAGTAATTTATCTGTGCATAAATCAACTCAAACAACTTTTCTGTTATTCTCCACTCCAGGGAATTTTTCTTTAAGAGGATGAGGATGTGTGATTAGATAACAGTCTGCAAAGAAAGAATCAACAGTGCCAGATAAGCTTAGATCAGATCATTACACATCTATGTCTCAGATGTTCCCGAGACTCGGATCATTTCCAGTAGCTGGCAGGTTACTATAGAAAAGCGTGCGATACATTAGGTGTCCTGCTAGACTGGGATTTTCCCACCTCACCTCTAGTTTTACTCGGGGGAGTAAATGCTAACATTACTCAAAGTTATTGTCTGCTTTTAAATGCATTTTTATTACTATTTAATTTAATATTGTTTTTTGTATCAGTATACTGCTGCTGGATTATGTGAATTTCACCTTGGGATTAATAAAGTATCTATCTATCTAGTTATACCATATAAAGTTTACAATGGTAAATTAAATGTTCAGAGCTATTCAACTAACATAGGCAAGAAGCATGGATTTACAGGCAAGAGACTTGAATTGAAGTTAGTTGGAGCCTAATGTGCAATACCACCACGATCTTCTTGTGTGTGCCCACATAAGTAATTTATTTTGTGTATGATACAGTTGTTACAATTATCAACATGAAAAGGTGCAATCGACAATAAGAATTGAATAATTATTTATTTTACCTTAACAGCATGTTACACACATGAACTACAGAACAAAAATGTTGGGGCAACATTAACAGTAGAGAAAAATAAACCTATTCGAACAGCACATTCATTTACACTGCTTGTTTTTAATCATAAATAACCGCTAAGTGTGTAACACATATACATTTTTTCAAACAAAGATGTTTCAGTATTCTTTATGCTACAGAAATCTCTTTTAAATTACATTTTATGCTTCAATGTGCAAAAAACTATGGAGCAAAACCTGGACAAAATCCCTGTAAACACATGGCCATCATAACTGGCAGAAATTAGTGGCTAAAAGGCAATACAGGATTTACAACCATCCACAGTGCACCCTTTATAAAGTGACATTTGCTCCACCTCCACCAGCCCAACCACCAACCCCACCCTCCCCCAATAAAGGGTACATTTTGTAAGTCAGACAATTGACTCAATACTGGAAGGAACTTCTGGATGCTGCTGGTGCATTGACGTCTTTTGCATCTGACAGGATGGATTGCCCTGTTTAAGAATAATTTAAAGCAGTACTCTGTAAGTCACTTTTAGGTACATCATATCCAAATATGAAATAATACCTTTTTACAAGCTGTCACAGTTCAGACTATACAAAGAAAAAAAAAACAAACAAAACAGTACTTTAAATGGATAATAAGTGCTACAGATTGGGTATTCAAGTGCTTCTTCAATCTTGTCACAGTATCACTTTTACATTACTCCTCACTCACTTAAAAAAGGACTGATATCTTCTCTTTATACAAGAATCCCTGCCATAAAATGTAGTTGCATAAAAAAATAAACCCTCCAGTTTTACATTATTCAGAATGCCTATAAGATTTTGGTATCTCAGGAGGTAACTCCACTATTTAATGTAAAACATTACTCCTGAATGTAAACACTCAAAGACCTTTTACTCCTACAAAGCCTGAACAAATTTACTGCTATATGTGTTTTTGTTAGAAAAACATATGAAATTAAAATATGTGTATTTGTAACCACTGGACTATTACATTTATTTCAACTAAAATGGCAATCGTAAAATAAAAGTATATAGTCATGTATTTAACTGATGTTTTTCACCTAATTTTAGTGCATTTTTTGTCCATTCTCAAATGCCTAGGGCAAATAAAAACAAAGACGGTCATAAGAAGCTACATTTTTTTTTTTAGCAGCAAATAAACTCTTAGTGGTATCTGAAGGAAAAACAGCCCAAGAAATATTGTTTCATTCAAAACTAAATATATTCAAGTGTGGTCACTTTTTAAACTTCCTGCAGTGACTTTTTTTTCTTTTTTGGTGGCTTCTAGTATGGCTTCCAACCTGCTAACATTTCTAAGCCAGATTCAAAGCATGAGATTCCACGCTGGGAAGGCACACACCCAAAACAGTTAAGACTATATTGAACCACAAACAGCCAAAATCATTCAAGGGCTATTTGATGTTTCATTACGTGACTCAAAATTCCTCTGGAGAAGTACCAATGATCCTCTTAACTGGAAAACCAAAAAAAAAAAAAAAAAAACTGTTAATCACAAAATTCTGGAGTCAAGGAGCACACAAATAATTCCAGTTGTATACTACCAATGACAATTTTTTTTTCTTTACATAATAACATATTCCATTTAGAGCCACTGGCCTTTAAAACTCAAAGTAGCCAATTTAAATCTTGCGTCTAGCTCACTGTTAAAATGAGCAAGTCACATAACCTGCCTATGCTCCAATTATTAAAAAAAAAATAATAAACAAAAAAACTACTTTGTTCTAAACTTAATAAAACTGCCTTGGATAAAGGTGTTGACCAAACATAGGAGGACAGAAGAAAAAAAAATGTATACTATAAGATTCCCCATATAAAATTTGTTTTATACAATTGATAGTTTAACATTCACAATTTATGTTGCACTGTCTGGTCTTAACTGAATGGATGCAGGGGAGATAATTGTTAAAGCATTTACAAATATTCCATTGTGTCTGGCCTAGATACAGCATTAGGTCTCAACACTGACACTTGATAGCAGTTTGGTGAAAACACAGAAACCCTCTCTGCCTTACCTGCTCAAGTAGCTGGATAGATTCTTGAAGTGCTCCCTTTAATTTACCGATTTCTTCTTTGCTCTTCTGTAGCGGCAATTGTTTTGATGGGATTTCTGGTGTTAGGCTGCAAACAGGCAGTTATGGGTTATTATTTCCATCAAATATTTAAAACTGGACATTATCTAGAACACTACCACCCAGCCAGTCAGTTAGTCAAATTATTATTTAAAACATTGTTCATTTTTTCTTGGTTTGAACATAAATGTTACACAAAATACTCCTGTAGTTAAATTGAAGCCTATTAATTACATTTGATTTTCTTTCAAAATTTAAAAGACAAAATTTTGAATTGAAATGTGGAATAAATAAAGTAAGTACAAGAATTTAATGTTTTAAATCTAAAATTGAACTGAAACAAGTTACAGTAATGTGAATATTTAAATATAGAGTTAATTTTCAGACATTTGGAATATAGTGCATGTTATAGTGAGAACTATAAATATAGTGCGTCCACTATAATGCAATTGTTAAATGAAAAGCCTCACCAAGTAATACTGGGTGTAGGGTTAAGGAATCTTCATTTGATTCATAGTATAAAGTACCCAGGTGATTCATGTTTAAAGAAAAAAGCTAATTTGCCACCAATAATTCACCTGCTTAAACATTTAATTAATTTCATGACTAGATAAGGCTGCCCAAAATTAATTCTCAGCAGCTGCTGCATCACTCCCTACTACAAAGGCTATTGTTTCCCACCTTTCTAAACACATATTGACCTTCAGGCTCAACTGAGTTTAGCTTTGTTATCTTGTCTACATGATGTACTACTTTTAATGCATAATGACGTCATTGAAAAGAAACTTTAGACAATATAATTGCTAGTTTTAACTGTCTGGTCTCTTACTCGGCTAACTAATGTTTCAATGAGACAAAAGACACCACATTTAATAGGACAGATTTTTTTTGGCTAACTATTCCCTTCAAATAACATTCTAAAACTCTTTTGAATACTTCGGCTACATAATAAAGGTCTTTCAAAAGGCTATAAGCAGATTTAGAGTCGACTCAGAACATAAGCTATTGAAGAGCACAAATTTACTGTTATAACTGGACAAGTCAATGGATCCACTTATTTTCAGACTTTCATCCTGGTCTAGGTTATGCACCGAGTAAAACATTTGCTATATAGTAAGATGAAGTCAATGCCCTATCCTGAACGGAGATGACAACCTCTACCTTTTTTTGGAAAGTCTGTGGAGTATGGGACAATTAGAAACTGTTTGGCTTATTAACACGATTTTGCCTTTGCATAAACTAAAATCATTCAACAATATACTAGGTTCTTCTACTAGACTTACTTCAGATTTGATCCCTCTGAGCCTCTGTATCTGTTGGTGCTATGAAGACGCTGTGCAACATCTTCTATGGCCCACAGTTTAAGGAATAGACTCACATTCAGCACCGTCAAGACTATCAGACTACATATTTAAAAAAAAAAAAAAAAAAAGAAAGAATCTGAAATAAGAATACAACTGACATCCATGGGTGAAAGCATTCTATAAATAGACTGTGTTATTATCCTTGTGTAAGAAAAAAACATGAGGAAAGGGAAAATACATCATAGAGTCCTGTACTGAAAACAGTCTATTTAAAATATTACAAACAAGTATGAAAGAATGCAGATTCTGTTCTGTCAAATAGTAGAAATTCCTTGTTTCTCAAGTTTCATTTTTTTTTTGGCTATAAGGCAGTAGATTTAGATTTTTAAGTTTCAAAGTTAATAGAATTAAAAACTGCTATAAAGTTTTTAAAACTCTAGTACTGCTTGGGATCCTAGTGAATTCAGGGTTATCACTCCATATGGCTGGAGTTCAAAATTCTTGCTGAAGAAATAGTTGTATAATGATTATAGTAATAGTTGTAATTTGTTCTCTTGGCATAAATTTTATTTTTGTGTGACATAATCTTTTATTTGTACTTTTCCTCTGCAAATAGTTTTCCCCAGGTATAACACAAGTCAACCCAACCAAAAACTCTCTCAGCACCTAAATGAAATCTGTTTCCTCTTTGAAGCGTAAAGCTGTAGCAATAGATGCAAGCAATTCAATTTGTGTTTAGCCAAAAGAGGAAAGATTAACTATTATCCTTATATTTTGTTATACAACTTTTAAGTTCTCTGATAACTGTTATGTTGTGTGGAGTTTTGAGCATAATCTGCTCATTTTATGATATGCATCTAAGTGTCAGAGCTCTTGAAGTTTTTACCTTAATCAAGACATTCTAAAGTGCTAAATTTCTTTATTTTTACCATTCTACAACTTTCTAAAATACATTTCATATATACATTTTTTTTTCTCCTCTGAATATAAAATGTTACAATATAAATGCATCGATATCATCCAGGGTTACATCTCATATGGCATAAACTTTATCTGCAGCAATGTAAATAAAAGGGACAAAATTTATCCAGCAATCCATGTGTGATTAAAACAGGCTGTGGCAAATATTTAATAAATCTAAATCATTGTACAAAAGTAAAAGTTTCTATTTGGGCATTAAATATGCCAATATGTAGCCATATATTGACAAACTCTATATTGCATTGCTGCTTGTCTTTTACTCATTGGTTTTCCTAAAAGTTGGAATTAAGGAATTTTCACACTCACAGTCCATTTGTTTTGTTCTGAATCAAGAGATGATCAGTTACTTTGTTCCAATCTCCAGTTAGTTTGGTCATGTTTCACATAATAAACTTTCAAGTGAACTACAGTATAACCTAACAACAAACACCCTGTGGGCATGTTGTTGACTTCTTTCACTGGGCAGAATTTTTTTTCACAGGAAATATCATCATGGAGGGTCAACAACAGCCATGTTTGTGCACTGCCGCATATATGCCAAACACAGCTCTGTGAACAGAAATATGCCAATCATCTAGTAACTAGAAGAGGACATGAAAATTATGTACTACTCTGCATGTGATTCATCTAGGTGACTCTACAGAAGATGGCAAGTGCTAGTGACAGCATACAGAGATTTGCTTCAATTTCATTTAGCCAGTGAAAGCATCAGTCAAGTTTTATTTTACTGTATGATGTTGCGTACTTACTCTCTAACAGCCTACTATACAAACATAACCTCTATTTAGTTTATCTTAATGTGCATGTCTATGGTCTTTAAGCCTGCAAATATTTATTAATATGTTCATTTGGAATGTTTAATTAATGCTTACCACATAGTATCAAAGTCAATGCACTTCCAGTGTCTGCATCATCCTTTGCAGTGCACGATTATGGGTGTTGATCTTTGGTCACAGAGGGCACTGCTATTCATTTCTCAAAACCCTTGTACATGGGTCAATTGATCCAATCACAAGTAAACTTTAACCTTTGTCAACTTCAATCTAATAATTGGATAAATAGAAAGGCTCTGAATTGGGTACTAGGTTTGTTATGATTATTGGTACTTGAGCAAGTTGTTTCATATGACATTTGTATGTATGGGGGTGTATTTTTTTTATGTTGACATTGATGAATTACTGGCAGCAATGATGTAGCAGGACTACTCCAAGGTTCACTTGTTACCGCACCATCATTTCTAAAGGGTGTCGGTCTAGTTGTTTTGATCTGCAACATAGTGCCACTGGTATGTTCACATTTATCTACACAAACCAGACTGCTGGGGAGAATCGCTACAGAGTTTGAAACAACTTCTACAAATGAAAACACCTTAAAGACTCCATCCAGTTTAAAATACTATTTCTAGGTTTCTGAAAGCCATCAGCTATCGTAAACATGCAGCCACTCAAATAGCCAGATTATGTTGGCTGCTTGCCTTTTATAGAATGATTTACAGGAACCACATTCTACAAAAACTCAACAATTCAGAATATCCTATCATATTACTTACCACAATAGATAAATAGACAATAAGTGCGTGCCTGTATCACATTGAAAAGGAAAACATATAACTGACTTACAGAACTACTCCAGAAGATCATTCATTATTCCTTGAAGAACCCACTCTAAGGCATTATATCTAGCATTTTATTTTCCTTTTGTTCAATTAAATATAACTTTCACTGTAGCCCCATAAACCTATAAAGTTATATTCCAATATACAATGTCCAGCCTTGAACATTAAAATCTAAACTAATTTCTACTTCAGCTGCAAAACAATAAAAATCTCTCTCTTCAGTATACTTAAAAGACGACAAATGGGTACAATCAAGGATGTGAAGCTGATCTGTAAACTGTTAAGTCAGTGTTCACTATAAGAGGTCTAAATAAAGCATGACTGACTAAATCAGAGAATAACAGAAATGGTTAATTAAATTTCCCATGTGTTATATTCTCCTATTTTATGTACTGTATATAAGCACCTAAAAATATGTTTAGAGCCACAGTGCTAAAAACATGTTCTTAAAATATCAAAATGTATTTTACTGTGTTAAGCCTTTAAGCGATCTAGAATTTTTAAATTCCACTCCTGTCTGCATTCTACAGGTTTTACCTTGCTTGCATATGCACAGAAGCAGTATCAGTCTTGTCTGCAGTATTAAGCTGCAAGTCTAATGCTACAACTGGAGTTTTTGAAGCATTTTTATGCTACTTTAAACACCTCTGTTTGTTATAAAATTCAAGTCAAAGCAATACTTTTAAAACAGATTTTACAACAACCAAATTGACAGCTGGTTACCTTTCTTGGAAAAGCTCATTTTAGCTACTTCTGCCAATATGTAGTTTCTAGCTAATTTATATAAAGTTTTCAGCAGAACAGGAGTGTATCTATGTTCTCTTTGACTACTTTGTTTGTACACAGGACATAAAATAAGCTGTAGCCCAAGTACAATTATTCAGATTTACACATTACCAAAAAAAAAAAAAAAAAACAAAACAAAAAACCTCACTAAAATACATCCAATGCAGCAAAGAATGCATACTGTATATACAGTATAACATTCATAGCCAGTCAGTTCAGCATTGTGAATACTTTGTTATATCAAAGATGCAACCAGACAACTGAAGGACTAATATCATTGATGTTTGTGCTAGCTATGTAAGTCGCAACAGAACACAAGAGCTATAGGTGTTTCGGAAACTACCAGGCAAGCGATTTCACTTTCTGCTATAACAAGACAGCAGGAAAATGAATAATGAAAAAGCGGTACAAGAAAGTTTATAAGCAAGTGTTTCTTGGCAAAAATCTATAGTTTAACTTATTCTACAGATTTGGCAGAGCAAGTTCTGTCAAGTTGTGTTTTGATTGTAAGCATTTTAATAATGCCACGAAAACTATTTTTCATAACTTAAAGTCTGCAGTAGCAGTACTGCCTCATGTAGGGCACTATCTGCACAAGGAAATTCAATTTTAAATTTGAATTGCCAGATATTGATTCAAATCAACTTTCCAATTACTTTTTCAAGATTGGACTGTAAAAAATATTAAAAATAAAATTTTACATATTAAAGAAAAAAATGAATAATAAAGCCACCATAAACCAATAGGATTCACCATTAAAAATAAAAACAAAGCCATATCCTAATGAAATAATTATTTTATAAAATGCATGTTGAACCGGACTAGCTAAGCTAGTGTATCTAGAACCACAAGCCTTAATGTTCAAACTAAACTCCAGCTGTACGAAATGCATGGAGAGCACTATACTATGTACAGTAAATTGGGTTTACATTATCACCACTGTAAATGGTGCTATATAAAATATTGAATAACTGATTAATAACCTTCTTTAACTAAACACAATTTAGACTTTTATCCGGTTCTCTCTCCAAGATGCATTCACTTCATAATCTAGTCCCAAAAAATGACACTTCCATATGACTATAACAGATTGTCTCATGCCTTACAAATCTTTGCTATTGGTTTCGATGCCATTCATTTTTTAAAAATGAGAGATGGTGGAGGGACATTATTTTTTTGTCATAATCAAATTTATGCGCTTCCTATCGCAAAGCAAAAATGTGTTATCACCATTTAGCAAAACCTTCAATATATGTTGAAGCTGCTACATTCATTATGGGCACCCTGTATTATGGAATGTCCTTTCATTTATTTCAGGATCACAGAGGCCAGAGTCTATAATAGCAGCACTTTGCATAACACATAAGCAAAAACTTTAATGACACTAATCCATTGCAGAACTATAAAGATTTTTTTATTCAAATAATGAAAACAAACTTACAAAAAGCTCATTATTAGAACAATCCAAGTCAGGTTCCAATTGTGTGACTTCTGAAACCGTCCATGACCCCCTGTGAAGTAAAACACAGGGTAAAAATGCTGCAATGTACCTTCAAGAATTCAGTATGCAAGCGTTATTAGGCGATATTAACCAATAAAAATATCGGAGAAAAGACTGTAAATTCAAAGTAATGTTAAAGATATTTAGCTTTAGAATAAACAAAGCAAAAACATAGACATTACCAGCTAGAAACCACATACTACCAAAATAAACATAGCCACGCGTTTAAATGCACATACCATAGTACTTACGTGAATATTCTGTCCCACTGTCAGCATTCACATCTCCAGCCAACAGAGCTTTGTCTGACTGTCTAGAGAGATGCTCCGTTAGGGATCGGCTGCATGTCCTTCGTCTTCTTCGCAATGATCCTGGTTTACTGGCATCATTGGGCACCTGGCTTACACCTGCCTCTTCAGCAAGCAACCTGGACTCTTCAAAAAGTCAGTGGGAAATACAGGAAAGAACACCTTTTAAGCATTTCACACATTGTAATTCTCACTATTTGACATGTAAAAAAGATCTAACTTTTTTCATCATTGCACAGTAGGCTTGCAGTCTCACCATCTCAAAACAAATGCAATGAGAGCTAGGATGGCAGAAAACAGAATTACTTTTTTATCTGATGTGGCTGGCTCAAACAAAAAACATTTCCATCTTTATCTGTAAGATTTTCTTTCCTGCAGTCAAATTCAATATAGGAACCAATTAAATGAGTTATTTGCTAATGGAATGAGACAATTTAATTCCCTGCTCCTGCATGCCAGCTCATCTGTTTTTCCTTTTACTACAAGTAAAAATACTTAGTTTAAATCTAAAGTTGTTAGACTACAGTTGTCACCAAAAAGGAAGAAAAATTCAAAGCACAAGTCCTGAGACAAGTACAGTCGTGGCCAAAAGTTTTGAGAATGATACAAGGATTAGTTTTCACAAAGTTTGCTGCTTCAGTGTTTTTAGATCTTTTTGTCAGATGTTTCTATGGTATACTGAAGTATAATTACAAGCATTTCATAAGTTTCAAAGGCTTTTATTGACAATTATATTAAGTTTATAATATTTGCAGTGTTGGCCCTTCTTTCACAGCAAACTTTGTGAAAACCAATACTTGTGTCATTCTCAAAACATTTGGCCACGACTGTAATAATAAGTATTTGAAAAATCAAAGCACATAATCCAAAATGTCCAAATTAATTAACGACATTTCAAGTGGGTGAACCTCTTCCTCAGGGCATGATAAAAAACAATGAAAAATGTACAAGAACAATTAAATTTTGAACCATATACTCAATGTGTTTTTTATTTTGTATGTAATGTCAAGAAAATATGTGAATGACAAAGCAGTTGTTGGAGCTCAAAAAAGAACTACTAAAAATATGTAACAGTTGACAGTGTCAAGTGGAAGAACGAAATGAGAGCAAATCTTGGTAGAAAATTATTTATAGAAAATTGAGAGTACAGCTAAATGGGGGGGGGGGGGGGGGACACAATCCCATCCCCCCATTATAATTTTACAGTTTATGAATTTTTCCCATTATTAGCTTATATATTTTTTGGAGCTTATTTTTTAAACTTTATTTTAAATAGTCTCACTTTTTTTGTTTATGCATGCTTGTTATTTACAATTGTAGTTATTTATTTATTGTGTGGACACTATTTTTTGTTATTATTCTACAAGTTATTTTTATCCCATAAACATTTTATCTTTGTTTGCCCTATTTGTATAAATGGCTTATTATTACTTATATTTTTATCTCAAATATACATACGGCTTTGTTTAATATGCCATGTATTGTAATTTTCTACTACAATGCATTTCTCTTTATAGTCATTTAATGTAATGTTTTTGATTTCCCTTGCTTATAGTCTCCCTGTAATAATGAAGAATGGAGAATCCTGGAGCTTGATAGAATACCGCTTGACCTCCATTTCACATTTTGAGATATCCATCCCAGCACCCATCCAACATGTTTAATAATCAATCTACAGCCAGCACCTAATCTCAAGTTTTAAGTTAAAACCAATCACTGTACTATTAAAACATAATGAAAAAAATCATGTGTTGTACCCCTTCCCAGTTCAAAGAGATACAAGGCTAGGACTGTGCTTTCCCGACCTCCTCTTCCACCCCCATCAGTTTAACTTTCAAACAGTGCACTGACAGTGGCTATTAGAAATTCTGGACTTATTGCTCAAGTCTTAGTTCATAATTGTTACATGTTCTTTCAGACTATGCTTCAGATTTTTTTTTTAAATGCTCCCATGGAGGTTCAGGTCTTCTGAGAGTTGTCTCTGATTATAAAATTTACTGACCCAAATCTGCCTTTTTCCCTTTAAACCAAAAATGCAAAGCTTCAAACCTTTTTCACTCATTCTTTTCAATAATTTGTTTAGTGTTGAAACTCAAGCTTTTCTAAATATCACTGCACAAAGTATCTGCATATTTCTCTGACAATAAAAATATAACTTTTTTTCTTGGTCTAAATTAACATATTCCTTCCTGCTTGAAATGTGGGTACAATGTCCCTCAATTGTTCCTTCAGTACTGGGAAGTCTTTCTGATCCTGATGCATCAGAGCATCCACACATCATTATGGTACAACCCCTATTTTTAACTGTAGGTATGCTGCTTTTACCATTGCATTTGATTTACACAATACATAGTGGGACCTGTATTGCTCAAAGAGTTCTACTTTTGACTCGTCTGTTCACAAAACATTATTCTAAAAGGCTTAGGGATCATCCAGGTCTTTCTTTGCAAATGCAAGACAAGCATTGATATTACTCTTGGATAGCAGGGATTTCCAACTTAAAAACTCTCCCATGAATCCCATTCCTCAGGCTCTTTCTTACTGTGGCGTCATGGAAACTGGTCTTAACTGAAGCTAGAGAGGCTTGCAGATCTTTATGTGGTCTACTGGTAGCTTCAGTGACTTCTTGAATGCACTGTCGCTGTGCTTTTGGGGTAATTTTGGCCAGCTGCCCTCCTCTACAAATATTTGCTATGGTTTCAAATATTCTCCATTTAGAAATTATGATTTCTCTCACCGTAGTGCAGTGGAGTCCCAGAACCTTAGAAAGGACTATGTAGTCCTTTCCTGATTAGCAAGTTTCAAAAGGTTTTAATGTAAAAATTTTGTTTTATACTACTTTCAATAATCTGTAGGAGTCAGGGACAGACACACAATCAAGAATTTAATTATATTGTCTGCATATGACAATTTTTAGCTTGAACTTTCACCCTCCAAATGCTTGATATGCGCAACTTTTGACCTAAATTAATTTACCGTATATACTCACGTTTAAGTTCTCCCGTAGAAAAGTCGGGGCTTGATTTTACCATATAATTTCCAATATTTTATAATGTCGGTCGTATAAATCAAATGCAGAAAAGTCACGCTATTGATCCAAGAGATTATGATATTGGTAACGCCCACCTGAGAAAGTAACCATGGAGCACACTGCCTTTTTTTCCCCTATGTATTTGCCTACGTGACCACACTGTAATACCCGAACTATTCCAAAGCAACGTTTGCACTGTTTTGTGTATCTCACACCCTCACACACCTTTATCGTAAGATCATCCCTTATCTACGATGGAGTTGTCGATCAAACAAAAATATGAAGCTGGTTTTAAATTTAAAGTCATTGAAGTTGCGAAAGAAAATTGTAACTGTGCTGCTGCAACAAAATTCGATATATCTAAGAAACTGGTGCGAGATTGGAGGAACCAAGAAGATGTTTTAAAAAAAAAAAAAAAAAAAAAAAAGAATAAGTGTCGTATTTTTGGACTGGCATATAAGTCGGGGTTTGATTTTATGATTGATTTTTCGGGTTTCAAGACCAGACTTATACATGAGTATATACGGTAACATCTGGCACAGATTGACAAGTGCATCTCAAGGTTAATTTCCAATCATTATTTGAAACTCTGATCCTGTTCCTAACATTGTTCAAAATTATCTAAAATGGTTTTTAGTTATGTGACATAAGAATAATCTAAGAATATTTATTACAGCTAATGTAGGATTATAATGTTTAAATCTCTCAGACGAACACAAACACAAGGAGTTCAACCTTATATACAGCATAAGTAACAGATCAATATGTAAACAACAATGAGAAACATTTTTCAAAGATCAACTGTGTTTTACCTGAATATTCTGAAGTGCAGCACATCATGATTGGGAAATTGTGGACTGCTGTCTACTTGATTAAACCTTCTTTGGGGGACTGCTGGTACTAGCAAACATTCTCTGGGTGTCGAAATCTTTCGCCTTTCATATTTAACAATTCTGATTATTTGTAACTGTGTAATTACACTCCTTATCTGTAGATTGAAATGTTTTTCTTTTTTTAGTCATTTTCATTATTGATCTGTTACTTATAAATGATACTAAACTATTTGTTTTAACTTTCACCAGTTCTTCTTTCAAATCACAATTGCTTCCATCTTAAAGGCAATATGCTTTTGAAGAGTACAGATACTTTTTGCTACTCAGACAGGATAAAAGAACCACTGGGAACAGATACACAAACAGCACTGATATATCACTCACTACTAATAAATTTACTAGCAAATGGTTTTACATTGCAAACAGTGAGTGAGATTCAATGCACCTGTTAAGTCCAAGTTATTTTAAAAAATAGAATACCCAGAGGGCCTTGCATTCAGAAGGATCCTACTTCATTTACTAATAATTTGCACTTTGGTTTCAAATTGTGTGCAACCTTAAACAAGTGCTCACTTGATCTAATGTTACTTACTTTACTAGTGAAACGTCCAACATTAAAAGTGCAGATTTTGTCAGGTAAAACAACGACAAACAGAACTGTGGAGGTTCACTATATTCTCACAGAACATAAAACTCAAATAACATTAGAGAAGGAACTTAATGACCAAAAACAAAAACAAAATCTCCAGGGATGAAAGAAATTATACCTCTGGCTAAGTTTAAAAATGGTTAAAATCAAAATTCACATGCACCTAGACATTCATGCTAGTATTATATGTGCTCACTTATTACGATATCCCCTTCGTTTGACGGACAGGTTGCTGCTTCTGTCTCAGTTTCTTTTTTAGGAGGCACAACTACGTGTGACACATGTTGTTCCAAACCACAAGCAAGGACAACTTGGTCACCACCAAAGTTTCAACAATCGAATCGGGTGAGAGTCTAATAATATTTCTGAACATGGGAGGATGCTCTATCATTTGTACCTACATAGCTTTATAATTCTTTTAAAACCTTGATTGAATAATTCAAAATTTTATAGGAAGAATAAACTTGTGTCTTTTTTCCATAACATTCTTAGGTCCTTCAGGCACTATAGGAATCTATCTGCTAAATCCACATTTATTCCTCTGGGTCCTGGACAAGAATACTGTATATTGTCATCTGTGTCTGGTATTATGAGAGGTTACTATGATAGAAAATATGACCCCACAGGACATAATGCTAACACACATATTAAGGTCATGATAAAGTATCACTATTCAACCAGCAGGCAAGGGAGATGCAATTTTAAAAATGGCCACTGTAAAACATTTCAAAGCAGTTTTTTTTATGAACATCTATAATGTACACTTACTGCCAGAGCAGATGAAGCTATAAAATGTTTCAGCCCTTTTCACTGTGTTGATTGATGAATTGCTACATTTTTATGTAATCCATGACCCAGTCTTCTGTTTACTCCCAAAAACACACAAAGATCATGTCACATGTCCAGGATGTCCTAAATATCTTATCAGAGATTCCAGAAGTTTTATGTTCAGCCTTGATGATGTTCCTTTCTGCCTCAATTGTACCGTAGTTGTCATGAGATCCAAGCTCTTTATACTAATAATCCTTAAACAGATGCTGTTATCTATTGTTTACAATGGACTTAACTGATGATCTTAACATATGACAAATACATTGATTTTATTTGTCGGAAAAAACTGTAGCGTGATCACAAGCGGGTAGCAATGTGCATGGTCTTTAGCCCCAGCACACCAAACCTTTTGGCTTTCCATTTTGAGGAATGTTTTATTTCTTTAATGAGCTTTAAAGGTTTGCATCTTTACAAATGTTGCAAGTATGATTTATTAACAATGTTTTCTTAATTTGGTTGGGTACCACAGATGAGTGACTTGCGTTTCATTAATGTATTAATAATGTCACAATTTTATCTTTGAATACAGCTGTACCACTATTTCTTTAGCAAAGCATAAGTTGGGTTTTTCTTTTCTCATTTTACTAGAACCTCACTGACAGAAATACACTTCTATAGCCATACAGTTTTCTTACAAACTTGCTAATCAACAACTTAGCAGACAGTTTTTTTCACATTTAATTTGTCCCAAATCCAGTTACTTTCAATAGGAATCCAAGTATCTTTAATATACAGTTAGAAGGGGGCTATCAACAGAAGTGCACTAAACAAGATAGCACTGTATACAGAAATTCATTACTAAATACGAAAAAAGTGCTGATAAGTTGGTATGTATTCTTACTTATTCTAATTTGGCTAATTGGATTAGGAGAAGCATTTTTAAGAAGTGCCATATATTTAATTATGTTCACCAATATTTACTTTTCTCACAATAAAAATTAATGGGACTGGGCTGACAAGATGACATTTTGCATGTTTAAGCTGTAGTTGTTGTATATACATTTCAGTACTTTTCTATTATCATGACACAAATCGTATTATCGTGACACAAATCGGTGGGGCCTACCTCCTCACCCAGTGTGTCAGACAAAATTTCGTCGATTTCGACACACAGTCCTTTGCCTCCAATTTATTTCTTCCCGTGACAACTGATGTTCCACACGCAAATAAATGAACCGAACCACAGTCGTTAATGGTAATTGGGAATTCTCCAGCCAGTTCCCATGTCGGATGGTGACACTTGTGCGGCAAGTTTTCCTGGAGCACCTCCACTTTACCCGGTCGGAGAAATATAATTTCATAGGATGGTTTCGGGAACACTGCCTTTCTATAGGAAGAATACCTGTGTCCTGAAGAAAGGACACAGATGTCTCCTCGCTGGTTGGTAGATCCCAATTTTTCATTGTTCCGGGGTACACTGCACTATCAAAGAGATAAATCCTACCAATAATCTTTTCACGTTAACTGTCAACATGGTGTGCTGTGCATACGTGACTCGCGGTGGAAGACGGGGGCCATCCGCGCCGCAGCAGCCCCACTGATTTGCGTCACGATAATATAATAGTACTATCATTTCAAAGGTTGAAAGATTAGATGTTAAGTTATTGTTATTACCTTTTCATCCATCAAATTGTGATACAAAAGGAATAATAAATACCATTTTATCTTTGCCCATATTTTTTATGGAAAAAAACTTAAGGTTTTGACACATTATAATTTTGCAACAAAACAAAAAACTATAACTATATTCACACACGTTTACGTACATTCTGAAAAGCATCTGATGACAAGACATTTTGATGAAAAAATGCACACATAAGTGGTTACGGTATTCTGATGTTGAAATCAAACTAAACTTTGGTGCAAATGCCAGAACAACTTCTTACTAAGGGGAGAGGTAAACTGGATGTACATTAGGTTTCAACAGATGGATTTAATGAACATTATGATTTAAGCTGCTTCTTTAAACATTTTGAACGCGAGGTATGAGTTAAGTCGTATTTCACTGAGCCAGTCAAAACGTGACATACGAGAGAAATTGTATCTCAGTATACAGCCACGAGAGACAAAGCCAGCTTGCAGGCAAGCATTGCTACTGTGTCTCAGTAACCTGCTATAGTGCTGCCATCTAGTAGTAGCCATACATTTTTTGTTTTAATTGGTGAAACAGCTTGTGGAAAATAGTGCTATGAATAGAGAGTAGTTATGTTGTAGCAAAAAAAGATACAAAGCTGCTAATGTTTTGAAACAACTAGATTTTATGCAAAATGAATATTTTGATAATAATTTCAATCATTGAAATAGTGACAATCAATTGGATGATGTAGCACATGTTTGATCAGGCACTGATCTGGATAGTTGCCCCCAAAGACGTTTCTTCGTTACAAGGTGTCCGACTCATCATAATTGTCAGGACAGCAGTACGTGGACATTTTGCCACTAGTGCAAACAGACAACAACTATCAAATACATGTATTATGTGCATGTGCTTCCAAGCCTGCCCTCTGTGTAATGCCATACTCCAAATTTTCTCGTTCAAATGCAGACTTTGTCATGTTACTGGTGAAAATCAAGTAATTAACTTTTTGTTTTTTTACATTTTTGACAGAAATACTGTTGATAATAAAACCATTGCTTTCTAATACATTTTTTTTATTAGTTTTGATGGAGTTCATTATTTATCATATATGAAAAGACCTATAACTGTAGCATCCTGCCAAAAATGATCCAGCATTCAATATCCTAATGAGAGCATAATTAGTGAGCAATTTATGATTCCATTGACACATGTTATACCCAACCCACTTCTATCCATTTTTGATCTTGTGTGCTTGCTGATGAGTTTTATAGTATTTCCTTAAGGCATTTTCCCATTTACCCATTTTCTGTGCATTATGCGATAATTAGCCAAGATCTACATTAAGTAATTTAGTTGTCTGTTAAGGTACTATAATTTAGTTGTCTGTTAAGGTACTACCACTTACATTTGGATCTTGGAAGAGTTGCTGAAATCCACTTACCTAATTGCTTGAAATAGTTTTCTAAGCCACTCCATGAGTTCTTTTCAATGGCTGCTTTAATCAGACCCCAGGGCTGTTTGTTGTACTTGACATCCGTTGAAATCCTAAAATCGATTGCATGAGAGGATATATCAAATTATAAAATGGATAAAGTTCATAAATTATAACCCTAACTGCTCAAAAATTTTAATAATGAAAAAACTGAAGAAAACAAAAGGCTAAAATATCTACAATTATGCATCCCCTCTTTAGCACTGTTGAATTAGTCTAGTCTCTACTTAAATCTAAACATCAAGAGACTGAAAGATTCATTACTATCCACAAGATGGCAGTAATTCAATGTCCAATAAATTTCAACCCGTCTCATTGTCAAGTAGAAATTTATACCTTTGACTGAATCCTAAATTCAATACTGCAAACCTCATCTTCAAGTAACCATAAATTCACCACATGATTTCACTTTGACTTTAAATATAGACTCTTTTAACACTCTTTAAAATTCAGCAAAACACCATGGACAAGTGGGTACAACTGAACTACATACCAAAGTGCTACCATGTCAATCCCTATGTTCAATGAACTATTCATTTAATATATTGTGAGCATGGCTAAATATTGCAGCTAAGTAAATGCACTGAAGGGAAGCAGACCATTGTCTCCAATCATTTTAAAAAGATTCTGCTCAGTGTAAGTGGTGCAAAAGCTAGACCACTTTTTCATAACATTCTGAACAGGTGTAGCCAAGCTTACTTTACAAACTTTTTCAGAAATGCTAACTAGATGACTAGATAGAGTTCTATCACACAGAACAAACAAAGTTTGTGTACATACCTTAATCTACACTTGTGCTTTGACGTACGAGCAATACAGAACCTGTTGACAGTATAGAAGTAATCATGGTAAGGCACATCATGTGTGATCACTTCTGCATCAATAAGGTAAAACAGTCCATCTTTGCTTTCTTTATGCATGACCTAGAAACAAAAATGAAATTCTGAAAAATTACAATATATATTTAAAGAAGAATTTATTCTTTTCACCAAAAGCATTCCACAAAATTTTCTTGCCCAAATATTTTTTTTTTTTTTGTAGCAGGTATCATCCTGTGAACATTAGAAACACATTATATAGCACACAGCCAAATTCTTTACAAAATTTAAATGCAAATATGTAAAATTCCATATGAACATACAACTAAACAAGGCCTTGACTATCAAATCGGTATTTTATACAGAATCCCTTGCCCGGAGCACTACCAAAAAACACCACACAAACAATCATGCATATATCTGGGCAGTGAAGACAGTAACATAAGGAAATACAGGATTTTGGAAAAGCAACATCATAGTTATTGTTTAATTTAAAGACCTCTGGAATGACAAAAATATATCCACTTTTCTACTGATATAACTTTTATTACATTTTATCATCAGTTTTACAAATTCATAACTGAGGTTTTCAAGGCATTGAAGCTTATCAGTCAAGTCAAATGTGACAGCCCTGTCTTCTGTGTGAGAAATATTCAAGCCATGAACTCCTGCAGATGGAGTTAAAGCATAATAAAAATTCCACTTCAATTATTTCCACCTTCACTTATGTTTAGATATGACATAATTCCCATACATGTTACAAGGCAAAGACAAAATAAATCACAGCAAGTCATCAGTTTCTTTTTATTTCTGCAATGCCATGTCCTACCTGGACATTATTTATTTACCTTTCTATAACAGCCTAAATACATAATAAATAAATTTCATATGATAACTTTCAATGTGAAAAATCCCTCAGATTCAGTGCAGGGTATTTTTCTATGATAGTAGAGATTACTATATGCGGACGGCTTCTGGAGTGAGCTTTTACAGTGCACTAACAGTGAGCCCTGAATCAAACAAGCTACCAACACAGTTGAACAGAACTGAAAGATTCAATTAAACAATACAGCATATTTATACCTATACTTTAATTTAAAGCACAGGTATTTTAAGTGACTTCTTTGGGGTAGTGGAGTAATTTAGCAGTGTAACTTGTATGTTTCTCCTTCTAAACTTGAGATATTTGTTGCTGGATACCAAGCCTAGTACAATGAGCCAATGCCACACTTGGGTAACAGCTATGAAAAATCCCAGAGAAGACAGAAGGCAGTGCTGCCTGGTGACAACAATACTTTGTGAGAGACCATTGGACCAAAATATAATGGCAAAAAGACAGCAGGAAGTTCATGCAACAAAAACTTGGAAGGAAGAAAAGCATTTAACGGATAAGTTTAAGATTTTTCAAGTCAAAGTTGTTTCTTCACAACCAACCTTGTTGCTTCAAAGTGGAGGTATTTGGTGAGGTTTTAAGTATTTCACATTCATCAATGGACCCAAGCACCCTTTGGCACAATTGTAAGCAGCAAGTTCATACAATATATCTTTATACTTTATAAAAAAGTATTTCACTTTATAACACAATTTTATGAAGCCAATTAATATATGCCATGATTGTGAAGAAATAATGTTTGACTTGAAAGATATCCAACTTGCATTTGCATATTAGAAAACGAGTAAACAGGGAAGGTACCTCACCTATTAAAGAATTCTCAACAAAAGTATATTAAGTTCCTAGAGGGGCAGTAAAAAATTTTGACTGTTTTAAAGTCTCTCACTATAGCACCCACAGAGTACCATTTAATACAAAATACCTGTGTTTTGTATATTTTGTTGGGCTGGTGGTGTTTCTATAGAGGTACCTGGGCAGTACGGACTAAAAATTTAAATTCATTAACCTTCTTAACTTGAAAGCCAGTTGTGTCATGAAGCTGTGCAAAGTGATGGATCATTCCAGTAACATAATAGGCAGAATGAATCAGAATGTTGAGGACTAATTCTAGCCATTTGACCCATACCTGTGTCTCTGTTGCTGTGGTGAACTTGCCGATAAGTGGATTGTTAATTGTTATTGTATAATTTAGTTTTCTCCGCCAGCCCCCAGATGCCTCTTTCATCCACGGAGTAGATACAAAACCTGCAAGGTGGTTAAATGCAATGTCATCTCAAATTACTCCACTCAAAGTATTAGGAAAAACAAACAGAATGTATTCTAATATTCTCACTGATACCTCTGGGATTTTATATTTACTGTCTGAGCAACTGGAAATGCAGGCTATTTTAGGTAGTTAACAATGAACTCACAAAACAGGCAAGATGAAGTATGAAAAGAAAAAGTGCACACCACACACACCATTACCTAAATATGTCAAGGAATTTAGGAAGTCTTTTTGTAGTGGCTTGAACTGTTAAACATGACAAACCAGCCAGTGAAAACAACATCTTAAATAGAACAGTCCCATGTTAATTATGGAGTTCTACCAAACATTTCCTGGCTATAAAAGCACATACAATTGTGCTCTTAAAGTGAAAAGATATGTATTCATAAGCAGTAATTTTATTAAACTCATACAGGGCATGAAATTTAACACAATAGATTTTACTAAATGCTATGGCACATGCAACTCTTAAATACTTGGAAGATTACTAATCAGTTCTCTATAAACATGCAAAAAATGTCAAAATTTTTCCCTAATTATTATTTACTTTCAGATTGTTCATTGTAGTTGCCAAAAGATTTCACTTATATTTACTTTTCTTTTTTTTTATTTTAATCATAGTCATAACACAGGCGTATTACAGAATTCTATATCTCTTCACTTTTCCTGTGATGTAGCAGTTTTGTATCTTGAAATCCACTCGGAATTGTCTAGTGTTTCAAATATGTTTCTTATTCAAACTGAAGCTACCTCACCTCAGTCATTTGATGCCTGAACAGCTGTCAAATCTAGTTTTGTGGTCTCTGAATTACCTACCAAATTAGAAATATTCTGTAGTGCAAAGGGATATTTTATTTGGCCTCAAAAGTTGAGCCAAAGTATGTCACTATCCACATTTTCAGGTCCTCTTATCAAATTTTAATCAAAAACTGCCTAAGCATATACCTAAAAATATGAATTAGTGAGAGTTTACATGTTTCCATTTGGCCATACATACTATATATTTACCAGGTTCCTACATTAATAGAGGTTTTCAAAACATATTTGTATAATTTTCAGAAAAGATCCCCTTTAGCATATTCCTTTCAAGAAGTGGCACCAAAAGAAAATGAATAACATTTGGTAATAAAAAGCAGAATCTAGAAATGAATAAATCTGTCAAATATAGAAAAAGAAAAAATCACTCTGTGTTGATTGTGCACTCCGAGAAGCAGGCAAAGTCATAAGAAAACCCGCTGGTCTACCTTACCTAAAATCCGCCTTGCGTCCATGAACTGCTGTACAAATTCTGAGTCTGTGAACAGCAACTCAAACATCTTGGAGGCACTGATGTGGAATACCCGGTTGACATATAGTCGTCCTTGTATCGTTTCTGCAGAAAGTCGCTCTACTGCTTTTACAAATAAAAAAAAAATATATATATAAGCTCACACACACACCCAACTGCCACATACTGGTCAAAAAAATTAATTAATAATTCTTCCCTCAACATGCAAAATTTCCTGTGCCAATGGCTGCCACACTACACCAAAGCCTAACACATGCACAACATACTTAACAGTTAGCAAGGTATTATTCTCTTCAAATGCTTCTTTTTCCAGCAATGTCTTTGTTGACTATTGACTGTAATAAAAATATTTAATTTTTGCTTCAGCAGACAACAACATATGGTTCCCGAACACCTGTGGCTTATCAAAGTATTATTTTGCATACTTCAGACTTTGACTTTTGTGATGAAATCATAATTAATGTCTCTTTCCAATTACTTTTCCAAGCTTATCATATTTGTGCACTCAATACTTTCATAGTGAACTGCATTACTGTGAACCATGATGTGCGTTCTTTGAAATGAATACAACAGTTTTGCTTTGCATAACTGACCAGTCTACAAATAATTCTATTAGGTTTTTCGGATTTTGTCTTGAATTCTGCAATTCTCCTTAAACATTATTTCTTAATTACATTTTCACTACAGAAAGCATTTAAATATCTTTCCTAGCCTTCCCCTGCTTTGTAAACTTTATTTATCTTTATTTTGACAACCTCAGACAGCTGCTTAGAGAAGCACAACACCCGGAGTGGGTTGAATAGGCAGGTAGTTAAAAGTTCTGAAATAATTAAGCTCTGGAATTGTCTTCATCTGAACCCAAGGACTTCAGACTAGTTGCTCTTACTTCATCCATCATGAAGGCCTTTGAGAGGCTGGTCCTTAAACAGCTATGACCCTTGGTTTCAGAACATCTGGATCCTCTGCAGTTTGCCCAGCAAACACATAGATGTGGATGATGCTCTCGTTTACCTGCTCCACAGAGCCTACTCCCACTTGGACAAAGCCAGCACCACAGTCAGGACAATGTTCTTTGACTTTTCCAGTGCTTTTAACACCATTCTGCCTTATCAACTATGGAAAAAGCTCACGAATGGGGAAAAAAGATCAAGGTTTTGAATCTTGATGCTCCCACAATCTCCTGGATCACAGACTACCTGATCAATAGAAAGCACTTTGTGAGGCTGATGGACTGTGTGTCAGAAATGAGGGTGTGTAATAATGGAGCACCTCGGGGCAACTGTCCTGTCTCCCTTCCTGTTCATGCTCTACAATCTACAGAAATTATTAGGTGACTTGTCCATCATAGGCTGCATTAATAATGGAGACAAGTTTCTGGAGGACTTCGCCTTGTGGTACAAGGACAACTGCCAACTCAACATCAGAATGACAAAAGGGCTGGTGATGGACTTTAGGCGAAGAGAAGTCACCATCCAGGTGTAGGATGTGGAAGTGATGCAAAGCTACAAACAACAAACTAGACTGGTCTGACAACACAAGTTGCTCTGTACAAGAAGAGCCAAAGAAGACTGTACTTGACAAGGAGACTCAGGTCTTTTGATGTGTGTAGCAAACTGCTGGAAACTGTCTATCACTCCATAGTAGCCCATGTGGTGTTCTACGCTGCTGTCTCCTGGGGAAGTAACCTGAGGTGAAAACGAAACAATTCCTGAACAAACGTATCATGAAAGCCTGCTCCATCACTAGGCGATCTAGACAAGAGGCAAAATTGGATGCCATCATGAAAAATCCTCTTCATCCCCTCCAGAAGGCACTCCTTTGGAGCACTTTTAGCCACAGGCTCATTCTACCACAGTGTGCTAAGAAGTGCCTCTTGGGGTCTTTTCTGCCCACTGCTATCAGGCAATTCAATGCTGCCTCCCAGGCCACTTGTTAAGTTTGTTTTCAAATGCCATTTTGAACTATATGCACAATATACAAATTATTTATATATTTATTTATTCTTACTTACTTATCGATTGATAGATTGGCTGTATTATTTGTCCTGTGAATACATATCCTTGTTTTTTTTTATGTTTATGCTACTGTATACATCTGAATTTCACCATGGGATTAATAAAAGTTTATTTAATCTAATCTACAACCTAATTAAGACCTAGTAAGTCAATAACGTTCTGAGACCCAACAGAAAATTACTCATGGACCAACTGAAAAGTACCCAACCCTTTGCATGTGCCTCATTTTATGTTTTCCAATCTGTTATATTCATGAAATAAAATTTGGTTAAATTAAGAAAATAAAAATAACAAAACATGTCAATCGACAAAAGGAACCTAAATATTTGCACAAAACTGTAATTGGTGTGGATCAACATTTTCAAAACGATTACCAAATAGAACAGAAATTAAATGCCGATCATCCTTGACATTTACTTCAAAATGGTGGTAAATAAGTTAGCATATCTAAGATAACAAGCACAATCCGGAGATCACTTTAAATGACTGGAGCCTAGTACCCCAATGTAGATGCCAGAAGGAAAGCAGAGATGAGAAGCGGATTAGCACAGCTCTACATGCATGTATACACCAAAATGCTGGGAACACAATAACATTTTGTTTTTAATTGGCAAGTATGCCCGTGAAAAATGTAATGCAATTTGGAAATATCCTTTTTAAAATTTATAAAATCTGGCTGAAGCAAAATTAGGTTTATTAAAAAATACACATCTCTAGGAGCCAGATGATAAGAATATATTCTTATACTCAGTAACTGTCAATTGTAAACTGTAAAAGGTTTATTTACATGGGTATTTTAAAATTATTGAGTTATTATAAAAGTGTAACCCAAATATTAGTATGTCCTACATACATTCTCAAATTCACTTAATTCTCTTCAGGATGACAGGAGCAGGAGCCTCCATTTGCAGCAATAGATCCAATATGAGGCACATTCATACAAACACATACATACTCAATGGCACAGATTTGTTGTTCTCTGTTAGCCTAATCTGCACATCTTTATGAATGTGGACATAAAATTGGAGTACACAAAAAAAACCAACATAGGCACAGTGGAGTACATGCCAAGTTTATAATGGCACACAATACAAGTCTAGAATGCTGACTTGGATTTGAATATATGAAGCAGCAGCCCTAACCACTACACCAACATGACACCACAAATTAGTTATAATCAAAGTATTAAGTGTATTAAATTTAAAATTAGAAAGGAATACAGTGGTACCTCAGTATACATCCACTTTGGAATAAGTCCAACTTGGTATACGTCCTGTTTGAACGTGTAAAATTTTGCTTGGCATACGACCTTTGTTTGGAATATGACTCGCGTGCTAGAACACCGCGCGCTACCCTCGTTTACCTCTCTCGAGACAAAGCCACGACTGCCCACGAACGTCAGCATTCAGTGAACAACCCGCGCTATAACTCTGAATTTTCACGCGATTTTGTGTTTTTTCACGTAAATTTGAATTGATTGTTGGAAAGTATGAAGGTGGCATGAGTATCCGGGACATGGCTGCTGCATACCGTATGCCAAGAACGACGGTATCTACGATTGTGAAAAACAAAGACGTTATTAAAAAGTAAAGTGAGGTTAAATTTTAATTTATCTCATCTAATTGCTTTTGTATTTATGTACAGTATTTTAGTATTAAGCAGTGTTTAAATTATTTTATACAACCCCATCAATATATAATATGCCAATAACAATAGGATTTTTTTTTCATGGGAACGGATTAATCATTTGCCCTTTATTTCCTATGGGAAAAATTTGTTTGGTATACGTCCTGTTTGGTACAAGTCAAAGGATCTGGAACGGATTAAGGATGTATATCGATGTACCACTGTATCTTACCCTAAGAAAAACAATTGCCAAAAAAAGAAAAAGAAGAAGTTGCCCTATTTCATCATTTATGCAAGACTTCACAATGCACAGTAGTTTCGAAATCCTTTGACCAAGGTGGTTAGTTTTGTCACTGCTGTTTTTATTCATTTTACAGAGAAAATGGTTCCTTATTTAAGACAATTATGGTAAATGAAAAACAGTACAAAGATTTTTATCCAGGATGGGAAACTAAAATTATCTTAGAAAAGTATTTTAATTTCTACTATCACTTGAAACAGCATATTTCAATACAGTATATGATTTTTCATTAACTATTTTGGAGAATAAGGTTCATAGTTAGTCTGAACACACCATAGTACTATATACAGTGTCCTGGCCACCCCTCAAATTCAAACAATCTTTCAACAAGCTCACCGCTGCCACAAATGCAAATGGTGGAAGAAATTAACAGACAGACTCTGTGATTAATTCCTAGTTGGGCTAAATTCTTTGTGAAGGCTGCATTTTCACCAGTATGTTAGACTAGAATTTTACTAGTTCATTTTTCTTTAATAGTTCAGTGACAAGTAATGAACTTCACTGTCATTGCTTAAGTGTCCTGGTGTGTGGGGACAACTGCCTTATTCCTGTTACTGCCAGAAAGACTTCTGAAGTACAAGAAATGATTAGTTTTATAGTGAATAATAATGCATTAAGTAGGAGCAGGTAAGACATTTAATACTTTGGAAAATTATACAAAATTCAAGTGTACTAAAAAAAAAAAAAAAAAAACCACAAACACTAAAAGTCTGTTGCTACTATATCATAAAAAAGTCCATACTATGATGAGGAGAACTGGGGCTAGCCTTCACATCTTTCACAAAAGTTATAGAATAAAATTACTTCACTGTAAATTAGACATTAAAAATACTGCTTGAGCACAGGATCACTGAAGCAAACCTTAAATCCAGAAAAAAAAAAATTGGGTTATATTAACATCATCCTAAAGTGGCCTCTCATCAAGTTCGGAACTATAAGCAGCTATAGAGGAATCTCTAAAAAAGAAATTGCTTAATTCCATTAACGCAATCATTTTATGGTATGAATAAGAAAAAGTAAATGGTTCTGCTCACCTTCTTCCCCAATATCAGACCCACTTTTTTCAGAATGCACGTCTTCATTTCCATTCATATCTAGCGGAAACACAGGTGTCTTGTTCATCCTTTCAGGAGAGCTCCTCCCCGATAAAGGCAAAGGGCTCCTGCGGTTCTCCTAAAAAAATTAATTCTGCTCAACATTTTGGGGAGATGTGCTGAAAAGCAGGCCTTTCAAAAATACATATGATGATAAAAGCTACACTAAGCTGTTCACATTGGACTGCTGGAGTGTACAGTAATAATCCATCAGCAAATTTTTATTAACTAGCAATAAAGTGCTACACCAAGAAATCTAGAGATGAGCCCAAGAAGCTTCATCTACCCAGCATGGCTGTTTTCTAGACACAGAATACAGAATTACTACCACTGATTACAGGTAAATGCAAAGATTATGTACAAGGTAACAATTACATCTGATAACCCAAGGACATAAAGACAAAAAACAATTTACACTGACATCCTAGGAGTTTTTTTCAGCAGTGGAAAATACTGCATGAAATACACTGCTTTTGCCAGCCAGCTATCTGTGCAATTAGGTTACTCAAACTCTCATAGAGTACACTGACCGGTGGCTCAGGACCTCAAAAAAAAACACTCAGTGGATGGATGATTTGATGGATGGACAGACAATGCTTTATTTGTCCTCAAGGGGAAATTAAGACTTTACAGTAGCTCAAAAAATTAATATTATAACAAAACAAAAAAAAAAACTCTCCAAACTTCTAGTTTTGATAATAAAAGTTTTTGCTGTCTAATAACAATATTGTAGGAGGGACTAAGATGTGGTCAGATCTTCCTAGCTGTGCCATATATTTACATTTAAAGGCATTTAACATTTAAATAAAGCAGGCCCAGCATGTTGAGTCCACAAATGTAACATAACACATGCTGATGGAGGTTTGTGATTGTTCCTTCCAAAGCTCCCCTGGTTCAAGTCACCATCATTCTAGAGATGTTATGATTTATCATTAGAGTGTTGGTAAAAGAGTCATTTTTTTTTTTAATATCCCCCCTATATTTTCAGTGGGGGGGATGTTAACAATAATCATTTTGATATGATTTGTTCCCCAAGGCAGTAACGTTGATGAATTCTAATGGTCAGTATTTCATTGCCTGGATTACACATTTCAGATTTAATAGTAATGTGCTCGCTTTTTCATCATTGCTCACTCACACAGATGTCTAGTCCCCACTTCTGCTTTTTCCCCCACTCTGCCTGATTGTATCAAATAAAATCCATCCAGCATTAAAATAGTATCTGGAATAATTTGTTTATGCTAGTTCTCTGCAATACACAAAACGCCACTGTACCCATACTCCCTGTGATTCACCATCAGATGCAATATATATGGCAATTAGCAAACATTCTTTGCTACAGTATATGGAGACAAGCCAATTCTGAAACCTTTGCACATTACTTTAAGCCTCACTCTAGTTCTTTGCCCTTTCCATCTCCTACTCTCCACTTTATGATCCCAAGTCAGCAGATAAAAAAAATGCCCTTATCACTATGATGATTACCTAAATACCTGTAACTGGTCTGGTTAAACCTGGGTTGGACACAGATCTAATCCTTAATGCCTTCTGACTATTTTGCAAGTGCAACTCCAGAAAGCAACAGAAACCTAGATGGGTGTCACTAAGCAGGTACATTAATTCTTAGTTAAAAAGGATCTTCAATTACAGGTGAGCCACACTGCCAAGGTGTGAATGTCAGAAAATGGAGCTCTAAAGACCGATCATGCTGGGTGCACTAGATGCCAGGCAGAGAAGTCCTCCTATTAATACTCCATGCAGCATTGTCAGATAAAATAAAGTGTAAATTGTATATAAAGCTTTTTCAGATTATGTTATTAGCAAAACAATATTCCTTGCTGACTTCTGCATACTATTCTTTTGAATTGCCTGAATCTGCGGACTTCCATATTTGAGGTATTCTTTTAACTTGTACTAGAAAGTGATTTAGATTGTCTGTTGCACTGAAAAATCAGGGTAGCAAATAGTTAATTTGTAGGACGCACAAAAGATCAATTCCTGAATTTGCAGAGAGCTGATTTACCACCAGGTTACATGTTCTTAAACGGAAAATGGCAAATAAATCACAACATATATACAGTATACTGCTCAAAAAAATTAAGAGAACACTTAATCATCATAGTCTAACACCAACTCAGTTAAACTTCAGGGATATCAATTTGTCCAGTTAGGAAGCATAAACTACTGTGAGTCAACTTCACATGCTCTGCTGCAAATGAAAGCGACTGTGACAGGTGCCCTGGAGAGACAACAGCAAGACAACCCCCAAAAAGGGAATGGTTTTGCAGGTGGTAGTCAAAGACTAGTGCTCTCTCCTTGTCCTTTCTGACTGATTCTTCTCTAGGTTTGCATTTTACTAGTGTCCTTGTCACCAATGGTGGCATGAGGCAGTACCTCCAGCTGATTCACGTTGCATAGGTAGTCCAGTTCCTCCAGGATCCATATGTGCCATCACAAGGAGGTTTGCTGTGTCTACCAGCACAGTCTGATGAGCATTAAGAAGACAGCAGGAGACAGGCCATTACACAAGGAGAGCTACAGTATACAGTGCCGTAGAAGGGCATCAACTCAGCAATAGGACCTGCATCTGTTCCTTTGTGCAAGGAGGAACAGGAGAAACACTGCCAGAGCCCTACAAAATGACCTCCAGCTGGCTACTGTTGTGCATGTTTCTGACCAAACTATTTGAAACAGACTCCAAGAGGGCAGCATGACAGCCTGATGTCCTCTAATTACTGTGCAGCTCAACTGGCATTTACCTGAGAATACACACTTGGCAGCCCCACCATTGTTGCCCTGTTCTCTTCATGGATGAGAACAGGTTCACACTAAGCACATGGAGTCACCATGCTGAACATTATGCAGTCTGCAACATCATCAAGCATGACCAGTTTGGGGGGGGATCAATGATGATCTGGAGTGGTATACCTTGGAGGGTCACACAGATCTTCACATGCTAGGTAACAGTACCCTGACTGCTGTTAGGTGCTGGAATGAAATGTGTAGGCAGTTTCTAAATGACAAAGGCAGACCTAAATCCATTTGAGACCAACTAGGACATTATGTATCAGTGCATCCGATGCTGCCAAGCAGAGCCGCAGACTGTGCAGGAGCTCACTGATGCCCTGATCCAGGTTTGTGAGGAAATGCCCCAAGACAACAGCCACCATCTTATCAGGATCATACCCAGACAGGCACATGGAGGCCATACACATTACTGAGTCACATTATGAGTTGCTGTGATGAAACTCACACAAGTTGGATCAGTCTATGATTTAAATTTTTGATGCAATGTTAAATCTAGCCCTCAATAGGTAGGTGATTTTGGTTTCCATTGACCATTGTTGCATCATTTTATTATCAACGAATTACACAGTATTACTGAGTAAATATCTTCCATTTGAATATTTTGTTCGTTAAGATCTGATATGTGATTTAGTGTTCCCTTAATTTTTTGGCAAGTGAATTTTAAGCAGTGGTATCTTGATCAGTAGAAAATAGAACTTGACTTTTCATTCCTCACTAAATCATATATTTCTTGGAAGAAAAAAAAATTGACCCTAGATGCCCTTACTGTAACACAAGTACAGTATATTTTCTCCAATTATGTTAGAAAAAAACAGACACTACTGCAAATTGCCTTTTTACTTTGGTAAAACATGTTATGAGTCATAGACGTACACCTACACCATATGAAAAATGAATGTGGCACCTTATCAATCAGTTAATGGCACCCAGCAAAGCATGCATGATGGACCTGAAGCTTTAATGAGATTCTCCTGACCAGTGTCGGCCAGTCCTTTAAGAAATTACAACAGGTGGCCTATATAAATTGATGAGAAACCAAAAAGTTCTTCAGCACAAACACACAATTGGCCCTCTTAAAAGGGATGATAATCTGTAGATCACATTCATCACATATGAGGTTTAATGTGCTTGTCATGTCAAAGCACAATATAATAATGGCTCATTTATAAAAATTATTACACACACAAGTCATCATTTACCTGGTTTGGCTGCACTGCTCTGCTTGATCAAGGGTGTCCTCAAAATATTTCATTATGTATATGTAAATATTCTAAAAGCTAAAAGTATCCAAGTATATTTTCCTTTTCTAGTTTTTGCTAGGCAGAAAAGTATAGAGGCACTGCCTGCATACAGCATAATACGACATTGTAGGGCAATATGCGTTGTCACACAATGTAATAATTAGAAGTATTCATTCTGTCTTTTGGTTACACCACGTGAATTTGATTAGAAGTAGTTAGTTTTAGATGGATTCCTTTATAACAGAATTAGTGAAGTACCAGATTTTCTCTGTAGACTAATAAGTGGACTGGGATCATCTCATCTATCCGCTCTATTCATTTTCTGGCAAAAGCCAAACTGGTTCTGACAATGCCAGTACTTCAAACCTGAACCATTCATCCAACATCCTGTAAACATTTAAAAATGTATATACATCACTGTAATACATAAATACTATTAGTAGGTATGGCTGCTATTAGTAAAACTGTTTTAGGTTTTTAACAACTGATTTGATATGCAGTTTTTTATCAATGTCTCTTAGGATTAATATAGTAGTGCTCACTTTGAGACAAGGTGCATAATAAATTATGCCCTTTTTCTCTAGGTTTTGACATCTACAGATATACATAATGATTGTATTGAGTCTGCATTGCAACATGTACTGCTTGGAGATGCTCTTTTGTAGTAAAACACACTTAATAAAAAGTTCATAAGATATACAAATTATTAAATAAAAACTAAAACATAAGAAAACGCGTTACCACTGTTAATGAGTTTCCGTTGATCACAACTGGTGATGAGGGCAGAGATAACTCTCCATCACCCATTGGAGGGCTCTCTGAAGAGGGCGTTTCTATCACTGGAGTCTTTAAACTGAACCTTCTCTCCATCCTCTTTGGTACTTCACTGCTGCCAAGTTCTCCTACACACCTAAACCATAAAAGAAGAGAACCGAGTCATTGCACATTGCCTTTTTAAAGGGTTTCACCCTTGTTCTGTAATCATTTTGAAAAAAAATGTAGTTGCATTTTCCATCTTCAAAGTAAATTAATAAACTTCCTGTAGCATTAATTCTACTTAATCATGCTCAGCACTTATTGAAACACTAAACTAACTTCTGCTGGAATTATGGTTTCATTGTTAGACTGAAAATAACAATGCTCCCTCTACACAAAGGGACTGCTCCTTTACCAAGGTAAAATTTGGTCTTTATTCCAATGTTCTTCATATTCTGGTTAGCACAACTTCATTTTGTGCTCCCTATAACATTATTCAGAGGCGCATCATACTGCATACATCACTGCTGTGACCTTTATGCGGCATGTAATGTGTTTCAGAAAACTAAACATTTATAAGATTTCTACGAGATAAGGCAAGAATAAAACAGCACATGTAACATTTATTGGAGATCATCTACCTTTTGTATACTGATAATGATGTTCAGTTCTCCTAAAACAAAAGACATTTTAAAAATTTGTATTACTCTGGTAAGGAGAAACTGTCATTCAAAGTTGTGCAATTAGAAAACCTTTTAACTGGTTATAAATTAGGGAATACCTAATCTGTATATCCCTTGTTCTGACAGTAAAAGTATATGTGGAGACTGCCTCGGCAGAACTTTTAATACTAGTGATGTGGTACTGGTATTCATTTGTACACATGAATCAATCAGTACATTTTTTATTCAGTTGCTAAAAGGAGACTTATACTCATTTCTTCCACATTATTAAGGTAATATATCTGCCAGACCTAATAAAATACAATAAAAAAAGGACTTACAACAATTATCATGAAAACACCAACTGATAAAATTTTCCACTCATTATTTCTAATATAAGTACACACGTTTATAGAATTAATGTCAAATGGCACAAAAACTGTTCTGGCAGCTTGCAGTGGCCCAGTGCTCTACCTGTGGGCTTTATTGC
>JANRMT010028174.1:94947182-94994688 GCA_026402145.1 Polypterus bichir lapradei
CTTAAATCTCTGGGACAGCTTTCTGTATCCTTCCCCTAAACCATGATGGTGAACAATCTTTGTCTTCAGGTCATTTGAGAGTTGTTTTGTGACCCCCATGTTGCTACTCTTCAGAGAAAATTAAAGGAGGAGGGAAACTTACAATTGACCCCCTTAAATACTCTTTCTCATTATAGAATTCACCTGTGTATGTAGGTCAGGGGTCACTGAGCTTACCAAGCCAATTTGAGTTCCAATAATTAGTTCTAAAAGTTTTGGAATCAATAAAATGACAACGGTGCCCAAATTTATGCACCTGCCTGATTTTGTTTGAACAATTATTGCACACTTTCTGTAAATCCAATAAACTTCATTTCACTTCTCAAATATCACTGTGTGTGTCTTCTATATGATATATTTAACTGACATTTTTTATCGTGACAACCAACGATTTATACAGGAAAATAATGACTATTAACAAGGTTGCCCAAACTTTTGCATCCCACTGTATATGGTAAAAAACACATTTTCATAATATGCGATAAATACATTATCCTTTTTTAAAAGATGTTTGTACTCTGAAGTCACCTAGCATTACATGAATAACTTTACAGAAAAAATATGGGCACAAAAGAGAAATACCCCAATGAAACATCAGTCACTCTATAGGTATGCATCACAATTATGACCATACAAAGGGTTAAGTATTAAGCTAATCTAACCTGGACTTGACTGAAAGAGGCATTCATTATTTTCAGCATGCACTTTATTCTGGGAGTTATACAGTCCAACACACTCCCACATCATCTTGTATTACCATTAGCATTCGATCTAGTACTGATGTGTCAGTGCAGTGGTTTGAGCTGCTGCCTCACAGCTGCATTAGGTTAGGTTCAAATACTAGGTCACTGTCAGTATAGATTTTGCATATTTTCCAAATATTTGCATGGGTGTTTCTCCTGATAATATGGATTTCCTCCCCTATCCCAAGATGTGAACGTTTGGTTAATTGGATGTTTTGTTAGTCTATGTGTGTATGTGTGTGTGTGTCCTGCCTTGGACTAATTCCCCATTCATGACTTTCTTGTACTTGAAGCTCTCTGGGTATACTGCAGCCTCTGATTCTTAAACAGAAAATTTAGGTATGTGTATTGAATGGAGAGAAAAAAAAATAAAAACAAAATCAATCCAGATTTTGGGGGTTGAATTTTGAATTGTGTTAGGAAGCCACAGCCCTTTGAACCAATCAGTTAAACTTTATAAAGAACATTTCATTAAGACAGGATAAATAAGGTAGCTGAGATAAAACAGAAAGGCTGAAAGAAGAATTGATCTTTTATTCAGAGGGATGTATACATATTGTATACCATATACCTTTTAGCACACATACAAATACTGATACTTCACAGGTTAAAGGACAATGTTTGCAGTGTGAAGACAGACATCTTCTTGGAGTTTCAGGGCTAGAAACACAAGCAGGTGTTAGGTTGGCAGCCCTATCTGGATGCAAGCACTTCTCAAGTACAATTGTCTTTTTTTTTTTTTTTTTTTTTTTTAAAGCTTTCCAACATTTGTAGCTTTATCTCCAAAGAAGGACTGGACTGGTACTAACACTTGCATGGCTCAAAAACTCTGCCACATGCCAGTTGGAAAAAGTCAAGACTTTAAACGTCATGAAACTCTCCTTTTTAACAATTGCACTCACTTTACACATATTTGAAAACATTATATGCCGTCTGGTTGGGTAAACTAATCATGCATCTGAAGTGAGACTGCAGATCATACAGCAATGTAGTAGAAAATCCCACTACTGCTACAGCTGGCTATTACAATAATGCTAGAAGATGTCTGTTTGCAGTCTACCCTAATACTGGCCAGCAGCATTATGGCTATGAATAGAATGAACTCTAGAAATGTGTTGTGTATATACCATTTAAAATTTACTTTCATGAAAAGGATGTAAGTTAACACTTTCTCTTTATCTAATGTAAAAGGCAATGTTCAAAAGTGACTCACTGATAACATGAGCACAATTTAAGTAGATGGAGACTGGAAGAATATCACTTTGTCCAAGAAAGAGAGTTTATATAAAACAATGATACACATCATATATTAATTTCCCAACTAACTTTCCATTATCAATATGAAAAAAAAATCTATTTTCCTTTTCAAACTACTGCATTTACATGTGTAAATGTTTTTGTGCAACAGAAAAAAAACACAGATATGCTTTACCCAGAACGAATGATTGAATCTGTGGGCATTTGGACAGGCTCCATGTCTTCTATGTTCAAATCCAAATCACTCCCATAATTCTGCTGCACTGTCTGCCAAAACTCCTGCTTAGTGAGCTGCTGCAAATAGAAATAAGGGGAAAGAGTGTTGCAGTTATAATCATTTTCAGAACACCAACGTATTCACTATCTAGTTGTCAAATTTGATTCATAGAGTGTGAGAGCAATAAACCAGGTGTTCACTTCCCAGTATGCTAACCCAGATCAAGGAATGCCCCATCAGTCATGGCACTTAAATCAGCCTCAGGATGTTTTGCAGCAGCTACCCATAATGAATAGTTTTGACATGGCTCATCAAAGCACAGAAATAAAAAAGATAAATAACCAACAAAAAACTGACGATCTTCCAGAGAAAACTATATAAACCCTTTCCCATGGACTTTTTTTTTTGGTATGCATCTGGCCAAACTTCTGCTTCAAGCAAATTATCATGACTGGCCTATGGAACAAGACACCAGAGTAGTGGAGGACCAAAGGCATCTATGGTGTGACAGATACAGTGTTCAAAGTATCATATGAGTTGACTGCAATTATGTACAAGAGTGTACCATGACATCTCTTAGGCAACCCAGGGAAGGGCTGAGCAGCCAGTTGGCTTAAGTCATAATTTCTGACTTGACAATTCCAGGAGTCCTTGGCCCCCACCAAAGTTTAAATTATGTGCTGGAAATGTGTCAAACAGTCTTTGTTTTCCTCTCTCCTGTTATTAACTAAGTTTTTCAAGCTTAGTTTAGGCTTCCTTGCATTCCCTCTTTTGACAATTTAAAGCAAACCTTTTGACATGCATTAATTTTTTTTTTGTACTAATCTAAATTTGAACATTTACTCCCAGTCTGATTTCTATGATTTGGAGTCATATACTGTATAAGGAAATTATATTTACTTTTCATCTTCCTTAAATTAGCATAGGCAATAGATTGTTTCATTTGCTTTATACTAATCTATCTAAATAAGAGTAGAAGCAGGAAATCAGGTATAGCAGAAGACTTTTTTTTTTTTTAGAGAATCCACACTAAACCAGGTTTATTAATTCATTTACACAAAAAAAACACACCAGGCTCTATTTTATATATCACTTTTCTAAAGCAAATGTCATCACAATGTGTGCATTATAAGGACAGAAGCACAATACAGCTGTTCATTTTTTTTTCTTTCTACAAATGCAACACTGGCAAGTAAAGTAACCTGCCTGATTACACACTGCAAGTCAAAAGCAGAGATTGAACCAAGCGGTAACAAAAGTCCAGTATCTTAGCCACTAGACTGAAAAGCCTATCGACAATAAAAACAGATGCCATTTCACTTGCTTCACAGTACAGCAGTGAGTTCAGCAGCAGTGAAACTAATTCACATCCCAGTATACAAAAGCCGCTCACCAGTAGATCATTCACAGAAGGGGAAAGACAGGTGCACATTACATTAACTTTCTAGCTCCCCTATTTACTTGACTGGGGAGCGACAGCAGTAGACTGGATTATTAAATCCAGTAAAACAGCATGGAGCCACGAGATGCAATTCAAGAGAAGAATACCCAATTCCCAGCTGTATAAGACATTGGGAGAGAATTTGATCAACAGTCCACTTCACCAACTTACTCACTTCCATTTACACTGAGGCACTTCAACGAGAGATAAAAGGTTCACATCATTTCATTAAATTCCTATTCTGTCCATCCATTCCGAATCATGTTTGGGGTTGCAGTTGTTGGGGCTGATATTAACACCACATTTTATTTTTACCTATAATCCCAATAATTTTTGGTCGGCAGTTGAAAACAAAAATACATATGATGAATCCATAAATGTCTTGGCCTGCTGCGTTAAACTTTATTTATTTATTTTTTATACAACACATATCCAAAACTTTTTCTTTAGAAAAAGACTGGAAAGTTTTATGAATGGCATAAAATTTTTAAATCAGCTTATACAAGCACAAGTAAAATGACACTCACGCATGCATCAATTAGACAATACACATGGCCCAGTGCAAGGGAGGATGGCACCTATCCCAACAGCCCTGGGGAGAAACTGGAAACCAATATGCATGGGGCACCAGTCCTTCATGGAACAAACTAATTCATTCTGGGTCAGTTCAAACTTGCCAATTAATTTAAAATGTTTATCTTTGGGATATGGGAGGAAAACCCATAGACACAAAGGGAGAATGTGCAACTTCCACACAAACAGAAACCATTGCCGAGGACTGTTAAACATTCAAATTACTGTTATCTGTAATCACATTTTAAAATAACATTACACTCCAAAAGCTATTTCATTCAATTACCCTATTCAGCACCACTTGGCACGGAGCAGAAAACAGCCCTGGACAGGACACCAGTCCACACTGCAAGGCCAATGTGGAAATGAACATGAAAGTATCCAGCAAACTCTACAGGCGCACCACCAGAACACAGGACTTAAACTGGATTTGTGCGGTGGCGGTGATTTCCGTTTAGCTTACACTATGCTACCCTGTAACCACAATTTACTCATCAAAATCGAACTTTTGACATGTACGGATCTATGAGCTCAGGTCTCTGAAAGTATAAGGTATCGACTGTGCCCCCTAATATTCCAACAATGATTTACATCATTAACACGACTATACTAACGCAGGAAATATACGACACAATACCAATTAATGCCGCTCGGAAACAGTTTAGAACAGTAGTGAAGCCCACTCACAGCCCAGTGCACAAAATTACTTGAAAGAACAGAAATGCAAATAGACTTATGTTTCTAAACTTGAGAACTGTAGGGTGAATAGAGAGCAACGCCAACCGACGTCAAAGCAGCTCACTTGCTCCCAGCAGCATAACGCACTGGACTGGATGGCAAGTTTAGCAAATTAACCAATAATACTATGCCATTTAACGGAGAGAAAGATTTGCAGAACAATTCATTGATTTTCCACCACTCTATCTTGACATGAGAAAAGCAACAATCAGTTCATTCACTTAAAGATACTACATACACCTCACTACACAGAAGAACAACTGGCACCCTAGTCATTCTCTGGACAGTCTTGATTGACCATTCCCGCCCCACCAAGCTATAACATATTCTCTCCAAGCCTCTCACTCTCGATGTCGAACACTAAAACATAACAACAACGACGAAGACGTCTACCTTAGGCTGTAACACCTGCTTGACACTCACCTTCCGAATGACACCGTCCTGCAACACAAACGCGACTCTCCAAACCTGTTTCGCAACGAGACACCTGACCCTTGTCTCCCTGCGCCCCGCCCAGGCAACTCTTAAAAAGACAGCGAGGTCGTTTTTGTCAACTCGTCGTGGACTTTATGTAGTGTGGAGCAGACAACCGAAGCCAAGCCGAGTCCACCCGAGTCTGGACCTGAGGACGAGTCTGGCCGAGCCGCGGTTTAAAAAGCCAAGTGCGTTTCATATCGCTGCACTTATTTTAAAAGTTGCTCGAAGTAAGCCGAAATGTGCGGAGATATCATTACCTTCAATTAACCTCTTGGTAAAGTATCCATGTATGCCAGGAAATTACACTCGTATCTTTTCATCAGCAAAATACGACCTTTGCCATTGCGATCGTGACAGCGGAGTGCTGCGCACCTTCTGGCCGTTTCCTTGTTTTAAATGCCACTTGAACAGGTGGAGCTTAATGAATGCGTCGCTGTTCACGTCGGCCACTAGACACGGTGAAAGTGTGCACATCGCACTGAGCCGAGTAATCGGTAACTTCTCTTGGGACTTTTAACGACTGGGTAACACCTTCAGTCTTTCTCATTGTTCATTAGAGTCTTACTTTAACAAAGATTTCAATTTATATATGATTCCAGCCAGTGGTTCATACATATTAACACGAGTAACACCTATTGTAGGTCGCCTCGTTTTTACCTTGTTATTATGATCAGTCTTGGGCATACATGGCAACCAATTCTGGTTTTTGTTCAAATCTGTAAAGCATAATGGGATACTTGTCTTATCCTCAGTCCATCTGTAATCTGTATCAACAGTATCCAAATCAGGATTGAAGGAACTGGAGCTTCTCCCAAAGACATTGCCATACCCTTTTTATGCAAATTTTTGTAATACTCAATTGTAAATAGGAATCAGTACAGTAATACATTTAATATTAACTTTAGTGTGGTAAGATTTGTTTCCTGACTGGGGTGCCCTATGTATGGTGTTTGGCTAAATTTAGTCCCAGCACTCCTATTTGGCAACACAAGAAAATATGCTGTCTGGCAATTCCAGACTGATTTAGAAGAAGTTGGCATGTCATCAATGGAGATACCCTGGCTCTGGCACCATACTGAATCTAGCGCCTTAAAAGACTGTGCCAAAAAATGAGTTAAGAAAACAAGTTAGATTTATTTATTGTGTATGCTGTTTCATTTAAAGGAAAATAAGCTAGGTTTTCTAGGCAATAACTTTTATTGTGTTGGACTTTTCTTAAAAACCAGGCTTTGTTCAGTAAGCTGGTGATTGGCTTGGATCTGTCACTGTCGGGAGACACTTGACCAGGAATTGATCCTCTGCCTATACAGCTTCTTTTTTTAGGATACAACTGCTATTCAGGTCCCTCTGGGATTGTGTGTCTGTTTTGTCAGCAGACCCAGGTGATAATTTTAAGTCTCCACTAGCATTGATTTGATTCTGATTGGCTTCTGAATCTGATTAAACAATGATTGTAAGCATTTACTCAGTGAATGAGGCAAAACTATTATGGTTTCAGCTAGGGCTGAGCCCGCCATGTTACGTGTGCATGATAGAGTCCAGAAATGCTTCTGCTTTATGAACAATGCTGCTGAAACTGGCACTGGCTCTGGCATGAACTGGTGAATATTTTGTCTACAGCATTTTATTTGCAAAATGATTTTTAAAAATGCCCTGTGAACTTTTAAAAATAAAATGGTTTTTCAGAGCAATGCCAAAAGAGCCATTCTTGTGAAGGTTCCATAAAGAACCTTTATTTATGTGGGCCCATAACAGGCTCCATAGATCACTATAAACAGATGATAAAATATTTGTGAAATACAAATGGGTTCCTGATTTTAAAAGGACTGTTTTTGCATACAATGACAAAGACTAAGTTCAGGTTTTCTTAAGCTTTTAGTATCCTATCATACCTTAAAGATGTCTTATTTTGTTCACATATTTTGGTTCTTTGGGATTTTAAAAAGTTCATGTTTAATAGGCAAATGCCCCTACCCAGAATGAAATGGTTCTCTGTCAAGTAATGTTCCTAGGAGGGACCACACAACCCAGTAAAGTGCCAGAGAAGAACCATTATTTTTAGAGTGTGGTTTAATTATTATGGCTGAAATTTGCGCACCGTACTGCTGACATTTGCTGTGATTCTGGCTTATACTGGTTAAAAGCTGCATTGTAAAAGGCACTACAGTGAAAATGCCCCACTGTTCATTGATTATAGATACTGAATAGCGGAAGATAACTTGTTCAATTTATCTTTATGTAGAGGCTAGTAGGAACAAGTCAGTAGTCACTAGTGGAACCCATTAGAAATAAATAGACCAATCACCACAGAAAGCTTAGTCTTTTCTCAATATTGAGTAGTATATCAGTTTGAACCTAATTAAGTGATGCAGTTTATGGCTCTTTCTTTCACATTCACAATTTGCTTTCAAGCCTGGTATATACGAGTACAAGTCACACAGACGCTCTCCTCTGTTTCTGTATGACTTCTTGCATTCCTCATTTACAGGGGGTTGACATTTAAAGTGCATTAAGAATACAAAAGTATCATGCTGTCTGCTAAGGCATGAGGCCTTAAAGGGATGGGAATGGCTAGGTAAGGCGTGAAAAACTTCCTTCAATCTAAAAAACACACACATATAATGTGCACTTTGATAGCTCAAAAAAGAGGCAAATATTTAATTCTTTATTTCAGTTTGGAATGTGACTCCTGAAAAAAAATAGATTTGTACTGTTTTCTTCAGTATTGATTTCCCACAGGAGTATGTTTTCCTAAATATGCCACTTATAATTTACTTTCACATTACTGGATGGATGCAGCCTGTTTTAAACCCATCTGTGAGAGTCCTAGGAGCCCTAGTACACATCACTAACTGAAAATCGCTTTAGGCCTAGAAAGAAATTAGAGCTGAGGTGCTTAGTGACCTCCACACCTTCCGATGAAACACGTAATGGGTCAGAGTGGGTCCTGACATCAAAAACAGGGTGAAGGCAGGATGTACACTGTGCCCCATACCAATGTGTCATACTCTGGAGATCCTCTGCCACTGGCCTTCAGAGCTGCTCAGTAGTTATTCTTGCTGCTTTACAAAGACCTGGGTTCAAATATTCTTCTGGGTACTGCCTGTTGTCACATTTTCCATTTGTCTGCACAGTTTCTCTCCAGATAATCAACATTTCTTTTTATATTCCAAAGATGTATAGATCAGGTTAATTAACGCCTTTATGTTGGCTTCACTATGGATGTTAGTGTGAGTGTGCCCAGTGATGGCCTGGCACTGCATCTAGAGCTTGTTCCTGCCTTTTGTCTGATGTTGCCAAATTAGGCCCATCTCAGCCTGAACTGGACCAAGTGGTTTAAAAAATAGATTTAGACCCATTATCCAAACCAGATCTTAAGATGAGCATTTAGACAATAAAGTAAAGCCAGTCTTGATTCCATAGTTTATTTTTACTTTATTCTCCCAGGCTGGGTTTCAAATTCATGTTTTATGTCTTTTTCGTTCATTTTTGATTCTTTAATTTATGTCATTTATATGCATCATTCTTTATGTATGGTTTTGTCTATGTATAAAAGCTGCCTTTGTTATCTACCATGTTTCCCCGAAAATAAGACTGGGTCTTATATTCATTTTTGCTCCAAAATATGCACTAGGGCTTATTTTCAGGGGATATCTTATATTTATTCATGTACAACAATGTACATTTATCCAAATACAGTCATGTCATCTTCTTCTGGAATATCATTATAACTCTCCACATTCAAACACTGAATATCTTGCTACTCCAGCCGCTTTTAGGTTCCTCCAGGATCGATGTGTGTGCTTCGATGTTTGAATGGTTTGATGTGGTGAAGCAAAATGTCAACACACAATTGTATTCATGTTGTTTTGATATTCAAATGTTGCATATTCCCTAAAGTAATGACACGATATATTTTAAAAGTCTCACATACCATCTTCTGTGGTTTTTTTTTTTTTTTTTTTTTTTGCATCTTCACAATACCATCAGAATGTACGACGGCGTATTTGAGCCACAAAGAAAAAAAAATAAGGACATAATGAAAATGTCTAATTTGTGGTTGAAGTGGAGATGTCAGCTTTAAACTTGAAATGTCCACTTTAACCTCATAGTTTACTTTATCATTAAAGCAGACCGTCGTAAACATTGTATTAAAACAAACCCAGTTGTTAATCGCTGGGGCTTCCTCCTGACCTGACAGCAGCAAGCAGCAATAGCTCGCCACATAGAACACATTAAGTTTATAATATTCCAGCTCTCCGCACATTTAGAATTCTTAGATTTATACTTTTATCACTTTCATGATGAAATGCATTAAAATATGTATATTACATTTTACAGATAAATCGTTAACTTTGTTGAAATAATGAATACTGTTAATAGTTACACATATGGGGGTGGCACTGTGGCAGAGCGGTAGCGCTGCTGTCTCACAGGGAGTCACGTCCCTTCTGATCCCTGCCTGGAGTTTGCATGTTTTCCTGGTGGGTTTCCACAGTGTGCTCAGTTTTCCTTCCAAAGACATGAAGGTTTGGAGGTTTGGTGAAGCTACAATGACGCCAGTGTTATGTGTGTGCATGTGTTCACCTTGCGATGAGCTGATGCCTTGTCCAGGGATTTTGTTTCTGTCTTGCGCCGATGCTTCTGGAATGGGTGCATCCCCGAATTGATTGATGTAATCATTAAACATCCTTTTCAGAGATATTGTGGCAAGTTGTCCTCGGAATTTAATGGATGTTTCGGGCACACGCATCACATCGCGTGAAGTATAAACCTGGCCTTATGCGCCTTACTTTTCAGCTGAAGATCTTGACTAGGGCTTATTTTTGGGGTAGGGCTTATATTACAGAGCAGCCTGAAAATCATGCTAGGGCTAATTTTTGGAGTAGGTTTTATTTTTGGGGAAACACGTTATGTGTTTGGTTGGTGGTTTCCGAAGAAGCATGGGTAATTTTTCGACTTTCTGTTCTGTTTTTTGACATTGCTTTTGGAATCTGCACTGGGACTTGTTTGATTTGGATTGCCTTTGTGTTATAGGCAATTCCATTTTACCTTTGTGTACCATGGAGCTTCATTGTGATTTTTATACAGTTTTGTGAAGAATAAATCTTTTCTTTTATAAAGTTTTGCTACTTGCCCTTCTTACTACCTGGGGTTTGATGGTGATATTCCCCTCTAATTTGCATTATTGGAAGTGCTTTGAAACTCTTTAGTGCTTGGGACTCCTAGTTCACGACCAAACTATTGATGTCAATTCAATTTGAATTAAATGAATTGCAGTGATGTTTATCAAGCTCTAGATTGAAGACATAGTTCATAACAAAAATGCAAACAGCTAAAAACACAAAGACTTTAAGCACCACAGTGGAAACTGTCACAGTATAAGGCCATATTAATCAAATATTATATTAATCAAATATTATATTAATCAAATGCTAGAGACTATTAATGATGTACTCAGCAACAGAAGGCAGACATCACATGTATGTACATTATAAATGATATAAATACATCTCATACATACTTTGAAATAAGTATATAAATATATTTGTGTATATGTACTGTATATGTTTGTGTCTATATATATATATATATATATATATATATATATATATATATATATATATAATATATAAAAAATCTTGGGTCAAGATGTGATCATCTCAGAAAAACAATTTGAAGTCCCACGAGACTTCTTGCATGTCACGCCCTACTTACAAACAATTTCTTGGACACACTTTAACATCCCATGAGACAAGGAAGTGAGACAAAAGGACAGCTGCTGTACAGGCTTTTAAATGATCGTCACATAGCACGACGTGCAGATCATGCAGCACGGCAGCAGCAGCTGCTGTATAGGCTTTTAAATGATCGTTGCGCAGCACAACATGCAGATCACACAGCTCGGTAGCAGCTAGCAGCAAGCCAGCAGCTTAGCGTGCGTTCAGCCCCCCTCCCCCCCTTCACAACTTGAGCAGCAGAGACGCGAAGTGGCTAGCGTGAAGTGTGCCCCCAGGGGTGGGGGTTGTCGGGTGGGCAAGCGAAGTGAGTATGGGGCACAGCCCCCTAGTATATATTTAAAATGGAAAACAGTATTTTCTTTCCATTACAAAAATGATTAATGAAAAAGCTAGGCCCTCCCACAATTATGAGTCTGGAGAGATGATTGCTGCTTTGAGTGTAGTAGTGCATACTAACATTCTTCAAGTTCCCAGAACTAAGCTTAGCAGTATGGGTGATAGGGCCTTTTCTTCAGTGGTGCCGAGGCTGTGGAATTCTCTCCCTGATTGTCTGAGAGCCCCAAAGTCGACTGATGCTTTTAAACAAAACCTAAAAACTTATCTTTTTAGAAAGGCATTTTGTTAAGTTATTTCTATAGATTGTCTTGTTTGTTAATTTATTCTTATTTTGTAGCACTATGAGATTGTTAAATATAAAGTGCAATATAAATAAAATTTATTATTATTATTAGTGATTTCAATTTTCTACACTATTTACAGATGTGTGTGTGTGTGTTATATACAGTATCATGTACTAGTAGGCTTTACCACTGTAATGAACAGTTTTCTACTACCTGCTACACTTAAAAGGCTAAACAAGGGATACCAACAGTGGCTAGCGTCATTATGACACGTCTCGAGCAATTGCATGCATCTGTTGTGTTGAGCTGCTAAACAGGGGCTATATTAGTTATATAGTCCATTCTCCATCACACAGACCAACACAGAATTTTAAAAACATACTATATACTGCAAAACAAAGCTAGAACTATTGATGCCAAAATAAATCACAAAGGGCAGTTTATTTAAAGAGTAAACTGATACCTTTCATTCTTACGGAAAGGCTGTAGCCCACACTAAATGTCACCTTCTCAATTAGTTAAACTAGCTTTTCAACTTTCTTTTTTTCTCATTCTATGCAGACTCTTAACTGCATGTAGCAAATCCAGTGTTGCAGGTTTGCAAAATGTGGATCGAGTTGTCACAACTCATTCAAATGCGTTGACTTTTACACTCAGTTGAGTGGTGAGATGATTTCTGGTCAATGGTGCTGTACATGGCTGGGAGTGATTATCCTTTCACGATGTCTGAAGAGTTGGACCTACATAAAGACTTTAGAGGGAATCATCTTTTTCCTTTGCAATATGAAGTTTCAATTGATTATGGCTTTAGTTTACCTAATCCCATATGCTGCATCCATTGAGAAGTAAAGTTCAGTCCTTGAGTATGTATAAAAGTAATGTACTGGACTCAGTGGCTTCATCTTCAGTAATAATTGTAAACTGCTGTCAACCAAGTAAGCTCAAAACTCTTGGAACCTTGTAAGCATAATTGAGTCAGCTTTGATTTGATTCAACACACTTATGAAAGGAGAGAAGCTTTAATTGTATACTGCTGTTGATGCACTTTGATTATTAAGAAAGCACTGATGTTGCCACACAGTCCCCATCAAATCTTGCTGTTCTGCTCCTCGCCCACATATTAAATGCTAACGACTTTATCCAATTACAAGCAGTCACCACACAGAACAAAGCACTTCTGCTGAAATTTCATTGGATTGGCAAGTCCAAAGATATGTCTTTAGACATTTTGGGAGGGATATGGGAGTAACAGGGGAGTGTAGGCACATCCCTGAGATTTTAGAGTTATTCTACAGTTGGGTGTGCCAAGATGATAATTAAGAAGGCGGAGTGACTTCATACCTGACGTGGCATTTAATTAACCTTGCTTAAAATGTAACTCAAATGAAAATGGGAGTAAATAATGGAAGGATGGGCGTGTGCATGAGTGTCCCCTGGATTGGAGTTGCACTCCAACTGTTGCTGCTGGAACATACACCAGTCCCTGTGACCCTAACCTGGGGAAGCAGGTTAGAAAATAGATGGCAGACAGAAAGATACATTGTAATGAGGTGAACTTGATAACAAAGGGCATGCATTCTTTCCAAAAGGATGGTAAGAGGGAGTTGCATTGCTGCTTATTTGTTAAAAAAGAGATGGTGTTGTACAGCATCTCTCCTCAGATTAATCCCGACTATAACCATAGGAAATATTAAAAACCTATTGCCCCCTTTGAACTACGTGCATAAAGTAGCTGTAGAATTCACTTACTACTTACTTACCTACAGCTAAGATTTTTAATGAGTTGTTGGCTTTCATGTGCCCACTGCTGAAGGGAAATTTGATTAAATAGGTTAAGTGGATGGACATTGTTTTCTTAGCTTAAAAAAAGCTAATTAAATTTATGGTAAAGTTATGATGGGGTACAAAATCTGCACAATGTTTGACTCTTCTTTTGATTAAACTGAAAAGTCTCGGCTCTTTAAATCATTCCTTATAATTCATCCCCTGTAGCACTGGAATCAGTCTAGTCACTTTTCCCTGGACTTCTTCTAGCACTGCTATGTCCTTTGTATAGCCTGGAGATGAACACTGTGCACAGATGAAGCCTCACCAAAACTTTGTAAAGCTTGATCATAGTCTCCTCGGACTTGTACTGTACACATTGTGCCATGAAGCAACTTTAGTTCCAGTAAGTCTGTACCAACTTTCACACAAACCATTGCAACTTTATCAAATTATCCAATTCAGTATTAATCCAAAATGTAACACAAGTCCAGCTCCCATTAACATAAAATGGATGGCACAAAGATTCAGTACAGTGGTTAGCCTGGTCACTGTTGATATCAGTCATGCATTTTCTCCCCATATCTATAAGGGGCTCTCTGTTGAAACTTTAAATTTACCCTCCATATTTCAATGTGAGTTAGGGTGTGTGTGTGTAAGTGTGCTGTGTGATAGAATGATGCCCCACCCAAAACTAGTCCCTGTCTCGCACCTAATGCAGCCTGAGTAGGCTTCACGTTCCCAAGCCTCAAATTAAATAAAGAGGGGTTGAATATGGATGGATGGCCACCCACAAAGGTTTTTTTCACTGGACAAATGATGTGTGTAATGACCATCGTTTAAACTGTGAACTCCTCCCTTAGTGACATCAAAACATGACCCAGATCTAATGTAGAGTGTATTAAGCAACCATTAAGAAAAAAGTATAAAATAGTGAGAAAAAAATAATGCAGAAATGACAGGATTCTCACATCCAATTAACTGTAAATGAAAATCAATATTCTGGACAGTATATCCATCCATTATTTCACTTTTTGAATTAGACTGTAAGAAAATTTAGAGCTGAAGCAAATACTGTCCTCACAGAGCACAAAACCTGAAAAACCCCATAGAGACATGGGAAAAATCTTATTGTGCCAAGTTCCTATCTTTTATAGATCTCCTGGTCAGGTCACCTTATACATCTGCCTAACGGTGCTGGCAACTGCCAGTCCCTACTGCATCACCCCCTACTGTAAAATCTTTGGTCTATCTTAAATACATCCCACTGAGATATCCTATCCACAAAGGAAGAGGGACTCAGGAATAATATGCCAGACCCTAATTACACTTCTGTCAATCTAAACTGTGTGAACCCATGTCTAAGGCAAAGATTGTACATGGAGAGATTTTCCTTGCACATTTATGATGTACCTTTTGCTCGCCAATTTATCATCCACTGCCCATTATGCCAGCAAACAGTCCACTGCCACCCACTGTTGTTGTGAGAGTTGTGAGAGAGCAGCATATCACAAATGGACCATTCTGGTCTGCTATTTGCATCGTACTCGCCTTATCTAGTAGTGTGTTCTGCCACATCCTGAAGATGTTCAGGTAGCTTCTTTCTCTTGCAGCAAAGGATGTGAAGAAATACTACAATGAAAAGCATTCCCAAGTCAGGTTATCATTGTGAAATAACTTAGAGTGCACATATTGTAGACAAGCATTTTTATTTTGCTCATCCTGGGAAGTATACATTAGAAGTACAGTGACACAGATGTTACAGCAGACGACAGCTGTAGACAAATAAAGGAAGAACACAAAAATACATAAATGCAGCTAAAAGGAGTTTAACTTATAGTATATATGCACAGCTTATAGGATATCAGTGAGATAATATCTACTTTTTTATGTTAAAGGATTTGTCATTCTTTCCTTCATCCATCCATCCATTCATTCCTCCATACACTTTAAAACCCATTTTATTTAGCTCATAGTTGCAGGGGGACAAAGTCTATCCCAACAGCATGGGCTCCAAGAAACATAATAGTCCTAAATGGAACATTAGTACACCCCAGCGCAAAGTCACATGCAATCTGGACATTTCACTTTAAAGCTTTGAACCACCTGCCTTTGAGGAGTTCCAGTGAGACAACAAGGAAATCAATTTAATTAGTGTGAATATTATTGGCAATCATTTCTGAACAAACCGGTGTGAGTGCTACAGCCTGAAGTTACTCTGCAGGCATTGGGCTAAATGCCACTGAAAGCCTCACAAAAGCTAGATGCACCATTGCCATGGCTACGTTAAGATGCAACCTATGGGTAGCCACATCAATTGTCCATCCATCTATTTACTTCCATAATCCAAATTTTTCATTAGAGAGTTAAATGGAGCCACAGTCTACCCTAGCAACCTTAATACAAGGCAAGTCCATTGCAGTCAAGTTGGTCAGTTTTTAATAATGTTAGAAAGACAGAGTAACAAAAACACTTAAGATATTTGTAAGAACATCTGTATAAATTCATACTAGGAAATTCGTTACTGTAATTTTTAAAGCTAATTCAGCATAGATATGTTAAGAGAGATATAGCATATCCTGACTAAAGCTGCTGATTAACTGTACATACTGCATCTCTGTTGTTAGTCATTAGCACTAAAACATAATATGATAGTTATAATTACTTACTAACCCACAACTATTCTAATTCTCTTCTCGGTACTCAGATGTGGCACATGGTGCCACCGCCCTACTGCCAAGTTGTTTTGCCTGCCTAAGGAAAATGTATCTATGATTGAGGATCACAGGAATCATAGGGTAGAGGGGTCCTTTCATCGGATTGGCTGTCCCAATGCTGACTCAGCTGTGGAATGACCAATGGGGGGGCAGCTTGATGACCAATCCTATTATGTGATATCATCTACTGTTGAATTCTGCTCTGTACTTATAATATTTCTATTGTACTATTGTATTGTATTAAGGATTACTTGTGTTCTGTTCTGTGTATTGTATTTACCCCTTTTTGACATACACGGCACGCCCAACCTACCTGGAAAGGGGACTCTCTTTGAACTGCCTTTCCCAAGGTTTCTTCCATTTTTTTTCCCTATAAGGATTTTTTTTGGAGTATTTCCTCGTCTTCTTAGAGAGTCAAGGTTGGGGGCTGTCAAAAGGTAGAGCCTGTTAAAGCCCACTGCAGCACTCCTTGTGTGATTTTGGGCCAAAAAAATAAATAAATTGCATTGTTTTGTATTGTATTGATAAGATCCAGGCTTTTAATGACCTCTGAGGCACGGCCATCAGCGGTGTGTCTGTCTGCAGACAGAGTGTCGACCTTGTCGAGGGGTTTACTTAACTTGGCATTGACCTTCATGTCTCTGGTTACTCTTCCTATAAAGTCAGTAGACAGATTGGGAGAGCATGGGGGGTTATGAGGTCACTGGAAAGGGATGTGTGGCGCTCCCAATATCTATGCAAAAGGATGAAGGTCCAAGTCTTTAGAGTCCTGTCCTGTTACTTTCCGTCTTGTTATATGGTTGCGAGACATGGATGCTATCCAGTGACCTGAGACAAAGACTGGACTCCTTTGGTACTGTGTCTCTTCGGAGAATCCTTGGGTACCACTGGTTTGACTTTGTGTTGAAGCCCCGAATGAAGCACATTATCTGCCTTATGAGGGAGCATCATTTACGGCACTACAGCCATGTGGCGCAATTCCCCAAGAGCGATATAGCAGACAGGATCCTCTTTCCTGGTGGGGCGGAGGTTTGGGGGGACACTAGTCCACGTGTCTGCCTGGGGAGTTGCCAAACATGATCCCAAGCTGTTTCGTCATGTGGTGGGTGCTGTAATGTGCATGCTCCCCAACCTGACCTGACCTGACCCAATAGTGTACTGTTCAGTGCCTATTATTATTATTACTATTATTATTATTGTTATTATTATAGAATGGATGCAGTACAGTGGCACAGTATTTGGAGCTAGTACTTCACAACTCCAGGAGTCTAGGTTCAAATCTGAGGCCTAGTCAGTTCCTATGTGCAGCTTACATGCTGTTATATAATGAAATCCAGGGCGACAGGTAATGACTTTAATCTAGCCAGGATCTAGGATATGATCTCCATCTACAGAATTGTGTAGAAACAAAATAAGCAGCCATACAAGGCCATCAGAACCATAATGAAAAGGTTTTGGATTTTAATGTAGCCTTTCAGAATGCTATTACTGAAGATAATAGTAGTAGTAGTTCTACTGTCATGCGTATAGAGTACAGTGAAATCTTCCAGCTGAACAGAGAAACATCCATCTAAAACCAGAGAGCCACTTAGATTCTCTAGACTGTCATACTTTTAGTGTGCCACAGCTAAATACCTTTGAATTCCAGGAGAATCCAGAGACTCACCTGAGATAAGTGATCTAGTGTAGCCTGTCCAAAACTCACCTTTTCTTGGTAACTCTCTTTTTAAAAGTCACCCTCAGTTGATTCATTATGATCTAGAAAAGGGTCCTTTACTTCAAGATAATCAATTTGCTGATAATTTAGTAGTACATTGCATGATATAAAATGTTTAATAGAAACAATTTTTTAAATGTTATTGGTCATATAACACATTGGAATTCTGCACAGCCAGGAGTAACCATCAAGGAATTTGAATGACTGATTATCTCTACTCAATGACACCCACCTTCTCATTGCTTGTTACAATCTGAATGGCATTGGGAATGAGTCTTGCAGTCTTCTCCCGCGTCATAGAAATGACATCACTAAGAGCAACTGTGAGCTGAAAAGTGATAGAAAACAGAAGTCTCAGCATAAACATAACTCAAGACTTAGAGAGAAACTGTCACACTTTCTAATTGAAAGGCTGCCATGAGGTACTCCTAGTCTGGGCATTATCTGCCAAGCAGAATTCAGGATAGCGCCATCCTCTTTAAAAATGCAGCAACATAAAAATACAGTACAATTTTTTGTACAGCAATTACATGAAAAAAACTATTTAAGGGTATTTCAAAAGTAAAGTCCTGTATTTCAGCCCTCACCAAGATTCATTAGAAAGTAAATGGATGGCTTCACATTGGTAAACATGTCATCAACTGTTTGGTGGCAACTAGATCAATGCAGATAAACCTAGACAGAATTCAGAATTGATCATGTCATGTAACCACATGTAACTACAACTAGTATTTCTGGGAAAGGACAGTCCACTGAAAAATGCAAAACATTTGGCCAGAGAAGGGACATCTTAAGTCACTTGCCAAAGATTCTATATGGAGTGTGTCAAGCCAGGGAATTATGTTCCCTGATATTCGGTTGAGATTGAAAACTATTATTGGGTGGTAGTCAAAGATTGTACACTTGACATTTCAACACATAAACTGTATGGGACATTGTACAAAGAGATTGGAGGCCTCACAGCAGAACAGACTGTTACAAGGGTCACCAGATAACAAAGGAGACACTGCCTTGAATGAAGCCATGTATATCTTCCAAAATTGAGGCTATATGGGACACTACACAATGGGGGGCATGAAGGACTTTACAGATCACCAGGCACAGTTTGCTAAAAGTTTAACTGAGCTTTTTACAGGAGATCAGGCATGTCTTTGTAAATGTAAAATTTGCAGTGAAGATGTTACTGAAGAAATGATAATAGCCTGTGAGTATGTCTGTATGGAGAAAATCCAGATGGAGGCTGTAGCAGGGTAGCTTTAGGGCTTACAACCCTGTTGTGTAACCCTTAGTGGACATTCCATACCAGATTTTCAGTCTTTCCCTTTGGATGAGTCTATAGGTTTAAATAAGTAGGGAGGCCCTGTGGTAATGCAAGAAGATGCAGTTCATTGGTTACATTACTTAAAGGCAGGTTGGAGAATGTGACATTGATAACTGAAGGATGCAAAGATCTTGCCAATATGCAAATAAAACATCACATTACAGATTAAATGGAGGGTAATCAATATAGACCTCAGCATTAACGTTTGCAGTGCACCATCTATCGGAATATATTTGGTAATGCATGTAGCAATAAAATGCATTTCATTTGTTATTCCAACAGATGGCACATCACAAACATTTATAGTAATCAAATGCATTACTGCAAATGTTTGAGAGGCACCATCTGTTGGAAAAATATATGCAATGCACATGTATCTGCCATATGCCTTTTGGTATTGGATTTAAAAGCAGTTTTAATGTTTGTGATGCACCATCTGTTGGAATAACAAGCTAAATGCATTTTATTACTACAAAATCTGTCTATCTAAATATTTGTGATGTGTCACCTGTTGGAATGACATAGCAACTGTACACATATATAAACAGACACTTGTATTTGTATAATGGGAATATAGGAAAATAGGAGAAATATGTAACATGGAACTCAAGCAGAGGGCTAGGCAAAAATTGTGGTCCAGAAAAAACAGAAATGTTAAAAGTGCTTTAAAAGCCCAAAAAGGAGTAGCATGGCTTCATCACTGTCAGAAATCTGATTACATACTTGAGCAATCAGGCTCATACAACTGTAGGTGATAGCAATTGCTGGGCAGTGTGTCAGGAATGAATAAATAAATATTTTTTTCATCTTAATTTATTGTTTGTTTATAATTTTACTGATATGATGGCCAAATGGCACCTTTTTGTAAGGTTATTTTTCCATGAGCATCAACATTTTCTGTAATTGTGTGGGTGTCACCATTTAATTTTCTGGTTTTCACGGGCACTGCAAATTTGGATGTCTGATGGAGAGAACAACATAATCCAAGCAAGACTGGAAATCCCTAGAAGTATGAGATCAAACCAACATTGTCTTACAGGGCCTATATTCATGAAAAACGTGATTTTCTGATTACATTTCAGAAAAATAGTGAAGAACACTTCTACAAGGAACAGAGCTAAGAAAAAAAATTTACTGTAGGTATGTCAGGATGTTTCTCCGGCAAGGGATAGGAAAAACTATCATTGGCAGTATGGAAGTCTCACACCATTGGCTCCTGAAAGACCATACTGCTGGGGACACTATGTCTTCTATTTCGATTTCTACCTGTCAGCAGTGTGGCATAGCTCCAGCTGCAACATAGTGTAGGACTCAAGGAATTGGATCTGCAACTACAAAGTTACAAGTTCAATTCATGTCAAACTGGGCAACAGTCATGGTGTTCTACCTTTTAATACCAAAACATTGTTTCATGTGGGCACTTTGAAAAAATAGTGGCTTGTAACAATAAGGCTGTTTTCATATTCAGTAAATCACCAGAAAAGAGCAGACAGGTTATGCCACTGATCTAATATTGAGCTGGCAGAATCAAAATCCCAAGAATCAGCGCGGTGGTTATTGCATAGTCTGGCAACATATGGCATAGCTAATGCCGCCACTGCTTGCAATGACCCAGAAAAAAAGTGAAACAAGGGAGACATGCCACACTTCCATAACTGTGTTTCAGCATGACAGTCTAATGAATGAAACTGTTGCTCAGCTTTCCACATACACGACCACTCCCGATCACTTTTTAAAGCTTGCCACCATTCTGCAGCTTTACCTGCCTTCTACAACAGCTCTTCACAATTCTTTTTGTCTTCTCCACTAACTTGATTGTTGTATGTGGATAGAAACACATTTGCATTTCCTCTAATGTTAAATGTGACTGCTGTCTGTTTCTGACCAGCTCTGGGTATTCCGCCATTATCATGTCTACACCCAGTTTGTTTATTGTGGTCAAGTGCCCTCTGATAGTCACACGTCTTAATTTCGAGTTTAAACTGATTTACATTGCTTTAGCTACAAATGCTTGCATATATCCTGACTGGTGCTCTCTGTCGAGTTTATGACCTGATGTTATTTTCTTAGTTATCACTGATATTGGTCCTGTGGCTGCTATTAGTTTCCATATCCCATTGCAGTGTGTTCAAAAAAAGAAAAGCTGAGGAAGAGGGAAGACAGTTTCAAAAGAGACTTGAGGCAGAATAAACAAGAATACAACTACAATGCAACTTATTATTATGTATAGCGCCGTTCACTGAGTGCAGGCGCACAGCGTTGTGGACAATTCTCATTAAAAATACAAGAGCAGATTATACTAATAACTAAATACAGAACTGGTACACATATGAATACAGATTTTTTTAAAACACACAGAACACAGTAAAAACTGATTAAATATAAATGGAAACCAATAATAATCTGTCCATTAATTTATTAATGAAGTATAGTCAATTGACATGAAGGAGATTAAAATTGTAAAAGAGAAAGTCAAAAACAAAGTTACAATCCCGGAGACCTCACCCAACTGTCCGCCTAACCCTTCCTTATGATTGTGTTAAGCAGAGAGGTACCTGTATGTCTTTTTTGTAAAGACAGTGCTGCAGCAGTTATTTTTCAAAGCCAAAGCGAACTTTATTGTCATCTCAGCCATATACAGTACAAGTATACAGATAGATGAAATTGTGAAGCTCAGGGTCCACAGTGTAACAACATGAAGTACAAAAAATAAATTAAAAATAATTAAAAAATAGAATTAAAATTAAAATTAAAAATTAAAACACAGACAAAATAAGACATTGTGCAAAGACAAGACAAAGAAGTAGCAGTAATATTGACGTGTAGTTAGCAATATGAACATTGATGCAATGTATGGTATTTGCAATCTAGATACATAAATATAGTCAATAGATATGTAATATAATAAATAAATAATAGATTTAGATAATACAGAAATTATCAGTGTATGATAATAGTTGTTTTAGAGGTAGTTGAGGCCATGTGGAAGATCCCAGAGGGCAGCATGGTGTTAAGGAGTCTGACAGCTTGGGGGTAAAAACTATCCTGCAGCCTGGCAGATCAGATTTTTCTGATATATTCCAGCCCAGGTTGGGTATATAAAGTGTTATATTTCTCCCACAATTAAATTTGTCCTCCTGTCTCTGGTTATTACAGGTTCCTTCCAAATCTTTATATTTAAAAAGTAACTATAAATTGGACAAATGAGAGTGAGTTTAGTTTAGTATATCCTGTTATTTTCTGTTGCTCCATCCATACATTCTTCCTTCCTTGCACTTGAATGTTCCTAAATACTCTCCAGCGTCTTGTAAACCGATACTGAAAAAGGTATATTCAGAAAACAGGTGAATGAATAAGCTTTTGGCCTTCTAAGAGGCCATAAGCAGGAAATGTAAATGGTTAAACGAAGAAAATTCCTTATTCAAATACAAAAAAGGATGGTGGAGATGCTCAAGTGCCGAAGTAGGTCAGTCATTCCATGATTCACCTGCTCAGTCAGGCCGTAAGATAGCTTAAGTATTTGGCTTTGTTTACTCCGTTTGCTCAGCACTGTCTAAACAAATCTGTCTGAAACTGCAATGTATAAAATGTCCGGCCTTGTCTGTGACATTGTTGACAGTGGAACACATGTGATAAGTAGTTATTATTGGCCAGATCACTAGACCTTGGTGTTACCTCACTGGAGATCAGAATCTCCAAGGCAATAACCTCAGGAACACTGTTGTTCATACGCTGGAATGTGGCTCCTTCAACATTTTACAAAAACATTTCGGCAGAACAGAGGCATTGATGCATACACATTCATATGCTTGACACGTACAATGTTCAGTCTCACTTTAGGCTGATGTCCATATAAATAATCTGAGAGACCCGACTTAAGTGTCTTATGCAGATAAAGGTCATTCTTGCTGGGATGGGTCTATTTCGTTGGTGTGCAAGTCTGTACTTATGGGGCTTGGGTATAGTAATTTTATGGGTAGACCCTTATATGTGCAGTAGCTAGGTCAAGGTGAGCATGAACGAAACTTTATTAACCCTCTGAAAATGTATAGTAGTCTAAAGGGCCAGATTTTTGCTTCATGGCTTCATGCTGATTCATTATTATAGCATATTATTAACGACCTTTAGCACTCTCCTACTGACTGTCTCAGATTTCTTAGCCTCCTATCATGTTTATGAGGAACCACCAGCTTCATCCACTTAGTGTCAGTGAGGTAAGTATTTATGTAAATAATGGCACATACAGTATACATACCAACAAGCACACTTGGCAGAATGTCAAAGTGTCTACTTAGCTAATGTTCCTTGTGCTCTCATCTTCTTACCGTTGTCTCCCACAGAAGGAAGTTGCTGTGGAAACATAGCCAGTTCTCGGAGAGGTAGAGCCGTCCCTGCATCAAGATGTCTCTCTGGAGAGCGCAGGCATAGTCTACAAAAATAAAACATCCACCTAGAGTCAACAGGTGGTACCTCGCGGGCATTACATGTCGCAGCCAGACCAGTGCTCCTGTCATACAGTAGGTTTAGTTGCATGTAGAAAGAGTAGCCACAGAGACAAGAAAGTAAGCACTAATGACCTCTACTAGTATACATGTAAAATCTACCAGTGCATACTGAAAAAGGGCATATACAGTATAAATACTGCATACGTATAACATTTTGATGCCCTTTATTATCCAGGTCAGTAAAATAGAGGACATTAAAAATTTTATGAATGAGCTTTATTGCAAGCATACACACAACCACACACATATACATAACTATACCTATGCAAATACATTCATACACATACAATAAATACTGTGTACACATATGTGCAAATTTATACACACACAGAAAAACAAGATCTAACACACAATTACTTATGTCAAACCTCACATTTGTAGTATACTTATTGGACACTCACTTTTATACATACATACTGTATATGCATTCATTCATTCATTTTCTAACCCCATTTTTCAGTTAAGGGCCACGGATGGGAGATGCTGCATGGATGCAAGTTGGGGAACCACCTAATTTATATTTACTGATTAAAACATGTATGGGCAAACCTCGAGTTTATAGAGGAAAATTCATGTAGATATAAGGAGAATGTACAAATGTCATGCAAGCAGTGATCAGGCCTACGATATAAGAGAGAGGATACTGTACCATCATACTGCCAATAAACACATACAGTACAGGCCAAAAGTTTGGACACACCTCCTCATTCAATGTGTTTTCTTTATTTTCATGACCATTTACAGCACTCCATCACTCTCCTTCTTGGTCAAATAGCCCTTACACAGCCTGGAGGTGTGTTTGGTGTCATTGTCCTGTTGAAAAATAAATGATCATCCAACTAACCTGACTTCTGCACAACACAACTGCTGGTCCCAACCCCATTGATAAAGCAAGAAATTCCACTAAATAACCCTGATAAGGCACACCTGTGAAGTGAAAACCATTTCAGGTGACTACCTGTTGAAGCTCATCGAGAGAATGCCAAGAGTGTGCAAAGCAGTAATCAGAGCAAAGGGTGGCTATTTTGAAGAAATTAGAATATAAAACATGTTTTCAGTTATTTCACCTTTTTTTGTTAAGTACATAACTCCACATGTGTTCATTCATAGTTTTGATGCCTTCAGTCATGAAAATAAAGAAAACACATTGAATGAGGAGGTGTGTCCAAACTTTTGGCCTGTACTGTATACAAACCTTGTTACTTTATTAGGTACACTCAAAACCTTCACAGAAAATGCACATTTCAACATGTCATATGTCATTTGTGGGGGTGTATGGGATGTCAGGGAGGAATAGTACCTCTGGTAGGAGAGACACATCATGCTCTGTTGGAAGTAGCTCCTCTGCCATTTGTTCCCATTTGGTGCCCAGCTCTCACCCATGGCTACAAGTTGCTGTGAGCATGAGACAGTGGCCACACCTCAGTAAACCACTTTGATGCGCAGGCTAAACCAGGTGATGGGAACTGATGGGTCACCTACCCTTGGTGAATCATGGGATTGACAACCTAAGCATATGAAGTCTGCACCTGGCAGGTGGCATGGAGGAAATCTTAAGTTGGTTCAACAGGCAGGAAATTATACTAAGCAAGGAACTGTGAAGTGCTTAGAGCATGACAAGGCACCAAGGATGTCATGATCATCCACTGCATCTGATTCTAGCTCCAGCCATTTTTGACTGTGTCTTGCTACTGGTTAAGGAGTAAGGTTAAAGAAGTTCAACTCTTCCTCACTTTTACATAAGTGACTGTGCACATCAATTGACTTGACTGGTCCTCATCATTATGCAATGGATGAATAATAAAAAACAAGAGGTGTAAATCAGGCAGACCAGCATTTCTAGCATCAGATAGTGTCAAGGTGAGTGTAGGAATGAACAAAATGAGTGGCCTTATTGACTTTGAATGTAGCATGATAGTTGGCACTAGGCATGACAGTTTTGGCATCTTCCAAATTGCTTTGTTATGAGTTCTTCACATTAAACAATTTTAAAGTTTACCAAGAATGTCGTGAAGAGCAAAAAATACCAGTGACAGGGGATTCCTTGGTAGAAAAACAGCTTATGGATCAGAGAGGTTAAAGGAGAATAGCAAGATTTGTAGAAGCAGACAGGTAAATAACATCCAAATTCAACTATGTTGTTCGGAATATGATCACAGAATGTAACACTTATCAAACTTTGGGTTACGATAGCAAAGACCATGTCAGGTAATGGTGCTGTTAGCAAAAAACAAGAAGGAGCAACTACAATGGGCATGATAGCATCAAAAATGAAACATTGTAGCATGGAAAAAGTTGCTTGGTTGGACCAGGTTCCATTTGTACCATAATGATGAAAGTATCAAAATTTGGTAAAAGCAACATGAGTCTACTGAGTCACCATGTCTGTTGTCAGCAGTACAGGCTGGATGTGGCAGTTTGATAGTGTGAGAAATATTTTCTTGGCATACATTAGGGACCCTGATTGCCACTGAAGAATATCTGAATAGCAAGGTGTATTCTAATATCATTATGGACCAAGTTCATTCCTTCATGATTACAGTTCATCCACCCTCAGATGATCACTTCCTGCACAATAATTTATCATTTCACAAGGCATGTGTCATTCCTAAATGATCCTGGGAACATGAAAGCAAGTTTTCATTGCTTCAGTGGTCTGCATAGTGTCCGGATCTCAACCTTATTGGAATGATTGAAATAACGTGAAAAGTTCTCTTTATAGAGAGACAATGTAGTCATGGAAGTTGCAGCAATTGTGTAACACAATCATTTCTAGAATGGTCCAGCATTCCAGAATGTATATAGCATCATGTAGATTCCATGTTCATTTGAATGAATTATGTTCTGAATGCCAAAGGAGTGTGTGTATGTGTGTGTGTGTGTGTAAATCCCAGTAGATTAACAGTTTCTGAAATACTCAGACCAGCCAAACTGGCACCAACAACCATGCCATGTTCAAAGTCACTTAAATCACCTTTCTTCCCATTCTGATGCTTGGTTTGAACTTAAGCAGATCGTCTTGACAATGTCTACATGACTAAACGCATTGAGTTGCTGGCATGTAATTGGCTGATATTTGCAATAACAATCAGCTGAACCAGTGTACCTAATAAAAAAATATATAGAGTGGCCACCAGGGAGTGCACCAGCTCACCAAACCTGACACAAGCAGATGCAAGGTACAAGTCCAGCACACACAAAGGCTTTTTATTTGGGAAACTCCTCAAGCAAGAGTTTCCCACCACAATAAGCACAGTCACAATAAGCACTTTTCTTCTCTTCCTTACTCTCTGTCTTCTGCCACCCTCACTCCTCTTCTGGCAAGCATCGTCCTCTCCCTCCCAACTCTAGCTCTTAGAATGAAGTGAGGTGGTCCGTTTTATGCTGCAACTGGGAGCTCTTCAGGTGGCCCGTCAGCAGTTTTAGGGTGATGGAAGCCCAAATTAGGACTCTGTAGCTCCACCTGGTAGCCGTCACAGAACCCAACAGGGCTGTGCCAAACTCCAACTCCCAAGGAGCTGGCATCTAGCGCTCCAAGGAAGGCAGTGCCCTGTGCACATCTGCTCCCCCGGTCCTTCCTTTACGATGGCCTCCCGGCAATATATGTTACGCTGAGTTGACTTACAGTATATACTGTATGTATATATAAATGCCCACATATACTGTGCATAAACATACATGAATGAGACATTCTTAAAACGGCTTAATTCAACCCAGGTTCAACATGACCCTGGAAAAGACGCCAGTCCATCATAGGACCCACTTGTAGTCAAATCCATGCTCTCATTCAAGTGGGGCCAATTTGTAATCGCCGATGAAAAAACTTTGATGATGTGGTAGGAAAACACATACATGAATGCATATACACATATATTTATCCTCAGCTATTGCTGAACCTAAGTAAACACAAGCATAGATGAACACAGTTGTGCACATACTCAAGGTGTACTCAAGGCACACACATGTACATGTACTATATAATATACTGTATTCAGCCGCAGACTGACATGCACGAGTAAACAGTAAATATGTACACGCACACACTCTCATGTTACACTTCACAATTCTATGCTCATGCACACACACACCAGTATAGTTCAGCAATTAGAAAAAAGAGTTCACCCCTTTAAAGTGCTGACAACAATAAATCACATCCAGAACATCTGAGGAGACAAGAGTAGCAAATAAGGTTTCAGTTTCACCTCAGTCTCAGATGCAATTTTAAGAGTAGAGACTAACACAAAGGCTAAAGCTGGAAGGCACATTAACACATCCCTGTAACATCTTCACCAACACACATTAGACAACATCTGGTCACACATCACTGTGCCTAGTGGCAACGAATATGGCCCACAGTTCTTCCTGTTGCTGAGCTTGTGTTAATGTCATTTTAGAAAACAATATGTAATAATAAGCCAAACACTAGTCCACAATGACTGCCATTTAGATTCACATGTCAATGGCTGGAAAGAGGACACCCAGAATCCATGGAATATAATATGTCTACAGGCTGTTGTGGAGAATTTATTTAGAGTGACTAAGGGAATAAAGAGGAAGTCATGTCATCCCTGTGGTGAGATGACATGCATTGGGTGAGGCTGCTTACCAACGATTAGCTTCTCACATTCTGGAATGAGCCGAAAGAGTTTTTTAAACTCATCATTTCTCTGTTTGTAGGTGCCAATGGAAACCTGTAAAATATAACATATGAATGTGTCAAACACAGTCATAAAGTATACACAGTAATTTGTACACCATCATAAAATGTTTAAAGTTTAACAACCTAACCATTTAGGGCATTATAGGAAGATTTTCTTACACCAGCAGCAGCAACAAACAGTACAAGTGGCTGTTGGATTCATTAAACATGATGGTGGGGAGGTGTGTAAAGTGACATAGACATCCCAAAAGAACTGAGAAAATGTATAAACTAGTTAAGGCACAGACTATTTAAGTTAAAAACAAGAAGCAATTGTTTCTCTGCCAATCTCTCTGTGCTGGACTATGTATCTTTGTAATTAAACACTCAAGTAGATGTCTAACCAAAGAACTCTAACTGGATTCTTGCCCTCTCTTTTAAACAGTTTTCATCGCCCCTCATTAACAAAAAGCAAAATGCTCACCTTTAGTGATGTACTATATATTAGCTCTATAGTAGCAGGAAATTAAACATATATATCAGCATATGCTATATGATGGTTAGGATTCTTAGAGGCCAAGGAGATATTCTTAGATAATGGGGAAGCAGAAGGTAGTTCAGGAGGGAGTGGGCAATAAAAAGCTTTGGTTAGAATAGCATAACATTGGAAACTGCTTTTTTGAGAGGTGACAAGAAACAAAACATGTTCTACATTTGGCAAAGGAGAAATGGAGGACAAATGGACGTCACATGCTTCAGGACTGATCTTAATTGAAATCAGAAGAAAAAGAAGTTGGATAATAAGGGGATGACCTTGGATATTATAACATTAGCAGAGCAGAGCTGTCAAAGATGCCACCCAGGATCCTAAAATCCAGGTGTGATAAGATGGGGGAAATAAATGGTGAGCACCAGTTTCAACAGGTTCACTGAAAAAGATGGATTTTTGAAGGGTAGGGCAAGAACCTAAAAACCTCTCAGAATTATGGCAAGTCTTGGGGGAACATGGCCAAATTTACAAAAAGAGGCCTGCATTTTAAAGGGGAAAAGGGAGCAATGGAAGTGGAACTAAGCTAAACTAAATTAAGCTCAATGACAAGTCAGGACAATATATATATTGTCATGCATGGATGCCTGAGGATCACCTTTCAGGCTCAGGTAAGGTATGCAATACTCCACCAGGGCAAGAGAGGGCGCCAACACCAACAATAACATCTCTTTTCTCCTCCATAGTTTTAAGAAGAAAAGTAACAAGAAGCACAAAGAAAGAAGGACAGAAAGGCGGAGAGGTGGCTCTGAGGCTAAGGATCTGCGCTGGTATCCCGAAGGTTGCCGGTTCGAATCTCCGTCACTGAAAAAGAGATCATACTCTGCTGGGCCCTTGAGCAAGGGCCTTAACCTTCAATTGCTCCAGGGGTGCTGTAAAATGGCTGACCCTGTGCTCTGACCCCAAGGGGTATGCGAAATACAAGAAATTGTATAATGCGAAATAAAGAACAAAAAAAACTTATCCAGTGAACAGAGGTTCTTAAGGCACAATAATGTCAAAAAAAAAAATGGGCTCAATGGTATGACATGGAATAGGCTTGGACAAATTTGTTGGTACCATGCTCTTTGAAAAAGTGCCTTATGCTTCCTGAAATGTGATTAAATTAAAAGCAATTGTCCCATGTATACCCGCATGCCTTTAATATGTCATCGAGCAAAGCAAGTATGAAAAGGGATCATGTTTTGCTTATTCTACAAAGATATTCTAAAATGGCCTGGACATAGTTACTGGTATCCCTGAAAAAGATCATAAATAATTGGATTACAGTAATTTTTCAAACTAACTGTTCTCTTGAATTCATGTTACACATGTTTCCAATTGTTCCATCAGTCATTGAGCCTAAATGGAGAAAAGTAGTCACTCTGCTGTTTGGTATCAGTGTGTGTCCACACTAAAAATGGTCTAGAGAAAGGAAAGAAGGGGTGGTCTAAAGAGATCAGAAAGAAAATTATAGACAAGCATGTTAAAGGCAAAAGCTATAAGACCATCTCCATGCAGCTTGATGTTCCTGCGACAACAATTGCAAATATTATTAAGAAGTTTAAGGTCCATGGGACTGTAGCCAACTACCCTGGACAGAAAGAGGAAAATTGACTCCAGAATGGACAGGACAGTAAGACTAGTAGACAAAAGGCCAAAGACAGCTTCCAAAGAGATACAAGCTGAACTCCAAGGTCAAGGTATATCAGTGTTTGATCACACCATCTGTCAATTTCACTGTTGAAAGAAAAACATGAAAAAGCCAGACTGGAATTCACTAAAAGGCATATTGACAAGTCTTCTGCTTCTGGGAGAATGTCCTTTAGAAAGAAAAGAGAAGACTGGAGCTTTTTGGCAAGTCACAGCTTTATGTCCACAGACGAACACCATACCTACTGTGAAACATGGGGGAGGCATGGTTATGTTTTGGGGCTGCTTTGCTGCATCTGGCATGGTGTGCCTTGAGTCTGTGCAGGGAACAATGAAATCATAAGACTATCAAGAGATTCTGGAGCGTAACTCACTGACTAGCATCAGAAAACTCTGTCCTCCAGCAGGATAATGCCCCAAAACATCAGAGCTAAAAGCACCATAGAATAGCTAAGAGGAAAACATTGAAATATTCTGAGGTGGCTTTCTATGAGTTCTGATTTGAATCAAACATCTATGGGAAGAACTGAAACATGCAGCCTGGAGAAAGCCCCCTTCGAACCTGACACAGTTGGAGGAGTTTGCTAAGGAACAGTGGGCCAGACTACCTGTTGACAGGTGCAGAAGTCTCACTGAGAGCTCCAGGAATCGCTTGTGTGCAGTGATTGCTTCTGAAGGTTGTAATACAACATATTAACTAAAGGATCCCATCATTTTTGTCCATGCCCTTTTCATTTATGTTATTATTTGAAAATATTCTGCTGAAATAAAACTCTAAAGCAATGTCTGATCCTTGTTAAATACAGAAGAAACAATGATAGGTACCGATTACTTTTGTCAGTTATTTTAGAGATAATTGTGGGTTCTTCTTTTCTTGTGAAGGGGTACCAACAAATTTATCCACAATAATTTGAATACAAATTTATTAAGCTTATTTTCTCTAGAAATTTATATACAAAATTTTGACCTGTACTTTGTAAAGAGATCCGTGAGTGTTCCAAAAGATGCCATATAAAATAAAGATTAAGCGCTATGCAGAAGCTACAAAGAAAAATGCCAAATTAATCAAACTGTTCAGCTGAAAGAAGGAATGAGTCTCCGATCAGCAGAATGATGGCAGTGAAAACTTGAAGCCCCTGCAGGATGAAAGCTGATGACCCCTATATTGCGATCAATAGGTGAAGTAGACATACATCCTTAATTAGAGCTGAGTATAACTGGGAATACTTGGAAGAATGGAAAATGGGACAAGCTAACATGCCTGGATTTAGGCAACAAAGACCCTGTCTGTCATCAATGACCTGCAGTTAGGCTTCTGAAGGAGAAGCACAAGGGACAAGATTTTATCTTCGCAATGCTGGCTCTTACAGCCAGTTTCAGTAGGAGGAGCTGAGCAGCAAACCCCAAAGCTCTTCTTGTTTGGTAGCTTAAAATCACTGCATCTTCTGTGACTCTCAGCTTAAATCACACCTTTTTGCCTCAGGCTGATTCCTCTTTCCTATAGTTATCAGAAACCAAAGTACATACATGCAGTTGAAAAGCAGTCAAAGGTTCACACCTATGGAGTTTAACGCTGACTCTGCCATCCACGTTGTGCTGTCAAAGATGTGTTTTTTCAGAGGTCCAGCCAAAAGAGTGAGAGTTTACCCATAAATCATAAACAGGGTCAGAAAAGATTTGTGCAGAGATTGCCATTTGTTAATGTTGCTCAACCTTGAGGCGAGTGACAACATGCAATAAAGATAAGGCCTGTTATGCACCATAATTACTAACTTAAATGCTAATCATGGAAAAATGGCAGAACCGATCAAACTCAGTTGAACAAACAGTTCAAGTTAGCTTAATATATAGCTTCTTTCAAAAACAATGCTGTACAAAGCAGCTTTACAAGGAATTAAAACAGCAATACATACAGAAAACAGATACTGCTTGCTTGCAAATGTGATGACATGCTAAAAAAAATGCAGTAAAATGATCTGAATGTATTCCAGGATAGGTCAGTGGCTCAGTGTTTCCTGCTGCCATCTGTAAGCTCCTGAATCCTGAATTCAAATTATGGCCTAGTCTCAGTGTTCAAAATAGATTTTCACCGGATATTCTGGTTTCTTTCCATATAGTCAAAATATGCAGGACAGTTTGACTAATAACTCCAAACTGGACCGATACAAGTAAGAGTGGGTGTGTGAATAACTTTGGCTTGTGTTGAATGAGCATCCTGTCCAGCATTCGTTCCCATCTTGCATAAAAGGCTTCCAGGATAGACACCAACCTTCCATGACCCTGAATAGGATAAACAGATTGAGAAATGTATAGACAGATGGGTATGTGTGAATATTTGAGTGAGTATGTCCAGTGATTAATTACATTGCTTCTGGGATTAGTTCCTGCTTTGTGCCCAGAAAATCTAGAATTGGCTTTAGTCTCCCCCATGGCTCTTTAAAAATTCTGATTAAGCAGATTCTGGGAAAAAAAATGAAAGAGTGTAGTTAGGCATTGTTTAAGATATTTCTAAGGTGCCCAAGATGTATCTAGACCCAACAGGTAGAAATGGGAGAAGATCAGTGAGCTGAGAGAACAGGCCAGGACCGAGTTAGAGGTCAAAACAGAGAAGTCAAAAAATCCAACTGAATAAAACCAAAGGTGCAAAATTAAGAAAGAAATACAAGAGAACGAAATAGAAGTCAATGCTAGAGAAGCCTAATGATAGGGCCTACTTGGATTTGTTGTAAGGAATATCCACCAAGGCATACTATACTGGACAGTGACTTCGCAGATCCAAATGATGTGATAAGGAGAACATGACAATGTGCAACCAAAATGGCTTGGCAGAAATAATAAAAATAAACACAGAAACCAAAAGTAACACATTTAAAATGTAAGCTAATATGTAAGCTTGAAACTTCCATGTATAAAAAATAAACTACACAAAAACATATATATAACATTGGACAATAGTACAGTCATTAAGACATGTAAATAGAACTGAACAGAGCCTGTTTTCAAAATATTAAGTACAAAGATTGCAGATGTAACATGGAAAAGGAGGGATTATGACACTTGCAATTAATGTTGCATCACACACGCATTAATGTGCCCCTTAACTAAACCCTGGGCATTGAGCACATTAAATCCCACAACTGATGCTCAAGCTCAGTTTCCTGCATTTTAGATGTAGTTTGATGCTTAGGATGAAGGGGTGACAAAGCCAGAAAAACAATGGTTTCAGTCTTGATGCTCCCCATCAGAGTTCCACCATTTATTAAGGCTGATTTATACTTCTGTGTCAAGCCTACGCTGTAGGTATGTCGTCACACACTTAGCCTATGGCATACCTACGACATAACCTGACACACACCTCCTCAAAACACCTGCACAAACTCCTACAAACTTGCTTTTGGCCTGTTTGGTAACTATACATTTTCTGAAACGCATTTTTGTTTGTCTTTAAGATTGAAAAGGTGGAAAAATGTGAGGGACAAATACAGAAATGTGCAGCAAGAGGAGCAGTGATCCTGGAGGGCAAAAACAGTCTGCACTTTAATGGATTGTTCATTTTTCTTACGTGCTACGAGCACCGACTACTAGCCTTCAGGCATGTGTCTGCGGCAAGGTACAACACAGAAATATAAACTTGTTTCGAAAGGCATAGCTTACAGCACAGCCTCCATGCATGCAGGTAATAGACTTTCTAATGTAACATTTTCTCAATCCAGATAATATATTTAGCTTTTAGTGGAGACGCTTGCTTTTGTCCTCCAAAAGGGTACCACATGCTCAGTTCAGAGGCTACAATAATGTAGGACAGACTGGCATTACCCATTTTGCTTTGCTTAAGAAGCAGCTGCCAAACTCTCTTAACTTCAGCTAAAGTGTTAATTTTCCTTACAGGGCCGCCCTCTCTTTGGAATGCAGTTTCTGTGTCTCATCTGATAAGACTTAAAAATCACAGGCAAATGACATCCAAAGATGTCTCCATGATGTACCATTTACAGTAAGAACTTGGTCAGTGAACAAAGATAAATAACTCAACAACTCTCAACTTCAGTGGGCAAAACTTTGCACCAATTGTCAACCAAAAGGTTGGCAAAATGTCCACGATTTCCTTTATAACGCACTGCAAGCACAAGATCTGTGTTATTTTATATGATTTCAGTGTTCTCAGCTTGACCATGATGTCTGTTCCATAACAGGACCCCTTGTTATCTAAAATGTGGCCATAAGAAAGGCTGGGGTGATCCCTTTTACTATGAATGGTAGCCTAGTGCTGGGCATTAATAATGGAGAACCATCTATAATGGAGATGGATGAGGGTGCCGTGGAAAGTACAAATCTTGTTAAAATCAAGCAAGGTGCACAAGCAAGAGGGGCTGCACATAAAGCAATACATTCGTCTTGCTGAAGACAGGAGTTGACTGATCACTAAAACATTTTTATGATAGCAAAAGGGGACAAATGTGTGTGAAACCTCAAAGTCAAACTTCAGGAGAGTCCACAACCACAAGATGCAACTAGAGTGAAGAAGGAGAGGAGCCTCTGAACAAAGAAAGAAAAAGTGCATTGGACGTCCTTCCAATTGTGTCAGAGAAGGAATCGGGACAAAGCATTGCCTACAAGCACCAAACCATAAGTGGGTGCCTACTGGACACCTCCCTGTGGAGGTTTTACAGGTATGACCAGCTGAGAGGAGACCCCAACGAAGACCCAGTGCCCGCTGAGAGGATTATATCTGCCAGATGGCCTGGGAACAACTTGGGATCCAACATGAGTTGGCAAGTTACAGATGGGGCGACATTCCATCATAATATGCAGTCACACTCTCAGTCACCCATACTGTGATCAATTATTGGCTGTGTCTCATTAGACGACTTTTTAAGTTGTAGCCTTCATTTTCATAATCTTAGACAGTCAGATGCAGCTGCCAGTGCACTCCTGTCAAGTCTATCGTCTAATGTCACATATCTAATGACTGAGACTAACTAGTTTTTTGAAGAGGTGCAACTAATGAATGCTCATCTGGAGGTACAATGAATAAAATTAACAATGAGGAATAAGGAAAACGCGTGTTTTGAGCCTCATGAATACATGAGAAGCTCGTCTGAGGTCTCATATTTTACATACCATAACAGAACAGAAAAAAATGAATGAAAGAGCAGAGGTTGCTGCTGAACTCCATGCAGCTGTTAACCCTTTGTAAATCAACGCTCCGTCAGGCAACATGCTGTTAACCGTCAGGGGAAAACATGACTGTGCTGGAAGATCAGTGCTCAGTCAATAAATGTGACATAGCACAGTGGCAAGCTAGGATTAAAATACAACGTTCTGAAGCTGGGTGATCAGCTGGGTGCACATTGGTGTTAAAAATAGGAGCTGATGTTCCCTACTTAAAGATCTAATGCTTTAATGCAATTTTACCAGTACAATATTGCAGGCCAATATTTTATTATGTGAAATGAAATGGTAGAATTAAACCTTGTTGATAAAATTTATACAGTAATCCCTCGCTATATCACGCTTCGACTTTCCCGGCTTCACTCTATCGTGGATTTTATATGTAAGCATGTCTAAATATATGACGTGGACTTTTCGCTGCTTCGCGGGTTCTGCGCACAATGGGTCTTTTTACTTCTGGCACATGCTTACTCAGTTGGTTTGCCCATTGATTTCATACAAGGGACGCTATTGGCGGATGGCTGAGAAGCTACTTAATCAGAGCATGCAGTTACGTTCCTGTGTGCTGATTGGCTCAGTGACGGAGTGCCAAATTCGATTGCGCTGTGTTAACCAGGAAGTCTCATCTCGCTCATTCAGCATCAACGTGTTTCGCTGTGTAAAGAGTTAACATTTGTGCTCGTTTGTGTTTATCCTTCTGCATAGTCAAGCTCTTCGTTATGGCTCCAAAACAATCTGTCTATCGTAATGGTTGTAACATATGTGATATTGGAGACGCTCAATATCTTTAAAATAATATTTAGGTTTTACTGTATATAAACAGTGTATTTACATACATAATTTCAATGAATCTTACCTAATATCTAAGAGAAAACATAAGGGCTTATGCTGTATAACTGTGCAGGAAATGTTTATAAGAATGTGGGAGAGTTTATAAGGGCTTAAAATATATAAAAATAACCATATGTTTTTACTTTGCGGATTTTTCGGGAACCAAACCCCCGCGATAAAAGAGGGATCACTTGTATTCCTTTTCCCCAGCTGTGCTGCATTTGGTGCATAAATATGCCAAAAATGCAAAATCATTACCTCAGAAAAATAAAATCTACTGGGAAGAATTTGCTCAGATCAATAGGCATCTAGAATTTTATAATGATAACCACTGTGGCAAGTTTCATTCACTTGAAGCGATTCATTTTTTCAGTTCACAGACTTACAACATATAGACAGACACCCCTCTCAAACAGGTCAGGGCTGCCTAAAATTTTCAAATCCTTAGAAAGCTCAAAGTCATAATTGTGAAACCTATTCTTTCTAAATATACCTGGTTCACCAGAAAGCATCAATACACCAAATTAAAAAAGCAGCTCAATTATAGACATTCGCAGGTCACTGAGGAACAGCAAAATTACAACTAAAAGCTTATAATAGCCCCCCATCCCCTTGAAGTAATTATTAGTAATAATTAAGCGCCTCACCTTAACTTCTTGTGCAGCATGTAAAGGGTTACTGCAAAGGGGTGTATTTTATGACTAATTCACCACATCCCATCTGTTAGTACTACAAACAGAATGCAATTTCCTCTTTCTGGTTTAGAAGAGGGGATAACAATTCACATAATGTTTCATTAACATATCAGGGAAAGGCGAAAGTGAGAGAATTGATAAGGAAAGGAGACAATGGGATTTGGCAATTTATTCTTCCCCTTTTTCCATGAAATCGAATCACAATTTATTTTTTATTATCGCTAATGTACCATTTTAATCTGTGTCTTCACATTTTCTGTCTTGTTCTGTTAAGATCACTAAAGATTTACAGTCTCTAAGATCTTAACAATCGGAGAAAATTTGATATAAGACTTGGATGAACCTAAAAAAAGTCCATCACATTGTGTAAGGTTTGTGTGTGAAAGCAAATCCATCTCTACCTAATGTCTTGGTCAATCTTTGAATTTATCAGTTTCAAACAAGACAAAAAATACAGACATATAGTTTAATTAGTACATTGTGGATCAAACCTACATTTGAAAAGGCCACTACCTCCTACTGTCAGAGCGTTTACATGGACACACAAAGCAAGGATAATGTGAGTTAACCCAGTTAAGGCAGGAACCTCCATTTACATGTGTTAGTATGTTTTATGTAGTTCCAATGTCATAAATAGTGAAAAAATTGTTAACGTCATCTTCAGCCACTTTAATTATGAAAACAAACATGGAGCCTGTGTATCCTGAGTAATGTGGGGATCTTTACTTTTAAAAGTAACTTAGTGTCATCACTCATTACTTACAAAAAAATAACTAAATATGCAATGTGTTACAAACAATACATTACTTTTGAAATACATTTTCTACTTGTGTGTGAAAAGCTGCACATTTGACTGGTCAGAATTTATAATTAAATCCTAAGCCTGTATATGAACTTCAGTGAAATTGAATGGAAACACAGCCAAATCCGGTCTCTTTTTTGTGTTTTATAAATACGATTAGTCCTGCATTAGCTGGGAAGTAAATAATATCCATCCCTTTTTTACATTCCTGACCAGAGCCTACAAAGATTTGAAGTTTAAAACTGGTCACTGTGTCACCCGATCACACTGTTTCAACATATCGATAGCCAATAACTAGATTACAATTAAACTGACACTTTATTGAGTAAACTAAAATGACACTTTATGGATTAAAGTAAACTGACACTTTATTAATAGGTTTTTGTTACCAGACTGAATGCAGCACACTCTTTTCTGCTTGACTATGCAATTGAGTCCAGCACAGGAGCAGCACATCAGTATGTGTACTTCTTTACTTACATCCAGTGCTGCTTGGAATATAATACTAGATTGTTATTTCAATAAAATAGGTATTGTGTTTGGTTATTCACTTTAAAAAGTAATTGGACTACTAAATGCATGTTACTTTTAACATGTTATCTCACTCGTCCCGAGATTGTGCTGCTGAACTTAGCACTGTATGTTCAGCTCATCAAAATAAATTTAGTGATTTCTAAAATATTAACACAGATTATTTCAACCAAGAGAAGGAATAATGCAATCACCAATGCATATGAATCAGGAAATATATCTTGTGAACGCTTCTACCTGTGGCTGCTGTGTGTGGGCGAAGCTATGCAGGCAAACAGGGTGGAACAGACATGCACAGAATAAAAAACCCTTAACTGTAACCTTGTAACCCGGTTAAGGGTTGACATGGCCGACATTATCAGGTTACTCATGGAGAAATCTACATCTGTTAACTAGGATTCTCAGACACCAATAATGTGATTTCGCTAACCAAAATAAGGGCTTACACAGCATTTTAGAACCCAGGTTTCTTTGAATAATCAGGTTATTAAATGCACCTGTATGCACACTGAGTGAGAGTTTTGACTCTCTGACATCTCAAATGTATAACACTTGAGCAAAAATTGTATAGTGTTGGCCTATGAATGATGATAAAATCTATTAACTATTCCACCCTACATGTTACTATAAGAATGCTTAAGTTACAATGCATTTCTGAAATTATGAGACTGTGAACAAGATGAGAAAGATTTTTAGTATTCACAAAGCCAGAAGACCACTTTGGAGCAAAAATGATGTCTTTATTAAGATAAATTAACTACAGCAAATGATAATCAAAGGAGGAAATAACACCAATGAAAACATAAATAACATAAAGCAAATCCTGTAACCACTGTGGGTCTTCTGACACAGGCTTCTGACCAGGCTGGCCCCAAACTGGTTCATGATGGTAATGGTGACTCACCCACGTGGCTAGTTAAATGTATCATGTAGTACTCCCAAACTATCCTGCCATCTCTCCCTTTCTCTTTCCTTCTATGATCTGACCCCTTCTGGTCTTCCTACCCCCTACCAAGTTGTTGACCTAGTTCGTCACTAAATGGAGTGGTGGCTCTGAAGCTAAGGATCTGCACTGGTATCTGGAAGGTTGCCAGTTCAAATACCATTACTGCCAGAAGTGATCCTACTCTTTTGGGCCTTTGAGCAAGGCCTTTAACCTTAAAATTACTCCAGCATCACTGTACAATGGCTGACCCTCCAAATGTCATGCAACAAGACAATTTCCCTTCAGGGATTAATAAAGTGTACCAAATGACAAAACTCTACCTTAAAACTCTCTCCCAAGTTCATTTCTACTGTCAAGGGTGGCTCTGTAAAGTCCTGGGGCCACCAAGACACAGTGCAGTCTTGTGGCTCCTGAATCCATTACACCACTGAGACTTCTGCAACTCTTAAATGATCAGGTCTCTTAAGCAGCATCTGCGGTATCCCTTTTTGAGGGGTTTATTTCCATCTGGGAATGAGGCTTCTCCAGAATCTGAGAGATATTGTCACTTTTAGAGTTCTCTCCTTAGCCTCATTAGTTTTCTTAGAGGACAATCAAGTAATGAATGGGACTCCTGCCTTCTAGTAACATTAAGAAAAAACAAAACTGTACTCACCCAGGATTCACTTCTCTATCTATCAAGTTAGTTCCTCTGACTAATGCCTTTCCTGGTCATGCTGCATATATACCATTTCTTTTGGTGTCTTTCCTTCTGCCTGGACAGCCAGCGCTTATCTCTTTCTGTTTATCAGACCTTTTTGGTCTCTGCTCTTGTCCTGCGCCACCTTTATTTAACTACAACTGCCTGTCCTGTCCACTATGTCACCCATTACAAGTCATATATCTATTTTCAAAAAGAAGAATGATATTTAGCTCTTTCTAGTATTCCTTCAGTGTTTTACTGTGCTTCTCACAGAATACAGGCCACAGTGAAAATCACTGTCATATCATAAAATTTGCCAAGATGTAAAAATAAATGGGAAAATGCAAAACCAGAAATTCTGGAGTGTGCATCTGTCACCTTCTGAAGTATGACATTTTAAGTTGTAATATTGATTTCATTAAACCTTCACCCCAAACATGAAATTCTTAAAGTTGAAAAATCCTGACCAATGAAAACGTGGAATTCATATCATAATGACAACCTACCTACTGAAAAGGCATGAGACATCACTTGACCTGTTTATAGCATTTAAACACAGCAACTGTGAACAACTGGTATTTTGTGTCGATTGAGTGGTTGCTCATGGGAGTCCCAAATGAGGCACATTACCTGCATTGTGAGGGAGCGTCAGTTACAGCACTACAGTCATGTGGCGCATTTCCCCGAGGGTGATCCAGCTCGTAAGATCCTCATTGTTGGGGACCCGAGTGGCTGCACCAGGCCAAAGGGTCGCCCACGTAACACCTGGCTACGGCAGATAGAGGGTCATTTCCAGAGGGTGAGACTGGACCGCAGGTCTGCCTGGGGGGTTGCCAACCGGGATCCCAAGTTGGTTTGTTGTGTAGTGGGTGCGGCAACGCACTGTACCAGTGCATGCTCCCCAACTTGACTTGACTTGACTCGACTGAACATTCTACATTGGTCAATTCAAATGATTTTGGGTGGATACCCACTTCTAGGGAGAGTATCCACATTACTAAATCATCTCCATTTATGCAGTTGTCTAACTGTGGACTGAGGAATATACTATAAACTCTTTGAAATTATTTTGTAACCCTTTCCAACTTTATGCAAATCAACATTTTCTGAGATCCCTTTCTTTGCAAGGAACAATTCTCATCAGCAGATGCTTTTTGTGAAGAGCAAACTCCAAATGTTTGAGCCTTTTTTATTGGTCAAAGTGGCTTTAAACCACACCTCTAATCTCGTTTCATTGATTGGACTCCAGGTTTGTCATCTCCTGGCTCCAGTCAGCGGTTGATGATGTCATTAGCATAAAGGTTCACATGCTTTTTCCAACCAACACTGTAAATGATGTATTCAATATGTACAATAACAATACAATAATTTGTAACTTATTAGTTAACAGACTGTTTATTATTGTAACTAAGATGAAGATTAGATCCCATTTTAAGACAAATGTATATATAAATATAGTTATTTCCAAAGGGTTCATATACTTTCTTGCAACTGTATACATGCATTGTAAGTGGAAACAGGATGATGGAGACCACTGCACTGATCTGTTTGTCCCATGTGAGGTGTGCTCCACACCATACACTGGATGAAATACAAAAAATTCATCCAGAAGTGGGTCTGAAGCACTCTCTGGACTGTATGTATATCCAAATAAGGACTGTACTCTCTAACTGGACCAACCATTAGTCTTACAGATTAAAGAGATGGAAATAGCAGGCCAGTGCTGTAAAGTTACTGACTGCTTTGGGTTACCTGGGACTTACAGGTCTGGAAGAAAGTCCTACTGAAAGGAATTCTCGGGGCCTTTGAAGGGAAATCCCAGGATTCCTTCTACATATTTTCATGGGCGTTTGGCTGATTTGGAAGTGCTTCTTGGAGACAGTAGTCTGAAATTGGAACTACTTCTGGATCAAACTTTAAGAGGATGACTGACAATGGTTCACATGGCAGAATGGAGTCAAGTCAAGTTGGGGAGCATGCACTGGTAAAGTGCGTTGCCGCACCCACTACATGACAAAACAACTCGGGATCCCAGTTGGCAACCCCCCAGGCAGACATGCAGTCTAGTCCACCCTCCGGAAATGACCCTCTGTCTACTGCAGCCTGGTGTTACGTCGGTGACCCCTTGGCCTGGTCCAGCCACTCGGGTCCCCAACAAGCTGGATCACCCTCGGGGTAATGCGTCACATGGCCGTAGTGCCGTAACTGACGCTCCCTCACAATGCAGGTAATGTGCCTCATTCAGGACCCCATGAGCAACCTCTCATTTGACACTAAGTCAAACCAGCGGTACCCAAGGATTTTCCAGAGAGACACAGTACCAAAGGAGTCCAGTCTTCATCTCAGGTCACTGGATAGCATCCATGTCTCGCAACCATATAGCAAGACAGGAAGCACCAGGACTATAAAAACTTGGACCTTCGTCCTTTTGCATAGATATCAGGAGCGCCACACTCCCCTTTCCAGCAACTTCATGACCCCCATGCTCTCCAAATCCATCTACTGACTTCATAGGAACAGTCACCATGAATGTCACTGCCAAGGTAAGTAAACCTCTCGACAAGGTCGACACACTATCCGCAAACAGACATACTGCTGATGGCTGTGCCCAAGAGGTCATTAAAGGCCTGGCTCTTGGTTTTTAGCCAGGACACTCGCAAGCCCAGACACTCAGTCTCTCGAGTGCCCCGATCAGAGCCTCCATTGACTACCGGAAAGATCACAGCATCGTCAGCAAAGTCAAGACCCGTGAATCTTTCTTCAACAACAGATGCCCCATAGCCGCTGGACCCCATGACCTTGCCCAACACCCAGTCCATACAAGCACTGAACAGAGTAGGTGCAAGAACACACCCCTGACGCACCCCAGAATCAACTGGGAAAAACTCAGAGGTTCTGCCTCCACTCTGCACAGCACTCACAGTACCAGTGTACAGGCTAGTAATGATATCCAGTAACCTCGAGGGGATCCTGTGAAACTTCAGGATGTCCCACAGGGCAGCTCAATCAGCTGAGTTGAACGCTTTACGAAAATAGACAAAGGCTGCAAAGAAACTCTGCCAGTATTCGCGATTGCGCTCCATGAGAACCTTCAGTGCCAGGATGCAGTCGATGGTAGACTTCTTAGGCATAAAACCAGACTGTTCCGGTCGCTGGTAGGTGAGCAAGTGATCACAGATCCTATTGAGGACGACCCTAGCAAGGACCTTACCCGGCACCGAGAGCAGTGTTATCCCCCTGTAGTTGCCGCAATCTAGGCGATCACCCTTCCCTTTCCAGATAGGGATGACAAGTCCCATTTTCCAGTCAGTTGGGATGATGCCAGTCTCCTAAATGGAAGCAAAGATTGCTTGCAATGCCTGGAGGACAGCCTTACCACCAGCCTGGAGAAGTTCACACCGGATGCTACAGATCCCTGCAGCCTTTCCTCCCCTCAGCTGGTTCACCACCTGTCCATCTCAGTGAGATTGGGTGGTTCACAGCTAATTGTAGGATCAGCCTCAAGAACCGTGAACCCAGAGATATCCAATGTCCTAGCCAGAGGATCAGCTTTGAACAACTGCTCAAAGTAGCCAGCCCAGCGGGTCACAACTGCAGTGTCATCCGTAAGGACCGTTCCATCAGCCGCCCTGACTGCGACTCTCCGAGGAACAGATTCTGATGTGCATAATGCTTCGATTCCTCTGTAAGCAGGACGTGGGTCGCTAGACCATAGATGGTGTGTCACTTGCTCACAGATTCCTCTAACAAACACCTCTTTATCTGTCCTCAGAGCCCTCGCAGCTGTCCTTCTCAGTTCCCGGTACAGACCAGACTTGCCATTGAGCTGTGTGCTGCAACTCCTCTCGATGATATCCAGGGTGCCCTGTGAGTTGAAACACTTCCTTCTGGGAACACCGGCAACACCAACACAACCCTCAGCAACCTTCAGGGTCTTGTCACGGAAAGTCTCCCACATCACATTAGGATCGTCAGTCACACCCAAATCTGCAAGAATGAGGAGAAGGGAGAAAAGGCCAGGATGTTTAACAAGAGGTCTGGAAAGTAGGAAAAGGCTAATGCACGGTTCTTTTCATTTGTGTTCACCCTGTGTTTAGGTCCTTTCATTACACCCTTTCTTGTATTCCATATTTTGTCTCCCAATAATCACTTTTTGAAGATTTTGATTTGTTTAGTTATGCTTTGGGTTTGAAGTTGTTCCCGAGTACACCAGAAGGTTTCATTTAAAGGGGAATATAGAGGTTTTAGTGTGATATCACAGGATTTTCAGGTAAAGAAGAAGCTATAAAGTTGCAGTTTTTAGACAAGTGACCATGCATTTAGGACTGAAATGAAACTTTTGTACAATTCAATTAAACAAGTGCATTGTTGCTAGAACTCAGGGATCAGTTTTCAGTGATAAGTTTTGTATACATGAAGTGAAGACAGCTTTTGTTTCCTGCAGAAGACTATCTGGTTTCAAACGAATTGTTTGCAGTTCTGAGAAGCACTAATGTATGCAATTAAGATAATGATACAGTCCTTATAGCCAACAGATAATAAGCAGAGGTTTAGGTGAAGATGTCCTTCTTGACAAAAGTGTGGGGCTCCAGTTCCTGCAGTTCATTTCTGTACTTTCATAGACATTGAAAAGCAGGTGCCTCATAAGCAACACATACTGTATGAACAACCTGGAATAAATGATAATGGCGCATTTCCTTAACAGACAAACTGTAATTTATGATTAAGCCTCCTATAAAATTGAGATATTAAAAATCATGGTGTTCATTTATTATGTAGTTGCAGAAGCTTTGATTTGAAAGAAAAAATGTAGACAGTCTAAAAATGTTTCTTTCCCAATTCAATAGTAACCCCATGTGCATTTCATGTACAACATTTCTATTCTTCTAGCCTTCATTTACAGTCTCTCTGAGCACAATGATTCATTATAGTTTGAGGAAGATGTGTTTGTTCATTCTAAGCAAGTACTTCACTTATTTGCCCTAAAGACATTTACATTAGTTTTGATCTGAATATTTAAATGACATTACTGATTCATTAAATGAGAGTACCTTCTCTTAAAGTTTTAATGTCACAGTACTACTTTAATGCAGTGGCACAGTGGATGCCCCACAGCCCTCACAGAGGCAAGGGGACCTCTAGATCCAAAGGGCCCCCTCTTCAGACTTCTGCAAAGTCAGCCAGAAAAATATATTTAATTTTTGAAAAAAGAAAAAATATTTGTTTGTTCTTTAGGTTAAACAAAACCGTTAGAAGCTGCTATGCCTCATCGTGCCATGTGATTTTACAGGTAACAGATGGGTTGACAGGTGGGCACAATAATAGCTGAGATCTGCAAAAGCTAGCATGTAGGCAATGAAGAGCTACATCATGATAAGAATAAGAAAGCAATTAATTGCTGTTCAAAGCAAGCAATTGTTTGGCACAACAAGCCTTTGCCAAATTATACCTAAGATAACATCTATGCTTAAACCATCAGTAGAAAACAGAACCAGAGTATCATCACCGGAGATTACTGTACATCATACAAATCAAGAATTTTGGTGAATTCGACAGAAGATACATTTTCTCCTTGCCCATCTTGCTCACCTCTTTCCATTGTAGATGACTATGAGCTTATTAATAAAGATGCAAAGAGCAACCTGAGAGTCCCAGATCCATGCAGAAATAACAATAAAAAGTATTTCTGCAATGAGAGCTATTGAAAAGAGTAGATACATTTAAATATCTAGGATCAGCGGTAGTCTAAAATGGAAAATTAGATGCAAAGAAAACCCATAGAGTATAGTGTGGATGGAGTACTTGTAACAAGGTATCAGGAGTATTGAGTGACTGAAGAATTAAGGTGAAGGTTAAAGATAAGGCTTTAAAGACAGTGGTATGACCAGCAATGATGTAAGAAGCTGAGACATGGCCAACTCTACTGGCAACTCTGTAATCTTCATATATAATACGCTACAGTGGCTGTTCATTTGTCTGTCCAGGATTTTAAATCACCTGTTGCTCTCAAACCGTTTGACCTATTGACCTGAAATTTGGTACACATATACTACGTGACCTCTACTGTCCGCATTCAGGGTGATGATTTTTATTACTCTTTTTGTTTTTATTTTATTTTCTTGTAGAATCAACTCTCGGCAGTGGGCAGCAGGGCGGCCATGTTGCGCATGTGTATGGGTGCCATTCTCATTCCCTTCCACCTTTGCCGTCACTTCCCTACCTCTTCATATCTTAAATCATTCTTGAGGCAGATTGAAGACTTAAGTGCCAGCTTAAGTGAAAAATTAAGGAAAACGTACTAAGTAATTGCAACACAAACACTAAATTAATCATTTTTAATGCGAAAAGATGCAGACAAAAGAAGAGAAGAAGCGGGCTGCTAGGGTGGAGAAAAGAAGAGCTGCTCAGGAAGCAGCAAGCACATCAACCTCTGAGCAAACGAATGCTAAATGTACAGAGAAAGAGGATGAAAACTAGGAATGGTCAAGTCAGGTGTATTCACAGCACTTATCGTGCAGTGCGCCGTTACTGGTAATAATAATAATACATTTTATTTATATAGTGCCTCTATGGTGCATTTTGAGCCATCACGTGCCAGCGATTTTTAAAAATTGCACAGTGTATGCCCGGCATAAAGAAGAATGATCCAGAATTCCTCATGTACATTGTACAGGTCTGATCACGACTACTGTTACTGCTTGTTTGAGGTTATTGCTGCCAAAGGAGGTTTGATTAGTTATTTAAACCAAGGGTTCACTTACTCATAGTGTACAGTGAATGTTTGATGGGTATGTTCAATAAAGACATGAAAGATTATAATTCTGTGTTATTAGCTTAAGCATATTGTGTTTGTCTGTACTCATGACTTAGATAAAGATCAGATCAGTTAATGCAGAAAACCAGGTAATTCCAAGGTGTTCACATATATTTTTTGTCACTCTATATACACATGCATAAAAATATGTACAGTATATACAGTATCACACACACACATACATATACAGTACAAGTGTTCACAGTTGCTGTCTTAAAATGCTATAAACAGGTCAAACATGTCCCCTTTCATGCCTTTTCAGTAGGTGAGTGTCATTATAGTATGACTTCTAACTTTTCATTAGATAGATAGATAGATAGATAGATAGATAGATAGATAGATAGATAG
>JANRMT010028174.1:94994698-95012563 GCA_026402145.1 Polypterus bichir lapradei
ATAGATAGATAGATAGATAGATAGATAGATAGATAGATAGATAGATAATTTATTAATCCCAAGGGGAAATTCAAATAATAATCCATTAGTCAGGATTTTTCATTTTCAATGAACAATTTCATAATTTGGGTGAAGGTTTTATATAATCAATATTACATCTTAAGAGGTCATGTGATAGATGCACACTCCAGTTTTTCTGTTTTTGCTTTTTCCCATATATCTTTACATCTTGGCAAATTTTATGATGTGACAAATTTTGACTGTGGCCTGTATTCTGAGAGAAGCACAGTAGAACACTGAAGGAAAACTGGAAAGAAGTAAACATCATTCCGCATATTGAAAAGAAATATAAGACTTGTATGAATGTTTGATGGGTACGTTCAATAAAGACATAAAAGATTAATTGTTTGTGTGCTATTAGCTTAAGTGTATTGTGTTTGTCTATACAAGCAGATCAGATCACATTTTATGATCAAAAACCATTTGTTTGAATAGTTACTGACTGGCGAGTTTGAAATACGGTGGAACACCAATGTGCTGTTTTTCTAGGGACTGACAACAAAAACAAATGTGGGAAAGTGGTGAAGATTTTTTAGAATCCCATTAGTACAGGTCTGGATTTACTGTGTTAAAGGGTTTTTCAGTATTTTTACTGCTATTTTTTAACATTGATAGCTATGTTAGTGTTTGAAGATCCCTGATTTGGTATTTTTCATTTATGTAATTATTATTGTATTTTTTGTCATTTCAGATTGCTACTGCTTTTCATGAACACCACTGTGTTGTTGATAGCAACTGCACCATTGTTAAACCACTGCGTACGACCAATTGTTTTTGATATTTGAAACGAAAAGACGACAACATTGTGGCTCCATTCCCAGTCGTTCACTCATATGTAATATAGATCTGATGATTTTGGAGAAGTGTGCTTATCAAAAAAGATACAGAATGAAAACTTTTCAGAAAGCATTTGCACTGCTCATGTAACAATATTCTGCACCCAAACCTGTCCCTTCACACTCTCACCAGTCATTTGGGCCAATTGTTTCTATGTATAGAACATCAGCAGTAAGTAAATGTGCACACAAACCAACAGCTCTGATCTTTTGTTTCCTGTTTCTCTTCCTTGCCATCACAAGCATATGAATTCACAGATGTTCTGCACCGAAACAACATACAGTAGTGTGGCAACCAGCATCTCTCTGACAAAATTGATTTATTCATTTTGTGCATGTGGAGCACATCCAGGATAGAAATCTGTACTCAAATCAGGTTCAGATGAGCAAAATTAATTTGATCAGTCAAAAAAAAAAATTAGTTTGAGGAAAAAATCAGGATATAATCAGGATATTAAATTTAGCAGCAGTGTGAACACAGCCTTAAACGTCTCGTGCTTCTTCAGATAATGGCTGTTTTATTTCCAACTAGCCGCACCCCGTGGCTCTGCCCATGCAGAAGTGAAACAGGACAGTGAGGAGGGCCCTGCCCAGTTCCCTACTCCTGACGTCACACTTCCCTCTCCCCTTGGCCTGCAGCCTCTGACACGGATTAGCGTCAATATATTGCTCCTGCAAGTGAACTATGATTCTTAGCACAATGAGAGAAGTCACAAAATACAACTGGATTGTTCAAGCAAATTATAGAAAAAAGCCGATCTAAATCTGTTAAGTAGTTCTCTCGTTTGCCAGCTAAGTGGATGTAAGATACTTCCCGAGGCCCAGCTCCCCTCGGCCTGCTGTGTCTCCTTCTCAGATTCGCGCAAATAAATTGGTACCACAAGCGAACTATGATACTTAGCGTGATGAGAGAATTCACAAAATCAACAGGAATGTTCAAGCAAATTATAGAAAAAAGCCCGATCCAAATCCGTTAAGTAGTTCTTTTGTTCTAAGCAAGGTAAATGGAGGTAAGATACGCCCCGAAGCTGGCGTGTGAGTGAGGAGGGCTCCACCGCCCTCCCCTCGACCCGCTGCGTCTCTGTCAGTATCACACAAATAAATCAGTACCACAAGTGAACTATGATACTTAGCGCAATGAGAGAGGTCACAAAATCAACTGGAATGTTCAAGCAAATGAAAAAAATTAGATCTAAATCCGTTAAGTAGTTTTCTAGTGAAAAGCAGACAGACATACAGACAGCAGATGTTGGATTTTATATATATAGAGATGACAGCATCCAAAAATGTTAAATGTGAAAAAAGGATGAATATAGGAACATTAAATCAAAGTTCTATTATAATTTTATTTCGGGGGGAGGGGGTCCCAACGAATTTTCCTCTACCAGTGCTTTAATGTTACATGTATTCAATCAATTTTGATTGCAAATATTGGTGTAGTTGTTTGGATTTTTGTTGGGGTGACTCAGATGTTAACATGCACAAGGGAAAATCTTTTACAACAGAAAAACAAGCTAGAATCAGTGGTGTGTAGAAAGACCAAAACATCTACCCAAAACATCTCGACATTTTGTCGCCACCTTTTGCTTTATCTTTGTGTCATGTCTGCTGCTATTTTGAGAGTTTTGACATTAATGTGGCCATATTGTTATTAACAAATACAGCTGGTTGCTACCATATCGTTACCAGACTGTTATGGTGCCATTTCTAGTTATTCCTTTTTTATACTTGTATATTGTTTTGTAACTTTTCTGATTAAATAATTTTTTCATCCTTTCTGTATTATTATGCCATACTTTTATTATCTACTTTACTAAAAGTTTTATATTTTATGATGCTTCTTTTAGTTATTTTATTGTGGTGTCCCTTGTCTGCAGCTGTGGGACCACCCTGAGGACTACATACAGTATCTCATATCTTAGCCATATTGCTAGCGTTGTGTCACTTGTAAAAAACTCTGTTCGTCTCTTTCTTGAATTTTGGACTTTGTTTCTTGTAAGCCCTCTTTTTTGATTTTCTGCTTTTTGATTTATTGCTCTGGTTTGAAAATACAAATGCTTGTTCACAGACAAGAGTTGCTTACCTTTAAGTTTTCCATTTGGCTTATTTTTAAATCTTGCTTAATAAATACATCTTCAGATATTAAAGTATAATTATTTCATTTCTTGGGCCAGGGATTTTTACAGATCTCCTCTCTGTTTTTGAAGTTTTAGTGTTTTCTTTTTCTTTTCTTACTTTAGGCATCATTTGGCCCATTCAGGCCATGAAGTCTACTCTCTAGTTTGGGACCAGGCTGATTCAGGATTCTACACCTCACTGGAGCATTGAGGCCTAGTTTTGGGGGCAGTGCCTCATTCAGAGTTTCAAGAATCCTAGAAATGCATTCACAGCATGACCTCATCACATTACTGTTGTTTAATGGGTAATGGAAATTCAAGTGTTGTTATTTCAAACATCTTAATAAAGGAGTTGCATGTTTTTTTTTAATAATGAAGTTTGGTTGGCCTACTGGATTTGGTAGCACTGTGTATTTTTTACCCTTTTATGACTTATTGACCTCTTAAAGGGTAAAAATACATAGCAATACCAAATCCAGTAGGCAAACCAAAAAAACATGCAACTTCCTATTAAGGTAAAATTTTACCAAATCAATACGAAGACAACAATACAAATTTCCATACCGGATCGGTTGAGCCCTGGGTTAACAATGACCGCCACCAGTACTGTTAGCCAACAGTGTGCTGGAGGAAATTGGGCTACTGTTGGCCGAAGAAGAAGAAGGAGAAGAAGAGGGGTGAGATGTGTCCGGAGGCAGGAGGAGAGGAGGAAAGTAAAGAGAGTGGGACTGAGGGTAGGAACTTTGAACACTGGCAATATGACTGGTAAGGGGAAGAGTTGGCAGATATGATGGAGAGAAGGAAGGTTGATACTGTATATTGTGTGTGCAAGAGACTAAATGGAAGGGGAGTAAGGCCAGGTGGATTGGGGGTGGATTCAAATTGTTATATCATGGTGTGGATAGAAGGAGAAATGGGGTAGGAGTTATTAAGAAGGAAAAGTATGTCAAGAGTGTTTTGGAGGTGAAAAGAGTGTCAGGCATAGTAATGATTATAAAGCTGGAAATCGGAGGTGTGATGATGAATGTTGTTAGTGCATATGCACCGCAAGTTGGTGCAATGGGTGGGAAAGAAGATTTTTGGAGTGAGTTGGATGAAGTGATGAACAGTGTACCCAAGGGACAAAAAGTGGTGATTGGAGCAGATTTCAATGGACATGTTGGTGAAGGGAACAGTGGAGACGAGGAGGTGATGGGTAAGTATGGTGTCAAGGAGAGGAATGAAGAAGGACAGAGGATAGTGGATTTTGCCAAAAGGATGGACATGGCTGTGGTGAATACATATTTTAAGAAGGGGGAGGAACATGGAGTTACGTACAAGAGTGAAGGAAGATGCACGCAGGTAGATTACATCCTATGCAGAAGAGTCAATCTGAAGGAGATTGAAGACTGCAAAGTGGTGGCAGGAGAAAGTGTAGTTAAGCAGCATAGGATGGTGGTCTGTAGGATGACGTTGGAGATCAAGAAGAGAAAGAGAGTGAGGGCAGAGCCAAGGATCAAATGGTGGAAGTTGAAAAAGGAAGACTGCAATGTTGAGTTTAGGGAGGAGGTGAGACAGGCACTGGGTGGCAGTGAGGAGTTTACCAGACAGCTGGGAAACTACAGCACATGTAGTAAGGGTGACAGTAAGAAGGGTGCTTGGCGTGACATCTGGAAAGAGGAAGGAGGAAAAGGAAACCTGGTGGTGGAATGGGGAAATACAGGAGAGTATAGAGGAAGAGGATGGCAAAGAAGAAGTGGAATAGTCAGAGAGATGCAGAAAGTAGACAAGAGTACAAGGAGATAAGGTGCAAGGTGAAGAGAGAGGTGGCAAAGGCAAAAGAAAAGGTGTATGATGAGTTGTATGAGAGGTTGAACACTAAGGAGGGAGAAAAGGACCTGTACCAATTGGCTAGACAGAGGGACCAAGCTGGGAAAGATGTGCAGCAGGTTAGGGTGATAAAGGATAAAGATGGAAACGTACTCACAAGCGAGTAGAGTGTGTTGAGCAGATGAAAAGAGTACTTTGAGAGGCTGATGAATGAAGAGAACGAGAGAGAAAAGAGGTTGGATGATGTGGAGATAGTGAATCAGGAAGTGCAACAGATTAGCAAAGTGGAAGTAAGGACAGCTAAAAATAGAAAGGCCGTTGGTCCAGATGACATACCTATGGAAGCATGGATGTGTATAGGAGAGATGGCAGTGGAGTTTTTAACCAGATTGTTTAATAGAATCTTGGAAAGTGAGAGGATGCCTGAGGAGTGGAGAGGAAGTGTACTGGTGCCGAGATTTAAGAATAAGGGGGATGTGCAGGACTGCAGTAACTACAGGGGAATAAAATTGATGAGCTGCAGCATGAAGTTATGGGAAAGAGTAGTGGAAGCTAGGTCAAGTATGGAGGTGATGATTAGTGAGCAGCAGTATGGTTTCATGCCAAGAAAGAGCACCACAGATGCAATGTTTGCTCTGAGGGTGTTGATGGAGAAGTTTAGAGAAAGCCAGAAGGAGTTGCATTGCCTCTTTGTGGACCTGGAGAAAGCATATGACAGGGTGCCTCGAGAGGAGCTGTGGTGTTGTATGAGGAAGTCGGAAGTGGCAGAGAAGTACGTAAGATATATACGAGGGAAGTGTGACAGTGGTGAGGTCTGTGGTAGGAGTGATGGATGCATTCAAGTTGGAGGTGGGATTACATCAGGGATTAGCTCTGAGCTCTTTCTTATTTGCAATGGTGATGGACAGGTTGACAGATGAGATTAGACAGGAGTCCCCGTGGACTATGATGTTTGCTGATGACATTGTGATCTGTAACTATAGTAGGAAGCAGGTTGAGGAGACCCTGGAGAGGTGGAGATATGCTCTAGAGAGGAGAGGAATGAAGGTCAGTAGGAACAAGACAGAATACATGTGTGTAAATGAGAGGGAGGTCAGTGGAATGGTGAGGATGCAGGGAGTAGAGCTGGGGAAGGTGGATGAGTTTAAATACTTGGGATCAACAATACAGAGTAATGGGGATTGTGGAATAGAAGGTGAAAAAGAGAGTGCAGACAGGGTGGAATGGGTGGAGAAGAGTGTCAGGAGTAATTTGTGACAGACAGGTATCAGCAAGAGTGAAAGGGAAGGTCTACAGGACGATGTGAGACCAGCTATGTTATATGGGTTGGAGATGGTGGCACTGACCAGAAAGCAGGAGACAGAGCTGGAGGTGGCAGAGTTAAAGATGCTAAGATTTGCACTGGGTGTGACAAGGATGGATAGGATTAGAAATGAGTACATTAGAGGGTCAGCTCAAGTTGGACGGTTGGGAGACAAAGTCAGAGAGGCGAGATTGCGTTGGTTTGGACATGTGCAGAGGAGAGATGCTGGGTATATTAGGAGAAGGATGTTAAGGATAGATCTGCCAGGTAAGAGGAAAAGAGGAAGGCCTAAGAGAAGGTTTATGGATGTGGTGAGAGAGGACATGCAGGTGATGGGAGTAACAGAACAAGATGCAGAGGACAGAAAGATATGGAAGAAGATGATCCACTGTGGCAACCCCTAACTGGAGCAGCCGAAAGAAGAAGAAGAAGTTCACTTATTGACCTCTGTATGTTTCAGATGTTTTCCTCTCTTAACTTCTGGTTGATTTTACAACTGTTGCCCTTGTGGCCTGCCTTTTGGTTACTCCCAGGAGTACAGAATATTTTGCCCTATAGGTTAGGTGGAGTGCACATTCTACAAACCACACTCTTTTCCTACTGTCCCATTTAGAACCAGCTGCCATGCTGAAATGTTTCTGTTGTTCCGTATAAAACAAAGATAGCTCACTGCAAAAAAACATGCTAATAATGAATTTAAATTAGTTCACTTTTTGTGATTCAGGAAAGTTAAGAGGATGTCGAATTACAGAAGTAACAGGATCTTTTAAAAAGTGTGATAGAAACCTGTGGTATTATATCTTTAAAGCTCTATGTGAGTTTCTGTGTTGTTGTGACCATTAACCTCTTTCCTTTAGAAGTAACAAGTCAACACAGTTTAATGGCGTAAGTGGCAAATATTATTTTTAGAAAGGAAAAGACAACAAAAAAGTCATAGTGTGCGAGGGTCCAGTACACAACAGTGGCAGGTGCAAGTTAAAATTAGTGAACTCAGACTATTAGCTATTAAATCAAACAGTAGTTCAAGATTTGAAACTGTACTTAATGCTATAATATGTAATACTAGCCAACCCGCGGCGTACCATACGCCGCATAATCAGGCCGGTTTTTTAATGATTTTTAAGCACAGGGAGAAAATTAACATTTGAAAAATCGGTAATGTAATAAATCAGCAAGAAAAGCAACATTGTAACCAACACACTGACTGAATTTCACGTTCAGTATGCACTGCCTGCTCATGTGCCCACCTCCAACTCGGCACTTGAGTTGTTGTCGTCTCTGCACAGCCCAGATGCACCTGTGACTCATGTAGACTTTTCATTGCTCTGTGCAGTTGTGGCTGCTTTTTTCTATATAATCCACCAAGACACCTGATCACAGTAGTAGCGAGGTGGGGCTTCATTGTTCCTTTCGCATGGTTTTTCATGGTGGACGCGGTCGGGTGTCGAAACCGAAAAGAATAATGAAAAGTCAACATGGCTCAGACGTGCATGTGGACTCCTAGCACAGACGAAAGGGACTAACTGGGTGGTCAGTGAAATTTTGCGTCCGGGCACATGGGCAGGCAGTGTGAATGCCTAGAGAGCGAGGGTAGACGCGGGCCGGTGAAAAAGGAGTGTTGGTGGGCAGGGAAACGTCTTTCGTGTTCCTGCAGGAGCAACTAAGAAGACGCATGTTTGTCGCGGATGCGAATTGCTGTATGTAGCGTGTAAAACAGTTTGCTATGGTGCACGCGGTCGTGCATCGTAACTGAAAACTCGGTTTTTAAAGACTGCTTACTTCATTGTGTTTTAACCTCAGTTGTAAAGGATCATTTTAAGGATCCCATGGGATACCCCTCGCAAACCGTTTTACACGCTGCATATGGTGATTCACCTCCGCAAGAAACAAGCCTCTATGAACAGTCAACGTGGCTCGGGGGTGCATGTGGCCTCTACGACAGACGAATATAAATGACGCCGGTTTTTCTGTGTCGTCGTGTCCGAGTTGGTGGCCGTGGCTCTGAGAGTTGTCGTCGTATCCAATGGTCTTGGAGTTGGTGGGGGTGGCTCCTTCCTGCGTGCGCCATAGGTGTCTTACTTGTTGGCGGCTTAGTGAATCCACGCCGCTTCCGGCGTGCTTTCCATGGGTGTCTTGCCTTTCATGGGTGTCTTTCCTTAGTGAATTATATATATAGATTTGTTTGATAGATTGCTGAATGTATGATTCCTGGTGAAACACCATCAACCCCAATAGAGGCCATGTTGTCTGATCAAACTGAGAGAAGTTAGTAGTGAAGCATTACTACTCAGAAACTCAGGTAACAATATTAGCTCAGATAATTCAAAGTTGGTTAACATAAAAATTTCCATTTGTTTAGGGAGTAAGTATATTGGTAGGCTGCACAGTGTTTGTTATGTACCTGTCTGAATTTATTATCATGACTAATCAAGTTTCCATTTGCAATGGAATGGAGGAGAACCAGCCAGAGGACTGATGACGTCACTTCTGCCAAAGACGATTACTGCTCTACCTCTTCCTCTTCAACTCTGACATAAATATCAGCACTGAGGTCGTCATTCACGACCAGATCTTCGTTGAAGACACATCTCATATGAGAGCTCCTAACTCTGTTACACTGCAAAGTAATGTACAATGCTTTCTTTCAAATAACAGACTGTGACTGCTGCCACTTCAGGGTGCCGGCCCTTCAGAAACTTCCTCTTAAACCGTTTTTCAATGCAAAAGAAACACACTCTCTCAGTACGTCTTCGCGGGATCAGCTGCTGACTTGCTGCGTGGGCTACGAACATTTAAAAAATCGCGGCAAATAACAATTGACATCTAGGTGTAAGAACCCATCATGTTTGCAGCACTCACTGTCTATCTCATTATCAGTAAAAATCCCCTGGCTTTTGAATTCAAATCCAGACTCAATTCTTTATTATAGACCGTAGCTAAAAATATCCTTTAAACACAAGGCACTCATGGGTATGCCTTTAGTGTCCTCTTTGTGTTTAATGCTATTTAAATATGACAGTTTAGTCTTGAACTGGTCTGTTAAAACCTTTGTGAAGGTGCTAATTATGAAAGGTTGCCTATTGCTATGTAATATAACTGAAATCAGTTTTAAAGTCGAAATATGACATTCATTTATGTTTTGGGCTGCATGTGTAATCAAAGTTGAATGTGCAGTCCGCATTGTAATGGAGCCTAGAGTGGCTGGCCCCAAACTGGCATCTCAGAAAATCTCTTATTTTATCTGGCACCAATTCCACTCTACTGGGTAATTAACAGAACCCAGTGAAGCAAAACTTAAAAGTAATCTATTTTAATGTCTGATTTCATCAGCTTAATCAGAAAATATTTCAGAGAGCACATTGTTCCATTGCTTCACCAGACCAACTGACAATTTCTATTTTTAAGTGAGGTGCAGTTACTTCAGCATCTCGTGATAGCAAATCTGTGACACTGGAATCTCTTTCTTTCTAGTTGAGCTTGGGATGAGTGGGATTACTTTCAGTTATCACTTGGACATCCTCCCATTTGAATTAAATTGGAATTGTAGTCTCTCAATTTGTAAATATTTGGATCTTTAATAGATATAGTGTCTTTCATAAGCAGGAATGAATGGAAATGAGAGGAATATAATAAGGATTACCAGCCAGCACCATTTTCATTAATATGTTCACCTACACAAGACAGTGCTTCTCAGTTTCTCTAATCCCTAGCTATAAGAGAGATCAAACACCTTTAGAGTAATGGTCAGACAACAATTCAGAGAACAGACTTTTTCAAGAATGCATGATAAAGTGTAATTTTAGCCTATTACAGCTGTTGCAGACTCTACTTGATTCTTGATATTTAATGTCCATTTAACATTTCAGCCATTCATTAATTAATATTCTGAACGTGCTTGTTCCAATGGAACCAATCCCATCTGTGTTAGGCACCAGGCAAGAATCATATCTTATTGTGGTTCTGACTGATCCAGCACAATAGAATCATTGGTTGACAAAGCACTGTTTCATTGTAGGTTATCTGCATATGAAGTCTTTAATGTATGCTAAGCTACCTAGCAGGATGTTGACAGATTAAGAAAACATGGAGTTGGCCTGTGTTATTGTAAGCAGTAAGAGTCCTTTTAAAATCATAACCCATTGGTATTTCACAAATATGTTACCATCTATTCATGGTTATTTTCTTTATGGAGCCTGTTACTTACCTCTCTATTATAAAAAAAATCTTGGTAGGAGACAAGACGTGATTGTCTCAGAGACACTTTCACGTCCCGCGAGATGACAAGAGCTTATGCAAAGAGATTTGGAAAAGTCCTGCGTGGTTATGTCAGATACATTTCTTGTAGAGAGAAAGAAACAATATTCACTCACGGGCAGTTATATGTTGCCGTTGTCACAATGTAATTCCAAACACGGAATACAAATTCAATGCAATATTGATGAAAAGGTAAAAGCGAAAAGAGATCGAATATATGGGCATAGGTGATATGACAAAAGTGCGCAGCGCGAAATGCAGATCACACAGCACGGTAGCAGCAGCAAGCCAGCAGCTGATCAGGCAAGGAGGAGGTAAAAAAAAAAAAAACTATGTGTTTCCCATTGTATCACCCTAGTCTAAATGTGGATGGGTCTTTTGGGAACCAAAATTAGTTCTCCTAAGGCATCACTCTCAAGACCCAATCTGGCACCTTGATTTTTAAAAGTGCACAGCACTCACCACTGCACCACCATACCATCCTGTATATACGGATCTCCTATATACATTTTAACTTTAGCTTTTCTCTATTCTGTTTAGCACTGTTTATAATGAACACCTTTCAAAATAAATGTCAGCTGGCACATTTGCAAATCACATAAAAGGCAATATTTCATCTAATGGTCCTGTGCTTCTCAGCCTCAATCAAAAATACATCATCTATCAGACCTTCCAACTTGCATGACTGACTTCAGGGATGCAGGAACCAAAGTCAATCTCAGCAGTGCAGGGAGGAGGGAAGGCATAAATCCCGGATGTGCTACAAGTACATTTACACAGACCCTCACCATCACTCATACACAACTCATTAGCAGGGGCCAATTACTTTAATCCTAAATCAGGAAAACAACTATGGAGACATAAGAACAGCAGGCAAACTCCTACAGTATGCAAATTTGAACCCAGGATTTTAATTATAGTACCTATGTATTCCATTTTGTTCATAATGCTGAGGCCTCTAATTATTTTAGCTACAGTTCATGCTATATTAGTATGTTCAGATTTTTCATAACATTAAGTTACTCTTTTTTGAAAATAGCAGTATTATGTGCATGGCAGAAACCATCCCTGGTTAGGATGCCACCTACTCGCACTTCCACGTTCATATAGGACTAATATCAGTTGCCTTTCAGACTTAATACAATGTTATTATATATAATAAATGTGTGACAATACCATTACAATAATTTCTGCTACTAAGTACTGTTGCAAGCTGCGAGAACAGCATGTACATTTTAAAAATAGTTTGGATTACACATTCACTGGTTTAACAAGAATCCTTCATTTATATCCTACTAGCATGCTACCTGTTGAAGACAGGTAATAGAATAATTAAAAAATATTTGCTATCTCATTCCCTACATGTACCTTCAGCACCTTTCCTCTGTATCCACGTGTTTCTGAACCTCTCTTCACTGGCATTCCAACTCAACTCTCTCGAGTGTACCCATATAGTCTGCTTCTCAGACTGTCATTATTTTTGAGACGCCTTTCTCTCCTCCTCCTCTCCAGTTTTATATCTCCCATCTCTCAAGGTGATTCTCTCAGCATGCCTCCTATGCCTTTTCTCCTCCTTGTGTGTCTCACACTCGAATTTCTCTTTTCGATCACATCACCAAAGCCAAACTGACCAATCACACCAAATCCAAACTGACCACACAGATTTTTCCAAGGGACTGGACACATGTACATATCCTAGGATTTAATTACAAAGTTGGTTATGAATACATATAAGATTAAAACTTTTCTTATTTATAAATTCATTCATTCATTCATTCATACCCACTTGTCCATTTTGGGGTATTGGTGGGCAACAGCATTTCCCAGCATCACTGAAAGTAAGGCAGGAAACAACCATGGACACAGGTCATTTGTAACCCTTTCTCAGATCCTATAGTATATAGTAGCTATACAGCTATCATCCCTCATCACCCCACTTCACTTTGTGAGTTTGGGGTCCCAATTTACCATGATAGATACAGAGCATTATTTTTCATTCTTTGATACTAGATTGGTGAACCGGTGATTCTAAATTGGTATTGTGGGAGTGTGTGTGAATGGGCAGACTTTGGCTTGCTGTGACCCTTAAATTAACAAGGTGGGCTTGAGAATGTCGTGTTATGTTAGAAGAGTTTTATATGGTACCAACAAACATTGCACTAAAACATCAATATTGTGTCCTCCTTAAAAAAGGACTTGAATGTAGCAAGCATAATCTAGTATAGCATCAGTTAAGGCTTTTCAGCTCAGTGTACATTGGTTGTAGGGATATAGCAAGTTATTCCAGTAATTCCAGCAGCCTGGCTTGCATACTGAAGCTGTTTTAAAAAAAAAAAATCTAGTAACACTTTAGTTCAGGTACTAAAGGTTCAGGGGGATGAGGGGTTGGAGAGGGTGCTAGAAAGTTGTGTTTGGGGTTACAAAGTCGGCGATTGTCCAAGTAAAACTTTTGTGATGCTTTATTGCATCAGTCGCTACAGTATCAAAAAACAGATAGTAAAGATCGCATTAGCGCAAACAAAAGGAAATTAATCATCAGGACCAAGTGTAATTGAAAAAATAGCAGGACAAAGCGAGGTCAGAAATAAAAGGCAAAGAGCAGAATACAAAGTCTTTTCGCCTTCGCATCATTCAATGCACAAAATGTACTGTAGATTTACACAATAATGGACCATACGCTATGAGAATCTGTGGTCCCGCAACAGTTAAAGCAACAACAAGTTTAATTTCAAAGAAAACACAATTCGGTCAGATGTATATTTATGATCACGGAGAAGAGAGCAGCAGAGACACGAGGTGGCTAAAAGGACTGCGGCTGTACAGGCTTTAAAATGATCGATGCTGCCCCCCCTTCACAATGCGAGCAGCGTTATACGTTCTGCGAGAAAGACATTTAACCACGCCCGGGGCCGGAAATAAAGGACAAGTATTGTTTTTACAATGTCGTGCGAGACAAAGCAGTGGGCCATCATTTAAAACAAGTCCACGGACATCTAACCTAGCACTTGTTGGATTGCTTTTAGCAGACAGGCATCATGTGCTCCCAGCTCTTAAAACAACGATATGTGACAAGCAGAACAGGCAGCTCGCCAGCAGCAGAAAAACAGCAGATGATCCGACGGCATCTCCTTAGCATGCATTCAGCCGCCCCCCCCTTCACAATGCGAGCAGCGTTATACGTCCTGCGAGAAAGAGGTGTAACCATGCCCGGGGCCGGAAATAAAGGACAAGTATTGTTTTTACAAAAGTTTTTAAAGCGAAAGTGAAAATAATGCATATGTAACAATTCCCATGAAAATAACAATCTCTTTAAATTGTATATCCGGTAAACCAAACACGGGGGTGGGCGAGCGAAGCCCCCTAGTAATAGAAAATAAAATGGGCAAGAAATCTATTTTTGTGGTACCTAAACTATCCATCCATTTTCCAACCCGCTGAATCCGAACACAGGGGTCTGCTGGAGCCAATACAGGGCAGGGTGCCAACCCACCGCAGGACACACACAAACTAGGGCCAATTCCTGCATGTCTTTGGACTGTGGGAGGAAACCAGAGCGCCCGGAGGAAACCCACGCAGACACGGGGAGAACATGCAAACTCCACGCAGGGAGGACCTGGGAAGCGAACCCGGGTCACCTAACTGCGAGGCAGCAGCACTACCACTGCGCCACCGTGCCACCACAATAGCCCACAATACCTATGACATCAGTCATATATCACCCACAACATCACAGAATGCACACAACGTTAGTCATAAAATGCCCTGTGATGTCATCCTCAACAACACATTTATGTCACTTGATTTACTCAACAGTCATCATTATTTGGGTCAGATAACCCTCTGACAACCTTAATCTTAACCATGGTGTATCGCAGCATATAATGTAACATCAGCAAACTCCTCAAGCGAGCGGAGCTCTGGAGGTCTGTACCTAGACTCGGAGCTCTGGAGGTCTGTACTTAGACTTGGAGCTCCGGAGGTCTGTAAATAGACTTTATTGACACGCGATGGGCACTTCGTGACTGATGTTGTAGGCATTACGTGATGTTGTGGATCTTACGAAACTCACATCATAGGTAATGCGGTCTGCAGTAACACTTTGTTGGTGAAATGAAGCTCCAAAAGTCACAACTTGCACATAGTGCCCCTCAGTGGAGGTGGTGGTGAATGCAGTCAGAGCACATGGTTATTTAGTTTGTGATTGAGGAGCCCAGTGTGCCCAGGCTCTATGTACTGTGACCATGACTTGGATTAAGCAGGTTTGAGAATAAAACGCCATGTTCATTGATGACCTTAAAGCATCTGGCAGACAAACTTTCAAATAGAATAACTGCATAACTCAGCCTGTTTCAAATGATGCTTTTCATGGAGCATTGTAAAGACCAAATAGCCAAACATGTGCAAAAAGAAACAACACACAATTAATACTGAATAAAATGTGTTAATTACTGTATAATTTAATATAAAAGGAAAACAATGTACTTCTGGAGACCCCATATCTGATGAGCTTCTTCAGTCTTGCCCATCTAGAAGGAAACCCTGAGCTGCATGGCTCTCTGCTTTAAATAGAGGAAACCATATTCTCCTCCCTTAACACACATTTTTTAAAGGTGAAATAACATACCATCCATCCATCCATTATCCAACCCGCTATACCCTAATACAGGGTCACGGGGGTCTGCTGAAGCCAATCCCAGCCAACACAGGGCGCAAGGCAGGAAACAAACCCCGGGCAGAGTGCCAGCCCACCACAGGAAATGACATACCCTACTTTTTAAACCTTCTGAAGGCTACTTAGACTCACACTCATGGACCACTGGCAGCTGATACTTAACACTGTGACAGAGATAAACACGACTGCTGTGGTCAGACTGCTGCACCAGACCATCAAGTTCTGGCTGAATTTGGGGGTCTAATTACTTTTCACTGTCTCTGCTGAGGCTGATACTTCTGTTCAAGTTATCCTCTAAGCATGCGCACACTGGCAGCAGCAAACAATGATGTGCTTTCCTCTTTGCTGCGTCTCGACTTCATCCATTCTGATGAAAAGCCCATTTCCTTTATAGCATAACTTCTCATTCTGAGAATAGTTTCTAACATTTTCTGCAAACTAAAAACGACTGACCAAAATGAGGAATGAAACATAACTGTATTTGGCAAACTTTCACACTTATAGATGATCTTTTTGGTCTTTCTAAATAACCCAGCACTCTATTCTAGTCTTGTTGTAGACTAGGTTTCTGAATACAAATAGGAAGCACTAGATGACTAGATAACTGCAAAATAAACTCTTTGCAAAGGACATAATTCTCACCTCAAATGGCTGCTCTTCTTCATTCTGCCGCTGGTCCACCATACCATTTGCAGTCACCCCCTGTTTGTGAACCTGAGCCATTGAATGGCCTTCAACACCAGTATCCTGCAGATGGTTACATAAAATTAAAGGATTACATGGACAGAATTGCCTGCAGAGACAATATTACTCTTGATTCCATTTTAACTTTGTAGTTTATAAAGTTTTTCTTCTGTGTTATTACAATTTCTATGCCCCGGACCAGTATAAAATGTTTTGATTTATTTTTGCACCCGTATCACATTTGAAGATGAAAAAGTCAAATTCTAATTTCTAAATAGGCAAAACATGTAGAAGGGTCAAAAATCCAATATGATGATAAAAAGACCAAATAAGAAAACTGATCTCATCTTGTTCTGTTGTCAGACAAAACAGTAGCATGGTTGTGAAATTTCTTGTACCAGGCCACCTGAACAAGTTTATAGTTATAATTCTAATGACTTTACGTGATAAGCAATGGATGGGTGAAATCGACAAATGCTGGGAAACCAAAGCCCTGACATGGCTAGGCTATGGTCACTAAACCAAGCCACCAATGCATTAGCAACCACCCCCACATTTTCCCAGTAAAACACTTTGACTATTAGAGTGGTCAGTTCAATGAGCAATGGTGAGAGGAAGTGACCGAAATAGGCGGCTCTATCCGAAGAGGAAAAGGTCATCACGAGGGAAAGGGATCAGGTATAAATTATTACACCAGACCAAATGGACAGCTCGTGTATCAAATAAAAAACATCAGGTCTACCTTGAATATTTAGATTTCGACCCATCTTAGATACAGCTAGTATGTTTTATACTTTGTAAAATGTTGTCATTTTATTCAATTATTTTCTCAATCCAGGATGGAGTAACATAAATCAAAGTTTAGAGAAACAATTCTGCACAAAACTAAGCCTCTCATATGAGGTCATTTAAAGTCTCCAGTTAACCCAGTGCACACATCTTTCAAGTTTGGATGGATAGCCAAATCTTCTCAAAGACACTTAAGTGAATTCAGAGATGTGGGGAGCTGGAACCTATGAGAGCAGCAATGGGTGGCAAACCACAAAACAGCACTGGGACAGGACTTCACTGGCTCTAAGGACCCACTAAAGCACGGTCAATAGTTAATACTGTATGCGTGTCTTTGAGATGAGGGAAAAAAACTGGAATAAGACAAGACAAATCTACATACCGACAAGAAGAACATGCAAACTCCATCAAGCCAATGAGTGGGTCAGAATTCTGAACCAAAACACTAGAAAGATGGGCCAGCATTAGTGCCCATTGATGATAATAATAATAATAATAATAATAATCTCTCTATTATAAAAAGTAATCCTCTCCTGGAAAGTAAAAGCAAGGCCACGATACGTGATTTTCTCGGAAGACATTTAAAAGACCCGCGAAACGAAAGAGACTTGCCACGGTGCGTCTCACGGGAACATAGAACGAGATTCTTGCAAGACACGCCCTATTTACAAGCAATATCTATACTAATAAAAGGCAAAGCCCTCACTCACTCACTCACTCACTCACTCACTCATCACTAATTCTCCAACTTCCCGTGTGGGTAGAAGGCTGAAATTTGGCAGGCTCATTCCTTACAGCTTACTTACAAAAGTTGGGCAGGTTTCATTTCAAAATTCTACGCATAATGGTCATAACTAGAAGCTATTTTTCTCCATTTACTGTAATGGAGTTCAGCTGTAGGGGCGGAGTTTCGTATGACATCATCACGCCTCTCACGTAATCACGCATTACGTAGAAAGCCAGGAAGAGCTACAAAACGCGCTTTAGAAAACATGCATTATATAATTAAGAAGGCAGCGAAACAATTAGAAGCGAGCGAGTGACATATAAAACCATATTCAGCGGCTCACGTGAACTGACGCAGTGCGCAGACAAAAAGCAACAGTTCCAAAGAGTGCTGAACAAAAACCGAATTACACTGCTATGCTCAAATAGATAAACCACACGCCGTGGCGCGATAGTAAAACATTCACCTGTAGCGCCCACGTCTGAGGTTCGATTCCCGAGAAGGGATGCACTAAGTATGTACGCGCGCTTCTCGATTTATTTTAACCTCGCATCCCCTTAGTTTGAGACGTATGAAAACGCATGCGGTTAACGCAGAAAGACAGATCACCTATT
>JANRMT010028174.1:95027591-95041870 GCA_026402145.1 Polypterus bichir lapradei
TCTATCTATCTATCTATCTATCTATCTATCTATCTATCTATCTATCTATCTATCTATCTAAGATTTATTCTTCACAAAAAAGCCAACAAAGCTCTGTAGAGCACAGAGACAAAACATGGAGATACCTAAAACAGTACAACAAGCCAATGAAGACAAGTCACAAAACAAGAATTCAAAGAGTGGTCAAAAGTCGAGCCAACAATTCAAAAATACAGTAATTCACAATATGCAGAGAGGAAATTCAAAAGCTCACCAAAACTGCGGACCCTCTGGATTTATAGGGCTTAGGATAGTCCCTAGTGGTGATTGGCAGGTGTCCCCACCTCTTGGGGGACCACCCACAAAACACATGGAACATAACACAAGCAAAGAAAATGCAGCAGATAATTAGCAAAAGTAACATTAACATAAATAAATGGCTCAAAAAGAACAAAAAGGACATAAAACAAGACGTTGAACCCCAGCCAGGATGGGAACACTAAGCTATATACAGTGTAGGGGTCTAGAGTTAGACTTACTTGAAGCCTAAGGATCACCAGTTCAAATCCTGCCATTTGCTTCCTATATTGGTCCAGACCATTTTATTTGACCTGCTTAAGATGATACTGCCTTAACATTCATTTCTATACTTTGCAAATTACATGTAAATGTCTTTCTGAATGTGTGTTCTCAGTGAAATTTGATATATAAGATTCAAAAAAATGGAAAGATAATTTTTATCACTAAAAAGTATTTTTAACCCAGTTTTTATTTCCTCAGTACAATCATGGAACTGCACAGACTAAAAACAGTTTACAGGTGATTCATTTCACCCCTGTTGTTCTGGAAGGTGTATCCTGGAAATGGCAAAGATGACAGAGGGCATTATTTCAGAAATACAGAGGGAACTGTTGTAAACACAGTGACAAATATACAGTGGATGGCAGCATTGGTTCAAGGAAGTAAGGCAGAATGACAATGTCAATGTCAATGTAAATTTATTTATATAGCACAAACAAATAACATAAATAGAAATAAAATATAAGAATATAAATAAAATACATAATAAATAGAAGTAATGTTATATAATCAAAATGAGGAAACCATCAGTATTACTGAAGGTCAAGGAATGCAAGTGAATAGAAATGAGTCTTTAATCTTGTTTTAAACAGTTGAATTTTAGATGACTCCTCTATGTAACGAGGTAAAGAGTTCCACAGGCGAGGAGCAGCAGCTGCAAAAGCCCTGTCCCCCTTAGTTTTACACTTAGTAAGAGGGACAACAAGAGACAATTGACCAGAAGATCTAAGCACTCTGGATGGCTGGTGTAAAACACACAATTCAGATAAATAGGCAGGAGCAAACCCATGTATAGATTTAAAAACAAGCAACAAGATTTTAAAATCAAAAACAAAGCATGAGGGGAAAAAGGTACCTGAAAAGGCTTAATTGCTAAATTATGAACTCTAATAATAATCTGCTATTCTTTTTATGAATGCCAATATTCATTGAAGGGTCATTAGGCATTTGAGACTTCATTTTCACACCTACCTACTATCGTGCAAGGCTGTCAGATGCAGTTAAGTCAGTGTTTTAAGGTAAATAGGTTATTGATGATTTAATATTTAATATTATAAATATTGTAAATATACAATAAATACATAAGTTGATTGCTTAAATAACACTTTTAAACAAACTCTGCCCATTGGTTTAGCACCACCAAATGCAAATAATGGCTTTTCAAACTAAGGTGTGATGGAGGGCCCAGTAGGAACACAACTGAACAACGTTTCCCATTGTGCAGTGCAGGAGCTAACAGTAAGGTGCCTTGGGGAATGGTAGTGTTGTCCAAAATATAGATTTAGCGATTCTATATACTCATTTTCTGTGGTTTCAGTCCTATCTATCCATATAAGATGTGCTTTCGTTCAAAGCCGCAGACTGGCGCACTTCACACACAAACCATGAAAGAATTCAGTGCCCCAATCTGATTTAGTGCTGGCACGTTAAGGTGCCTTTGTGCTCGTTCACCTTTGCACATCATTTCTCCTTTTCCGTATTTTCTGTCAGTAAAGCTCTTCCTCTGCTGTTTTTTCATTTTAGCTAAGTGCTCCTCTTTTGATAGCTGACAGCCAACTTTATTAATGGGTGTTGAAAAATGACATTTTTCGAAAGTGTTCAATTTTATCTTCAACTGGACTGGTTTCCATGCTGTGATCTATTAGCATGCATCCATTATCCAACCCGCTATATTCTAACTACAGGGCCACATACAGGGGAGCCAATCCCAGCCAACACAGGGCGCAAGGCAGGAAACAAACCCTGTGCAGTGTGCCAGCCCAACACAGGGCACACACACACAACAAGCACAATTTACGATCGCCAATGCACCTAACCTGCATGTCTTTGGACTGTGAGAGGAATCTGGAGCACCGGGAGGAAACCCACACAGACACGGGGAGAACATGCAAACTCCTCACATGGAGGACCCAGGAAGTGAACCCTGATCTCCTAACTGCAAGGCAGCAGTGCTGCCACTGCACCACCATGCCGCCCGTGTTCTATTAGAAATACATTAAATTCTCTAACAAAAAAAGAAATTTGCAAATACGATGAAAGCATAGTTAAAAAGCAATAGTAATAATGATTTGCTTCTTGACATCCAAGAACAAACCACTAAAAGAAATATACTCATCCACTTTCTATGCTTGGTACCTGACTTTGTTAAACATTGACTCGGACACTTTCCCTACCTATTATGTTGGGCAATGGAGCAGAATTTTACAGTCTTTGAGGAGGGGTCACCATGGAAAAAGTCAGGAACGCACTGCTTTAGGCTACATTAATGTTACAGAACATTGAACTCCTTACATTTTACAGATTTGAGAATGCACAACAGCGTCAGAGGCTTTTGAGCATGTACACTACCTCAAGAACAATATTTTTGTAAATAAAAATAATAATAATTAAACTGCTGTTAATGTTTACACAAGACTGCTATTCTTGTATGGCATGTTATTAACTATTTAATATCCTAATCTACACAGAGAGTTTTTCATTCTGTGAAAAGGAATCTAGTTATCTTTATATTCTAGGGGGCTTTGCCCCCTGCTCGCCTCGCTCGCCCACCCCCTTCCATAAACCAGCCCCAGGGGGGCACGCTTCACACTAGTATCTCCGCGTCTCAGCCTCTCACGTTGTGAAGAGGCTGAAAGAAACGCTAATGAAATGTGGTCGCTCCTCCGAAACCCCCTCTTAAACGATGATACAATGGGAAACAAATAGTGATCCCTTGTTCTATCGCGCTTCGACTTTCGCGGCTTCACTCTATCGCGGATTTTAAATGTAAGCATATCTAAATATATATCACGGATTTTTTGCTGGTTCGCGGATTTCTGCAGACAATGGGTCTTTTAATTTATGGTACATGATTCCTCAGTTGCTTTGCCCAGTTGATTTCATACAAGGGACGCTATTGCAAGATGGCTGAGAAGCTACCCAATCAGAGCACGTATTACGTATTAAATAAAACTCCTCAATGATATACGATATGCTTCCCGTGCGGTGCTTCGCATACTTGAAATCCCAAACAGCACGTATTGATTTTTGATTGTTTGCTTGTCTCTGTCTCTCTCTCTCTGACATTCTCTGCTCCTGACGGAGGGGTTGTGAGCAGAGGGGCTGTTCACACACTGGCCTAGAGGATACGGACGCTCCTCTAAAAAATGCTGAAAGACTACCTTCACATTGCTGCCTTCCTTGTAGCTGCTTTGTCCGGCGGTGCCTCGCATACTTAAAAGCCCAAACGGCACCTATTGATTTTTGATTGTTTGCTTTTCTCTCTCTGTCTGACATTCTCTGCTCCTGACACGCACTCCTTTGAAGAGGAAGATATGTTTGCATTCTTTTAATTGTGAGACGGAACTGTCATCTCTGTCTTGTCATGGAGCACAGTTTAAACATTTGACTAGAGGGTGTTATTTCATATCTAGAGGGCTCTAATAATGTTAGAAAATGTATTTAGAAGTTCGTAAACAGGTTTTCCATGCTCTAACTGCGAAAATATTCGATTTATAAATAAAGAATCCTACTTCACAGAAATTCATTTATCGCAGCAGAGTCTGGAACGGATTAACCGCGATAAACGAGGGTTGACTGTATATTGTTTTTACCTCCTCTTTGCTCAATCAGCTGGCTTGCTACTGCTGGTGCCATTGTGCATGATCTGCATGTCGCGCTGCACTTTGAACATTTAAAAGCCTATACAGCAGCTGTCCTCCTTGTCTCGCGGGACGTTGAAGTGTCTCAGAGAAAATCACGTCTTGACTCAAGATTTTTTTATATAATACAGAGATATATATTTTTTTATTATTAAGAATTTTGATTTTCAGTTATGTGAGGTTCCCTGCCGCATCTGTGGTATTGAAAATGGTATTGAATACATATCGATACTTTTCTTTCTAAGTCTTGTATCAAAGTATCACGCCAGCCCTAGTGAATTATGTGCTGGCAGTAGTGACTTGGCTTAGTGTCACTGCACCAATAGAGTGCCCCACCGTAACCTTAATTACCCCAGAGGCATACATTTGTATGGAAGACAATAGATCATAGCATATTACCAGGAGTCTTCTAAGCTAATAGGTGGCTCTGAAATTCCAGCTAGAATATACAAGTCCTGGGTGTGGCCATCAGAGAAGATTGGGGTTCACGAATTCTGTGAATGTTCTCAGCCATCCAGAGTGGCACAAGATCGAGAGTTCAATAATTCTGGTCACCTGGACATGAATTTCTCCTTTTTGTAAGGAGCAATTTATGTGAAGAAAGAATGGCCTTCATTAAACCACAGAGGAAGATTAAGATCCCATCTGTTCTCAGCCTACAATAGAATCATCTCAGGGCTTCCCTGTGTGATTTATCAGGAATGGTTTTCATCCATTATTTGATTGATCAATTACAAGCTCAATCTTGGATTTTGATTGATCCATTAACACCTTAAATACTCAGTGGATAAGCCAGAACCGAGGAAACTGCTTAGATAAGTGGTGAATCATTTTTTTTAAATGAAATATTGATATCCAGGTAACCAGAATAATTTAACTCTCGATACAGTTGTTCACTCTTGCAGAAAATGCCTTGCGTCCAATGCTTGCTGGGGTAACCTCCAGCTTTCCAGCAACATTGCCTTGAATAAGTAGTTTAAAAAAATGGATGGGTGGATTGATAGATGTTGGAGATGATAACCTGAACTGCAAAGGTAAGTTCTCACAAAATGACACCCCTCGCCCTGAAAGTGATAGCCGGAAACCTCACCCTTGAAAGTTTGTGGTCATTGGCCATACTGGTTTGGAGAAAGGAGTGAAGAGAGACGCAAGGGCACATTTAGCGGTGGGAGAAGTGGTAGAAGGTTGGAAGAGACTGTAAGAGGCACCACACTGGCAGGCAAGTGGACCAGCCAGCCTGCCCAGGAGATGAAGTTCAAACCCCTGTATAAGAAGGTCCAGCAAGGCAGTACGTTTCTTGCATCCCCTGTTTTTGAGTACTGCAATCTTCAACTCCATATTCTTATTTTTTTTTAATTAAACCTTGTTTATTTTCCTTTGCTGCCTTTCAAGTGGCCTTCTCAAAAATGCTGCCCCTGTATGCAATGGCAAGGCTTATATTACATTGCAGATGTAAACAGAAGATATAAAGTACAGTAAACAGTAAATAAAGTACATAATGTATGGTAATTATCTTGAATTATGCAATACTGTACTATTTAAGATTATGCCTAATAGAATAAAAAAATGTCATGATGTTGATTCTAAAAGTCAGTCAGTAAGTCAGGCATTGTCCAACCCACTATATCCTAACACAGGGTCACAGGGGTCTGCTGGAGCCAATCCCAGCCAGCCCAGGGCGCAAGGCAGGAACAAACCCCGAGCAGGGCGCCAGCCCACCGCAGGGCACACACACACCCACAACCTAAACACACACTAGGGACAATTTAGGGTCTCCAATGCACCTAACCTGCATGTCTTTGGACTGTGGAAGGAAACCGGAGCACCCGGTGGAAACCCACGCAGACACGGGGAGAACATGCAAACTCCACACAGGGAGGACCCTATTCTAAAAGTGCCCTTCACAATATTATTTCGAACTCTTTTAAGTCAGACAAAATAGAAATATTGCTAAAACACTTTAAGATCTCACATGACTTACTGTAAATATTTAAATTAAAGCTGTTGGACACAACACCTCGATCAAAGCAGCAGTGGCAGAGTTGTGAATAAATTACTAAGCCATTTTCAAGTTTTGAATGCTAGGTTTGCACTAATGTGAAGTAACAAAAATACTTATTTGTCTAAATGGGTAAATAATGTTAACATGCCATGAGTATACAATCTACTACTCTTAACAAAACGATTCAAAGTTAACAATAAGAGTGAGATGAGTTGTGGTCCAGTGTTTGGATAACTGATGCAATGAGTCTTTGTACAGATTAAGGTTTTAAAAAGCGAAGTACTGATAAAATGATTTCAGAAGAAACCCCAATCACCCAGAAGTGTCCATCAAAGACCAGGTAGTGGAGATGAGTGAAAGCTGTAAATGTCTTGGGACATTCATGGACTCAAAACTGACTTTTAATTTAAAATGACAAAACAGTTTACAAATAGGAACAACAGCTGTCTTTTTATATTGAAGTCTAATATATATGACTTGGTTTGAAAATCTACGCATTAGCGACACAAATAGGAAGAATAGAAGCAGTAAAATCACAAGTGTCTGACAGGGAAATCTAACAAGACATATTGGATAAGCAAGCACTGCAGAAAGGAGAGTGTATTCTCTTAGACGCACCTCACCCACTGCATTCACAATCCCCGTGTTTGCCATCATGTCTACTGCTCATAGCTTCAAGTTCAGCTGCTATTCATCTTCTAAATACATTTTCTTTAAAAAACATCAACAGGTTTAACCTGGGGGCTGAATAATAATTATTCCTGTCAATCATTGGCTGTGTCTTAGTGCTGGTTTAATTTTTTTGTATGCTATACATTTGATTTGATAGAGTATTATGTTCACCGCTATATGTTATTTATTTGCACTAAGTTATGTTTATATTTTTGCCTGCTTTGCTTTTAATGTTTTTTTTTCTACAAAAAACTTGTTGATAAACATAATTTCCTACCTGGGACAATAAATTTGAATTAATTTAACTGAAATGCATTGAACACACTTGTCAGTAAATATATTAAAATATAACAGTACAGATATATTTTAAAATAAAAGTGACTGAAATCTTAAACACAAGTTTACATCTGCTTACCAAGGTCATTGGTTATTGTGTGCTGTCGTTTTTATTTTTAAGTCTATTCTAGATTTTCTTAAGCCAAAGGCTCTTGCACAGGAATGACTGCACAAAGATCCTGGCTGCCATATTAAAAGTAGTTGAGAGATTCTCTGTGTCTTAAATAGAGTGTGACTGTGCTAGGGGTTTCCCTGTCTTATTTGTAGGGGCTGTAGACCAGATATATTAACTCTTGTGCTGCCAGTTTCCTCCCATGTATTTCAAGGGCTGATTAAAATACTTTAACTGTCTCTTTAGTTATTCATTAAAAACTGCAATTTGTACATATGTCACAAATTATGCATCTGATGTGGTATATTCATCTGGCCTGGTACTGACCACTTTTCCAGATTTGATGGTTTTTAGGTAGGTGATGACTATCACAGTAGCACTGGGCACTAGGTGGGAACTAACACTAGACTAAGATTGATTCCATCAGAAGGTAAACTCACACACACACACAGTTATTCACACTAAACCAGCTAAGAGTTCTGAACTCATCTTACTGGCACACCAGTGCAAAGAGAAGGGGAAACAGGGGTATCCAGAAAAAAACCCACACAAAACCACTCAACGTCTACAGGGAAGCTGGCCTTTAGTCATTTCATTTTGATTGCATTTAGTTTTGTATACATGCGGGATGGCCATCCTTTGTTACATGCATGAACACATTGCAGCCATGTAGTGTTCTTGGCTCAAGTTTAAGTCTTGTTTATTTGATCTTTTGTGTTACCTTTTAAATATTCATTTGTGTATTGTGTTATTAATTCTGTTTTTGGTGTTGGTCTATCTGTGTTTCATTTATTTGATGTTATGCTGTTTGTTTATTTTTCTTTTTTGTATAATTTTTTGTGTTTATCTGCCCTGTTTCCTTTATGTTGAGCCAAGGGAGGCAAGGCCACCTGATTATGCAGCATGGTAATGCCCGAACTGTTATTTAAGGCTAAGCTCCAGTTATGGCTCTATTCAATAAGGGCGCGCACAAAAAGGCAAGCTTCAAAAGGGCGACCTCAATTGGGCACGGCGAATAAAGGCATTCGTAGATAATTTAGTTCAAATGGCTCTGGAATATGTGAAGAGCAACAATAATAATAAATTTTCTGTAATAATTTTGTTGCGTTTGCCTTTATTCGCTGCGCCCAATCGAGGTCACCCTTTTGAAACTCGCCTTTATTTACGCGCCCTTATTGAAGGATACCCCAGTTACTCTCCTGTTTTTCAGACCATTTGCTTTATTATGATTGTTTAAAAGTACTGATTCTGGTTTATGATTACTTGTTTGCCGTTACTTTTGCCTTTTAGGCAAAACCTATTTTTTCCATTTTTTTCCTGCCTTACCTTTTCTTTTTTTTTTAATTCCATGAAACTAATTTTTTTGTCTTTTAGAAAGAGAGCTTTTACTGTTTCCCTCTAATCCTTTCTGGATATTTTGAATTTTTGACATTTCAAAGCCTCGGCTCCATTTTTGAGCCAAAGGAAGCCTGCTATTTTAGTTTGAGGTAGACTGCCTTTAATTCCAGTGGGCTGAGACCTGTAAAGGGGGCAGGTCTGGCCTCTTGTGTGTATGTTTTTTGAGACCTGCCGTTCTTTTTGTGCTTTATTGTGACAGAAATCATATTTTCTGGCATCTGGTCCATTTAATTCTAAAATAGTGAACATCTTCTTCAAGTACATTACCTTCTAAACCTAAACATTCACTGATTTCAATGTAAATGTAAAATATCTCCAATAAGAAAAGCTTTGAGGCATTGAAATGCTTCAGAGTGCTTTACTGTGCAGATTCAGCTTAGCAATTAAGCCTCTATATATTTCTAACCATTTGATTTTTGGTTTTGTATTTCAGCATACATTGCACTAGTAGTAGCAAAATGATTTCAGACAACGGCGCTTATCCACTGCATTTAATTCAACAGTGAGTGTGAAATGACATGGTGGAGAAGATTACTGTGGTACATCAAGAGTATAGAATGTCATCGCTAAACAGCTATTGTAATTACTACCTCCTCCATCTATGTTGAATTCCTGTAAACTGGGCTCCGTGATGTGCAGCTTTCAAATAGCTGATATTTGTTAAAGCACAAACCATTGTTACTGTCTATTTACTTACATTAAAGGACATGCAACTTCCTACTCACCATTGTGTGCTTTCACTTCCTTGCGCAATTCCAAATAGTGTAAGAAATTTCTCTTAATAAATGACACAAATATTCAAAACTCAGTTATCAATGTATTTACTTTTATTTCCAACAAGTGTAATATTTTTTTGCATTATCTCTCAAGTATGTGTCCTCAGAGAAATTCGGATTATTTTGATGAACTTTCCGTGTTATTTGACATTCTGGCAGTCATAATATGTGAAGTGTATACAAGCCTATGTCTACCTCTTCCTACCTGCGTGTATGTTGTGACCACAAGGAGGCACTGCAGCACCCCAGACCTTACTCACAACCTTATAGACACAAGTCCCAAGTTCAAATAAACGTTTTATTATACAAAATACCTTACACAACGGTTCTGAAAAACTCATACAGTGCAATACAGTTTGTATCTTTCACTTACTCTCTCTCATTCCACTCCTCCAGGTGATCTTTGTCCTCTTTCCACCCAACTCCAACTTGTGAGTACATCCAGGTCAATCAGAAGTCCCAAAAAGTAGGGATTCTTAATCCCTTCAGGTCCCCTGCCTGCCCCCAGGGAACCCGATAATGGTGTCCTATGGGACTACAGTTCCCAGCGTGCCTTGCAGGCATCTAACAGTTATCTTTACCCCGGGAGGCTGCCACCTAGCGTGTCATGGGAGCATACAATCCTGTCAAGCTGTCTCCCCCTTTCTTTCCATTACACTGGCCTTCTGGCAGGGTATTGTTCCTTGGTCCAACAGTGTACCCATTGCCATACTGGCATCTTCTGCCTGTCTTCTGGCTGAGGTTCTGTTTCTTGTGCCATTGTAGGGCTGGCCTCCCGTTCACTTAAGGGCATCACTCATGTGCATGTCCATCAAAATGTATATACAGTCATGAACTAACTCACTGCTCGCTCCAATTGGAACTGACCATTTGGCTGTTTGTTGGTCACAAAGAGTACCAGTCATTGCAACTGAGGCTCTGTTGGTCTGGTGTGGCACACATACCTTAACTGCCAGTACAGAGTAGTAGAAACCAAACTTTGCATCTCAGTGGCTGCACAGCAGATCATTGTAAGGCAGTGTTTTTTAATGACTGGATCAAGCTGCCAGTGGGTCTCAGGTTGCCATCATTGGTTTCTGAGTGGGTCCTTAAGTGATTGGCAGTATTGCATGTTATGTTTCCCCATTTCTAAGTGAGCTGATTTCACCAAGTCGGAACCCCAGTTACACTTGTTTTACCAAGGGGGTGGCTTGCAATTTCTGCTTTGGGCTGAATGAATGTTAAAAGACAAAACTGGGGCGTGGATCCATAAAGGTTGAGAAACGCTGGTGCAAGGATGGCAGTATGGGGCTGAATAAAAAAGAATTAGCCATGTGGAGCAGCACCGATCAAAACAAACCTTAAAGGGCCCTCCAAGAGTCAAAAAACATATGAGACCTTGTCAAATAATAATATTAATAACGAATGATGTATTACTGTGGCAGATTTTCACAGTTTCTAGAGCTTTATTACCCTATTATTTTCCTGTGGCCCTTGGCTGTAAATACAAATCTCCACAACTCAGTCGGCCATAAATCGATGCATGACTGTAATCTCAAAAACCCTCATATAAATTCAGAAGACAGAGGCTACAGAATTACAAACTGCTCACTAACTCTTACAAGTAGGAACTGTTTGCAGAAGAAAATCACTGTGGGCACCTTGACATAACTCACAGTTAACAGTGGCTCTTCTGGAGACCACAGCTGCAAGTCATGACATTAACAGTGTCACGCAGTTAAGGACATTTAGGTAATACAGTATATGTTGAAAATATCAAGTTGGGTAAGAGCTATGAGTTCCATAGGCCAAAGTTAAGGATGGAATTTGTACCATTACTTAGCCTGCTGTCAGAGTGCTCATACTGGACACTGTCAAAAGCTATGGTCCCTGAAGATGTGCTGGCTTGTGTGATTACAGAGATTCACAGCAGAAAACATGGAGTTAATGGGTGTTTATGGGGCACTTAACATCTTCACCACTTCTAGCATTTTAGTTAGTGGTGCTTTGGGTCTCCTGATACTTTTGTGGAAGTGCTTGCTGTACAACAGATGGTATGCTATTTGTAGGCAGCAATCAGATGAGAAAGGGAAATGAGCATTTAATTATGGCATACAACATAAGACAAGTGAGTGGTCTCATCCTCGATACCTTTTCTCATTTTGTGTTCTACTCATATATTTTTCCAGCTAATTCTGCACTACTTACATCTTAATGTCACCCACAGGCAGCTGAAAAGACTGCAGTCTCAATTGTGTGCATATGTCAATAATGGCATTCAGATTGTGCTGAAGCCCACCCGTACTCTCTCTTTAAATTTACATGCGTGGCTCCTATCTTCTTATTTGTAAAGCTGAATCCACCTTGGTGCCTATCATCAGTTGTTTTTTTTAATTTGCTAGTTGACTTCAGGCTAAATTTCTCATTTCAACTTGTTAAGTGCACAACCGATACCTTTCTTTTTTCCTTCCCAAGAATCCAGTGTGTGCTCTATGGTATTTCATCAGCTGCATATTTTTGCTGCAAAAGATCATCTTCACAATAATTTTTTAAGAAAACATGCAAACTCATAAGCAAATTGTAGAGAAACAAAGTAAAGTGAGGGGAGGTGTGTGAGTCTGCTGAGCACAAGCTAGGAAAATAACTGTGGGCAGAAAGACAGACATGTAGGCCATTAGAAGTCCAAGTTCATGTTAATTGTCATGTATACTGACTCAGGAGTGTGTTATGCTCAGCTGCCCTCTTTGAAGATACTGAAATTTTATTCACTTTCCTTCGGTTACAGATTACTTCCCAATCCAGATAAAGAACCGCAGAATTAAGAACAAATTGAAGTATTAGGGGCACAGTTTTACAAAGTTTCTTTCAAATACTAAAGAATTTATAGTGATCCAAATCTTATGATCCCAGTCTTCTCCAGGAATCTCCCTGAAAGTTTGTGCTGTCATCACACAACCCTGTAACTTCAGTACCTTGAATCCAAAGTGACAGATGACACCTTTTGAGAGGTTCCTCGGCACCAAGAAAACACATCTCTGAGTAACTCCTGTCACACACGTGCGCATGGGAGGCAGCTAAAGGTCTTAAGTAAGGGCAGTTCCGAAGCATGCCAGGATGTGGCAGAGTGCACTGACTCTTTTTCTCCTTTTCCTGTAGACCATTCACGGGAGATCCCACCTGGCTCTCTTGACGTCACTTCCGGGTCCGAGCCTATGGAAGAAGACCTTGCTGGCCCCGGCCCCTGTGATGTCACATCCGGACTTGAACCAATGGCTGAAGACTATGAGCCCGATCCATATGATCTCACTTCCTGTCTTCCCCTTTAAAAACCTGCACCTTTTCCCTAGTCCCTCAGTTCTGTTTTGGACTCGGTTATGTGCACATCAGTGCTGTATTTGCTAATCATTACTTTTGGAGCCAGGATACCAGATTATACGGGTGGCTGCCCCAAACCTTTATATGACTCTGTCTCATATTTATGACACTCCTTAACCCAAGAAGAGAGCCTTCTTGCTCCAAACACATGAAGTACAATAAGATCTTAAATGTGATTCGCTCCCCCTTGTGGTGAGGGACTTGCAAGTTTTAAAAGAACACTAGAAAAATTTGAATACATGCACACACATATTTAATGGAACCTTCAAAATGACAAAGGTTTCACCATGTTCAAGAAGGAAGACAAAAATAGTAAGGAAACTGTGGAGGCATCGCTTGTAAAACTCCCCACTCATGTGCCCTTTAATCATATGGTCCCACTTAATGTGGACAATCCTTCCTCCTTCAGTGTATTCCCAACAACCAGATGAAATGACTGATATGATGTTTGCAGCCTGGAAAATCCAAGAGAAATGCCAGTAGCGTCAACATAATTTGTGCAAGACTTTTACTGACCTAAAAAAGGCCTTCGACTACATCATTCAGGAGATCCTATCAAGACTCAGATGTTCTATCATTGTCTTCATAATCATTAGCATGATGTATGACTGTACCTGAGCCTTCCATGAGCAGGAAAAGATAATTTCACCATCCAAACAACAGTCAAACAAGTAGGACCCTTTATGCCATTTGCTGAATTATTCTGCGTCATCTATGAACACTATTTGCGGCATCAAGATCAGTTATCAGTTTGACTGAAAACTCTTCAACCTACAAAACCTTAAGCCGAGACCACTATAATTAACAAGATAGTCATAGTTAGTCATTCCAGAAATGGATAATAATTGCTTCATAAAATTGGTCTTGATAAAGCTAAAGGATGTGCATTATTTCTTGCTGGTGTGGGCTTTCCTATATACCAAAGACATGTGTAGGTCACTTGATTAATGATAACTGTAATTTGGTGGCAGTGGCAGCACAAGGAAGCTACTAGGGTATTTTAACCATATACAGTACAACATACTGATGATGTCCCAGAAAAGAACTCTGCAGGAGTACCAGGCTAAATTAAATGCCGTGGATATCTATTCTTCCTGACCACCAGATGGCATTAAAGAGTCTGCTTTAAACAAGGAAGGCTCAGGATCAGTCATTGAGACCTGGCATTTTAAGATGAGGCAAAGCTGAATACTGGCACTAGTGGCCACCAGAAGGTACTGGGCTAATACTGTAACTTCACAGGGTCTTTTTCTAACTTTGATGTCATTTTAGACCTTCCTCATAAAGAAAGAGTGGCATGAATAAATAGTATGCTCTATTGTTGCTCACTGAGTGAAGAATGAGAAAGGGAGTTGTGGGAGAGATGAACTTGCTAGAGCTTTTTCTATCTATCTATCTATCTATCTATCTATCTATCTATCTATCTATCT
>JANRMT010028174.1:95041880-95077309 GCA_026402145.1 Polypterus bichir lapradei
TCTATCTATCTATCTATCTATCTATCTATCTATCTATCTATCTATCTATCTATCTATCTATCCTCTTGCTAGATCATGGGAAACAGAGGTACAAGGAAAACATTTGGCATGGGCACACAATAACAGAAAGCTAGGAATAGACTATAAAAGTAGACATGCTGATTGTGTAAAGTCTTTTGTTACTCGCTTTATTCTTCTATATTCTTTTTCTAATTAAAAATTCTTATTTTCTCTTATTTAAAAACTCTTATTTTCTAATTAAAAACTCTTATAAAACTAAGCCAGCTTTAACAAAGTTGGATGGTAGACAGAGTGGTAGAGATGCCAACTTAATGCTGGCTGCAAATTGCTTCCAACTAAAGAAACATAAAGAAAGTAAAAAATAGTAAAAAGAAAAGGAAATAAGCCATTCTCTGTAGCTGGTTGACTTTTTAATTCATTTATTTTTACTTTTCCCTTGCTACAGGATCTTCTATCACCTTTGCAATGGAGGTCTTCACAGAGTAAGCTCTTCTTATTAATCTAGGTTTCTCAGTTTAATATCAGTTGGGTGTTTTTTTTAATATATTTTTATTTTTTCACAGAATATGTTTCTAATAGCCCTTTAACTCAAAGCTATACTCTCTTCAGCCAAAGAAAATTGTCAAAAGATTTTTTTTTCTGTGATTGCACATTAGCAGACCTTGGATTAAAATTGCTTACCTTTGCAAGTTTGGTGTAGAGATTCCCGATTTGCCTCACTAACTTTAATTTCCTAGCAGGACAAACTCTAACTGAAACTTCATGTTCGGGGAAACAGGTGTGATGAACTAGAGAACTACGTGACCCATTTCTACCATGTGGGGATTCTTGTCAGTCTAGCCCTCATCATAGTCAGCAAACAGAATGCAGAAGTTGTTACGCTGCCCCTTCTCATAAGGTCGGAAGTCACTTGGTGGTACAGTTTATGCACATGTGCTGTTCACTGATGGTGAAGATTATTGCTAGAGTGTCATACTAATGGTATGAATATTTTTCTTGCCTGGCGCATGGGTACAAATAGTTTTTGAGGTTAGTACAGAGTGAAGAGGTTGCTGGCGTCTGCTGAGGATCTTGTGGAGTTCACGTAGTAGTCAGGCTGCCAAACTGATTCAGGATACGCAGACTTTGCTGTTGTCATATTCAGGGGATGGTGGCATGTCTGTGCTGTAATTGTGGACATTACTACAGTTTGATAGAAAGAGAAATATCCCTGTGCTCTGATTTATAGATAATAATATAGGAGCCAGACGTTGATCGGTTATGTTTTATCAAGTTAGCATTGCTATCATCTTGCCAGGGTGGTACCAGTCGTGCTGTGGTCCTGATTTAGTAGATTCAGATATTACTATAATCTTATAAGTGGGGACTCTGCAGTGTTTGGAATCTGTCTGTGGATGCAGACATTGGTATAATGAAGGACATACAAATCTTAATGTGTATTTTGATGTGGAGAATCTTCAGTTTTTAAACTGTAAACTGTTCAGATTACATTTTAATTATTTTGCTCAAACGAACTAGGATGAACTGAATTTACAAGACCTACAGGCATTGCAAGCATCCTTTTGTATTGTAATAATATTTATACATTTTTTCCAATAGATTTCTTTTTCAATTACTTTACTACATAAGAATGGGAAATATGTACATACCATAGAAGCTGCTTTAATGAATTTATAACCTGCAAATAGATGGAAGGCCTAGGACTAGGAATTACTGAATTAGTTTACTGCTTGGCAAAGAAAGGAGTGCGGAGGTTATTAAAAGGTCAAACACTTTGCTCAGTTATTCGTCATATAACTAATCACATGTGTGATATGTCACATGTACATTTGAACATCATCATGGCTTGTCTGATGGAACAAGAAAGAGAAAAGAAGAGGAAGAAAAACAACAACAGGACACAGAAAGTCAGGGGCAGAGATCAAGAGACGTGAGATCATCTGATTTGGACGTCAGAAAACTTAGCTATGAACAACACCGATCGCTAAACCAAAGAGATATTAACCCCTGGACACTTCTGATTTTCAGTAAGCTTTCCTAAGACTCTTTATTTCCGGACTTTTCTGTTATATTTTCTTCTATTTGGTTTTGGTATACATTAATAAATATCATGTTGCTGTTATATTTTATATAGTATAGTGATTGAAACAATAAATGGGTACCAAGTGTGAGATAGATAGCTGCTGTCCTATTCACAGGGCTTATCAAGATTACTGAGGTTGCTTCTCAATAATTCGAACAACTGGAGTAAAAGCAAGACATAGTTGAGTTAGTAATTAACATATAGCCAAAACAGTTACATTTTTTTGTGTGTCGTGACGACCTCCGCATGTTTGTTAGAGCCGGTGATAGTGAATCCCTATATAGAGAATCTTATGCAGAATATTGTGGAGTGACTGGCAGTTGGTACCACTCAAAAATTTGTCTGGATAGGGTCATTGTGTGAGTGTGTGTGTGTGTACAGTATATCTGTGTGAGTGTGTTAATCTTCAAGGGTGAGAGTAGGTGAACCCACTAAACATTCCTGGTGAGTCTCACAGATTTCACGATTATACCATTGTGTTGTGATATAGGGGAGAACGATTTAACTAAAATCTAATTGAGGTGGGAAGGCCTTTCTCTGCTGTGATTCAGGAGCACAGTATTGGACCAATAGGAATTCGCCAGGCTAATACAGTGGAGCACTTTAAAAAAATTACTCTAACATGGCTTTCTCATAGCTTCATCTTAGTTTAATCCTGATGCTCTGTATATTCAATTAATTATCATTATTATTCATGGTGGCTCCAAAATCCATACTAACCCCTACTTTCTCTTCTGTTCTTTTTCCGGTTTTCTGTGGTGGCGATCTGCACCACCACCACCTAATCAATGCAGCGTGATGTCCCTACATTGATGGATTAAAGGCCAGAAGTCCACGTGATCGTCGTCATCAAGTTCTTCCATGAGAACCCTGAATACAATGAGGACTGATCATTTATGTGAGGTAGAATGCCTAGAAGGGGCTGGGCGGTCTCGTGGCCTGGAACCCCTGCAGATTTTATTTCTTTCTCCAGCCGTCTGGAGTTTTTTGTTTTTTATGTCCTCCATGCCCATCGGACCTTACTTTTATTCTATGTTAATTAGTGTTCCCTTGTTTTAATTCTTATTTATTTTGTCTTTTTTCTCTTTCTTCATCATGTAAAGCACTTTGAGCTGCATTATTTGTATGAAAATGTGCTATATAAATAAATGTTGTTGTTGTTGGACATGTAGACTTTAATTTTTCTCTGATTTAGTAGATATAGTCTAATACAAGGAAGCAGGCTTTGCAAGACTTTTATGTAGGGGATGCAGATATTGTTACATTCTAAAACAGTGAAATCGACCTTGCTGTGTTCTAATTAAGCAGGTCTAAATATTACTTTGAAATGATCAGGATATGATTTGATTAATGTGATGCAGATATCAGTGTCCTCCAGGGCTACAGGAGATGAGTTATGGGAAAAAGAGCTGAGTGTTTTCTGTTTAAGCAAAAGAAGATTAAGAGGAGATGTGATTGAAGTGTTTAAAATTATGACGGGAGTCCAGCAGATCCTGGCTATTTCTTTAGAATTAGTTCATCAAGAACATAGTTGGAAACTTAAGGGTAAACTTCTCTGAAACAATAGGGAGTTTTTCTTCACACAGAGAACCTTTGACATAAGGAAAAAGCTACCAAGTGGTGTAATAGATAGTAGGACTTGAGGTACCTTCAAATTTAGACTTGATAGGACTGCAAGCTGTGCTGGGCTGAATGGCCTGCTCTTTTATAGATTGTTCTAATGTCTTTTGATTTGGGCATGCAGATTTTATCGTCATCGAGTAACTGATGTAAGAAGATGTAGACACTATTAGAACCTAATACACCGTGGAGGTGTCAGAGCTGACCTTCCTGTGCCTACAGTCAGCATTAGAAGAAATGATTATGGTTTAATGCAAAGACTATAGACATTAGTGACCCCTCATGGGAGCTAAATATTATTGTGATCTGAATCAAGATGCAGTCATTCCTATAATCTAATCAAGGGGTGCACATCTTGCTGTGCTGGGAAATGCTCATTACTTTCAATGTAATAGGACATATTTTGATATCCTCTACTGGAGAATTAAATAAAAAAGCCTAAAATGAGTCCCAACATTGTATAAAGCAGATTCTTCCTCTGATGTTGTCCTCTGTGCAGAAATGGACCTGTGTCACAGTTTAAAGCCAGTATGGTCCTCTTCTTTCAGTATCCAATATTCCTAGATCCATTTAGAGTATCCTAGGATGTGGCCAAACTGATGTTTAGGTCTCACTTTCTCAAACAGGGTAGCTTCTCTCGGCACTGAGGTACAATGATGGTCACCAGTCCAATAGTGACCCCAATAGCTGCTGCCACCACTCCTATGATTGTCCCGATTGATTCTTCCATTCCAAAGAGTCCTGAAATCAAAGGAATATCATTGTCATGAGCTTCTCCCCCATAACTTTCCTTTTTACTAGTTAAATGTGTTTCAGAATAGACCACAATAAGAGACAAGTGGGCCGGCATGTTAAGGAAGAAGTCAAATGCCAAAATCTGGCAGGTTGCCACCCATGTTTATATATAATACTCTACCGTGGCTGTTAGTTTGTCTGTCTGGGATTTTAAATCACCTGTAGCTCGCAAACCATTTGAACTGTTGACCTGAAATTTGGTACACATATACTACGTGACGTCTACTATCCACTTTCAGGGTGATGATTGACCGCCAAGGTTATTCCTCATTTTATTTTTATTTTATTTTATTGCAGAATCAATTCTCGGCAGCAGGCAGCCATGGGGCACATGCATACAGGTGCCATTCTCATCCCTACCACCTTCGCCGTCACTTCCCACTACCTCTTCATATCTTAAATCATGAAGCAGATTGAAGACTTAAGTGCCAGCTTAAGTGAAAAATTAAAGAAAACGTACTAAGAAATTGCAACACAAACACTGACTTAATCGGTTTTAATGCGAAAAGATGCAGACGAAAGAGAAGAAATGGGTCGCCAGGGTGGAGAAAAGAAGAGCTGCTCAGGAAGCAGCAAACGCATCAACCTCTGAGCAAACGAATGCTAAACGTACAGAGAAAGAGTATGAAAACTACGAATGTTCAAGTCACATGTATTCACTGCACGTTATCGTGTAGTGCACCGTTACTGGTAATACATAAAAAGCAAAGCCTGTGATGAGAATTCTGAACCAATCAAAATGCCAATGGGCTTTGGTTTTGAAATAATTTAGAAATTATTTGTAAACGTAAGGTGGGATCCTGGGAATGGAGAAATATGTGGTTTCTGAGTGGCAATCATGAGGTATGTGTCAGCATTGGTTATGAAGTCTAAGAGGCATTTTGGGACACGTTGTCTCGTGACATGTCCTTGTGCAAATATACTCAGAGATGTTCTCAAACCTACTTAATCCAGTTCAAGGTTGCAGGGAGCTGGAGCTATTCCATCAGGACAAGGCTCAAGACAGGAAACGTCCCTGGACAGAGTACCAGTTGATTGTATTACATCCACGCTAGTGACGGATGAGCCAATTCTGCTCACATTGTCGAGGCAGAAAGCAGAGGAGTCAGTTGCCTGTTACTGTCATGTTTCAGCCAGCATTTTCCCCCTGCCTGGGGTTCAAAGTCATGTCTCAGGTCTATTGTGTCGAATTTGATGTCATTTATTTGTATTAATGTTTCTTTTATTTATTATGTACATTTTTCTTTGTAAGTAATAATGTCCTAGGTTATGTCCCTTGTGTTTGGTGGGTGGTCTCCCCACCCCTCAAAGGGCACCACCAGGAACAACACTCCATCAAATTTTACGAGACTACTTTCCATACTTCCTGGCGGTTCGTTACGAACACACTAGGGCGAGTAGAATATTGTGATTATGTGTGCCTTTGCTTTTGTCTTTTTTGTTTTTCCCAGATTTTCGACCCTATGCTCTGTTATTGCCTACTCCTTTGGATTTCGTTTTGAGACTGCATTTATTTAATTTTTTGAATGTTTGCTCTCTTTTTGACCACACGACTGGATTCTGTATTAGGACTTGGATTGCTGTGTATTACCTTGCCTTTCAGGCAATTCCTTCATGCTCTTCGGAGCTTTTTGAAAATAAGCCTTTTTTATTTTTATAAAGATTTTTCAAGGCCCTTTCTTGTCAGGGTTTGACCGTATTTCCCCCATAGGGCTACTTTTGAAGGTTCTTTGGAGCTTTTGTGCTTTTGGGACTCCACAGTTTCACAACAGTTATAATGTCCTCTGTCTCTATGAGCCCTTGTGAAATCACACAGACTTGGAAGTGCATCATTGCCCTCACTAAGCATTGTATTGATACCACCGTCATTACAGTGAAGGAAGTAAAAATGTTAGGTTTGAACACACAATGGGCGGTCAGAAAATCGAGAGTAAACCTTATGAGAAGGATTTAGAAGTCATAGTGGACTCTAAGCTATCGACTTCCCAACAGTGTTCAGAAGCCATTAAGAAGGCTAACAGAATGTTAGGTTATATAGCACGATGTGTGGAGTACAAGTCCAAGGAGGTTATGCTCAACCTTTATAATGCACTGGTGAGGCCTCATCTTGAGTACTGTGTGCTACAAAATGGACATAGCAGCGATAGCAAAGGTCCAGAGAAGAGTGACTAGGCTGATTCCAGAGCTACAGAGGTTGAATTATGAGGAAAGATTAAAAGAGCTGAGCCTTTACAGTTTAAGCAAAAGAAGATTAAGTAGAGTGGATCGAGACTGTTATTTTAAAATAAAATTCATCAAGAACACGGGGACACGGTTGGAAACTTGTTAAGGCTAAATTTCGCACAAACATTAGAAAGTTTTTCTTTGCACAAAGAATGATAGACACTTGGAATAAGCTACCAAGTACTGTGGTAGACAGTAAGACGTTAGGGACTTTCAAAACTCAACTTGAGTTTTCTTGGAAGAAATAAGTGGATAGGACTGGCGAGCTTTGTTGGGCTGAATGGCCTGTTCTCGTCTAGAGTGTTCTAATGTTCTAATTACAGTGCTTGGCATTCCACAAATCCTGTCCTCGGTTTTATTACAGCAACCCATGCAACTTACCTAATGAGCGGCGCACACTCAGCTTTGTACCATCTCCCTCTACTGTACTGCCATCTGGAAGCTTCAGGGAGCAGATGTAAATGCCAAAGTCAGATATGGTGACATTGAGAAGGGTCATGGAGGCATTCCCTAGGTGCCAGTCTGCTCTCAGGAAAGCTCGACCCAAGTAGTCCTCTTGTTTAGTTTCATTCTCCTCCAGGACCATCACTTTCTCCTGCCCTTTCTGGTTGTACCACGTTACAGAGAAATTACTTTGCCCACTGTGGTTAAAGAAACATAGAAACAGGACAGTCTCCCCTTCCACCGCCTTCTCTTTTGGTGGAGATTGCTTCAGCATGATGACAGTTTCCAGTTTGGCAGCCTGTGGTTTCAGAGTGCTGTTGTGCAGCATGGAGTACAGGCTTGCTGTCCCATTTGCTGCATCCAGTCTGGCGATTAAATGTCTGGATGAAGTGGCACTGTCCACAGCATGACTGCAGTAGATTTGTAAAGCTGCCGGAGAGAAGAACACTCAGTTCAGTAACATCAATAATGGCTAATTCAAGGGCAGATCACACTCAAAGTCAGGCCAAAATCTTTTGGCAGTGCCAGCTTCCAGCTTAAATTCTGGGTTAGTCACTTTAGTGATGCCCAAACATTTTTTTATTGCCATTTTTCGCAACACATGCATCCTATGACTAATTATAGAGTTCATTTTGCTTGAAGTCTTGGTAAACATTCACTGTTATACACTGTGTGCACAATTATTAGGCAAGTGTGTATTTTGACCATATCATCATTTTTATGTGTATATTCCATCTCCAAGCTGTATAAACTTGAATGCTTATTTGATTTAAGCATGTCAGGTGATGTGTATTTGTGTAATGAGGTAGGGCGTGGCCTAAGGAGACCAACACCCTATATATGGTGTGCAGAATTATTAGGCAGCTTGTTTTCCTCAGGCAAAATGGGCCAAAAAAAGAGATTTAACCGACTCTAAAAAGTCAAAAATTGTAAAAAGTCTTTAAGAGGGATGCAGGACTCTTGAAATTGCCAAGATATTGGGGCGTGATCATAGAACCATCAAGCGTTTTGTTGCAAATACTCAACAGGGTTGCAGGAAACGTGTTGAGAAAAAAAGCTGAAAATTAGCTGCCAAAGATTTGAGAAGAATCAAACGTGAAGCTACCAAGAACCGTTATCCTCCAGTGCTGTCATATTCCAGAACTGCAACCTTCCTGGAGTGCCCAGAAATACAAGGTGTTCAGTGCTCAGAGACATGGCCAAGGTAAGGAGGGCTGAAACCCGACCACCGCTGAACAAGGAACATAAGTTGAAATGTCAAAACTGGGCCAAGAAATATCTGAAGACAGATTTTTTCAAAGGTTTTATGGACTGATGAGATGAGAGTGACTCTTGACGGAACAGATGGATGTGCCTGTGGATCAGTAACGGGAACAGAGCTCCACTTCGACTCAGATGCCAGCAAGATGAAGGTGAGGTACCAGTATGGGCTGGTATTTTTAAAGATGAGCTAGTTGGACCTTTTTGCGTTGAAGATGAACTCAAAATCAACTCCCAAACCTACTGCCAGTTTTTAGAAGACACTTTCTTCAAACAGTGATACAGGAAAAATTCTACATCTTTCAAGAAGACCATAATTTTTATGCAGGCCAATGCTCCATCACTTGCATCGAAGTTCTCCACTGCATGGCTAGCCAGTAAAGGCCTTAAAGATGACAGAATAATGACATGGCCCCCCTTCCTCACCTGACCTAAACCCTATTGAGAAATTGTGGGCCCTTCTTAAACGTGAGATTTACGGGGAAGGAAAACAGCACACCTTTCTGAACAGTATCTGGGGGGCTATAGTCACTGCTCCACAAAAAGTTGATCGTCAAGAGATCAAGAAGCTGACAGACTCCATGAATGGAAGGGTTATGACTGTTATTGAAAAGAAGGTGGCTATATTGGTCACTGATTTTATTTTATTTTTTTTGAAATGTCAGAAATGTTTATTTGTAAATTTTGAGTTGTTTGTTTATTATTCTCACTTTAACAGATGAAAATAAACAAGTGAGATGGGAAAATTTTCATTTTTCCTTTAGTTGCATAATAATTCTGCACACTAATAGTTGCCTAATAATTCTGCACACGTGTATTCTCCTGGTAATGTTCACACTCACATTTCCTTTGCATAACATTCAGGTTTGAGGTTTATTAACATTTTGGATTGACTGATGGCACTGTATTTGTTTCATATTAAAATTAATCCCAAAAATACAACTTGCCTAATAATTGTGCACACAGTGTACTGTTCACGACACATACCCCTTTCTTTACCATCCATCCATTCAGTTATAATCAAAACTGCTTTCTGCACTACAGGAGCTGGAAGGTCTCAGGCAGGAATCAGCCTTGGATAGTTACTATAGAGTACTGCAGACACTTTTAATATTATCAAACCTTCTTACAAATCATATAGCTTAAATATATTTTTTCAGTGTATTAAGAATTTTTACCCATAATTATGATAGCGGTTTTTCTAATTGCAGACTTGTTAATGTGCCATTTGAAACTTTTATACAAAGTCCCCTATAAAATGGCTTACATTTTGTCAAAAATTCTGCAAGCTTTTCTTCATTAAAATGAAGCAACGAGAAGTTGAGATGAGAACCTTTGCACGCTTAAATCTACACAGTATTTTTATAAAATTGTTCGGGATATCTGTGCATCATGCAAAAACTCACATACCCCTGGCCTTTAACGCTTCATCTTGGTCTCATTTAACAGCTTATGCCATGACACATGCAACAAGATCCATGATTTTGACATAGAGCTCATGATGGCCCCAATATTTGACCTTGAGTCCTTTTCACAGCCACTGAAGATGCAGCAGTACATATCTCCCGAGACGAAATGAGCAGAATGGAGACACAGACATATGGTATTCAGACTTACACACGGACCAACAACATCCACAAATACTTCCTTTATAACGCACAATACTTAAAGCTTTTGGTTTAATGCTTCATCACATTTTTGCATTGTTTCATCGTTACATTTTCCATGCTCTTTTCTTTTTTTCAAACTAGCTGTGCTATTTCAACTAGCTGTGCTACCTGTCTAAGACAAGTTGAAATCTAAGTAATTGATGTAGACTTCAATGTTAGTGTTTGCAGTGGACCATCTATTGGGAATGTACTTTGTAATTCATATAGTAATATACAGCAATGCATTGCATTTGTCCTTCCAACAGATGGCTGTGATGGGTGAGGTCCGTGGCACTAGATAATTTTGAATTAAACTAGGTGGCTTCGCTCGCCAAAGTGCCTGCGCTTGCGTATATGGATTTCACTTTCACCAAACAACAAATCTTTTAATTCTCGCAAATACGCTTCTTCATTGGAAAGAAACGCTACTTTTCCCTGATGTCAACACGAATTAGGCGATCTACAAATCTCTGACTTAAAGTTTAAATCCGAACAATATATTCAATCTCTTTTTGCTGTTTCGTTATTTCACCGAGTAATAATTTCCGTTTGTTTGCGCTACTGCGATCTTTACTATCATTTTTTGAGATTTTCAAATTTTAGTACTTTCTAACCTGCTCTGCATGTGTATCACGCCAACGTTTTTGAATTCTTTATGACATTCTACTTTGTCATCTACTCTTTGTCTTTTATTTCCGGCCCCAGACGTGGTTAAATCTCTTGGCACAAAGTCTCATCTCGCGGGATGTGAAAGTATCTCTCTGAAAAAGTCATGTCTCGCCCCAGGCTAAAAAGTCTCGTCTCGCCCCAGGATTTTTTTATATCACAAAAGAGAGATAAATACTTCAAAGTGTGCAGGCTCCTGACAGGTGCAGGAACGCTTGAAAATATGCACGTGCCGCTCTGAGGTTGATTCCAGTGCTTGTCTGATCGTGCATTCACATGCACACACAAATGGGTCAGTCGATTGCTTCATTCACTCCTGGGAGTCTGTCATTGCGGCACCTACGTCTTGCCAGAGCTTAAAAAGGAGCCTGGGCAAGAGACAGAAAGTTCAAGAAAGAAAGAAAAGGAGAAAGAAATGAAAAAATAGAGAAGAAGTTAAAGAAAGAAAGAAAGAAAGAAAGAAAGAAAGAAAGAAAGAAAGAAAGAAAGAAAGAAAGAAAGAAAGAAAGAAAGAAAGAAAGAAAGAAAGAGTGAGAGGCAGGATCAGGTGAGCCCATGCTGTTAGAATCAGGGAGAGGTGTTCAGGAGTGAGCCCCAGAGTGAGGAGCACATGACCAGCACTCAGTGGGGATGAAGAGGGTGCATCTATTGAGCAATGCTGGAGAGTAGGAGTGGCACATTACGTGGTGTCTCCTGAAGATGCCAAAGGACTAGCTGTGGGAAATGTTTGTGTGACACCGCAAAACTGGCAATGGGGACCTGAGCCAGGTTTAATGGTTCACTGCACCTGTCGGCAGGCATTTCTTGATGGTATAAAGCAGAGGAGATGCCAGATTTTAGAAAGAAGAAGTGGAGCTCATGTTTTATTAGAACAGAAGATCTGCCTTTGGTTCTAACCTTGTATTTATGAATTTATTTCTTCAACTTTTTAGACTCCACTGATTCACCTGTTTTTACTGAGGATTATTTATTGATTGACTATTTGGAGCACTACACTTTTATTTGAAACACTGTTTTAATACTGTAAAAGCAGTTTTACACCAACCCCTGCTGACTGTTGCTGTTCTTATGTGCCCTGCTCATCCTTGTTCATGTGATCAACAGATCTGGGTTCAAGCTTCCAGGGACCATGGAGCCAACCCGTACTGTTAGACTGGCACATCACAAATATTTCTATTAATAAAATGCATTACTATAAATGTTTGTGATGCACCATCTATGGAAATGACAATGGGAATGCATTTTATTAAACTAAAAATGTTTATGATGTTCTATCTGCTGGAATGACAGAGACCTAGCAACCAAACAGATACAAAGACCATCCTTTTATTAAGGTGGATAGCACATTTATTTCATTTTGGACTTCCACATACAGTACACCACTGGACTTCACCACTTTCAATTTATTTGAGAACTGTAGGTCCGCATGTTCCTCTAGCATTCATTATCACAATGGCAACAGACACCCCATTGTGTATTACTCTTTAAATTTTTTTAACAGTAATGTAAATGTTTTGGTAGGTTGGCGGATGTAACTCACATAACCTTTAAAGCGACTCAAACTAGAGCTCAGCAAGTTTGACCTTTGACCTAGATAACTTTACTCGTTTGAGGCTGGTGCCCACCTTCTCTCTGACCTTCATGAACTGCTGCATAGGTTTTAAGATACAGGACCAAAAGGAAATTGATTTAGCACAGGTGACTCTACTGGTTCCCTTCTGGTCTGACTACAGAATCTTATTTTCCTAGGGACTGTCTGATCATTTATTTTCTGCATCTTTCTCATTTTGCTAGTCTGTTTGCCCTTACTAAAGGTGCCATGCATTGTACCCAGGTTCTTAAAATTTGTATAGCCAAGGATAGGTTAAGAACAGTGAATTTGCCCCAAAAAAATACCAGATAAAATGAGGGGGAGGAGTCAAGAGCAAGAGGATTCGGAATATACCATCAATGCCTGGGGGTGTCACCCTAAGAGATATACGAGAGTGATATAATGGGTATATACCACTGTACAGAGATTTTACAATGATAAAATATAGATACTAGTGTGAATAGTAGAGGCAGGGAATGGAGGAAAACATAATAATAATAATAATAATAATAATAATACAGAGGAGGCTGTTGAAAAATACACTAAAGTACAGCATTGTTTTAGAAAGGTATTCCAGAAAAATAAACGCAACCAGCAAAAGCCCATTTTCTCTCACGGACGCTAATCAAAAATACACCAATTGGGCAGTAAACCTAGCAAAACTGGTGCCATGCTCCCTCTTTAAAGGTATGTACCCTTTGTTTCCCTCACTTGATCAATTATATTGATGCATATATTTTAATTGTCTGTTTTTCTCTATTTATAACAAATACACTGAATCAGTTAATTGTATAATATGTACTTCCTCAGGAACAGATTAAAAAGAACATTGAATAATAAGAGAATACAATCAGTGCAAATGTGACAGGCTCAAAAACTTTTCTGTTACCTGTAAAGAATTTCTCCCAAATTGTAAGTATGAAAATTCTGTCTGTATTTGCATGATTGCAAGTGGTTACATTTTCAATGAACTTAATGTAAAGTAAAATGTTTTTAAAGACTCGTATGCCGGGCACATGAATGTGAGCTCACTTCCTTCTGGCCTTCATGAGGTATGATGGGCTCTGCTCACCTCTGCATACTTTTCTATTTTAGTTTGCCTAACTGGAATGTAAACTATTCTTTTGTTTAAGGCATACAGATATTCACACATACTGTACATACTGTTTAAAGCCAGGGTCACCCTGTGTAAGTTTTATTTTGCAAGTGAGTGGCATGTATTTACCCAATCGTCACTACATACCACATATCGTATTTCGCCTGTATATGCCCATGTGTTTCTTCCTCTTTTCTTAGAAATATTTTAAGGCAGATGAGTGTCTTAAGAAATGCATGTGTAAGAAGAAGCCTTGCTTTGATATTTGTATTTTTATTTTCCGTCAGGCAGTGCCGTTTCTGACCTATTTGGTGCCCCAGGCAAGAAAATCTGTCTCTCTACACCCCTTCACCCCTCCATACACAGACACACACACACACAATATACTACTAACACAAGTTAATCACTTATTTAATTAAAAATAAAAACATATAAATATAGTAATAAAAAATAAAATAACAATAGAACTCTTTTACATGTAAATTATGTATGTACCAAACATACAAAACTTACAGTGGCTTGCAAAAGTATTCGGCCCCCTTGAACTTTTCCACATTTTGTCACATTACAGCCACAAACATGAATCAATTTCATTGGAATTCCACGTGAAAGACCAATACAAAGTGGTGTACACGTGAGAAGTGGAACGAAAATCATACATGATTCCAAACATTTTTTACAAATAAATAACTGCAAAGTGGGGTGTGCGTAATTATTCAGCCCCCTTTGGTCTGAGTGCAGTCAGTTGCCCATAGACATTGCCTGATGAGTGCTAATGACTAAATAGAGTGCACCTGTGTGTAATCTAATGTCAGTACAAATACAGCTGCTCTGTGACGGCCTCAGAGGTTGTCTAAGTGAATATTGGGAGCAACAACACCATGAAGTCCAAAGAACACACCAGACAGGTCAGGGATAAAGTTATTGAGAAATTTAAAGCAGGCTTAGGCTACAAAAAGATTTCCAAAGCCTTGAACATCCCACAGAGCACTATTCAAGCGATCATTCAGAAATGGAAGGAGTATGGCACAACTGTAAACCTACCAAGACAAGGCCGTCCACCTAAACTCACAGGCCGAACAAGGAGAGCGCTGATCAGAAATGCAGCCAAGAGGCCCATGGTGACTCTGGACGAGCTGCAGAGATCTACAGCTCAGGTGGGGGAATCTGTCCATAGGACAACTATTAGTCGTGCACTGCACAAAGTTGGCCTTTATGGAAGAGTGGCAAGAAGAAAGCCATTGTTAACAGAAAACCATAAGAAGTCCCGTTTGCAGTTTGCCACAAGCCATGTGGGGGACACAGCAAACATGTGGAAGAAGGTGCTCTGGTCAGATGAGACCAAAATGCAAAACACTATGTGTGGCGGAAAACTAACACTGCACATCACTCTGAAAACACCATCCCCACTGTCAAATATGGTGGTGGCAGCATCATGCTCTGGGGGTGCTTCTCTTCAGCAGGGACAGGGAAGCTGGTCAGAGTTGATGGGAAGATGGATGGAGCCAAATACAGGGCAATCTTGGAAGAAAACCTCTTGGAGTCTGCAAAAAACTTGAGACTGGGGCGGAGGTTTACCTTCCAGCAGGACAACGACCCTAAACATAAAGCCAGGGCAACAATGGAATGGTTTAAAACAAAACATATCCATGTGTTAGAATGGCCCAGTCAAAGTCCAGATCTAAATCCAATCGAGAATCTGTGGCAAGATCTGAAAACTGCTGTTCACAAACGCCGTCCATCTAATCTGACTGAGCTGGAGCTGTTTTGCAAAGAAGAATGGGCAAGGATTTCAGTCTCTAGATGTGCAAAGCTGGTAGAGACATACCCTAAAAGACTGGCAGCTGTAATTGCAGCAAAAGGTGGTTCTACAAAGTATTGACTCAGGGGGCTGAATAATTACGCACACCCCACTTTTCAGTTATTTATTTGTAAAAAAATGTTTGAATTCATGTATGATTTTCGTTCCACTTCTCACGTGTACACCACTTTGTATTGGTCTTTCACGTGGAATTCCAATAAAATTGATTCATGTTTGTGGCTGTAATGTGACAAAATGTGGAAAAGTTCAAGGGGGCCGAATACTTTTGCAAGCCACTGTATATAGAACAACAAAATAGAACCACTTTGCGTGTAAACAACTTATTTAATAGACTACAAACTTTACGTAGAAAAGGAAGTACAAGAAATGAATAATATTAAGAACTCATTGCTGGTAATGGAGGGGCTTATCATGGCAAATAAAAGTCTTTTTAAAATTTTTTTGCACCAAATCATTTATAACATTATCACATGCTATATTCCTAGACATATCTCTGTTAATGCTCTTCATTGCAAGGCCACTAAGACAGTCTTGTGATATTGTCGACCTCAAGTAATTTTTTATGAACTTCAGTTTTGAGAAGTTTCTCTCTGCAGAAGCTCCAGTTATGGGAATAGTGGCTGCAGCTCTGAGGGCTGTCCACATATTTGCATGTATTATTTAAAATTAGTTTCAAGCAAGAAAGGTAACAGTTCCAGTGTGGTCATGTTAGCGTTAGGTAAATCAGGGAAAAGTTCCATTTCTTGTGCCAGTGCTTTCCCATCAAGGTCTGACTGGTCATTGCTATGTCACCATCACGGCCTTTGGGGTGAGACAACTGGCACTGTGCTTATGTAGTGCTAAATGTGTCCCTGTGTAATGTCCCCCTGGAGTGTATGTACAGGTTTAAAATCCCAGGTGATGTAGTTGCCACAGTTCTCCTGCCTCCAAGATCTCCTCTCCTCAGACTCATTCTCTCACCTGAGTACCTCCTGACCCAAGGAACAAGTCAAGTGGGCAGTGGTGATAACAGGAGGAGGCTGCTTGAAGAGGAGGAGGAGGGGACTGGGACCCAGCTGTGTGTCTGTCTGTTTGGCTGTGCATCACATGGGGAGGCCAGGGTGGGTGAGTCCTGGTAACGTCTAACTGCTAAAGTTGAAGCAGCTCTGCCTCATATCACACAAGATGCTTGGTACACTGCCTAGACTAGTGTGTGCAGGTTGTGCTGTGGATAGTGCAGACAGTACAGTCGCTGCTGAGATGCACAATATAAACATTTCTTTGTGCCCTGGTCTGGTTCAGACAAATTGTTCTGAACAAAATAAAGATAGGAATCTCTATAGGGGGCTGCACTAATATGCCCTAGAGGGCACCCTAGGTCCTTGCCTAGACAGCCAATGGTCAGAAACGGCCATGCCATTAGGTGTATTAAAAGTAGGTTGAGTCTTTGCATTCCTGACTCAACACAAAATAGAAGAATGGAAAAACCAAGCAGTATAATAACACAAACAGACACACAGTATACCATGATGGGTGAGCTTGTTTACTTTCCAGAAACCTGTAGTTTCAAATATGCATGGTACCCACCATTCAGAATCTGCAGTGTCAACTTAAGCAATTTAAAAACTTTTGGAACTGTCAAATACTTTCATTCACTTATATATTCACTTGCTGTCAAATTAAATATTTATTCTTTATAACCCTGTGTCAGCACTAGTTAAGAAAATGTCTGTCTGCTATCTGCCAGGCCTTACCTTCTGCTCTATTGCAGGACCCCTATTGCTTAGGAGTGTGTTCACTAAAATGCCCTAATAAAAAGGCTAAACTAATGCCACACTGTATGCGCTAAAGACCATCCATAACAGAGTTGGATGTGAGTGCAGCATTGAGTCCAGCCTGGCTAAGGGATAGAGACCAAAAGAGACCATACCTAAAAGAGCAATAAGTCCATCATACTTGAAAAGGATTCAACTGATCACTAACTCCCAAGAAGACGTAATTTTATGTTAACAAATGAGGACCATTACATGTAAAACCTCAAAGGCTGTCCAGACAGAAGATGGGGCTAAAGGCAAGAAGGTGAAAAGCATCTGAACACAGAACTGACAAATATGTCAATTCACATGTGCCAGAAGAATGCTTTGCAGACCCAGGAGGAATTAGGACAAAGCATTGTCTTCATCACATGAGACAACAGGAATTGAACAAAGTACACTGTTTATTTTTGTGATTCTGAGCCTGTATTGTTTGTAACATTGTGCTTAGGGTAAAGCCATTGAATGTATTTATGGGTACTGGTGCATCCATGACTAGTATTAATAACCTGTGTGAAGGATACATCTTAAGCTGTAAAAAGTTTCTCCTTCTAAATTCAGTAGGAAAACTATTAAACTCACCTTCCATTATTTCACAGCAGCATCAGTTACACTGCAGCTTCGAACTCCTCACAAAGGAACTGTGGGGAGTAAGCAAGTGAAGGCAAACTGTGAAAAAAATCAATGCTACTATCAAACTCAAGATGCAGAGAGACTTACAACTAGATAAGGATCGATCCATCTAACCAGCCAAGAGAACAGATCTCTTATGTCTAAACTGTATTCTTTTGTTAACTGCAGCAAACTTGTTCTACAGTTTTCTACGCTGTGATGTGCTGGGCTGGTAACATCACTCCAAAAGAGGCTCAGCGAGTCAACAAGCTAATTAAAAGGACAGGCTCAGTTATAGGATACACTCTGGACCCCCTCGAGATAGCAGCGAAGGAGAGAATTAAAACAAAACTGAGGGCCATCATGACAATGCTGCACATCCTCTCTCTGACACACTAACACTGAGGACTTTCCAGCAGAAGTGTGTCAAGAAACGCTACTGGGGCTCCTTTATACCAACAGCAAATATGCCTGCACAATGCATCACTGGGACTGTGACTGCCGAGTCAGAAGCTTTCTTTGTTTTTAATTTTCTTCCTTGTTAGTGTGTTGGGGTCATCATCGAGTGTAAGAATGATAGCTCCACGCAGTAATGTCATTTGTGGAGCCAACCGGATTGTCCAAATTATTGTTCAAGGACATAAGAATAAAAAAAAACCAAAAAGGCAAATCTCTTTGGTGTAGTCTTCCCATTATATGAGTTTCCACTTATCAAATCGACTAGCCAAGGTCACTGTGGTAGCGGAGCTCTGTCTGGTGGGTTGCCTGTGCCAATAATGACCCCTCCTTCCAGTAGGCTCGGGTTTTTATGGAGGCTTAGCCAGAAGGTGGCAGGGTCAGTTGCCCTCACTGGGTAGCTGCTTAAGATGGTGGGGAAAGAAGAAGATGACAGTGTTAGTAATAGCACCTGCTGTCATCCGGGTGGGTTATTATGTAACTCGAGAGAGCCTGTTAGGAGGTCCACCGACACGCATGAATAGTTTACATCTATCTACCAATCTATCTGTTAATTTATTTAAAGAGCTTCTGTAAAAAGCCAATTTGCCCCCTGGGCACGAATAAAGTTCTATCTATCTATTTATCTATCTACAGTATCTATCTATAGATCTATCCATCTACAGTTAGGTCCATAAATATTTTTGGTTCTGTACCTTACCACAATGAATTTTAAATGAAACAACTCAGCTGCAGTTGAGGTGCAGACTTTCAGCTTTAATTCAGTGGGTTGAACAAAAAGATTGCATAAAAATGTGAGGCAACTAAAGCATTTTTTTAACACAATCCCTTTATTTTAGGGGCTCAAAAGTAATTGGACAAATTAAATAACTGGAAATAAAATGTTAATTTCTAATACTTGGCTGAAAACCCTTTGCTGGTAATGACAGCCTGAAGTCTTGAACTCATGGACATCACCAGATGCTGGGTTTCCTCCTTTTTAATGCTCTGCCAGGCCTTTACTGCAGCGGCTTTCAGTTGCTGTTTGTTTGTGGGCCTTTCTGTCCAAAGTTTAGTCTTCAACAAGTTAAATTCAAGCTCAATTGGGTTAAGATCAGGTGACTGACTTGGCCATTCAAGAATTTTCCACTTCTTTGCTTTAATAAACTCCTGGGTTGCTTTGGCTGTATGTTTTGGGTCATTGTCCATCTGTATCATGAAACGCCACCCAATCAATTTGACTGCATTTAGCAGGATTTGAGCAGACAGTATGTCTCTGAACAGCTCAGAATTCATTCGGCTGCTTCTGTCCTGTGTCACATCATCAATAAACACTAGTGTCCCAGTGCCACTGGCAGCCATGCACGCCCAAGCCATCACACTGCCTCCACCGTGTTTTACAGATGATGTGGTATGCTTTGGATAATGAGCTGTTCCACGACTTCTCCATACTTTTTTCTTGCCATCATTCTGGTAGAGGTTGATCTTGGTTTCATCTGTCCAAAGAATGTTTTTCCAGAACTGTGCTGGCTTTTTTAGATGTTCTTTAGCAAAGTCCAATCTCGCCTTTCTATTCTTGAGGCTTATGAGTGGCTTGCACCTTGCAGTGCACCCTCTGTATTATTTTCATGCAGTCTTCTCTTTATGGTAGACTTGGATATCGATACCCCTACCCCCTGGAGAGTGTTGTTCACTTGGTTGGCTGTTGTGAAGGGGTTTCTCTTCACCATGGAAATGATTCTGCGATCATGCACCACTGTTGTCTTCCGTGGACGTCCAGGTCTTTTTGCGTTGCTGAGTTCACCAGTGCTTGCTTTCTTTCTCAGGATGTACCAAACTGTAGATTTTGCCACTCATAATATTGTAGCAATTTCTCGGATGTTTTTTTCTGTTTTCTCAGCTTAAGGATGGCTTCTTTCACCTGCAAGGAGAGCTCCTTTGACCGCATGTTGTCTGTTCACAGCAAAATCTTCCACATGCAAGCACCACACCTCAAATCAACTCCAGGCCTTTTATCTGCTTAATTGATAATGACATAACGACGGACTTGCCCACACCTACCCATGAAATAACCTTTGAGTCAATTATCCAATTACTTTTGAGCCCCTGAAATGAAGGGATTGTGTTAAAAAAATGCTTTAGTTGCCTCACATTTTTATGCAATCGTTTTGTTCAACCCACTGAATTGAAGCTGAAAGTCTGCACTTCAACTGCATATGAGTTATTTCATTTAAAAATCATTGTGGTAATGTACAGAACCAAAATTAGAAAAAAGTTGTCTCTGTCCAAATATTTATGGACCTAACTGTATCTATCTATCTATCTATCTATCTATCCATCCATTATCCAACCCGCTATATCCTAACTACAGGGTCACCGGGGTCTGCTGGAGCCAATCCCAGCCAACACAGGGTGCAAGACAGGAAACAAACCCCGGGCAGGGAGCCAACCCACTGCAGTCTATCTATCTAAACATGTTTGTGTTATTTGTTGAACAATAGACCACCACAACATCTGAACCACAAACAGACAAAGTGAAGACTGATTTGTGGGTTGAACTTTGTTAATAAACTGACACAAATCTCTTCACAGTTGCATGAAACAGATATTCCCATGCTGATCTTAAAATGACTCTTACTATTACATTTAGAAATGCTGTAGTTGAATAAAGTAAATGTATAGAAAACATTCTTTAGAGCTGTTATTGTTTCAGTACATTCTGCCAGTGGGTATCCTCAAGGTGGCATCCTGCAAGGTCAGGATGCATCATAACTGCTTACATACAGCATATTTCTTTTACAAGTAGTCTATTGATAATTTGGAGAACTTCCTCTGATGCACACTATTAGATAAAGGCACATATTAAAGCAGCAGCCTTAAAGTCCACTACTCTATTTTACCTTCTTTCTTCACCGTCGTGACATTTTTCAACACGCTTAATCCAGACCAGGGTTCCATTGGGGGCTGCAGCCCATCCCAGCTAGCAATGGTCACAAGGCAGAAACAAACCCAGGACAGGGCACCATTCCATTGCAGAGCGAACACACACACACACACTAGGGCCAAGTTAGCATTGCCAATGCTAACAAGGGCTGGGTAACATTGGTCCTGGATGGCCACAGTGGCTACAGGTTTGCATTCTAACCCAACTGCTTAATTAAAAACCAATCCATGCCAATCTCAGAATTTACTTAATTTTGTGGTTTATAAATCTGCAATGTTTGGTTCTTCTATTGTAGACTTTTCCTTTCCAAGGATATTATCTAAATGATCTGAAACCTAAAATGGATCATTTTCAGCCTGTCACATTTTTCTCTTACAGTAAGTGTTTTATTAACGCAAGTGCATGATGAATACACACAGGGGTAAATAGAAACAAGTTAGATAAAGAACTACTGGCTCCTTCGTTATTTGCATTTTATTGCTAATAAGGAGCCATTAAAAACAGTTAATGCAGCTGTTTAAGACTGAAATAAGCAATTAAGAGTGAGGAACCTTAACAAGCGAGACCACTAAAATGAAGCATCAAAATATCACTTGAGCAATAAGTGCTTCATCAGCAATAACTGAGTTGGAACAAAAACCAGCAGCCACTGCAGCCCTCCAGGACTGACATAACCTGCATGTCTTTGGATGGTAGGAAGAACGCTTCACAGACACGGGGAGAACATTCAAACTCCAAAAACAGGGAGGACCTGAACCCTGGTCTCCTTACTGTGAGGCAGCGGCACTACCACTGTGCCACCATGCCACCAGCAATGTTATTGTAAATGACAATGGATACACTTTATAGCCCTAATTCTTCTCCTGGAGTATTTTTGCTGCTTTAATTGGTTCTTGTGTCAAATAGATATTTTGGATTTGTGAGCGCCAGCTGGCTTACTTATAGACCTTTGAAGTGACCTGGTTTAGTGCTAACGGTAAAGGCTGTTATGTGATAATTTGAAGTATGTGACCACAATTTATGGAAATGTCTGTCACTTTGAAAGCCCTCGTGAATAGTGTCTGCAGAGTTAACAACTAAACAGACGCAGCTGACCTAATTTTAACATCATGGCACCTTTAACATAGCTGTTAGCAGACCATCTGTGTTTCCATTGGTGTTCATATCCCACCACCAAACATCTCCTGTGACCCACAGTGCGTGTTTCATTGTTCTGTCATTACCACAACGTGCAGCCCACTTTTCAGGATGGTGTTAAGCCTACTTTTGGCAGAGGCTGAGCAGATCCAATTACAGCGGCTTTGCCCCGCACCATAAATAAAATAGTGTAGAAGCCTCACTCTCATAATGTTTCTCTGAAGGCATGAACATAAACTACAGCAAGGTGGATCTGAGTCACCAAAGCAAGCAAACAAATTTGGCTTCATGTTGCTAAAATATATTGCATTGAATGTTTTCAAGTAAGTCTCTTTCTCTGTATGTTTTCAATCCAAGAAAAAACTCACTTATGTGTTTCTTTGTGACCCCCTGCAAAGCGTGTAATATGGCAGTGTCCGTCTTATTACTGGATACGTATACAAAACCTGAAAGCATCCGGTTATGGTGTAAAATATAGAAATTTGCTAAAGAAAAACCAACCCAACAACAGTTTGCTTGATAAGAAGTGTATTCTAAAAGCTAAGGTTTTGGACCATAAATCATGGATTTGGTGGTTTAATTTCCAACCTGGGAAATCACTTACATGAAAATATTTTTCTATTTTTTAATAGTTAAAATTACACTTTAATGTGGGAGTGTTGAAAAAATTGCTACATGAAACAATGTCACTGGTCTGCTCTTCTCTTGTGATTGAAATAAAACCACATTTCTTCACGCAGTGATTTTTTCCAAAGCTACCCACGTGAAATAATACTTTTGCCATTAAAACATACAAAAAAACATGACTGTTTAAAGGAATACTCCGCCCAAAAATGACATTTTTATATGTTACTCACCCATTATACTTTGTGGAAATGACAGAGAAAAACGTTTTAATGTCACGTTTACACAGAATAAGGACAAAAAAAAGTTTAGGATATAATGGATCCTATTGGCAACCTGACAGACAATGGGAAACAGAAAAAAATGAGATCTCAAGTTACTCGTGTCACATAACCCATGTCTGTGTTGTCCAGTCATATGCTAAAAACTTGCAAAATGCATGTGTTTTTTGTTGGTTAAATATTATTAACAGTTACTAATTTACATCCAGCCCAGGTCCTCCAACTTGCAGGGAAAACTCGGGGGTTTGTGGCAGGATTCAGTGTGGTGCGAAGGTGCCACCGGTTGCACGGCAGCACTAGGATCTCAATCCAGGTGGATCGTCATGTGGTGGGTGTGGCAACGCATTGTAATCAACGCATGCTCCCATCCTCCTCCTCCTCCTACCAGAATAAGCAGCATATGATATAAACATTGCCACAATTCTGTGCTTTTGAATCAAAGACCCGGCTATGAACCTGCCATGGAGAGCACAACTAGATAATGGTTATAAGACAACCGACTCCAGTGAGACTGGCCGCATTGTCACATCTCCCTGGACACTGCTGAGCCTGACTTCATTGTCATATCCAGATGTGCACCATTGAAATTAACCCCATTGTCAGATAAGCCTGTACAAAGCTGGGACTATCCTCCTTGTCATATTGAGCTGACAGCACTGTACCTGACCTCTATGGAATGCTCAGCTGGACACTACTGACACTGACATTGTTGTCTAATCTAGATTGTCACCATGGAAACTGACCATTGTCACATCAGACTGGACACTGCTGTAACTGTCCTCACTGTCATATCCAGCTGGACACTACTGACACTGACTTCATTTGTCTTACCTGGAGTACTACCATGGAGATCAACCCTGAATGTCACATCAGATTGGAGACCACTATAACTGTCCTCATCCTTATATCCAGCTGGACACACTGAGATTTGCCAATAGTAATATACACTTGGACATCAATGACACTGACTTCATTGTCTTACCCAGATGGACATCTTGGAGTTTGATCTCATTTTCACTTTAGACTGGACTCTACTTGTGACTGTACTCATTCTAATATCCAGCTACATTGTCTTACGGAGACCATCCTTATTGCCATATTCAATTGGACACCACTTACACTGACTTCATTGTCTTAATCAGATGCCCACCATGGAAATTGACTTAATTGTCATTTCAGACTGGACTCCCCTTTGACTGTCCTCATCCTCACATCCAGCTAGCCACACTGAGACTTACCTTATTGTAATATCCAGCTGAACTTTACGGACACTGACCTCCTTGTCTTAGCCAAATGAACACCATGGAGACTGACCTGAAGGTCACAGAGTGAGTAGTACAATAACTCATCTAATTCCTATATCTGGCTGGACAAATCTGAGGCTGACCCTATTGTACTATCAGCTGGATGCTACTAAAACTGACCTCATTGTCTTGTCTATATGGACACTATGGAAACTGACCACATTGTCATATCATCCTGGACAACACTGATCACATTGTAATAAAAAGCAGGCAGTCCCTGAGACTGACCTTATTGATGCAAGTCGAACAATGCTAAGAATGACCACATTGTCATACCAGAAAGAAATTGTGTATGATACTGATCTCAGCGTTTCAGCAGGCTGGCTGCCACTATGACTGACCTCATTGTAACATATGACTGAACACCAATAACCCTGCCATCAATGTTGCAACACCTTGTATGCCATTTAGATCAAATTGTCCCTTTGGAATAAAGATTTTGACTGAGGTTGACCTCATAGTCGTATCATGCTAAATAATACATCTGCTTAACTTAGCTCTCACATGAACCAGAACAACATTGGAGCTGACTTCATTGTCTCATCAAACTGGGTTTAGACAACACAGGGCAAAGACTGGCCACCTCACCACCTCCAGCCAAAAATCTCCGAGAATTATCTCCTTGTCCCACCATGTTTGGCATCTCTGACATAATTTTACATTAAGCTGGACACCACTTGAAAGAGCCTCATTGTTACATTAGACAAGAGTGCACTTGAGAGTAACCTCATTGTCTCATCAGACAGGACACACTCTGAGAGAGACCTCATTCTTACTTAAGGTAGGACAACAACACTTAAATGTTACATCTGGTGAAAATCACTGCAACTGACAGTAGACAAATGCAAATTGAGATGAATCCAATTCTCAGAACAGCCTGGACATCACTGAGAATAAGCTTGTGGCTACAAAAGACTGCATGACACACATACTGATTGAACTGTGATATTAGTGTGAACAACAAAAGAAAACTAGAAATAATACATTTTAGCAGAGATTCCTGGTGCTATTTTGGCGAGATAATGACACGTTGTTTGCTCGTCCATTCACAGAGGCTGTTGTGGGTGAAGTTATGTCAAAACACCCCCCATAAAAAAAAAATCACCAAGCTACATTCTGCTTATTCTCCTACATTCGATTCCACAATTCTGTTTCTTCAGCGGTCAAGTTCAGCCATAGCTCGTAACAATAGACAGATGTGCACTTAAATCATATGATTATTTTTTCCCTAAACGGTGCCTACTTTTTGCTCATTTACATTGTTCATTTATGAACTTTATAGGGTATGCTGAATTGCTCTTGCTGTGGATATGACAATAACTGTGGACAACGTTTTTGAGTGAGTAAACTCACTGATATCAACCAAACTGTATATATACAGAGAGAATGTGTAAAAAACATGCAGACCCTGGTACTGTGAGACAGGAGTGACAGCTTTGTGCCACCACTCTGCATATGATAAAACATCTGTACTTTACATAACTGAACTTCAATATGATAAAAACTGAAATCTGTTGAGTTCTTGACACTTGACTGCATGCTACACATGTGCTCAGTCTTTCTCTAGATAGACTAGTGAAGCACACACTGTATTAAAAATACCAGTGACAAGAGATAATATCTTTGCAAAATAATGAAATAAGCTTTTTTTATAGTGAAAGAATGTCAGTGATTGTATGTGTGACTTTTTCAGTTATTATTATTTATTTGCCTACAGAATAAGGACAGCAATTCATATCTGGGCTTAAACATTCAATAATGTCAATAACAGTGCTCGGCATTCACTTTCCAAAGTGAATGCACAATGCAAGGTTGAAAAGTTGCCATGGAGAAAGATGAGCAATGAAGTGAAGCACACAGCCAATCTCCTTTTAAAATGTTGGACTCTCACAACAGTGTTTTAATTCTAGCCTTTTCTCCTTCTTTAAATGAAACAGATATGCTGTTTTGCAATGTGTATGCAATCTCAATATGCAAATGAATACTTGAAAACATTTTTGGCTTTAAAAATTGATGTATTAAGCTACATTAAGGCTTTTTTCATGTACAACTTCACAACCCATTAACTCCATTATAAAATGCATCATAAACTACAAGAGCGGGCTATTTATTTTTTTACCATTTATAAAATATGCTACATTTCAGGATGCAATTTCATGTGGCAAATTAATATATTAGTGATTGTGAAGAAACAACTTTGACTTGAAAAATATCAAATTTATCCTTTAACAGATTTGAGAGGATCAGAATTTTCACATCTAGCTGGACAATACAGAGGCTGTCCTTGCTGTAACATTATATTATATTGGATACATTTTAATATTCCTAAGGGAAACTTTAGATGCATACATCAGCAGAAACATAAAAAAACAAAAGAAACAGTCTCATGGGACAAATAATACAATCAATCTAATCAATCAACAAATAGTATATTGTGCAGAAATTGCAAAATGAACTTAAAGAGCTTCAGCATTTACTTTGGGGTTTCGGGAGGAAGCATTGATTTGCCTGATAACTGTGGGCAGAAAAGATCCCCAGAGGCGCTTCTTAGCACACCATGGAGGAATGAGCTTGTGGCTAAAGGTGCTCCAAGAGAGTGCCTCCTGGAGGGATGGAGGATATTAAACAGATATGGATATTAAAACAGAACCACTGAGATAGACCTCATAGTTATTTCAAAGATTTATTGACTTTATAACTTTGACTCTGGACAACACAGACACTGATTTTATTGTAATATGAAACAGAGGCCAACTGCCACTGTCCACCTTGTCATAACAGGCTTGACCTCTTCTTTATTACTAAGACTTACTTTGTAATTACACTGGACTGGACACCACTGAGGCTGATTCCATCACCATATGCTGGAGCTGGATGCTTTTGACATATCATGGCCGTGCTAACCTAAAGACCTGAATGACAAGCACTAGCCTTATTAACAGGGATGTAAAATATAAAAGATTTTTTCTTGAATTTTAATTTTCACTGAAGAAGTACTTCAGTTCAAAAATACTTGAGTAAAAGTTAAAAAAAAAAAAAAGTATCAGCTTTCAAAAGAACTAATGAGAAGGTTAAAAGCTTTGTCTAGAGAACAGAATACATTTTATTTTTATGTAACACTCTGCATAAAATTTATGCAATATTTTTTCTAGAGAAATGCACTACCGAATAATGAATCACACGAATTCAGTCCTGTCTTTGTTCAGTACAAAACTGCAGTCAATGCCGTGGTGAGTGTCAATGTGACTTGCACTGTGCCTCCCCTATTGGAATACCCGGTAGCAGTAGATAAGGCACACCTACTCCAGAGAGAAAAATAATAAAATAAAATAAAATGCAAACAAAGAATAAAAAAAATTAAGTAAATGGCTCACAATTGTATCATTTGAATAGATACACAATATAAAAATCTGGCTGAAATCAATGCAGATTGGGTTTATTATACTTCACTGAAGTCAAGACGGGTTTTAGAATAGCAATTACTACATTAAATAGTAATACAACAATTTCAGAATTGTTCATCTTTAACAAGAGTTCTTGTAAGAATTCCATTATTTCCTTTGCTAAATTTAGTACCAAATTTTATCTTTAAAAGTAATAATTATTTGCATTTATATAGCACTTATCTCACTACTCAAAGCGCTCAGCAATTGCAGGTTAAGGGCCTTGCTCAAGGGCCCAACAGAGCTGAGTCCCTTTTGGCATTTATGGGATTCGAACCGGCAACCTTCCGATTGCCAGTGCAGACCCCTAGCCTCAGAGCCAACACTCCACCACTTGAAAGTACCCACTTGAGCACTCATATAAACTATACAATTACCGTATATACTTGAGTATTAGTCGGGTCAAGAACCCAAAAAATTGATCATAAAATCAGACCCCAACTTATACGCCCATTCAAAAATGTGATACTTACATTTTTTTTTTACATCTTCTTGCCTCCTCCAATCTTGCACCAGTTTTTCAGACGCATCGAATTTTGGTGCAGCAGCGCAGTTACCAATTTCTTTCACTATTTTAACGACGTTTAATTTAAAACCAGCTTCATATTTTCTTCTGATCAAACTCTCCATCGTAGATAAGGGATGCTCTTACGATAAAGGTGTATTGAGGGTGTGAGACACAAAAAACACAAATCAGTGCAAATGTTGCTTCGGAATAGTTCGGGTATTACCGTGTGGTCACAACAGGGAAAGAGACAGAGAGAGGAAAGGAGCACACTCTGATACAGCGCACTGCCGCACCCACATAGAAAAAAAAGGCAGTGTGCAACGTGGTTACTCTCTCAGGTGGGCATTAGCATATCGTAATCTCTTGGACCAGAAATTATAGAGTAAAATCAAGTCTGACCTTTCTGCGAGTATATATGGTAACCACAACTAAACTCAAAGCATATTATTAACCTTTCAGGATACCTAAATGTATACCAGTTGGCTCTCTCATAATTCATATTCATTTTTTTAATGCACACCTATAGACCATTTAAATTCAGCATAATAACAGTTTCCCACACATATAAGCATTAAACAGACTTGTATTAATATAACAGTACAATAATGAAACTTTGATACAACAAAACAAAATGGCAGTTACAAATCTGAGAGTCAATGTTCTAGTGAAGAATGCTCTGGACATGGGTAAGTTCTGTTAAATTTAAATTTTTCCTCTTGAATCATGTAAAGGACTAATAAAAAGGAAAGCTCACATAAAATAAAAGCCACACACTGTGTATTTCAGTTAAAGGCAGAATAACAGATGGGCGGTAATTATTCAATATAATATACTCAAAGTTCACCCTTGGATACAAAACTAGAATATTCACTTAATAAGCCAACTACATCTTTGGCTCTAGTAAAGTGATTCCCAAACTCGATCCTGGAGACCAACTGTGGCTGCAGGTTTTTGTTCCAACCAGCTTCCGTTTTTCATTGGACTCTTAGCCTAATTAACTTATTATTATTATTTCCCAGTTTATGTGTATTGGAATCAATGTAGAAATTACAAACTAAGTTTGGTAGATTTTTATTAAAATGTAATAAGCAGTTTTATGGCAAATAAGTAGTTTTTTTTTTTTTAAGTCGTTAACAGTATTTTCAACGTAATTTTCATTCCGCTTTTCCAGGTGTTCTGGTTATCTAATTGATTATTTACTAATTAGTGAGTCTGACATTGAAGTCATTGCTGCTTTAACATCCTGGGTGTCTGCTGTGCTGGTTGTTAGTTGTCACTATTAGGGTTAAATGAAGGGAGCAAACTACACTGGAAAACAACAAAAGAGAGTTAAGCAATTATAACTTTAGAAAAAAAAGTGAAATATTTCTACCAGACACATGAACAGTTTCTTTCCACAGGCTATCACTTTCATGAATGCTCAAATTAATCTCACAGTATCAGAGATAATACTTGTGTAATAAACCAGTCAATAACTATCATCTATTGTACTGAACTGGTCCCCATATGTATATAATGTATACACGAATACACATGCACAGAGAGCAAGGTAAAACCGGAGTCCAGTTCCTTGTATGTGTATATATACTTGGCCAATAAAGCTGATTCTGATTCTAAATGCCACTACCATACTGTTGTGTTTTTTCTGAATGCAGAATAAGAGAAGAGTAAAAAACACCAGCTAATTAAATGAGATCAGTTGTTATCACCGATTGTGAATCTGGTTGGGATAAACTCAGGACTGAGTTTGGGAACCACTGCTTTGGTAGATTTTGATCGGCAGGACAATGCAGTGCTCTGTTAGCTTTCCCTGAGCTTAAATTGTATAAGGTAGCTACAAAAATATTTACATCCACTTGAAGGAAAGCTGACACCCCTTTTATTACCTCACATAATAATGGACAGGAAGATTCCTCACAGGCCATGACATCTTGCTTGAACCCCTGAGTCTGACTTCTCCAGTTAACCAGCAACTTTTATGGCTGGGCTTACTTTAGCATTTCGGTAATTGGGCTTGTAAGGATCTGCCGCAATATCTTGTGTACACAACATACTGATATTGTTCGGACACTATATAACTTGTCATCTCAAGATATTACTTATACCCATAAAATCTTATTTGCCTGAGACACCACTTTGTGGGACTTTGGGAGCTCAATGCAAGATTACTTAAGAAGAGGAAAAAAAAAATGCTTCATTAAATTTGAAGGCAAATTCTTGAAAGCGGAGATTTTTTTGGTGCCATTTTCTAAGATGACAACACATCTGATTGGTTTCTTTTATAAATGTATAACAGTTTGGTCTGTGTAATGAGTAAAGAAAGTAAAAGTAGCAATAAATTTACTCAAGTTCAAACAGCTGATTAATGTATTTAAGTGAAGTAATGGAGTACTTGTGCTTCATTATTTTACACCTCTGCTTACCAAAGCCTCCAAGCTTCTTATTGAACTAAGCTGATGAATCTCCTCATCTCAGCAGGTTTATATCATTTAAAACCATCACATATACCCAGAGACAGAGTGAAGAGTTTAGAAAGAAAAGAAACAAAAGATGTAGACAACTATGCACCCAGGCTCAGCTCTTGACCTGTCTTGGCACACAGAAGCAGGCCAGGGAAAGGCTGGGCTATAAATATCACTATGCCAGGTGGCACCCTGAAACAGAACACTGAACAGCTTAAAGTAGCTGGCTGCGCATCACAGTGTATAAAAATACAACCTCGTGCTGAGCTTTCTTTGTTTAGTGCATTAAGTCATAAAAATAAAAAGTAAATATTCTGTGTTTGCTCTCCATACCTAAGTAAGTCCTCTTCATGAAGTGTTCCGAACTGGCATCATTTGATATAAGCAACTTATCAGAGTGGCACAAAACAAAACAGGAAGACCGCTGTCTATCCTACCATCCTTAAAACAAATTCTATTACAAGAATGCATTCAGTTGTGGACAATAATTTGCAGGAGTTAATTGTGAGTGGAATGCCAGTCCATTGCAAGTCACACTCATTCATAATGGTCCAGTTCAGACAAACCAAAACTAAATGACCCAAAAACAACTCACAGAGACGTGCAGAGTCCACACAGATGGTTAAAACTCAAACCGAGGTCTTTGGAGTTGTGAGGCAGGCAGAGCACTGTGCCGCTTGGATCGACCAGCAGCTCACCTACATCCCCCTCATGAATAAATGTGATGTCTTCATGGTGGAATTAAATCTTAATAATCCATTTCATTCTCACTTGATTTCATGGCAAAGCATGACAGGCAGGAGCCAGAGAATAGCACTGGTCAATAACGACATTAGCTTTGTTACTGAGTCACATCCATACGATCACATTCATCTGTGTCCTATTTTAACTCACACTTCTACATCTCTTAAAGCGCCTTTCTCTCGATCAGCCTATTCATGTCCTTCTCTTTGGCTGTACATGCAGATGTCAAGAGTGCTGAAATGAACACAGACTTACCCAGATAAGCTGCAAATGACAGCCACATACAAGTCGAGCAACAGATCCTGTGAAAAGAAAGACTCATGATTACAACTGAATGTGCACAGAACTGTGGCACTGGGCTGGAGAGACCCTTGTGAAAAGCAGCCAATGGTCCTGCAGGGGGTGTCATGAGAGGGAGTGGAATATAAAAAAAAAAAAGTGGGAAGCAGAGCCAGGAATCTTCTTGAGAGAAATGCAGGATTGCAATGTTACTGTATGGTGGGCAGATACTTGAGATTGTGAGGTTTGAGCTTTTAATTCTAGGTATTCCTTTTAACTCAAATAACAGGTGCACAACTCTGATTTCCGAGTATTAAAAAATCAATTTAAAGTATACCCTTCAATATTAATCATACATTTCACCATCACATCCTGTATACAATGGATTCAGATGCTATTCAGACCCATTTACTCACTTTCTGTCCACTTTACTTAACTGTGCCTTTTTAACTCATCGGTCTACCCTCAGTGACAAAGTGTTTTTCAGAAGCGTTTGCAAATGTATTAAAACTTAAAAACTGAAATCTCTCATTCATCAAAGTATTCAGACCTTCTGTTCAGTACTTTGTGGAAGTTACAGCTTTCAATCTTCTCGGGTAGGTCTCTACACACTTTGCCCACCTAGAGTTGGGCAGTTTATTCCGTTCGCTCCAACTCTGTTAAACTGGATAGGAAGTGTCTGTAAACTGCCATCTTCAGGACTCTCCAAAGATGTCATATGGGCGTTAAGTCTGGGCTTTGGCTGGGCCACTAAAGGGCTGTCATAGACTTGACTCCTTAACCCACTCTAATATTGTCTTCGCTGTAGATTTCAGGTTTATGTTGTTTTGAAAGGTGAACTATTGTCCCAGTTTGATGTTGTGTTCATTCTGGATGAGGTTTTCTTCAAGGACCTCTCTATATTTGGCTGCATTCATCCTTTCTTCAGTCTCCTTGTCACTGCCGCTGAGAAGCACCCATATTAAGATGCCACCTCTACCATGCTTCACCGTAAGGGTGGTATTAGGCAGATAATGAACAGTGCCTGGTCTATGCTTGGAGGTCTGCCCAAAACAATTACATTTTTGTCTCATCAGACCAGATTGCCTTTTTTCTCAGGTTCTCAGAGTCCAGTAAATGCCATCATATGCTTTTTACTCAGTGATGGCGTACGTCTAGGCACTCTATAATAAATACCTGATTGATGGAGTGCAGCTGAGGTGGTCAATAGACAGATTCACTGATCTCAGTTAAGGACTTCTGAAGCTTTTTAAAGTGACCATTGAGCTCTTGGTCACTTCCCTGACCAAGGTCCTTCTTACCCAGGTACTTAGTTTGGCCAGATATTGACAACCAACCCTAGAAAGATCTCAGGTGGTTCTAAACTTTTTCCATTTCACAATTATTCAGGCCACTGTGCTCTTAGGAACACGTAAAGCTTTAGAAATGTTTTTATACCCAGGCCTTGATCCAAACATCGCCACAATTTTATCACAGAGGTCCAAGGCGAGTTCTTGAAGTTCACAATGTGCCTTTTGTCCTGTCATGCAGTGTGAATTATAGGATCATATATACGCAGATATGTGTGTTTTTATAAACGACATCCAATCTATTTAGTTTGCCACTGGTCGGCTCCAATCAAGTTCTAGACATATAAGTATAAATAAAACAAGCGGGATGCAGCCAACTACAATAAAATTGCAAACCTTCCTGAATTTGTCCGTTCACTTTGTCATAATAGGTTATTGAGTGTAGATTTATAGGAAAAAAATGGAAAATTTACCCTTTTAAAATTAAATCTACAACACAATAATGTGTGCAGAAAATGAAGGAGGTCTGAATACACTAACTCAGTTTAAATACTGTTCCTTCAAGTAACAGCCCTGTGTCATTCATCTAATCATTATTATGTAATGATGCTTTATTGTGTACTAGCAGAATACCCGCGCTTCGCAGCGGAGAAGTAGTGTGTTAAAGAAGTTATGAAAAAGAAAAGGAAATATTTTAAAAATAACGTAACATGATTGTTAATGTAATTGTTTTGTCATTGATATGAGTGTTGTTGTCATATCTCTCTCTCTCTCTCTCTCTCTATATATATATATATATATATATATATATATATCTATAATAATAAAAGGCAAAGCCCTCACTCACTCACTGACTGACTGACTGACTGACTGACTGACTCATCAGTAATTCTCCAACTTCCCATGTAGGTAGAAAGCTGAAATTTGGCAGGCCCATTCCTTACAGCTTACTTACAAAAGTTAAGCAGGTTTCATTTCGAAATTCTACACGTAACGGTCATAACGGTCGATAACGGTCGACAACGTCCGCCATGTTGAACTTTCTTATTTATGGCCCCATCTTCACGAAATTTGGTAGGCGGCTTCCCTGCGCTAACCGAAACCGATGTATGTACTTATTTCGATGGTATGACGCCACTGTCGGCCGTCATATTGAACTTTCCAACGTCACCAATTTTCAAACTTCCCGTGTAGGTAGAAGGCTGACCCCATCTTCACGAAATTTGGTAGGTGACTTCCCTGCGCTAACCAAAACCGATGTACGTACTTATTTCGATGGTATGACGCCACTGTCGGCCGCCATATTGAATTTTCCAAACGTCACTAATTCTCCAACTTCCCGTGTAGGTAGAAGGCTGAAATTTGGTAGGCCCATTCCTTACAGCTTACTTACAAAAGTTAAGCAGGTTTCATTTCGAAATTCTACGCGTAACGGTCATAACGATCAACAACGTCCGCCATATTGAACTTTCATATTCATGGCCCCATCTTCACGAAATTTGGTAGGCAGCTTCCCTGCGCTAACCGAAACCAATGTGCATACTTATTTCGGTGGTATGACGCCACTGTCAGCCGCCATATTGAACTTTCCAACGTCACTAATTCTCAAACTTCCCGTGTAGGTAGAAGGCTGATATTTGGCAGGCCCATTCCTTACAGCTTACTTACAAAAGTTATGCAGGTTTCATTTCGAAATTCTACGCATAACGGTCATAACGGTCAACAACGTCTGCCATGTTGAACTTTCTTATTTACGGCCCCATCTTCACGAAATTTGGTAGGTGACTTCCCTGAGCTAACCAAAACCAATGTACGTACTTATTTCGGTGGTATGACGCCACTGTCAGCCGCCATATTGAATTTTCCAACATCACTAATTCTCCAACTTCCCGTATAGGTAGAAGGCTGAAATTTGGCAGGCTCATTCCTTACAGCTTACTTACAAAAGTTAAGCAGGTTTCATTTCGAAATTCTACGCGTAACGATCAACAATGTCTGCCATGTTGAACTTTCTTATTTATGGCCTCATCTTCTCGAAATTTGGTAGGCGGCTTCCCTGCACTAACCGAAACCAATGTACGTACTTATTTCGGTGGTATGATGCCACTGTCGGCCACCATATTGAACTTTTCAACAGTCTTTGTTACTTATGGGCCCATCTTCAAGAAATTTGGTACACGGGTTCCCAACGCTAACTGAATCCTATTTACGTACATATATACGTCCATAGCCTGCAGCTTGGTCACCATGTGAGGCGGCGTTGGGTCTCCCATCCCATCACCTCCCACGTTGTTGGCTGCCTGC
>JANRMT010028174.1:95082309-95102340 GCA_026402145.1 Polypterus bichir lapradei
AAAAAAAAAATGCTTTTAAACTGCATTTGAATTCAAAACAGAAACAAAAATATCATCCCTGGTTAAAATTGGGCAGACTTAAAAATAAAGTGGTAGTTTAAGTACTTTAAGTACATTTTCAGAATGGTATTGTCTTTAAATAATAATAACCAAAATTTCAACATAAAGTGCAGTTTTTCTTCTTAAAGAAATAAGTCAGAAACATAAAAGGTAATTTGACCAACTTAATCTTTAAACTCTGAGTAACCTTAGCCAAAATTATTTTGTACATTAGGCTAAAACAGTGTGATCATTGAACATTTTGTAATTAGATGTAATTAGAATTACTAACGGTCACGGAAGTCCAATGATCCCCAGTAAGAGCCACAAAGTCCGCTTTCTGTAATGCATCTAATTTTGCTTGCTTTTCACTGTGCACAAAACCATGCTTTTATCAAGGCTTCGCTCGGGTAGTTTTTTGAAATTAAATTTTCCTCCGATCAGTCGTAGGAACGAGCTTCATTCCGACTGTAACATTTGTGTAGCTGTGATGTGTGCATCTGTGTAATCGATGTACCAGGAAATCATGCATTGACAAAAGTTCCCCTTTGCTTGGAATTGAAAGTGTGATTAAATGCGTTATTTTTTGTCATGGAGTACATGCATCGAAGCTTCTCAGCTGTGCTTGTGCTAAGAATAGGAAAGATTTTAAAAATAACGTAACATGATTCTGCGTTAACCGCATATTTTGTCATACGTCTCAAACCAAGGAGATGCGAGGTTAAAATGAACCGAGAAGCGCGCGTACATACTCAGTACATCCCCTCTCGGGAATCGAACCTCGGGCGTAGGCGATAGAGGAAAAACCTCTACAATTGCGCCACGGTGTGTGGCTTATCTACAGTATTTGAGAGTATGTAGATCGAGGTATATATATATATTCGCAGCGGAGACGTAGTGTGTTAAGGAAGCTATGAAAAAGAAAAGGGAACATTTTAGAAATAACGTAACATGATTGTCAATATACAGTAATTGTTTTGTGAGTTTTACTGAGTGTTGCTGTCATCAAGGATTCGATTATCATTATTTGTTTCAATCAGGGTCGTATTTGTACGATGTGTTGTGTTCAAGTTACATTCTGTGTTTGTCAGTCGTTGTAAAGATTAAATTCTGTAATTACAGCCACATTAGGTCCACAAATGAGACACACGGGTTTACCGGCAATGTCAGTAAACATATACTCAGCCTCCCATCGGTTTTTAAAGGCTCTATTTTCAGAATCAACTTTTCTCTTCGGCATCGTGTGGGCTAGCTTTGCAATAACTTGCAGCATCAAAAGCTAGACTTGATTAACGCGGTAAGTGTTCGGCAAGGCAGCTGTAGCGCTGCATTATGGGATCTGTAGTTTATTGTGTTACCAGCGCTTCATATCCCCAGGCCATTAATAACAATAATACAGTATATAAAATTATCTCGCGGGCCGGATATAATTACACGCCGGGCCGGATGTGGCCTGCGGGCCTTGAGTTTGACACATATGGACTAAATAGAACTTGAAAAGATATATTTTTTCGTATATCGAGCCCGCGTGCTATTGTGGTTTTGCCTGCGTGTCTCAATAAGTCATCCTCCCCTCGCTCTTACTTTTTTACCGTTCATCTAATGAATACACTGAGTATGGCTTTACCAAAACAATCATTGATGGTGAATAAAGTATCCATTATTCGAGTATGTAGATCGGGGTATATATATACATATATATATACCCGCGTATCGCAGCGGAGACGTAGTGTGTTAAAGAAGCTATGAAAAAGAAAAGGGAACATTTTAAAAATAACGTAACATGACTGTCAATATACAGTAATTGTTTTGTGAGTTTTACTGAGTGTTGCTGTCATCAAGGATTTGATTATCATTATTTCTTTCAATCAGGTTTGTATTTGTAGGATGTGTTGTGTTCAAGTTACATTCCGTGTTTGTCAATCGTTGTAAAGATGACAGGTTTCATTCATCGATTCGTTTCTTACTGCATCAATAAACAGCTCGTCTTCTTCTTTATTTGAGACCTGACACACTGCATGCATGGGTTTTTTTTTTAACACTGTCTTCCTTTAGCGGGACATTGACTTTTTCCACCGTGTGCTTTGTTTCCACAGTATCTGCATTTATGAATATGCTTGTATGTATCAGGTCTCAATTATGGATTATTTTACTTTCCTTTATCATTTGTCTAATTTGATGGCTAAACAGAACCCTAGTACAAGGCAATAAAGCATGAGTGCATTGGTGAACGCACCGTCACATCAGTGATTTGCATAAACTCAGTTTTCCTGCTATTTCAAGTCCTACCAGATTATTTATCTTCATAACTAAAAACGTAAGCAAGGACATCAGAAATTCACTTAGCTTATGTAGAAATGAACCAACTAGTAAAGAAGTCCACCAACTCTATGAGCCATCATGAATACCATAAATAAGCGTGTATTCAGTATTTACTACACACAGAAATCAACCTAATGGCTGTTTAAAATGTTTCTAAGACAAACAGTTGTTCCCCTTAAGCAAAAATTAGCAATAGCACATCAATGCAATGTTTACATTATTTGAGCTGAGAGTTGTACATTTGTAAATACTGTTTCACCTGCCACAAGCCTATTTGCATTGAGTTTTTAACTACATGACATTATAAATTGTTTTTAAAAACTGTCAAACACATGTGCTTGGGAAGCAGTCAAAGGGTTTGAATCAGGGTGTTGAGATGCCATTCCAGGGGTTGGCGCTGAGCACTCAGGCCTTTCCTTCTCTTCCCACAGACCTTCAGAAGACAAAACCAACTGAACGCCTCATTCCTACTTGACTTCACTTCAGGCCCCTTCTGATGGCGTCACACGACTTCCTACCCTTCAACACGCCCTTCCTGTTCCCTCTTATAAAACCGTTCAATCTACTCTCTGAAACTGTCCAGAACTGACCAAAGATCAGTCTCATAAGACTACTCTATTTAAATATATGGGGTGGATCCCCAAAACTTTCTCTCGTTTTTTGGGATTCATTTACAAAACATATATTTTAAGTCCTGTTAAGTAGTTATGAGTAAATTGATTTGTGTAAAATTGATTTGCTTTTCAAAAAACAAAAATAAATAAGTAAATCAGGTTTCACTTTTACAAAAGAAGAAAGACCTTCAGTTCCTGACTGGAAGAGTTTATCTGCATTATTTCTGTAAACGTCTGGCTGTCATTTAGTATTTAAATAGTGTTGATCACTGTAATTTGCTAAAGTGCATTCTCAGAAATTTGCCATTCTGCCAGCTTTGGCAGTCATTTTTTGCCTCCAAGTGCCCCACGACATTACCAATGCCCCACAACATTAGAAAGCTGCTGCAGCAGCCATGAACATAACTTTGACACATGCTTACTATGAAGATCATTGCTCTTGAGGCTGTCACTGGGTTGAAAGCACAAAATGGAAACAATGGAACAATCCAGTCCCCAAGAATGCAACTCTGTGAGCGCAATCATCTATATTTTAATTACTTATTGCCAGTCTATGGTCATTTGTTGTATTTTGTTTGTGGTATTTGTTTTGTCGGCATCTTTTTTTTTTTTTTAATTTATTTTTATTAATCTTATTACAACCCATACAAAGCAATCAAGTTTTTACAAAAAGAAAAATTAAGTTAAGAACAGATCAATCCCCACCCCTGAGAGAGAGAGCAAGCCAAACGGCGTTAAATTTAAGGCTTGTAAACATACCTAAATTAATAAATTCTCTGTGCTTTATGAACTTATTTTAAAATATTACTGATTAGATCCTGCCATGTTTTGAAAAAAGTCTGTACGGATCCTCTAACTGAGTATTTGATTTTTTCCAACTTCAAATAATATAACACATCGGTTTCCCACAGACTTAAAAGAGGAGAGTTTAGGTTCTTCCAGTTTATCAGAATAAGTCTGCGTGCCAAAAGTGTAGTGAATGCAATCACAATTAGTTTGTCTTTCTCCACTTTAAACCCATCTGGAAGAACACCAAACACAGCTGTTAATGGGTGAGGAGGGATTATGAGACCAAGGCTATCTGAAAGGTAATTAAAACTTTTTGTCCAGAATAATGTTAATTTGTTGCAGGCCCAGAAACATGTGACCCAGTGAGGCTGGGACTTGGTTGCAACGTTTGCAGGTTGGATCATGCCCTGGAAACATTTTGGAGAGTTTTAGTCGAGACAGATGTGCTCGATATATAATTTTAAGTTATATAATTGTATGCTTTGCACATATGGAGCTCGAGTGAATCCTCTGCATTGCTACTTACCACTCCTTTTCTGATATATTAATTGAGAGATCTTTTTCCCAGTGTCCTCTTGGATCTTTGAAAGGGAGGGATTGTAAAATGATTTTATATGTTGTAGAGATGGAGTCTAAGTCCTTGAGATTGAGCAATATTTTTTCCAGCATGGATGAGGGTGCAAGATGAGGAAAATCTGGAAGGTTTTGTTTAACAAAGTTTCTGATTTGAAGATAGTGAAAGAAATGTGTAGCTGGAATGTTAAATTTGGAATGTAATTGTTCATAGGATGCAAAGACGTTGTCTATATAAAGATCTCTAAGCAAGTTAATTCCAAATTATTTCCAGATATTAAAAACTGCATATGTTTGTGAAGGTTGAAAGAGGTGGTTCTCTTGCAGGGGTGCCACAGATAGAAGCTTCTCCGTCTTAAAGTGCTTTCTACATTTGTTCCAGATTCTAAGTGAGTGGAGCACAATTGGGTTATTAGTGTATTGCCGATAGCGTGTGTTTATTGGAGCACAGAGCAATGAATACAAAGAAGTACTGCAGGATTTTACTTCCATTGCAGTCCAAGCCTGTGTATGTTCTTCTATTTGTGTCCAGTTTCTTATCGCCTGTATATTTGCTGCCCAGTAATAAAACTGGAAGTTAGGTAGAGCCATGCCGCCTTCTGCCTTTTGTCTTTGTAAGGTCTCTCTTTTGATGCATGGATGTTTTGAATTCCAAATAAATGAGGTTATTGTTGAATCTAATTGCCTAAAGAATGATTTACACACGTGGACAAAATTGTTGGTACCCTTCAGTCAATGAAAGAAAAACTCAAAATGGTCACAGAAATAACTTTAATCTGACAAAAGTAATAATAAATAAAAATTCTATGAAATTTAACTAATAAAAGTCAGACATTGCTTTTCAACCATGCTTCAACAGAATTAATAAAAAAAAAAAACTCATGAAACAGGCCTGGACAAAAATGATGGTACCCCTAGAAAAGACTGAAAATAATGTGACCAAAGGGACATGTTAATCCAAGGTGTGTCCACTAATTAGCATCACAGGTGTCTACAATCTTGTAATCAGTCAGTGGACCTATATATAGGGCTCCAGGTAGTCACTGTGTTGTTTGGTGACATGGTGTGTACCACACTCAACATGGACCAGAGGAAGCGAAGGAAAGAGTTGTCTCAGGAGATTAGAAAGAAAATTATAGACAAGCATGTCAAAGGTAAAGGCTATAAGACCATCTCGAAGCAGCTTGATGTTCCTGTGACTACAGTTGCACATATTATTCAGAAATTTAAGATCCATGGGACTGTAGCCAACCTCCCTGGACGTGGCCGCAGGAGGAAAATTGATGACAAATCAAAGAGACGGATAATACGAATGGTAACAAAAGAGCCCAGAAAAACTTCTAAAGAGATCCAAGGTGAACTTCAAGCTCAAGGAACATCAGTGTCAGATCGCACCATCCGTCGTTGTTTGAGCCAAAGTGGACTTCATGGGAGACGACCAAGGAGGACACCATTGTTGAAAACAAATCATAAAAAAGCCAGACTGGAATTTGCCAAACTACATGTGGACAAGCCACAAAGATTCTGGGAGAATGTCCTATGGACAGATGAGACAAAAATTGAACTTTTTGCCAAGGCACATCAGCTCTATGTTCACAGACGGAAAAATGAAGCATATCAAGAAAAAAACACTGTCCCTTCTGTGAAACATGGAGGAGGCTCTGTTATGTTCTGGGGCTGCTTTGCTGCATCTGGCACAGGGTGTCTTGAATCTGTGCAGGGTACAATGAAATCTCAAGACTATCAAGGGATTCTAGAGAGAAATGTGCTGGCCAGTGTCAGAAAGCTTGGTCTCAGTCGCAGGTCATGGGTCTTGCAACAGGACAATGACCCAAAACACACAGCTAAAAACACCCAAGAATGGCTAAGAGGAAAACATTGGACTATTCTAAAGTGGCCTTCTATGAGCCCTGACCTCAATCCTATTGAGCATCTTTGGAAAGAGCTGAAACATGCCGTCTGGAAAAGGCACCCTTCAAACCTGAGACAACTGGAGCAGTTTGCTCATGAGGAGTGGGCCAAAATACCTGCTGAGAAGTGCAGAAGTCTCATTGACAGTTACAGGAATCGTTTGATTGCAGTGATTGCCTCAAAAGGTTGTGCAACAAAATATTAAGTTAGGGGTACCATCATTTTTGTCCAGGCCTGTTTCATGAGTTTATTTTTTTAAATAATTCTGTTGAAGCATGGTTGAAAATCAATGTCTGACTTTCATTGGTTAAATTTCATAGAATTTTTATTTATTATTACTTTTGTCAGATTAAAGTTATTTCTGTGACCATTGTGAGTTTTTCTTTCATTGACTGAAGGGTACCAACAATTTTGTCCACGTGTGTATTAATGTATATTGGGATGTTTTGAAATAAAAAAAGGAGTTTAGGAAGAATATTCATCTTAACAGTGTTAATTCTTCCAGCTAGTGTGAGATGAAGGGTTGACCATCTATGCAAGTCTTGTTTCATTTTTTCCATGCAGACGGCAAAATTTTGTTGATATAGAGCTTTATGTTTACTTGTAATGTTTACCCCGAGGTATTTAAACTGTTCTGCAATGATAAAAGGTAGGGTATCTAATCTAATATTATATGCTTGAGAGTTCACTGGAAAGAGTACACTTTTATTCAGAGTAATTCTGAGACCAGAGATCTTTTGAAATTCTGTGAGTGCTGCTAAGACTGCAGGCACAGAATTTTCTGGCTCTGATATATACAGTACCATATCATCTGCATATAATGAGATTTTCTGTTCCAGTCCTTCTCTGCTAATCCCCTTTATCTGATCAGTATTTTGACAATGTATTGCCAGTGGTTTAATGGAAATCACAAACAGCAGCGGTGACAAGGGGCATCCTTGTCTAGTGCCACGTTCTAGTTTAAAGTAGTCTGAGCAAATGTTGTTGATGCAAACTGAAGCTTCTGGGTTAGTATACAGTAATTTAATCCATGCACAAATGTTTGGGCCAAACCCAAACTTCTCCAATGTAGTAAAAAGGTATTTCCATTCAATCATGTCGAATGCTTTTTCTGCATCCAATGATAATAATATTTCTGGGGTGTTTGATTTAGTTGGTGAGTATATTACATTAAACAGGCGTCGAAGATTTGAAAATAAGTGCCGGCCCCTAATAAATCCAGTTTGGTCTTATGATATTACCGAGGGGAGCACTTTCTCCATCCTTCTGGCTAAGATTTTAGAGAGTATTTTAACGTCGTTATTCAGAAGTGAAATTGGTCTGTATGATGCACATTGTAATAAGTCCTTATTTTGTTTTGGAAAGACAGTGATTAGTGCAAAAGGTTTGTGGAAGAGATTGGTTATCTCTGGCTTCTGTAAATGTTGCTAATAGGAGGGGAGCTAGCTGAGCGGAGAATTTCTTGTAAAATTCTGCAGGGTAGCCATCAGGGCCTGCTGCTTTCCCGCCTTGGGAGTGACTTTATAGCATCTAGTAATTCTGATAACGCCAGAGGTTTATCAAGTTCCTCCTCACTAGAAACGTCTATTTGTGGTATCTGTAATGTATCCAGAAATGCATTAGATTGTGTATTGTCTTCCTTAAACTCAGTAGTATATAGGGATTTATAGTAGTCTCTGAAAGTGTGCATTATATTTTTGTGTTTGACGATTTTATCTCCGTTCGTGCTAGTGATTACTGAGATTGCGTTGCGCACTTCTTGCTTGTGAATTTGTTGAGCTAAAAGCTTATTAGCTTTCTCCCCATGTTCATAGTAATGATGTATGGATTTGTAGATTAGTTGTTCAGTTTCTTTAGTTGTCAAGAGGTTTAATTCCGAATGTAGAGCCTGCCTTCTCCTATGTAGAGTCTCGCTTGGTAGTCTGGCGTGTTCTTCATCTATTTTAATAATTTCACTTTTTATCTCTGCTACTTTCTTGGCCTCGGATTTATTTCTGTGGGAAAGATATGAGATAATCTGTCCTCTTAAGAAGGCCTTATGAGTTTCCCAGAGTATTCCTGCAGAGATCTCGGGTGATGTATTTGTCTCTAGAAAGAATTTGATTTATTTGGATATAAATTCAGTACAATTCTCGTCAGCTAATAGAAGCGGGTTGAGGCGCCATCTGCGGGGTGAGTGTATGGGGCTTAGTAATTTTAGCTCCAAGATCATAGGTGCATGGTCAGAAATAACAATAGCATCGTATTTGCAAGATTTAATCTTAGGCAAGAAGTTATTGTCTATAAAGAAGTAATCGATCCTTGAGTAACAATGATGTACTGGTGAGTAGAAAGAATATGTTCTTGAATTTGGGTTTAAAAACCTCCAGGGGTCTGATAAGTTGTGATCAGTTATAAACTTTGTAATTATCTTTGCGGTATTAGATGCCGTTCCCCCTGTGGAGGAAGTCCTATCTAAAAGTGGATTTAGAACACAATTAAAGTCCCCAGCCATTATAATTTTATGAGTGTTCAGATTGGGAATGGATGCAAATAAATTTTGCATAAATTCCTTATCATCAACATTAGGTGCATAAACATTTATCAAGATCATTTTATAGTTAGATAAGTCTCCCATGAACATTACATATCTCCCTTCAGGATCCAATACTACATCTGATGCTACAAATGGTACAGTTCTATGTATGAGAATTCCCACACCTCTAGTTTTCTTCGTAAAACTAGAATGGAACATTTGGCCAGTCCAGTCTTTTTGCAGCCGGAACTGATCCTTGCTTATTAAGTGGGTTTCCTGTAAAAATACCATTTTAGCATTTAGACCTGTTAGGTGAGAGAGTACTTTCTTTCTCTTTAATTTGTGATTCAGGCCTTTAACATTCCAGCTTACGAAGTTAACTGTCCCATCATGGAGACACTGATTCTGAGTTTTTGATGTCATTTTATAGTCTTATTATAATTATAAAGATTGAGAGGATAGATTAGGTATAGATCAGGCCTGCTCTCTTTCTCTCCCCCCCTTAACCCCCCACCCTCCCTTTTTTGCCTCCCCAAGTGAGGCTAAAACCCACTTCACACAGTCCCAGTCCTCTGACATACCCAGAGACAGAGCACGTCCAAAGCCAAACAAGCCCCAATGCAGCGGCGCTTTAGGGTTAAAAGATAGAGATATCTCTTAAAAAAAAAAAAAAAAGGAGGAAAAAGAATAATTAAGCACAATAAAACAAACAGATAGTGCCCTAGTAATACTAAGTAATAATGAGAATATATTAGAATATATGCTGATAAAAACCCGTATTTTAAAACGAATAGATCAGACAAAAGATTATTAATCCTTGCTTTATCATTAACCGCCATGACTCACTATTATGTATCAGAAAAGTCACGGGATCAGCTTTCTTAATTCTTTTTCTGCTTCTTCCTTGCTAGCGAAGACATAGAATTGACCCTGCCATTCCACTTTCAGTTTTGCCGGATACAGGAGGCTGTATTTGACACTGGCTTGCCGTAACTGCTGTTTAATGTTATAGAAGGCTGTGCATTTAGTAGCTGTTGCTGGAGAGAAGTCAGGGAAGATACGAATGTGGTTATTTTCATATATAATATCTTCCTTGTTTCTGAGGAGTGCCATCACCTCTAGCTTAAATGATAATCGTTCAAAACGAACTATAAAAGATCTTGGTCGGGGTCTAACGGTGTTTGATCCGCGTACGCGGTAAGCCGCTGCTATCTCAGATTCTGCTTTAAAGTCGTCCCCGATTATTTTAGAAAAAAGTTTAGCTGCGAATTTCACAGGGTTTGAACTTTCTCGATTCTCAGGCAGACCTTCAATTCTGACATTATACCTTCTACTCCCATCTTCCAAAGCAGCCAGTCTGTCTCCGAGTTTTTCGCATTCGGAGCTGACATTTACTGCTTTTTCCTCGGCACTGGCAGCTACATTTTCGGCCATTTCAATCCGATTCGTGAATGTCTCCTTGAGATCCTCCAATTGATCAGTAAGCGTGCTCAGTTTAACCGAGTTTTCCTGAATGCGCTCTTCAATTTTACCCAGCACCTGTCGAAGCTCAAGTTGCACCTCTTGACGCAGCCTTTCATTTGCCTGTTGGAATTCCTGTCGCAGCCTTTCATTTGCCTGTTGGAATTCCTGTCGCAGCCATTCATTTGCCTGTTTTAATTCCTGTCTCACATCTTGTCTCATTTTTTCGCTTGCCTTTGCCCTTGCTTTCTCATTAGCCTTCTCGCTTTTCTTTATATCTTGCGTGAACTCAGCGAGCAACACCTTCAGTTCAGACAGTTCAATTGTGCTTTCTTGTACCGTAGATGAAGCAGCAGACTTTGCTGTAGCCGGTGTCCCCGCTGCTCCCGGCTCGCGTAATTGCGTAATTGAAGCCGCGGACTTCAAGGCCCTTTCCAGTTTCATGTGATCTTCTCCGATCGGCGAGCTATCCAAATCTGCACTCACGATCGCACCTTTGCTCCCCTTTTCGCTCTCAGCCAGCGACGATGTAGTGGACCGTGGTCCCGAGGAGTCTGTGCTTTCGCCCATCTGATCCAGGTCTGTCTCTGAAAGGCTGTATCTTGAACTGGGGCTTGCTGATCGTAGCTTGGGTGTAGCTTTAGTTTTCGATTCTTTCGAACCCCCCTTCTTGTTGGCCATGTTTATATGTGCTTACATATACTGTAGCAGTCCCTCTCGGGTTGAATAAATACAGGATCTCTCAGGATAATAAGCAAATAATATGAAAAATAACACCGCTGCTAGCGGAGCTCCACTTCAGACGTCCATCTCTCGCATCAGACAAGACGTCGGCATCTTTTATTGTTTGTCATGGTAGTACAGTGGTTAGCACTGGTGCCTTACAGCTCAGAATACATATTTGGTCACTATAATTGGTCTAGCATATTTGGCAGACACTTCCTTAGCCCTCAGGGACACTTAAACAACCATTGCACAATTATAGTCCATTCAAAACTAGTCCAGTTCCTCCTTCCCCATTGACTTCAATGCATTTCGCACAGCTTGGTGAAGTTCACGAACATTTCTGTGATTTTGTCAAACTAGTGGTGAAGTGAACTGCACATGGTTCACTTATCACTAAAACTAAATAAACATCACTAGCAAGAAAATGGAAAAAAAAAGAAGGAAAATAAACACTGGGAGTGTGGACCTCCCCAACTAAGATAAGGCAGTGGCAGGCAGAGGTTTGGCTGCAGCAACTTCCCGTTTTTTTGGTGTGTCTTCATGTGGAAAATATGCAGTATCTTATGTTTTTAAAAATGGTCTGCACTCCTCTGTGGTGATGTGAACAAGAGTTATAATTAAAACTGATTTTACTGGTGTGGTATGAATAACACGCTTTACGCAGCTGCAGAAAAGAACACAGAAGTATGAATGAGGCTTTAGGGAAGCAATATTTCTTTTGGTTTTTTTTTTACCCCCCGAAAAAAAACCTTTTGAACACCTAAAACCTCTTTAGTGGGTTTCACGTTTCAAAATCAATTTTAATGCCAGATTCTTGAAACCGTACGCAGATTGAAACTTCCCCATTTCGTTCATCACTACTTTACATTTTGTTATCACTGGTATTTTCAGATCTGACTCATTCCTACAAAAACATTTCTACAAACAAATAAGTGAAATCCATCTTTGATAAAGTGAATAAGTCCATAATAAATGTTCCTGCTTTCAAAACTGCTTGGAGTCAACTAAAGATAGAAAAATGGATACATTACAGATGAATGCATGCCTTCTACATCTTTCTCAAGGAGAACTTTGTTTTAGAAGAACCAAAACTGACAGAAAGCAGGAACACATAAAGAGACCACTTTGAAGGAAAACTCACAGTTTAGTGCACTCTTTCACAGTTAACTGTGTTAGTATATCAGGATGGGTGTTTCATAGCATAATTAGGGGTACAAACTCAACATGACCCAATATCTGAAAATGTGTATTTTGACACTTACACTACTGAACTCATTTTATGGGTCCAGAATAAGTGTTGTTAATATTTGGTAAAGCCATGCTGTCAGTTGATATGCTGTGGCATGGAGTCACAGAAGTGTCAACAGATGTCCTGTGGGACATGCAACCAAGCACTGTTCAAATACTGCTTTGGGGTTTTAATAATTTAGAGAGGGTATGAAGTAGGCATAATATCAATTGTCTATAAAAATGACTTCATATTCTTTGTACATGTTTCTATTGAAATCCATTGTTCTTCCTCTTGACCAACAAATTTGGATTGTTCCAATGGATGAAAAACATTAAAAAAAGAAAATAAGACAAAAGCAGTTTTACCAGAGGAACTGATTGCTTCAGTGCATGTAAAAGCACCGAAAAATAGCAGAGGCCAAAATGGTATGAGGTGCCACCAGAAAACATAAAAACAAATGTCCCACATAAATAACTGACAGATCTAGTGATGCAACATACTTGCAGGAAGATACTAGGGCTGATACTACATATGAAATCATAGAAAATGGCATCAGTGTATGGTCAAAAATTAATTAGACCTGCCACAAAAGACATGCCAATGGCTGATAGAATATGCTCAACCTGTCATTGTACAGATCCTAAAATAAAATCAAATCTGGTGGCACCTCATACTACTACAGCCTCTGTTTGGCAGTTTACATATCAAAAATGTTTGTTATATCATACCAAATTACTAATCAGGTGGTCATCTTCATCTTTTTCCACACCATGATTGGTTGCCTGTGTGTTTACCCTTGTGTCACAGATGGTGCCACATCTCTCTAATTGGCAAAACTGTTGATGCAGGTGCTGTGATGGCCTGCCACATGGTCTTTTGGTCTTGGTTTGGTGTTATCTGGCTCTCCCTGAAAGGCACAAAAGCATTCCTGCAATGGTTATCAGCAGCTACATTCCAGTGTCATACATGGAAGCATTTCACAAAAATAAAATCTACACTTTATAACTAATGAAGAAAGAAAAATAATATAATGACTGTTTTTGTAGATTTGAGACAAAGAAGAAGCTTACTTTTTTTTTTTACACTTTATTCTTTGGAACTTGAACAAATGTACACATTTACCACAGAAAGGACATGAAAACGTGCACATCCTGTGCAATGCATTCAGACACATCAAATACAATTAAATGGGAAAAAAAAAAACATTGTCTCACTAGACGCAGGTTTCCGAGAGCTGCCTGCAATAAATACACAAATGTTGCATCCCTTGTCTGAAAAAACAAAACTCAGTTTTGTTTTTAGGAACAATAATAAATACACCCCAATGTGTGAGAATCAAAAGCATTGAGAGTAATAAGATGATGATTAAAAAAAAAAAAAAAAAAAAAAAAAAGTTAAATCACCACCATGTCAAACTGGAAGGTAGAGTGCAGGTCCATGATTCAGCCTGGTCTGCTTTTCTGGACATTTCAGTAAAGCAGTGCGTGCAGAGGAGTCTGGGTGTGTCTTTGCTGGGTGTCTGACTTGGTCCCCGACTTGACTTCCACAATGAATTGTCACACCTCAGACAAATTTTCTGAATAAAAGTACACTGATAGAGGATAACAAATTAAAGCATGTTACAAGCTTGATGTCAGAAAATGCTTGTTTCCAAGAACTATTTTACTTGGTGAAGAAATCAGCTTCACAGGATCAATCCATAATAAAGCAGCCAAAATGGCCCTTGGCCTCCATGAGCCCTGCCATATCAGTTGAAAGAGAACTGGCAATACATGGGTTTCAAAAGCATTTCAAGTTCAGACATCAAGCTTGACCAAAAAACAAATATATAAAAAAAAAAAACATAAAACATAATCTTTCACAAAACAGGAATGTAGAACTGGTTTAAGAGCTATAGAGGGGAAAAAACACAACAACAATAACTGAGCACAATTGTGTGTGTTGGGAAAGAGCTGGGAACGGGACACTATAAGCATCTGATGTTGGAGGACTTTTCTAATCTTCCAGGCTGCGGAAAGCATTCTGCATGTCTTCAAGTAGTTGAGCATAGTCAGCTTTAATTTTAGCTTCTCCATCTTTCACTGGGTCCTGAAAAGAAGAGACAACACTTACAAACAAGATGACTGGAAAATGCATCTCACCAACCCTTTTTCAGTATTTTCTGCATTCTCACCTACGTGATAATTCTATAATTTATGTTTTAATGTTTTAGAACCGGTTCACTTCATCAATTATCAAAATGTGTCATATATGCCCTGCAGTGACTGTTGGTTTTCAAAAGGACCCCCCTCCCTTTAACATGCATTTCATATAACGATTACTGTATATCCAAATATAATTTAGACAGTTTACATTTATACCTGCATTAAAATGTGTCTCCAGTGTCCACTCACATTTATTTGTGCAATACTGTGTGTGCTGCAGCTACTAACCTCAAATTAGAATGGAAACTGGCAGCTTATAATGATCTAACAAGAAAAAGTGAAAACAAAGTGACATGCCAGTCTGCCATAAAGTGTTTTTGTATGATGCTAAAGCTGTGACAGTCTTAGGAATGGGATTGGTAGCTTAACTTCACCCACTACACCTCACTTAAAGGCACCCAGGTGTCAGGGCTAGCCATCTTTTCAGAGTTTACCCAAGTGCTGCCACCGCCCTACACAACTTTTTTGTCTTTTCCACTTACTTGATTGTTGCATGTGGATAAAAAGTATGGTTGCATTTCCATTTTTATTAAATGTGAACACTATCTGTTTTATGACTCACTCCAAATGTGGTCTGTATGATCCATCTCCAGCACGTTTACACCATTTTATGTGATCAGGTGCCATATGATGATGCTGCATGTTAATACATGCATAGATGGATGTATTTTGCTTTAGCTACAAATTTTACATGTGTCCAGTCTGCCACTCTCACTTGGCCTTAACCACTGACAGAACTTTTTCTATAAGTAACAATTTCAGCCATGTGGCTACAGGAGATTTCCCTAACCCACTGTAATACCAAAAAAAGGAAAGTTACTAAATAGGGAGGACAGTTTAAAGAATAGTGCAAGGAAGAATATGTAAATGTGATTAGCAGAAACATGCTTGTGGGTCTCATTTATAAAGAAAATATTTTGGTAGTTGTTTGTTGATATATTCCAGCCCACATTGGGCATATATATATATATATATATATATATATATATATATATATATACCTCACTGACTCACTCACTCATCACTAATTCTCCAACTTCCCATGTAGGTAGAAGGCTGAAATTTGGCAGGCTCATTCCTTACGGGTTACTTGCAAAGTTAAGCAGGTTTCATTTCAAAATTCTACGCTTAACGGTCATAACTGAATTCTACTTACGTACATATATAAGGCCATAGCCTGCAGCTCGGTCACCGTGTGAGGCGGAGTTGCGTCCCCCATCACCACGCCTCCCACGTAGTTGGCTGCCTGCCTATATTGCGTCCTCCATCCCCACACCTCCCATGTAATTGACTGCCTGCCCATATAAGGCCATCCGTCACCAGCACTAATCTCTTATTTATAAACGGCGCAAATATATTCACATGTACTTAACCTATATTACAACTATATACACATATAAATTAGACACCCAGACACACACAACCCCCACACGTTCCCCAGTCCTTTATCTGAACTTTCGTTTAAAAGTTTATAATCACACGGCCTGGAAAGTCTGCAGTGAATCCAGCGACCAATCCTGATGTGCGCCACGGACACGTTTACTTAATTTACATGTAAAGAAGCGGTCTCACCGGTTCAACGACAGTTCCTTTATTGGAGAATAAAGTCCGTCTCACCCGGGTGACTCGGCGTTAGCGTCCATCCATGGCCGACGCCCACTCCACAACAGACAAATAAAGCTGTCAGCTCCAAATATCCCTTTTAGTTTAGCAGGCTCCCCTTCTACGTGCACCCAACTGTCCTTATTACGGAGTCTTCCTTGCTTTACCGCTGGTTATGTTATTTTTAAAATGTTTCCTTTTCTTTTTCATAACTTTTTTAACACACTTTCCATATATTTGGGAAGCTGAAATTTTGCGTGCTCATTCCTTGCAGTGTACTTATAAAAGTTAGGTATGTTTTATGCCCTATTACAACACCCAAGGGGGGGAAATGGGTGTACCCCCTAAACTGTATATATAGATAGGGGAAACCCCTCATTACTATTTCTGCTACTTCCAATTTTCCCATGCTCATCCTTTACACTGTACTTACAAACGTTAAGTATGTTTTATTTCGTGTTGTGCCCCGTAATGAACTTTTGAAAATAACGTTTTCTTTTTGGCGGTTCTCACCATTACGCCATAAGGAAATTTAGGAACTGAGCTCTCCTTTTGGCAGTTTCATTCCTTATTTCCATTAAAAGAGGATTTATTTCACACACAAGGGCCACCCCCGGTTCCCCTTCCTTTTTCCACATGGCTGCTGTCCACACACCTACCACGTGGTTGGCTCCCTACCTATATACATTAACGACATCCCATGCTCATGTGCCTCCTCACTCGCTTCCTTACTGTCCTCAGCTGTTCGTGCTCACTGCTCCCTTCTTCTTTACTCCACCGCTTCAAGCCTGTTATTGTTTGCCTTGCTTCACGTCTGCCTGCTGGTGACTCCTGCCTTTTCGTTTACTCCATCGCTTTACTATGAAACTTGCAACCACCAAAACTTTGTAATGGCACCAGGCTTTAGATCGAATCTCTGCACAAGAACCTCATTGAGGCAACTGTCTTCACTGAAACAGGCTCAGAGAAGACTGTATTTATTCCTCGCATCCCTCTCATACCCTCTGACCTCCCATTCCAGTTCAAACGCCTCCTATTTCCAGTAAGGGTCTGCTTCACTATGACAATAAATGAGTCACAGGGCCAGACTCTAAAAAAGGTCGGCATTGACTTGATACAAGATTGCTTCTCACATGGCCAACTGTACGTTGCATGCTCAAGAGTAAGCTCAGCAGACATTTTATAGCCTGAGGGCAGAACTGCAAGCGTTGTTTACAAAGAGATCCTTACATCCTAAAAATGTATATTTCTCATACACAACATTTACAATCATACTCATCATTCTCAATACTAAAATAAGCCGCCTACGACAATTACATTGACAATCACGTTACGTTATTTTTAAAATGTTACCTTTTTTTCATAACTTCTTTAACACACTACTTCTCCGCTGCGAAGTGCGGGTATTTTGCTAGTATATATATATATATATATATATATATTAACCTTTTGAAATAAAATTGAGTTTGACAACCTTCCTCTAAATGATAATATATTTAATATGCATAAAAAGCAGTGAGATATGAGCAAAGCCAAGAGCACATACTCTGAATGTGATAAGAGTGGTAGGCTTCAGCATTTAAACCTTAGTACTTCTTTCTTCCAATTTCAAACAAAGTTTTACAAAATATGTAGGAAGCTGGCTATGAAGGTAGCCACTTGGTATAAACAGTCCAAGGTCCCCATCATTTCAATATGAAATTTTCCAAACTGAATCCACTTTAGATTCATAAAATATTTATATATACCACTGGCACTGTTCAAGAATAGGAGCCCCTATTTCAATCCATGTCTTAATCCCAGGGTTAGCTTTGAGCTTAAGTTAGATTTAAATTCCACTGGGTAAGCAGGCTCTGCACAACACTGTGATATTATAACAGGGATTGAGTAGCAGTCTATTTTATTTGATTTTTTTTAAGCGGGTCACTTGCTTAAAGTACTGGTCCTTTGTATACTTTTTTTTTTATTGGTTTTCCTTATTGACAATAGCTTTTTTTTTCATTTCTAAACATTGCCTCCCATCAACTGAAAAGAACACTGATGCCTGAAATTTCGAAAAAATGTAAATATATGCAAAGAACATTCTCATATTTACATACATATTTGTTCATATATTTTTTTAACTTGCTTAATCAGATTTAGGATGACAGGGTTCTGGAGCCTATCCTGGCAGAAGTACTCAACCCTGGTCAGGACACCAATCTATCAAAGAATACTTACTCACACAGAAATAATGTAGACTAAACCTCATATGCACATCGATATGGGATGAAAAACAACATACTGAAAACAAAACTCCATGCATATATAGTGACTGAGAATGTACAAACTCCACACATGCTTAAAGGCTAAAATAGTAGGATGTTCATTCTGCTACTGCAACACATTACCACTGTGTGTTAAATTGGAAAATATAGAAAAATACTGATTAGAGAAACCGCTCAATTCATATAATTATGGGAGTCTTGCTGGGAAATGGACACTATAAAAATAGAGCAGGAGACCAACTATTATTAAAAATAATATTAAATAAATAATAAAGATAACTAGAACTTATTGAGGATGCTGTTAAGTAGAAGACACTAAACACAACCATAGAGCTCTCTCTTTTAATGGATAGGCTTTATTGATTCCTACACAACTTAATGCTCTATAGTTGTGTTTTTATTGCTTTCTACTTAACAGGTTCCATATATATTATTTTTAATAACAGCTGGTTTCCTGAACCATTTTAGAAGAAAATCACTGCTCTTTGTATTTGCTAATATTTTTTATCTTGCACTTTTACTTCTTCCTGAAGCTTATTGTAATAACTGCAAAAGCTGTAAAAAATTCTACTAGCTTTCAATAGATGTGACAGTATTTATACACTTTACTAAAAAACATTTTCTTTGTTTTCACATTGATATTTACTAAAGAAATAAGTCATTGTGCTGCTATGTCACAGAAAACCATGATTTTAACAGAAAACACTGTTTTTCCTTTGAGCCACAGATTACATTTTCCTGTTAGCCTTAAGAAGATTAAATAAATAATTAGAAAAGATTTCAGTGCTCTGAAATAAAAATATCACAGAGCACAACATTTGAGCTCAGAATTTGATATTTTTTTTAAGGTCAGAAAATTGGTCAAGAAATTAAATACTTGTGCAAGGTACTCTATCATCAATACAGAAGACAATTATCAGTGCTGTACTATTATTACTTTCCAATCACCAGAAAGAAAAATGCAAAAGCTTGATAAATCCATTAATTTTCACCGACAATTTTATTATTGCATGGGTGTAGACATGCACATTAGCACACAGACAAAATAATTAGTTGTCAACTGTGGCACAACTCTCTTTTTGGCTCTGTTCGTTAAAGGGTTCTTGTTGGTGTGCAGGTGTCTGGGTTAAGTTTTTTGGGTTTTATTTTTGTGACCTTGGTTAAAACAGAAGAAAGCTTCAGAGATGTGAAATATGGGTTCAATTTCCTGATAATGGTGCAAACTGAAAAGGAAAACAATACTGGATGGTGTGGCCACGATCAAGATTCAGTAGCTATACTTTAACTCCCATTTCTGTTTAGACACTAACTGCTGATATTAAACACTGCACTGCCACCTACAGCATCCTTTTCAAACTCAGTGGAACTACAGCTGGAGCTGCTTTGGAGTCACAACTTAGGAGTGAAAATAACTATTATATATGCACACGCAAACACATACACGCATAAACACACAGAATGGATATACTTTGCAAAACAAATAAACATAAAAGTATTAAAAACCCTGATGATTTACAGCAAAAGACTAACATTTCCAATTAGTCCTTATCACAATTTTAATATAATTACTATTTTATATACAGTGGGATGCAAAAGTTTGGGCAATCTTGTTAATAGTCATTATTTTCCTGTATAAATCGTTGGTTGTTACGATAAAAAATGTCAGTTAAATATATCATATAGGAGACACACACAGTGATATTTGAGAAGTGAAATGAAGTTTATTGGAATTACAGAAAGTGTGCAATAATTGTTCAAACAAAATCAGGCAGGTGCA
>JANRMT010028174.1:95107340-95287179 GCA_026402145.1 Polypterus bichir lapradei
TGCACCTGCCTGATTTTGTTTGAACAATTATTGCACACTTTCTGTAAATCCAATAAACTTCATTTCACTTCTCAAATATCACTGTGTCTGTCTCCTATATGATATATTTAACTGACATTTTTTATCGTAACAACCAACGATTTATACAGGAAAATAATGACTATTAACAAGGTTGCCCAAACTTTTGCATCCCACTGTAGGTTTCTGATTGTCTTTTATCCCATTTGTCCCATGGGTTAGAAGGATGATGGGTGTATTGAAATGAGTAGTTTTTGTACTTGTGTACTTCAATAACATAGGAAGGATTTAAGTGAACAGAGAATGAATTGTATAGGATGGAATAAATAAATGGCATATTTAAATGACATTGATGAATAGAACATCCATGCAGGCTTCTCTACCCTCAGGCAAGTGTTCATGACTCCATCATAAGAATGAGAGTTAAAATGGGATTCAGGGGAGATTAACAAGATGGAAACCTTCACCATCCAACAGTATTAACATCAGTGCTCCTCTTTCATTTACAAAGAAACACCTGGATAATACCCATACATTTTGGAAATATGTTCTAAAGACAGGCAAGTGAAAAGTAGAATTCTTTGGAAGACACAAGTCCCACTATCCCAGGTATAAACCTAATATGACATTTGACAGCAAGAATATCATACCTACAATAAAAAATGGAGTTTGTAATAGTTTTGGGATGCTTTGTTGCTTCAGAAGCTGTAAGACATGTCATTATTAAAGGAACTATGAATTTTGCACCATAACAGAATATATTCTTAACGAGAATGTCCCAACCACTGTCTGTAACCAGAAGCTGAAGAGTAACTGGATTATGTAGCAGGGTAATGAACTAATATACAAAAGTAACTATACAACTGAATGGCTCAAGAGAAATAAAATTAAAGTTTTGGACTGGCCAAGTCCTGACTTGAACCTTGTAGAGAGGTTGTTGCAGGTGCTGAAATGAGCAGTTTATACTCATAAACCTACCAATGTGTCTGAATTAAAGCAGTCTTACAAAGAAGACTGGGAGAAAATTCCTCAGTAGTGACGTGAAAGACTGACATCAAATTATACTAAGTGTTTAAGTGCAATTTATGCTGCTAATGGTGCTGTAAGCAAATATTGAAATTATGGAGGCAATTACTTTTTCACGTGGATTATAGGGGTGTTGGATAACTTATTTTTCTTGTATCCAATGGTTTAAAAAACAGTACTGTGTGTTCTCTTTCTATAACACTGCATTTTGTATAAATGTCTGAGGCCATTCATTGTGTAAAATACACAAAAAACAGAAAATATTAGGAATGTGGCAGATACATTTTCAAAGTACTGTCTCTAAAAATCATAACTAATTTTACCAATTATAATGTTTAATTAGTAATTTATCATTTTTATTTTTTGTGACACTTCTGAAATTCTTACACATGAAATGCATAGGTTCAATTTATTAAAGTCTTAAATATTTTTAATAAATCCTACTAAGACGCTTCATTAAAAAACATTCAGCATGATCACCTAATCACATATTGAAACAGGAATTGGGAATTCATTTTTAACAGGGTGAAATTCTAAGACTAATAATATTAAATCCAATTTTTCTCCTGAAGTGTTTAAAACTATAGGATTCTTGACTTGTGGTGTAAACACAGAACTACTGTTACAATTTCCCCCAAGGCACAGAGAGACATGCAGACAAAGAAAGAAAAAGAAAGAAAGAGAGAGAAAGAAAGAGAGAAAAAGAAAGAAAGAAAGTTCATTGTATCTATTTATCTCACACTGCTGAAAGTACCTCTTAACATAAGGAAAGAAGCTACTATGTTCTTGAATATTTCTAGTAGCCACGGTCTCCTAGCAGTATGGCCACAATTTAGTAGTTACCTTAAATTTCATTGAACTTATCCGATACAGTATTTCTCCCATGTGCTCCCGGATAATAGCCCAAGTAATCTTGTTATCACTCTGGGCAGTTGTTTCAACTGCATGCCTTGCCAAGTCATAGAAAGAAATCATGTTTGATAAGATGCCAACAGTCTTGTAGAATGGGCAAAACCTAGAGTGAAATACAAAAGAGTGAGTAAATAAAAAACAAGTAACTCATAATAACAGGGCAAATGTCAAGGCACCTCTCTGGACTGACTTCTTAGTCAGTGTGCAAGTTTGCTGGTCTGTGGTTTGAGCTCATGGAAAATAAGAACATACGCAGGTTCACTTAGTGGGGACAAAGATGTAAATAAAGTAGATGCAACTGGGAGATTTACTCAAGAAAAATAAGAGCATTTGCAGGTTTGTCTTGGAGTCTATAAACAGGTGAAACTGCCAGATTTAAAGCACTAGCCAATAAATAAATGTATACAGCTAAAATTAAATGGGTCTTGCGCATGTTTTCCAATATATACTGTAGAAGGAAAACTTTTTTTTAACTATTATTATGTCATAATACTCATCTATATGTTATAAAATACATTTCTGAGTACATTATTCCAACCTAGTCTCAATTTAAATAAAAAATAAAATCACTGATTGACACAGAAACTTTGACCAGGTTATACAGCACACCAAAGGAGCATTAACAAACACTAATCAGTTCCAAAGTCCATTTCTTATTGATTCTCCCAAATTTTTCAGTAGCCTGGGGAAGGAACATTTCAGTTTGATAACTGTATGTGAATGTACATGTTATGAGGCTCAAACTATATTTTCTACTTTAGTACCTGTCATATGGAGTATATCCATTTTGTTGCAGGAAGTCATCTTTTATTAGTTTAGCCACCTCAAGAGTGATTTTATCAGTCTCAGCTAGGGAAGCCTGAAAAGCAAAATAAATAAATGATTAAATAAAATGTGAAATGATGCATTTTCACATTTTATTAGATTAATTAACATCTACAAGAGTCTCTGCATGCTGCATTTTGCTCACCTTTCCAACAAGTTGCACAATTTCTGCTAGGTCCTCTTCCTCCTGGAGAATCTCTTTTGCCTTTGTGCGCAGAGGGACAAACTCTGGAAAGTGTTTGTCATAGTATTCATCAAGGGCACGTGTGTATTTGCTGTAACTGATCAGCCAGTTGACTGAAGGGAAGTGCTTTCTCTGGGCCAGTTTCTTATCTAACCCCCAGAAAACCTATAATACAATGGACTAATTAGTATTCAGTAGACAATACACCAGCATTAACATGATGGGTATATAAGTGCACAGCAATCTTGTTTCGATGAGGTGGCAACTTTTTTTGTTCCCTTTAACAGGAAAATAACAAACAGTATCAGTATGTATTAAAGAAAAATATACCAAACAACATTAAGCATTTTTTATATGTGATGATCCCCACTCTTTGACTTATGCACAATTTGTCAAACTGTGCCAAAGTTTTCTTTAAAATGCACTTGAATCAAATAGTCAAATACTCAGATGACTCTTCAACAATACAGCTCATGATAAATACAAAAGATTCTTCCATTAAATAGTCTTCTCTTTTACTTTGGTTTGACAATCTCTCCACCAGGATACTCAAATCTGGAAATCAAAAAACAGTTTTTTTCCATAAATGTTAAAGACATAGATATCTTTTCAAAACATTTCTGCTTACCTGTACAATACCAAGAGTTGCTGAAGTCACAGGATCAGAGAAGTCACCACCAGGAGGAGAGACACTATACCAGAATATAAAGGGAAATGCACAGATCTTAGTTTTACAGCTTTAGTCATCAGCTATTCTATGCTGGAAATGAATACTATTTGAGCCCAAAAGTAAACAAACTACAAGTACATAATATCAGCTGCCTTTAATAAGTATTCCTAACGCTGGGCTTTTGCACTTACTGACTTGCCTCTTCTGTTGACTAGTACAGGGGCTACAGACTTGCTGAAAATCTGTACTGTGATCAGTTTTCGGGACAAAATAATGAAATTTGAGTTTTTAGATTCACTTTTGTTTGGACAAAACAGAGAGTTGAAAAAATTTTTCTGCTAAAAGTCCATTTTTGTGGCTGCTAGTCAAATATATTATAATAAGAAAATGCTGAAAATTTGATAAATAAGGTTAGCACTTTATCACGGTTTATAGAGAAGTTCAAAATATTGTTATGCCTATTATGCCTTAAATATATTTAATGCTTAATTTCCTAATTTTGCATCTCTCTGTGTTGCTGTAACTGGATAACACGAGAGATAAACCATTTAATATATGCTCAACTATATATAATATTGTATGCATATATAGAAAACACGGGCACAAATGTCCAGGTTTTTATTATGACTTTCTATATAGTCATTTTTAGACAGGAAAACATTTGTCTTTTTCAGCTGCAAAAAAGAAAAAAAAACAACATATAGAGAACAGGTTAAAAGTTACAAAGGGTTTGAAATATTTATATTACATGAAAACAAATCCTTTGCTAACTGCTATGAAGTTTAACAGTAGGTTTTTACCTGGATTGTTCCACAACACATAAGAAAAAAAAATAGTTTCTAATATTTTTATTTTAATTAAAAAGCCATATGAATTTTGAAGCAGCTTGTGTCTGTGTTTAAAGTGACTGTTCTCACTGATTTATTGAAGGAAACTGCTGCATGTAATCCCTCATTAATTGAGATGACTTTCAGATCCTTTAATGTATGCCTTTCAGTCACACTTATAAAGTCATCTAAATCAGCCAAAGTATTTTTTGCAGCATCTTTGGTAACCTAATGCAGCTTTTTAAATGTTGATTTGTTGGACTACTAAAATCAAACAGTGCAGTTGGAGGTCATGAAAGTATGGATCACAATGCAGTAACAAGACAAAATAAGTCTCCTGTCAACTTTATATTGTCTGAGTCTGTGGAGGAAAATAAGAGCCGACAGCACTTTACACACTAATATTCCTGTTAAATTAATATCTCGATGAGTCCCCATGTATTTTTACTTTATCAATATTTCAATCCCTTTTATAACGGGCATGTATTAAATTAGCATTTTAAATAAGATAATTACCTAGCTGAGTCTCTAACTATTTATTTTGCCACTATTACACTCCCAAAACAGTGGGAAGCGAATATACAGATTTCTACCAATTTTCATTCAGTGTTTTTAACAAACAAAATAGTTATTGCTGCACCAATTTACTAAACAGTGCATTTGTATGAAGTAATGGCTGTCATCCTCAATTATCAATCAATTAATCTTTTTTGTAGCATGTGGTTTATAAATAAAATGTTTCAAAACACTGAAATACAATGTTGCTGAATTGTATACTGTTTATTTCAGTTGGGAACCAATTAAAATAAAATGTAATCTGTGAAATAGTAGGCTGTGATTTGTGTAGGAATATCCTACAGTAAAATTCATCTCACTAAAAAGCTGAATTTAAAACAAATTGTCAGAACCCAAAGCAAACTATGCACAACTTCCGTACTGATCATGTTTTTGTACTTCAGATTTGCAATTTTACTCTGATTAAAAATGAAGATAATTGGGTAGTTAACTGAAAATTAAATGTAAAAACTATATTCTAATGGGTGGGGCCCTGAGTTATGATGCATTACAGTCTTAATAAGGAAGCAAGCCAAGTGAAATAAAGATCACAGTATTCCTGGATAAATGTTGGAACAAGTGAGGCATAACGCTCTTTTTGACTTATTTGTGAAATAACTGGATGACCGTGAAATCAGTGAAGGTTATTTCTAGCAAGATGAGGCAACCTGTCATATGTCAGCTTGCAAGATGGCACGAATTGAATCATTTTTTAGCAATCGGGTCATTTCAAGGGGGCTTGGCCACCTTGTTCCCTGGAACCTGTCACCACCAGATTTCTTCCTTTGGGGAGCACTGAAAGGAAAAGTGTACAAAAACAAACTTTGTACACTAGAACAATTACAGTGAAACATCAGACAGGAAATTACTGCCATCACTCCTACGATGCTTGTGGATACCTTTGCTAATATGGAGCGCCTTGTCTATCTGTGTTTGCAAGAAGAAGGCGAGCATTTCCAATACTGAATGTGATTACATCATTTACACATCTATCAAGGTATGCACTATATTTATTTTGTTTCTATCACTTCATTATTACGTGAGCAAGACATCATAACTTGCGGCCCTGCCCATTAGAACCTCCCTGTTCAAATAAGCTGACAGGTATGTAAGGTAATACAGCACTTACTGCAAATAGTTTTGCAGAATAAGGAAATTAAGCTTCAAATACAGGTAAAACAAAAATTTAATCTTATGCAAGAATATAATTAATGTAAAATAAATTTTAACTTCAGTCTATAACATTTTCGGCTTTGAAACAAAAGTTTAATATACAGTACAGGCCAAAAGTTTGGACACACCTCCTCATTCAATGTGTTTTCTTTATTTTCATGACTGAAGGCATGAAAACTATGAATGAACACGTGTAGAGTTATGTACTTAACAAAAAAAGGTGAAATAACTGAAAACATGTTTTATATTCTAGTTTCTTCAAAATAGCCACCCTTTGCTCTGATTACTGCTTTGCACACTCTTGGCATTCTCTCGATGAGCTTCAACAGGTAGTCACCTGAAATGGTTTTCACTTCACAGGTGTGCCTTATCAGGGTTATTTAGTGGAATTTCTTGCTTTATCAATGGGGTTGGGACCAGCAGTTGTGTTGTGCAGAAGTCAGGTTAGTTGGACGATCATTTATTTTTCAATAGGACAATGACCCCAAACACACCTCCAGGCTGTGTAAGGGCTATTTGACCAAGAAGGAGAGTGATGGAGTGCTGTAAATGGTCATGAAAATAAAGAAAACACATTGAATGAGGAGGTGTGTCCAAACTTTTGGCCTGTACTGTATACACAGGTACAAAGTTTATTTGAGATTTTTGCAAATTTATTAAAAATAAAAAAATTGAGAAAGCACATGTACATAAATATTCATAGCCTTTGCCATGAAGCTCAAAATTGAGCTCAGGTGCATCCTGTTTCCCCTGATCATCCTTGAGATGTTTCTGTAGCTTAACTGGAGTCCACCTTTGGTAAATTCAGTTGATTGGACATGATTTGGAAAGGCACACACCTGTCTATATAAGATCCCACAGTTGACAGTTCATGTCAGAGAACAAACCAAGCATGAACCAAAGGAATTGTCTGTAGACCGCCGAGACAGGATTGTCTCGAGGCACAAATCTGGGGAAGGTTACAGAAAAATTTCTGCTGCTTTGAAGGTCCCAATGAGCACAGTGGCCTCCATCATCCATAAGTGGAAGAAGTTCAAAACCACCAGGACTCTTCCTAGAGCTGGCCGGCCATCTAAACTGAGCAATTGGGGGAGAAGGGCCTTAGTCAGGGAGGTGACCAAGAACCCGATGGTCACTCTGTCAGAGCTCCAAAGGTCCTCTGTGGAGAGAGAAGAACCTTCCAGAAGGACAACCATCTCTGCAGCAATCCAACAATCAGGCCTGTATGGTACAGTGGCCAGACGAAAGCCACTTCTTAGTAAAAGGCACATGGCAACCCGCCTGGAGTTTGCCAAAAGGCACCTGAAGGACTCTCAGACCATGAGAAACAAAATTCTCTGGTTTGATGAGACAAAGACTGAACTCTTTGGTGTGAATGCCAGGCGTCACATTTGGAGGAAACCAGGTACCGCTCATCACCAGGCCAATACCATCCCTACAGTGAAGCATGGTGGTGGCAGCATCATGCTGTGGGGATGTTTTTCAGTGGCAGGAACTGGGAGACTAGTCAGGATAAAGGGGAAGATGACTGCAGCAATGTACAGAGACATCCTGGATGAAAACCTGCTCCAGAGCGCTCTTGACCTCAGACTGGGGCGATGGTTCATCTTTCAGCAGGACAACGACCTTAGACACACAGCCAAGATATCAAAGGAGTGGCTTCAGGACAACTCTCTGAATGTCCTTGAGTGGCCCAGCCAGACCCCAGACTTAAATCTGATTGAACATCTCTGGAGAGATTTTAAAATGGCTGTGTACCGATGCTTCCCATCCATCCTGATGGAGCTTGAGAGGTGCTGCAAAGAGGAATGGGCGAAACTTGCAAAGGATAGGTGTGCCAAGCTTGTGGCATCATATTCAAAAAGACTTGAGGCTGTAATTGCTGCCAAAGGTGCATCGACAAAGTATTGAGCAAAGGCTGTGAATACTTATGTACATGTGATTTCTCAGTTTTTTTATTTTTAATAAATTTGCAAAAAACTCAAGTAAACTTTTTTTCAAATTGTCATTATGAGGTGTTGTGTGTAGAATTCTGAGGAAAAAAATGAATTTAATCCATTTTGGAATAAGGCTGTAACATAACAAAATGTGGAAAAAGTGATGCGCTGTGAATACTTTCCGGATGCACTATATGTGCCTCATAGCACAACAGCCTCAAAAACAGCTTAATAGTGGTTGAAAAAAGCAAGTTTCAGTTTCTACTGTGAAAAGCAGTAGTCCACAGCTGGTATTTCAAGGCCCTATTTTGTCCTTTAAGTAATGGTTTTCTTACTGCCCCTCATCCTGTCAAACCTGCAGCACAAAGTCTTCTCCTCTGCTAATTATTTTACTACTAGTATATTTTTAGAGCATGAATGTAGCAATTGCTATTAACTATACAGGCACCACAGACATCAATATTCAACATTTTTTTTATTTAATAATGAATAATCAATACGTGAAATAAAAATTGCAATTTTTTATATAGTAAAAATTAATCAAAGAGTAGGAGCTATCTTGTGAATGACTGAGTAGTAAAACAACATATTAATGTTAAACAGCTACATTTAAACATAAATAAATTATATATTATGAAATAAATTATGAAGGCTCAAACTCCAAAGTCACTAAAATATGATTGAAATAAGTGGCTGAAGATTCACCAAATCTTTAAGCACGTTCTTTGGACAAAAGATTGAAATAAAATTAAAAAATTTTAAATATTCTTTTCCCAGATAAAAATCACTGTCTCCCTTCCATCTTGTCACCCATCAGGACACATAGTCTACTTACGCTCCAACAATGCTGACACTTCCCTCTCGTTCAGGGTTGCCAAGGCATTTCACTCGGCCTGCACGCTCATAGAAAGAGGCTAGACGTGCACCTAAGTAGGCAGGATAACCACTGTCTGCAAAGTAAAAAGGTACAAAAGAATAAATTTCATTGCCACCACCAATACACACACACCACAAACACCAATACCAATACCAGCTCAGTATTAAGAAATTTCAAGGGGCGGTACCTCACTCTGTTATAATGTCTGAACATCATGTCTACCAGCACTAACCATAGACTTAAAAGTATGGAAAGGTCAGTATTAACAACATGGGGTACTGTGAAAGATCTGTACTGCTAGAGTGCTGTTTCACTTTATGTTTGTTGTCTTTCTTATTCAGCAGAACAATGTTACTACATGCAAGCATTCTGGACAAAACTATAATAATGTATGCTCTACTGGTATAAGTTGCAGTCGTTCCAGGACTAAACACAGCAACAGTCTGAGACTTTACAGAAGAAAACTGCAACACAACAGAACTGTTCTCTCACATCACTGCAACCAAATGTTACTCCTTTCACAGAAGAGATAAGATTCTAAAAATAGCAAACACTGAGGTCTATAAAATGGATATAACTATACATTGTTATTCTCTGCTATTTTATCCTCAGACTGTGATCCATATTTGGACTTAAAGATGTTTACTGTAATAAAGACCTGTAAATGTTACAAATTTAACACAGTATATCCACTTAATTATGTTTCAATCCACATAGAGACAACATTCCTACTGTCATTCTCAAAATAGCTTCAAAAAACAGTCATTTTCTGGTTAAAATCTTGGCTGAAAACAGAAATCCGCAGCTGGACATAAGAGATGACATCAACACGTGTTCTGTTATTACAGTTTTTTAAATAAAATGTGTGTAACAATGTGTGCACTGCTTTCCATTTGCACTGGGACACTTAAAAAAAAAAAAAAAATAATCAAGAACTACTGCTTAATAATCATCACTAGAGAAATTATGATTTTAGTCTCTAAATACTAAAACATTAAAAGGTGTCAATTTTATGATTCATTTCCCTACCTGCAGGCATCTCAGCCAGTCGACCTGAGATTTCACGAAGAGCTTCTGCCCAGCGAGAAGTAGAGTCAGCCATCATACTGACATTGTAGCCCATGTCTCGGAAATATTCAGACAGTGTGATACCTTTGTATTAAAAAAACAAAATACTTAAAAATAGGTGAATCAATTCTTAGCGAGTAAAGAATTTACTGTTTCTCTGTTTACATACAACAGGTATGTAAAATACCATATAAATACAGTATACCTGCATTATATTATACCTGTCTATATTTATGTACCAAGATACTGACATAGATGGGTTAAACAGATAGATATGAAAGGCACTATAAAACAGACAGATTAACATGAAATGTGCTCTAAGATTCTCTCATTTTGTCTAGATCTAAAGAAAATGATCTTTTAACACACAGGCTATGCCAGGAATTTATACAACCTAGAGAATCCATTAGGCTTTAGACTACAGTTTAGGATGCATTTGCTATTCTGAAAGTAAACATTTAACAATATCTTAAGCCAAAAAGCATGGGCTTTGTACATTTTGAACATACTACTGTATAACTGACATGTGGACTATGCAACACAAGTAAAGCTTTTTTTTACCTTTTCTTTTTCCTATGGACATTTTTGCATGATAGTACAGCACTAGTTGCTGTTGTCTTTTATAATGTCATCAACTGTTTTCTCTCCTTTTTGCAAGAAAATATGAGATCAAAATTTTTTCTCAGCCACCACTATAAAATGTATGGGATATGTTACATAAAAAATATATTTTTGGTTGGAGTATTCCTCTGGAAAAAAGGAAAAACTAAAAAAATAACTTCTAAGCTTTGAATAAATTAATTACTAAAGTGTAACAAGTCTTGAAATAAAAATTATGAGAAATTACACATGGCCCAAAAACATATATTATACATAACACATCCCAGTATGCAGTTCTTTGGATACTAATAATTAAGTTTAAAGGCGATTTTAAGGTGTCCTGTGGAAGCATACAGTATTAATAATATATTCTTAGAAATAGTACCCTGTAAAATATAATTTATAAATCTCATACAGATCATAGAGATTTTCTATAACTTTTTTTGTCTATTTGTAATTTTATGAATGAAAAGCAGTTTTTACAGCGTGCAAGGCCAAGGACAACCCTTTTTTCAGACAAACAGGAAGCATAAGGTGTATAGCTTTCATCTTGTGTCTTTTCAGCTGTTAAGAAATAACAAGCTGAATAGGGGATAAAATAAAATACACCACTGCTGAATTTAAACTAAGCAATATTTATGTAGTTTTGTTGATAGCTACATTGTGTGTGTAGCAAGGAAATATTTCAAGACTTGAGGGACAGAAATAAAAAAGAAGTTGTAGTTACGGTTAAGGGGCCAGTTCAAATTTACTCTGAACCATTAATGTTCTGATATTTATTAGCATACTATGCTTAAAAAGCTATAAAATGTGCCTGATTTTTCTGAGTACAGTAATCCCTCGCTATATCGCGCTTCGACTTTCGCGGCTTCACTCTATCGCGGATTTTAAATGTAAGCATATCTAAATATATATCACGGATTTTTCGCTGGTTCGCGGATTTCTGCGGACAATGGGTCTTTTAATTTATGGTACATGCTTCCTCAGTTTGTTTGCCCAGTTGATTTCATACAAGGGACACTATTGGCAGATGGCTTAGAAGCTACCCAATCAGAGCATGTATTACGTATTAACTAAAACTCCTCAATGATATAAGATATGCTTGTTTGCTTGTCTCTGCCTCTCTCTCACCCTCTCTGACATTCTCTGTGCCTGACGGAGGGAGTGTGAGCAGAGGTGCTGTTTGCACAGAAGCTGTTTGCTTAAAAGATACTGACGCTCCTCTAAAAAATGCCGCTTTATTGCGGTGCTCGGCATATTTAAAAGCACAAAAGCACACGTATTGATTTTTTGATTGTTTGCTTTAATCTCGCGCTCTCTCTCTGACGTTCTCTGCGCCTGACGGAGGAGATTTGAGCAGAGGGGCTGTTTCAACAGAGGCTGTTTGCTTAGAAGATACTGACGCTCCTCTGAAAAATGCCGCTTTACTTAAAGGCACACGTATTGATTTTTTGATTGTTTGCTTTTCTTTGCGAGCGCTCGCTCTCTCTCTTAAATTCTCTGCTCCTGATGCAGACACTCATTTGAAGAAAAGATATATTTGCATTCTTTTAATTGTGAGAAAGAACTGTCATCTCTGTCTTGTCATGGAGCACAGTTTAAACTTTTGACTAAAGGGTGTTATTTCATGTCTAGATGGCTCTAATAATGTTAACAGTGTGGGAGAGTTTATAAGGGCTTAAAATATATAAAAATAACCATACAAACATATGGTTTCTACTTCGCGGATTTTCACCTATCGCGGGGGGGTCTGGAACGCAACCCCCGCGATCGAGGAGGGATTACTGTATATAAAACTGCAAAGATGTCAGATATCAAATGTTTTTGGTTAACACTACACATTAACTTGCCTAAATCATTTTATGTTAAATTGTTAACTTTTGCCCCTTTACATCGTATGGAATGAAAAACTGCCTCTAATATTGGTCACTATGAGAGGTACATATTTTAAAATAAAAAAATGACTGAAAATATGTGTGAAACACTTTGGGTCAATGTTAGTTAGACTTTGAAGCAAAGGATGGAAAAAGCAAAACCTTCACATTTTACTAAATCCTCTAACCTGTATAGATAGATGCTTCACGGGCAGCCACAGGCATGTTGGAGGTGTTGGCCACTAGTGCTGTTCTCTTCATAATGCTCTCTACTTTTCCATCAACCTCCATTGTCAACTAGAACAAGAAAAACATGCAATTGTGTATAAGAGTAAAGACAAAGATATTCAGGCCACCACAATATCATGACCATCAGTGACCACTGAAAGCAATGATACCCTTTAGATTCTGCCAACAATGAAGTGGAAAGCCAAAGGCCTATGAATGAGAGCAACATATAAAAACTTATTTTTTGAAAAATTATACTAAGGACTACATTTAAGATATGAAATTTTAACAAAAGACACTACCTTCCCTGACAGTAAGAAAAGTTAGCAAACCTGGCTTTGAGCAAGACATCAGAGAGTGAGAACCAAAGCAGGGATTTAAGAGTGAACCCTATCTCAGCTTCAAGAATTTCAGTATGATAAAGATTACTCAACAGGGAACGGCCAACTTAAAGAAAACATAGTTAACTACTTAGCTACATTTGATCTGCTGCACTTCACACAATAAATTAATTTGTGAAAACTGAACCAGGTACTATCTGGATTATGACACTGTGCATTTGAATTCATTGGTAATGTGCAATCCAACATACAGTAACTACAAAGTCTTCTCATCAATTTTCATTTGATACCCTTGACACGCGTGTTAATTTTCAACTTTAACTTGGTAAGCATAAGTGAGCATGGAAGCATGTGCATAGATGAGCCCAATGATGCACTAGTTTAACCTCCTGCCTTCCTCTAAATGCTATTAGGATAGTCTTTGGCTCCTGGTAACCAAAAACTGGATTAAGTAAGTATACCGATAAACAGAGGGATGTGATAAACAATTTTTGAGGACAATTTAGATCACTAATTCTGAGACTATGGCAGGAAAGAACATTTTTCCTCAAAGTAACAACAAAGGGGGTATTTTATTTGGTTTGGGGTCTACCCGATTTATATCATCATGTGCATGTGCTAAATTTATTTACTTACGGTTTGTCTTTTACCTGAAAAACAGATAACTAAAAAAATACATACATTATTACATCATCGGCACATGAATTATTGCATATCAAAATAATTCTGAATCTATATTTTAATTTACACAAACTCTTTAAAAGATACCTTTATAATAACCTACTTGTCAAATCAGGTTTGTCATACAATCATTTTGTCAAGTTAATGACATTTGCTGCCTTTTGTGGGACTTGTGCATCAGTGTATTGAGCAGACAATATAGTTGGTTAATAACACGGAACAGCAGAATTTAGTCAAATTAATCCAAATTTCAAATGTCATACATCAGATATTTGATTTTTGAAATCTTTCCATCATATAAAATTTGTTGCAACTTTAAAGCTACGTTTGTAAAATGAAACTTGTTATTTAAATATTATTTCAAACTTATGTGTTTAAGTTTCATAAGTATGGTTACTAATGCTTATGTTTCTGTAAGAGGAGAAATTAGTCACAACTGGAGATGATATTACATTCACTCCTGTAACATTCTAATGTGTGCCGTATGTGCTTTGTAGTCAAATTTTAGATGTTGTTCACTTACATGAAATGCTAATTGAAAAACACTGCAACAAAAATGTAATGTGAGACTCCTATTTTGGCCATAAAATGAAGCTGACCCCCCCATCCTATTTTGAACACCTGTTGTGTAAAAGTTGACAGTATACGAGTAACTCAAGTCAAAGTCACTGCATAAGATGCATGTGTAAATATTACTCAAAGACGCACTTTATAACAAAAACAACAGATCTGCTAAGGCTTCATTGAGCTAATGATCTTACAATTTAAATGCTTCAAACACAGTTCTATTTAAAAAGTATGAAAATTCAAAAAATGTACTGTACCAAAAAAAAAACAAAAAAAAAAAAAAATAAGTTCTGTTTCCTACCTCGGGAAAGTCACGCAGTACTTCAGACATCTCATTGCCACGCTCCCCGCAGCCTACATAGATAATTACATCACTGTTGGAGTATTTGGACAAAGACTGGGAGATGACTGTCTTTCCACAACCAAAGGCTCCTGGAATTGCAGTAGTACCACCCTGAACACACCTGAAGGGATGTTAAAAACACTGCTGCATGAAAATAAGCATTAATGGATAAAACTTGGCGCTTGCTAAATGATAATGTCTTCATTTCAAATAAGCTTCACTTAAACTGCTTATCAGAGGAGTCAGAGGAAAAGGAAAATCCACTGCTTCTTATGGACTAGAAACCAACTGGCTCCAAACAGGTGATGCAATGCCATTTCTACACTGAGGACTTGTTCCATACCACCCCGTTTCACAGCAAAATCAATTTTTTTTATTAATTGCCTTTTTTGAACTATATACAGAGGAAGAAAGCATTACCTATTACAAAATATTAATACACTGCTGATTCTTTATATTGTTATTAAAATATTACATTTATTGTATAATGATTATCAGAGTGACCTTAAAACAGGAAAGACCATAATAGCTAGGAAAAGTAGAAAAACATTAAACAGCCAAATTCCTAAGCAACTGTGCAAGAGGATTAGAAATTCTTTATTTCAACCATATACAGTGCATCCGGAAAGTATTCACAGCGCACCACTTTTTCCACATTTTGTTATGTTACAGCCTTATTCCAAAATGGATTAAATTCATTTTTTTCTTCAGAATTCTACACACAACAACTCATAATGACAACGTGAAAAAAGTTTACTTGAGGTTTTTGCAAATTTATTAAAAATATGAGAAATCACATGTTCATAAGTATTCACAGCCTTTGCTCAATACTTTGTCGATGCACCTTTTGCAGCAATTACAGCCTCAAGTCTTTTTGAATATGATGCCACAAGCTTGGCACACCTATCCTTGGCCAGTTTTGCCCATTCCTCTTTGCAGCACCTCTCAAGCTCCATCAGGTTTGATGGGAAGCCTCGGTGCACAGCCATTTTAAGATCTCTCCAGAGATGTTCAATCGGATTCAAGTCTGGGCTGTGGCTGGGCACTCAAGGACATTCAGAGAGTTGTCCTGAAGCCACTCCTTTGATATCTTGGCTGTGTGTCTAAGGTCGTTGTCCTGCTGAAAGATGAACCATCGCCCCAGTCTGAGGTCAAGAGCGCTCTGGAGCAGGTTTTCATCCAGGATGTCCTGGGTATTGGCCTGGTGATGAGCGGTACCTGGTTTCCTCCAAATGTGACGCCTGGCATTCACACCAAAGAGTTCAATCTTTGTCTCATCAAACCAGAGAATTTTGTTTCTCATGGTCTGAGAGTCCTTCAGGTGCCTTTTGGCAAACTCCAGGCGGGTTGCCATGTGCCTTTTACTAAGAAGTGGCTTCCATCTGGCCAGTCTGCCATACAGGCCTGATTGGTGGATTGCTGCAGAGATGGTTGTCCTTCTGGAAGGTTCTTCTCTCTCCACAAGGGACCTCTAGAGCTCTGACAGAGTGACCATCGGGTTCTTGGTCACCTCCCTGACTAAGGCCCTTCTCCCCCGATTGCTCAGTTTAGATGGCCGGCCAGCTCTAGGAAGAGTCCTGATGGTTTTGAACTTCTTCCACTTATGGATGATGGAGGCCACTGTGCTCATTGGGACCGTCAAAGCAGCAGAAATTTTTCTGTAACCTTCCCCAGATTTGTGCCTCGAGACAATCCTGTCTCGGAGGTCTACAGACAATTCCTTTGACTTCATGCTTGATTTGTGCTCTGACATGAATTGTCAACTGTGGGACCTTCTATAGACAGGCGTGTGCCTTTCCAAATCATGTCCAATCAACTGAATTTACCACAGGTGGACTCCAATTAAGCTGCAGAAACATCTCAAGGATGATCAGGGGAAACAGGATGCACCTGAGCTCAATTTTGAGCTTCATGGCAAAGGCTGTGAATACTTATGTACATGTGCTTTCTCAATTTTTTTTATTTTTAATAAATTAGCAAAAACCTCAAGTAAACTTTTTCCACTTTGTCATTATGGGGTGTTGTGTGTAAAATTCTGAGGAAAAAAATGAATTTAATCCATTTTGGAATAAGGCTGTAACATAACAAAATGTGAAAAAAGTGATGCGCTGTGAATACTTTCCGGATGCACTGTAAGTTTTATTCTTGCTGATTGTAATTAAACTTTCCTAAAATTTGCTAGATCTGCTACAAAATATGCGTTCTCAGTCCTTACTTTTGCTCTGTGGAACATGGACTCCCAATGATTATCCAAATGAATTCCATTCAACTCATGTTCAGCACCTCATGAAGAAGCACCAATTCATAAAACATCATCTTAAATTGTTTACCCCTTTCATTTTCCTCTGTATACTGTATCTATAGCCATTGTGACTGTATATTTGATTTGGGTCACGGGCAGCTAGTTCTAATCTAACCTAAACAGTACTTCCATTTTTGAGTTTCAAGTGCTCCCTTTTAAAATTATCTCTATGACTCATTAAATTTGAACCTTTTATTTCTAACCATTTGCATTGGCTAAATAAAAATAACAATGTAACAAAGGCACATCTAAGCTATATTTATATTCTCTTGACTACTTTAAGGAATTAGACTGAGTGTAACTGCTTTTCCTCTCATAACAAAATATGTCTTTACTATAGGTTTATACGGTGATTATTGACAGATGTACTCTCTTACCTCAAACTACCTTTCCTCAAAACCTGTGCCTTTTTTATAAGGAAAAATCATAAAATAACCTAGCAGCAACAAATGTACCAAATGTGGTAATACACTTCATTACTTCTGCTCCGTCACTAAAAGGAAAATTCTGCTTAACTTGGCAAGGGCAAATTCATATAACACACTTTTTCACAAATCAATTCCAGCTATTTAAAAACAACTAATTTAATGACTTGAGTTCACTTAAAGCTACACAATTGCAACAAGATGATGAAAAATAATTGAGCGTTTTTTTCTTTCTATGAACAGTCAGTCAGTCATTCTTAAACCCACTATATCCTAACACAGGGTCACGGGGGGCTGCTGGAGCCAATCCCAGCAAACACAGGGCGCAAGGCAGGAACAAATCCCCAGGCAGGGCACCAGCCCACCGCAGAGCACACACACACACACACCCCAAGCACACACTAGGGACAATTTAGGATTGCCAATGCACCTAACCTGCATGTCTTTGGACTGTGGGAGGAAACTGGAGCACCTGGATGAAACCCATGCAGACACGGGGCAAACATGCAAACTCCACGCAGGGAGGACCCGGGAAGCGAACCCAGGTCTCCTTACTGTGAGGCAGCAGCGGTACCACTGTGCCACCGTGCTGCCTTTTCTATGAACACTTCAGTTTAACAGTTTGCCCACATACTGTCACATTTTGTCATGCAAAATTTTAAAAACACACAAGAAACATCTTACGGGAAGAGTGCATCGAGTACTCTCTGTCCTGTCAGTAGTGGGTGATTTGCTGGAAGCTTCTCTGTGACAGGTCGTACTTGTCTAACAGGCCACACCTGAACCATTGTAAACTTTTCTTTGACACCTTCAAATTCCAACTCCAGCACTACATCCTGAAAATATTAAAGAAAAATATACAGTAATAACATGACTGAGGTGATTGGTCAACTGAGAGCATAAAAAAGGCATATACTAAAATTGTCTTTGCCAATGTATACAGTAAAACACAAAAGAACCACTCAGATTATTGGAGCATGTCCACACAAAAAAAAAGTCATTAAATACTATCTTGGGGGAATATACTTACTTATTTATCAGATAGTGTTGTATTTACTAAAATTCCTGATCTTCTCATGGCAATGCTCAAAGTAACATAGGATCGAATTCAACTATCTAGCAAAAAAACACCTGATGTTCTTCTGTATACTACATTGTTAGCATGCCAAAGGATCTTGCTTAACTGGAAGAAAACAATACCTGTATGTTATCTCTGTACTGATAAAGTAATATGTCCATTTATTTGTTCCTCAGGTACAGCTTTTCTTTTCAAGCAACAAACTTGAAATTTGCCGTACTTCTCTTTACAAGTCAGGTTTCTGACATATAAATTTTGGCCGTGCAAAGGAAGCAGAGGTGGCAGCTCAGGATTGGAGCAAGTGGCAAGAAAAGTGACTACAGTGTACACTAGTGACAGAGAAGCAGCACTCCACAGTTATGATGGCTAATTGAGGGTCAGCACTCTTGCCTGTCAATTTACCCTTTATGTTTAACTTTTTCTTTATCAAGCATTGTCAATTGAGTTAGTTATTGTAATTTGTGGTTCTTCACAGCAGAAGGAACAACCAATAACAATGTACACAATTAAGCCTTTCACTGTTAATCATATTTATGTGTTAAATTCAACATGTTTAAAGGTAACAGAGTTTCGTTAATTACTGTTCTACCTTTCCATTTTCTTACCCTGCAAGCACTGGATAACTAAGCTGGTATTATCTAAAATAAGATATTTTTTTATTTTTGGTGTTGTTTCGTCTGAATTTAGCAATATGTTATTAATGCTATTCTAAAGTAAGCTTGCTGGTCTTCAGCCTATGTTTCTCTTTAACTTCTGATGTTATAATTAATAATAGAAACTATAACGTACTTTTTTGTATCAAATGGCTTGCCGCATTGGGTAAGGGTAGGGTGTTAAGTCTTGATTGTGATTAATGTATCCTACACACAGAGTGTGTTTACATGTGCTTTAATAACTCCCTTATTTATAGAAAGCCACTTTCAAAAATCCCACATATACCTTTATTCTGATTAGTGAAGCCAGGTTAACACATGGAGATTTCTCTACAAGTAACTCAGTTATGTGGTCATGTAAACCCTTAAGTATTTCGTAGTTTGCAAATATCAGGTTGCATTCAGTTAGCCTGCACATACATTTGCATCGCACACGCATCCAGCAGCCACAGGTAGAAAACAGTGGAAGCGTACACAAAGATAAATTTCCTGACACAAATGCTCGAGTGTTTGCAATATTCCCTCTCCTGTTTGAAATAATCTTTCTCACTATTTCAAAAATAGATAATTTATGTTGATGAGCTCAAAGTACATTTCTAAGCTTAGCAGCACAATCTCGGCAGACACAGGCTCCATCATTATTTTCGGATTTATGGTGGCTGTTGATGTTGTTTAATATTTTTTAATAAGATTTTTATTACATCAGAGCATTTTGCCAAATGAGAACTTCATAAGTGGACTTATGTAAGTAATTTTTCTTTTTTTAACAAACCGGGCTTCTGCCACAGCCAGGATACTCACATAATCCTGGTTTTGTGAGGGCATGCAACACACTCATTGGCTTTATGTGCAATTAGACTATTTTTCTCCATATTCAGTGGATATAAAAAGTGTGCACACCACTGCCAAAAGTGCAGATTTTGTGTAATTAAAAATGAAACCAGGATAACTCCTGTCAGAACTATAATCCCACCTTTATTGCAAAATTGCAATCAATATAAAGCTGGCTGCATTAGAGTGCACACCCTCTAAATATTTATACTTAGTTGAAACACCTTCAGAAAGAAGACAAGAGTACAAGGAGATAAGGCGCAAGGTGAAGAGAGAGGTGGCAAATGCTAAAGAAAAGGCGTATGATGAGTTGTATGAGAGGTTGGGCACTAAGGAGGGAGAAAAGGACCTATACCGATTGGCTAGACAGAGGGACCGAGCTGGGAAAGATGTGTAGCAGTTTAGGGTGATAAAGGATAAAGATGGAAACGTACTCACAAGCGAGGAGAGTGTGTTGAGCAGATGGAAAGAGTACTTTTAGAGGCTGAATGAAGAGAATGAGAAAGAGAACAAGAGAGAGAAGAGGTTGGATGGTGTAGAGATGGTGAATCAGGAAGTGCAATGGATTAGCAAGGAGGAAGTAAGGACAGCTATGAAGAGGATGAAAAATGGAAATGCCATTGGTCCAGATGACATACCTATGGAAGCATGGAGGTGTTTAGGAGAGATGGCAGTGGAGTTTTTAACCAGATTGTTTAATTGGATCTTGGAAAGTGAGAGGATGCCTGAGGTGTGGAGAAGTAGTGTACTGGTGCCGATATTTAAGAATAAGAGGGATGTGCAGGAATGCAGTAACTACAAGGGAATAAAATTGATGAGCCACAGTGGCATGAAGTTATGGGAAAAAGTAGTAGAAGCTAGGTTAAGAAGTGAGGTGATGATTAGTGAGCAGCAGTATGGTTTCATGCCAAGAAAGAGCACCACAGATGCAATGTTTGCTCTGAGGAGGTTTATGGAGAAGTTTAGAGAAGGTCAGAAGGAGTTGCATTGCGTCTTTTTGACCTGGAAAAAACATATGACAGGATGCCTTGAGAGGAGCTGTGGTATTGCATGAGGAAGTCGGGAGTGGCAGAGAAGTATGTAAGAGTTGTACAGGATATGTACAAGGGAAGTGTGACTGTGGTGAGGTCTGCGGTAGAAGTGATGGATGCATTCAAGTTGGAGGTGGGATTACATCAGGGATCGACTCTGAGCCCTTTCTTATTTGCAATGGTGATGGACAGGTTGACAGACGAGATTAGACAGGAGTTCCCATGGACTATGATGTTTGCTGATAACATTGTGATCTGTAGCGATAACAGGGAGCAGGTTGACGAGACCCTGGAGAGGTGGAGATACTGTATGCTCTAGAGAGGAGAGGAATGAAGGTCAGTAGGAACAAGACAGAATACATCTGTTAATGAGAGAGAGGTCAGTGGAATGGTGAGGATGCAGAGAGTAGAGTTGGCGAAGGTGGAAGAGAGGTGAAAAAGAGACTGCAGGCAGGGTGGAATAGGTGGAGAAGAGTGTCAGAAGTAATTTATGACAGACGGGTATCAGTAAGAGTGAAAGGGAAGATCTACAGGACGGTAGTGAGACCAGCTATGTTACATGGGTTGGAGACGGTGGGACTGACCAGAAAGCAGGAGATAAAGCTGGAGGTGGCAGAATTAAAGATGCTAAGATTTGCACTGGGTGTGACGAGGATGGACAGGATTAGAAATGAGTACATTAGAGAGTCAGCTCAAGTTGGACGGTTGGGAGACAAAGTCAGAGAGGCAAGATTGCGTTGGTTTGGACATGTGCAGAGGAGAGATGCTGTGTATACTGGGAGAAGGATGCTAAGGATAGAGCTGCCAGAGAAGAGGAAAAGAGGAAGGCCTAAGAGAAGGTTTATGGATGTGGTGAGAGAGGACATGCAGGTGATGGGTGTAACAGAACAAGATGCAGAGGATAGAAAGATATGGAAGAAGGTGATCTGCTGTGGCAACCCCTAACGGGAGCAGCCTGAAGAAGACGACGAAGAAGAAGCTGCTTTTGATTTTATTATAGCACTCAGTCTTTGTGGGTAAGGGTCTATCAGTTTGGCACATCTGGACTTGACAATTTTTGCCCATTTCTCTGTGCAAAAAATGTACAGATCTGTCAAATTACAAGGGTATCTCTTGTGCACAACTCTCTTCAGTATCTCACAGATTTCCAATTGGATTAAGGTCTGGGCTCTGGCAGGACCATTCCAGAACATTGATCATCCTTTGTTAAAACTACTGCTTTGTCTGGTTTTGATGTATGCTTTGGGTTGTTGTCATGCTGAAATGTGAAGTTCATTTTCATATTCAGCTTTCTAGCAGGTGCTTAAAGGTTTTGTGCCAAAAGAGACTGATACTTGGAGCTAGCCATGATTCTATCCACCATGACTAAAGCCCTAGTTCCAGCTGAATAAAAGCAGCTGTAAAGCTGGATGCTGCCTCAACCATGCTTCATTGTGGGTATGGTGTCATTTTGACGATGTGCTTTGTTATTTTTTGTGCCAAACATACCTTTTGGAATTATGGCTAAATACAGTCATATGAAAAAGTTTGGGAATCCCTCTTAATTTTTTGGATTTTTGTTTATCACTCGCTGAGCTTTCAAAGTAGCAACTTCCTTTTAATATATGACATGCCTTATAGAAACAGTAGTATTTCAGCAGTGACATTAAGTTTGTTGGATTAACAGAATATATACAATATGCATCATAACAAAATTAGACAAGTGCATAAATTTGGGCACCCCAACAGAGATATTACATCAATTCTTAGTCGAGCCTCCTTTAGCAAATATAACAGCCTCTAGACGCCTCCTATAGCTTTGATGAGTGTCTGGATTCTGGGTGGAGGTATTTTTGACCATTCTTCCATACAAAATCTCTCCAGCTCAGTTAAATTTGATGGCTGCCGAGCATGAACAGCCTGCTTCAAATCATCCCATAGATTTTCAATGATATTCAAGTCAGGGGACTGTGACGGCCATTCCAGAACATTGTACTTCTCCCTCTGCATGAATGCCTTTGTAGATTTCAAACTGTGTTTTGGGTCATTGTCTTGTTGGAATATCCAACCCCTGCATAACTTCAACTTTGTGACTGATGCTTGAACATTATCCTGAAGAATTTGTTGATACTGGGTTGAATTCATCCAACCCTCGACTTTAACAAGGGCCCCAGTCCCTGAACTAGCCACACAGCATGATGGAACCTCTACCAAATTTGACAGTAGGTAGCAGGCGTTTTTCTTGGAATGCGGTGCTCTTCTTCCGCCATGCAAAGCGCTTTTTGTTATGACCAAATAACTCAATTTTTGTCTCATCATTCCAAAGCACTCTGTTCCAAAATTAATCTGGCTTGTCTAAATGAGCATTTGCATACAACAAGCGACTCTGTTTGTGGCGTGAGTGCAGAAAGCGCTTCTTTCTCATCACCCTGCCATACAGATATTCTTTGTGCAAATTGCGCTGAATTGTAGAAGGATGTACAGATACAACATCTGCAGCAAGATGTTCTTGCAGGTCTTTGGAGGCGATCTGTTGGTTGTCTGTAATCATTCTCACAATCCTGCGATTTCTTCACTTGTTGTTGGCTGTCTTCACTGTGCTCCATGGGATGTTTAATGCTTTTGATAATTTTTTGCATCCCTGTCCTGACTGATACCTTTCAATGATGAGATCCCATTCATGTTTTAAAAACTCTTTGCAGACTATGGCTTTTGTAATATGTTGCAAGCAAGTGGATATCAGAATAGTCCTACATGAACAGACAAACTTTATCTGAGCTCAATCAGAACCACTTTAATTGATGTCAGGTGTATACTAACTACTATTTGAGATGAAACGTATTAGGATTAGTTGATTCTGAATGATGAATTACATTCTTGATTATTAAAGGGTGTGCACACTAATGCAACCTGGTTTTTGAATGATTTTTTTTTCATTTTTTACTAAACAGTTTCCAATTTGTTTTCACCTTCTTTGTATAAAAATGCAAATTTGCAATAAAGGTGGAATAAGTTCTGACAGGATTTACCTTGGTTTCATTTTTTTATTACACAAAATCTGCACTTTTGGCAGGGGTGTATAGACTTTTTATATCCATTGTAGGTGTATACTTGATTGTTTTGATATAGTAAAATAAAGTTATAAAGTAAATATGATGCAAGTTGGCTGTCAATAAACTTTGGTCTTTAACAAAGACAACAGATCTCCCTCAACACAAGTACAGTAACTAGAAAAAATTATAATTTGCTTAGGTTTATAACAAAATGTGCTCAGTGTACTTTAAAAAAAAGTTCCTGATCAATCCTCACCGAGACATCATAGTTTCCAGCTGGAGCCACATAAGTCACAGTGCCCCGGTTACGAGGTGGAAGCATCAGTTTATGTCTGATGAGGGAATTCTCCAAAACCACACCATAGATGTCCCCTCCAGTAATATGGCTGCCAACCTAGGAAGAAGAAGATGGCAGGATAAACAGAAATGTAAATTCAATTTACTACCTAATTGACTGTAAAATTGAACAAGCAGTAGCTTACCCGGAGGTTCTTGGAAGGTGAAAACTCCCACTTAATATCTCTGTTCAGGGCACCAATGTTAACTCCTCGGGGGATGTAAATGCTTTGGGTCAGGTCATTGATATCCTTTAAGGGACGCTGAATACCATCAAAAATAGATCCCATGATGCCAGGTCCTAACTCCACTGAAAGAGGCTTCCCTGTCCGAAGCACAGGATCTCCAACTGAAACACCAGCTAGATGTCACTCAGGAAAACAATATGTGTTCATAATATACATGAAGAATTACACATTTGTGAGCAACATACTATTAGAATACACACTTGTGTGACCATTCACAGTGGTTCATCTTATATAAAAATCAGAGCTTAATGACAGAACAGCATGGTGATTAGACACAATGATACCTACAATACTGTTCTGCTGAGCAAGAATGTTATCCAGACTGTACGGCTGACCACTGGACAAGTGATTCAAGAGCTTCTGTGCAAACATTATCAACAGTATGGTCTAATGGTCATACTTGGATAACATACACTTTGGGATGACCACCAAGCTTGACCAAGAATATGGCCCCAATCAATCTTATTCTGCTGTTGACATGACTGTTCAACTCACGATCTAGGCATTTCTAATGGGCTGTAGTAACAGTATATGATTTTGAGCTTACCAAGAAACAGTATTGTAAAATTATTACCTTTATACCTAGACAATGCAGCAATTAACACAGCATGTACTTGATCTCAATATAGTTAGTGTATTACTGTGTTTTCTGTCAATAGTTCTGGGATTGTGAAAGAATTACTTGCACCTTACTTAATACTTCAAAAAGTACAGACATAATGGAGAAAGCATGGAAGACACTTTAAACGCTTACTAGGAAAAGTCCAAAGTGTCATGGTAAATTGCTGCCTTTTGCTCATAGCCAGAATATTACCACTATTACAATTATCATTTTAGCAAAGACTGCCTTGTTTCTCACTTCCGTTGTTGTTTCAATTCTGCCACTTGGTGACTACATCAAAAAATAGAGGAGCTCATGAGATTTCTTAAATAAATAGGAAACTAACACGTTTTTATTTTGAATGACGCTTAATATAGTATTAATTCTAGACCTAAAAAGCAGTACTTTTAAATTTAATGGTTGAATTTAAAGGTATTTATGTTTTTCAATATGAAGGATTGAATAGCAGATATTAAAAAAAAATAAAATTTGCAGGGGCATAAAGCAGGTTGGATAATGGATGGATATTGTTATATTAAAAAGATACACGTTTCTTCATAGACTTGAATTGTTGCCATGTCTCCCTCCAAACGGATGATCTCTCCTACCAGTTCACTGTGGCCAACTCTCACCAGCTCGTACATGGCAGCACCAGCCATGTTGGAAGCGGTGACAACTGTAAGAAAAGAAAAAAACATGTTATAATTGTCTTGTAGTTATTAGTGATGAGTCAACCCTGTTGAATTCACCTTGAGTTCAGTAAAAACGTGAAAGTGTTTATGAATTTTATGAAACCCTGCAAAATTTGGAAGGAGAAGCTGAACTGGTTTTGAGTGGATTACGATGGTAAAGCAAAATGTGATCAGAGCTGTGATGCAGTAGTGCTAACCATTGTAGCACCATGCCCTCCCTGAGATCAAATTATCCTCAGAGTCCACAATAATTTGAGCCCTTTATCTCTCTATGCTTCTCCTGAGCTCCTATCACTAAGACAAACCAAACCCCCCTGAGCTTGTGATGCAAAGGATTAGCATTATATACTCAAAGGGCTATCCCTTTCACCATGCAATCTGCATAACAAGCAGTGAAGACAAAACATGCAATTAATCTATGTAGAACAGGAAACTATTTTCATAATATTCTCATTAATCAGCTAATGTATTCCCTCAAATGACAATGTTGAGCTTTATTTTTTCTTTATATATTGTGGAAGTTGACCCGGACACAGACAGGCAGACACGTTCATGTCACCCACAAACACGTTTATTTACAATATATACAAATATTAAATTGGTCACACAGACCTAGTTCAGTGCACAAAACCCCCAAATTCACAGTCCTGGCCACTCAATGCCTTCTCTTCGGGCCGCCTCCACAGCTCTCCTGAGCTTTGTCCTTCCGCCTCCCGACTCCAGCCTCGAATGAAGGGAGACGGCCCCTTTTATATATGACCCGGATGAGCTCCAGGTGTTCCTGGAATTCCTCCTCTAGCCACGCCCCAGCGTGGCGGAAGTGCCGCCTGTCCTCCCGGCAGCTCTCCGGGCGCCGTCCTAATTCTTCCCCCCAGCACTTCCTGGTGTGGCGGAAGTGCTGGGGTAACAGGTCCCCAAGGCATTGGGGCGCCTCCTGGCGGTGACCACGGGCCCCTACAGGGTGGAGCTTCCATGCCCTGTACCCGTGGCCCCCAAAGCAACCAGGAAGGCGACCCCCACGTGATCCAGGGTGGGCGCAGACCCACATCCGGTCCCTCATGGCGTCCCGGCCGGGTCATGGCCCCTGGCATCCCTGACACTATGCATATATACCTGCATATGTAGGTGCAAATTCAACTGGAGTATCACACTGCATTTCCCGAAAGCATCATAACACTAAGAAATATTGTAAACTCCATCTTAAGATCAATTGATAATTTAAGAATCACTCTCAAAGCTCATCGTAACTAAAGTAGCATGTTAAATCCTTTATATTGTGTTTCTCGACAGACTCACTAAATGCTTTATAAATGGGCCTCCTCTTATGCCGACCATAGCCACAGATAGTGGTCTCCAAATAGAATATATTAAATTTGCATTATGACAGCTATCAGAACATTTTGAATACTAAGACTTATATTTGAGATTACATCATCATGATGAAATATATTAAGGCGTTCATAGTGTTACATTTTGTTGAGTTTGAATAATTTTTACTGTTAATAACTATAGTTTTAAAAGACTTTAGTCTTGGTACCCCTCACCCTCCTCTAGTCCTCTGCTCAACTATGTGCCTGTCTGGTTCTTGACAGCATGATCAGTGCCTATCTACAGGTCTTGAAATTGGGAGGAAAATCCCCACCCTTAAATTTAACAAAAGGGGGTATTTCAGACTCTGTTGGGTGGCTGAGTGTGAAATTTTATTTGGGGAGGTCAAAATACCAGTTTAAAAAGTACACTGATATTAATATTTCAAGCATTTTGTAAATGCCACAACATCTTATTTGTTATGTGTACAATAGTTTATACAATTTTGAGTAGATAAATTATTTGAAAGACTGTCTGATTAGTTTGTCATTTCAGCTAGGGGGAGGGAGGAGACTGCTTTATGTGCTGTTAATTTCTAATCTATACACTGAAACTCAATTTTCATTTTCAAATCAGATAAATGTTTAAACAGATTATATTGACATCCCTAGAATATACTGTATAATACAGCATAACTCTGACACCGCTAACATATGTCCAAAAGTGATGCAATTATTATTATTGGGATATCGTGTTTACTTCACGATTTGCATCAAGCTTAATTTTCAATAATTTAAGGCATTTGAAATAAACATTTCAGATGGAGCTTAGCAGATACAAAAACTCACCAGGTCCAGAAACTCCATGAACATATCCAAAAGCAGTTTCCCGCTCTTCATCACGTATTTTGGGAAGCTTTGAGAACTCCATCTTTAAGTGTCACCTGCAAAAAGAATTGTATCGTTTGTACTTGATGAAATAATCACTTCACAGACTGGCAATACTTTACCACCATAATCTGTTTTCAATGTTAACAGTATAATGTGGGATAATTCATTATACTGTACCTAAAATGAAACATTACAACAAGAGGTATGCATAGGTTGTTAAAAACATAGGCAAGCACTTTGTGGTGCCAGTATTCAAATACCATAATCATTATTTGGGTATTCTATAAACTTATTGCAACTAGGGATGTCACGATACCAGAATTTTCATATTCGATACCAATATCCTTGAAGATTTACCAAACTCGATACCTTAGTACAAAGGGAAAAAACAGAAATACCCCTCAATGACTTTTTATTAAAGGACCTCCATTTATGGAAGTGAACAGCATTGTGTCTTTTTCTGTAATACAGTACATAAATGCTAACAGTAACAACAGCTTTAAAATACAAATCCAGAATTGGAAAATGACTTGGGATGTCTTTACCGGTACTCAATAAATTTGTAACTGTGAGATAGCATTGCATTCTTCAACGTACCATTCAAATATATAATGTGTCCTTTCACTTGTGATTTATAATTAATGGTTGTTGGCTTTCAAAAGCCAAACAAATGACATAAATTTAGGGTTTGCAGATTTGTATTTGGTTTTATTTGTTCTGCTGTGTATTTCGGTGATTACATGTCTTTGTTAATGTATCATATTAATAAGAAGATTGTGACATGTCCTTTGAAGCACTGAAACAAAAAATCAATTTTATTTTAATGTTAATGCATGGAGCAGCTCATGTTACTGCCGGTGCAGACAAGCCAAATGATCAATTTGATTGAAGCTTGTGTCAATGATTCTTGCTACCACTGCTGTTAACACTGGAAGTTCTACCACAATCCACAATCCAATAAGCATAATGAGAGTGTCACCCCAGCGTGATCCTGAATGGACAGATGCTTGGACTGATGAACATCTGTAAAAATGCCCATTACAATCAGTGAATGAATGTGAAGCCCTATCAGGGCTATGTAGGAGACTATTTAAAAGTGACTAATCTCATTTCAACTACTCTCACAAGCGCATGACAATACAGGTTAAACGATTACAACTCATTTGATCAGTGACGTTATTTTTTTCTCAAAGCACACAAAAATCTGTTCCTGAAGTAATTTCATAACGATATAAAAAAGTGGCAATAATTCAATCCTGTATTGTTTTGTTTTTTTTTTTTTTTTAATTACGTTAGATTTGTGCAACTGCAAGCTGAAATTCTTATGTGCAAATACAAAAGCATTTCCACACATGATCTCTGCTGTTTCTCTTTTGACATATGTTTATCATTACCACAGGAAGAAATTTTTATATGTTGCTTTTACTCAGCTTTTCTCATGTATTCTGTCTTCTAGGCTACTTGCTGTCATGCATGAGTGCAGTACCAGTTTTCTTGGTAGTACTGATACTGGGGGAAAAAAAAAAAAGCCAGTACCGTTACATTTTTGAAAGTTTAATACTGAATTAGTACCGAATTATAGGTTTTCAAAAGTTTAGTTCAGAATTAATGCCGAAATATAATTTTTAATGACATCCCTAACTGCCACACAAGAAGAGGAAAAAAAAAATAGAAAAGTCAGGTCTGTCAATATTTTTATAATAATGCCAAACTTTCAACAACAAGCCTGAAGCATTCTGTTAAGCTCTCACTTCAACAACAGAAGACTATGAGTAAACTTCAACAACTGCTTTGACTACTGCAACTGGAAAATTAAATTTATTACATTTATTACAACAAGATAGGATTCATGTATAACGCGCATGTCAATTTAGCCCCAAATTTTCAGATAAAAAAATGTATATACTGTATAATTTACACCATTAACTTTTCAAGACATTTTATGTTGCTTTATGTGTAAAACCATTGCTTTGTGTGCTTTTCAGAAAACAGCCCAGCAGCTGCTCACCTCCCCGCACTACCATTTTCAATGTCACTGCAGCCAGAGGCAGCTAACACATGGCGACAGCGCACTGCACTCAGCACCAGACGTTTTATGTTGATTTAACTGAGAAACTATTGCTTCGTGTGTTTTACAGAACACAGCCCGGCAGCCGCTCAATGCCCCCCACCATGCTGCCGCTGCAGCCAAAGATGGCTAACACACAGCAACAGCGCACTGCATGCGACAACAGATGTTTTATGTTAATTTATTTGAGAAACTATTACTTTAAAATTATGTACCGTGTATAATGCGCACCCCAATTTTTAGCAAACTAGAATAAATGAAAATTGCATGTATTATATGCAAGATTTTACTTTGGTTACAAAAATGTCTGCAGAGGACATGCTATCCTTCAACTTTGTGGAAGGAAATGTTTGCAAAACTAATGAGTTACGCTGAGCCAGAGAATGATATCTCATCCCAAAAACTCATTCAAACGTATAAGGCCCGTTGCTTGATTGCCACAGTTTAAATTTCAACACAGGACTGTGAGAATCACACATTATTTACAGATAGCCTGATAATCTATATAGCCACAAATTACTCTTTCAAGACAAATAATCAACATACATTGTACATTTCAGTAATGTGGGTATATTAGTGAAGAGCATTTTTATCAACTTTGTGTTGTTCTATCCTCAGCCTGGTATGCAGAATAAAATAACCTTTTGCATGGTATTTATTCTGCAAGGAGAAGTGGTGTGGTGTTTGCATCGGATCTTTGTGCCCCACCCCACCCCCCTCCATTTTTGCAGATATCTGTTTGTTAAACCTTATGGATATTCACTTATCAAAACAAGTCAGAATGCAAATCCCAAATTTCAAGGGACACCATGATAGGCAGGCACCCTGTTCAATGCTGGTTTATTACTTGTGCACAATTATGTCAGGCTGTGTTCCAGTTAAACATAACCCAAAAAAACTGATTTAAAAATGAATAGATGGATCCATGTAACAAAGGGCTGCATGGTGGTGCAGTGGTTAGCATTGTTGATACACAGATCCAACAGACTATGTTAATCCCAGATCAGTCAGTGTCTGTGTGAAATTTGTGCACTCTACCATAGGAGGTGCAACAGGCACAGACAACTGGAAAAAGACCCAGGAAAAATGGCACAGATTACAACTCTTAGGCTAAGTCCACACTAACATGTATAAACCTGTAAATGCCTTTTGCATTTCAAAAGATTTCTGTTCAGAGTAGAATTTTCAGATTGGCACTGGAACAAAAAAAAAATGTCTCAGTCTTTCCTATTAGGCATGAACAGTCTGTCAGCCAAGACTGATGTTTTCTTACTAGTAAAATGGAGAAGTAAATCAAAATGCTGAAAGCATGGGGAAAACAAACAGCCCCTAAAGATAACACTAAACTATATCTCTTATCAGGGCACACAAAGAAAATTTGCTTTTAACAGTTTAAAACAGTATAAGGTAGCCAAAACCATATAAAGTACAGACAAGACAAAATATTTAACTGTTTCAATGTGCAGTATATAGCGGGTGATGCAAATAACACACTACTGGATCACTAGTGGGAGGATGACAGGTTTACAAGAACAAAATGTGCATGTGGTTTTTTAATCAAGAAATCAGCAAAAGGGAGTAGGAAGAAGATGGAAGTTTGGCAGAATACTGATGGTGTCCTTAGACAGATATTTGATTAATCAAACATCACCGGAGTGAACTGTGTGGCCAGTTGTTCTCATTTGAACATTTATTATTATTACTACTTTATTTATAGAGCACTTTTCAAGTGATATGCACAACATGCTTTCTAAGAACAGAGCAAAAAACCATTACAATATTTCATGTCAAATTAAACAACCAAAGAGAGAATAAAATTAGCAAGCCATCATAAAAAAAACAGATAAAGTAGATGATAAAAAGATATAAAAATAAACTAACAAGAAAGAAATGCTTGTCTAAAATATGTTTTTAATAGAGATTTAAGTGTAGTTACAGAATTAGATGTTCTAATATCAAGGGGGTGGGCATTCCAGAATTCAGGGCTATAACAGAGAAGACTCTGTCCCCTTTTGTTTTTAATCTACAGCTTAGCATATATGAGAAAAGTTCAACATATCTTTAACATATACTAGAGTCAGACCATTCAGAGCTTTACAAGTTAAAAGTAGGATCTTAAACTGGATCCTGTAACTAACTGGCAGTCAATGTAAAGAGGCTAAAATAGGGGTGGATATGCCAAGAGGATTTAGACCTGGGGCCTCAAGTTTAATGCCAAGCGTACAATTCACACAAAAACATGGTGTACAGACAAAAACAGAAATGTGCTTACGCACAAAAAAATCCAGATGCATAAATCTGTCAGCTTGCATGTTCTTCCACTACATAAATCCCCGTCAGCGTAGAAATGTAACGCACATGGACATGCCTGCCGCCCCACCCTGACTCCTCCCAGAATTACGCCTCTTTGAATATGCAAATCAATATAAATAGCCCATTAAGTTCAGCATTCTGTGAAAAGACAACGGCAAAAGCACAGGGGAAAAAAGAAGAATTTCAGTGAATACCAAGTAGAGGCAAGGAAAAATGTACTATTTGTTGGTTTAAGCAGTGGTACAAACAACAAAAGGAAGTTGATCGAGTGACAGAGTAGCGGAGAAACTCAGAAGTTCAAGTTCAGAAAGTCGCACAGTGCCTGAAATATGTGGCCAAATATCAAAGTCACTGTGAAAAAGTGAGTCGTAGCCCACCGTCTAAATGTCATATGGAAGTGTATTAGTGTACAGAGAAAAGAAAAAAAAAAAATTGGGACACAGTGGGGAAAAAAAGGCAGACATGTCAACTTTAATCTTGAAATTTCCACTTTAAATCACATAATCATTAAAGCAGAACGTCATAAGCTTCATCTTAAAATCGTTTATGTAACTAGTTTCTCAAATCTCATCGTAACTAAAGTAGCACGTTAAATGCTTTGTATTCCATGTGTCCTTCTATGTACTCTATGTGCGTGAATCTCTACGTGCTTCCTAAAAGAGCTTTCTCTTATGCCGACTGGACGCAGAATACATTACATTCATAATATTACATCTCTCTGAACAATTTAAATACTAAGATGTATACTTGATATCATTTTCATGATGATAGGAATTAAAGTATGTATTAAACATGGGGGCACGGTGGCGCAATGGTAGTGACGAGCTGGCGCCCCATCCAGAGATTGTTCCTGCCTCCCGCAAGGTGCTTCCTGAACCATGCGCGACCCTCAATGAAATAATTTATTGCAGCAGTACTGTCTCTTTCAAACATACTAACCAATTCCTGTCCTTCCTTTTCTTTCTCCAAGTAACCAATTGCCACACAAGCACTGTAATAAATGTAAAGCCATCTGTAAGCTTAGAATGCCGATTCTTCAAAACTTTTAAGAAACACTGAAATATCTTCATAGTACATGTTTAATTACTCCATCCATCTATCCATCCAGGGTTGCACCAGTCCCAGCAAGTATACAGGGCAAGGCAGGAACAATCCCTAAATAGGGTGCCAGCTCATTTCTACCGGTGCACCACCGTGCCCAAATGTTAAATTATTAACAGTATACAGTGGTGTGAAAAACTATTTGCCCCCTTCCTGATTTCTTATTCTTTTGCATGTTTGTCACACAAAATGTATCTGATCATCAAACACATTTAACCATTAGTCAAATATAACACAAGTAAACACAAAATGCAGTTTTTAAATGATGGTTTTTATTATTTAGGGAGAAAAAAAATCCAAACCTACATGGCCCTGTGTGAAAAAGTAATTGCCCCCTGAACCTAATAACTGGTTGGGCCACCCTTAGCAGCAATAACTGCAATCAAGCGTTTGCGATAACTTGCAATGAGTCTTTTACAGAGCTCTGGAGGAATTTTGGCCCACTCATCTTTGCAGAATTGTTGTAATTCAGCTTTATTTGAGGGTTTTCTAGCATGAACCGCCTTTTTAAGGTCATGCCATAGCATCTCAATTGGATTCAGGTCAGGACTTTGACTAGGCCACTCCAAAGTCTTCATTTTGTTTTTCTTCAGCCATTCAGAGGTGGATTTGCTGGTGTGTTTTGGGTCATTGTCCTGTTGCAGCGCCCAAGATCGCTTCAGCTTGAGTTGACGAACAGATGGCCGGACATTCTCCTTCAGGATTTTTTGGTAGACAGTAGAATTCATGGTTCCATCTATCACAGCAAGCCTTCCAGGTCCTGAAGCAGCAAAACAACCCCAGACCATCACACTACCACCACCATATTTTACTGTTGGTATGATGTTCTTTTTCTGAAATGCTGTGTTCCTTTTACGCCAGATGTAACGGGACATTTGCCTTCCAAAAAGTTCAACTTTTGTCTCATCAGTCCACAAGGTATTTTCCCAAAAGTCTTGGCAATCATTGAGATGTTTCTTAGCAAAATTGAGACGAGCCCTAATGTTCTTTTTGCTTAACAGTGGTTTGCGTCTTGGAAATCTGCCATGCAGGCCGTTTTTGCCCAGTCTCTTTCTTATGGTGGAGTTGTGAACACTGACCTTAATTGAGGCAAGTGAGGCCTGCAGTTCTTTAGACGTTGTCCTGGGGTCTTTTGTGACCTCTCGGATGAGTCGTCTCTGCGCTCTTGGGGTAATTTTGGTCGGCCGGCCACTCCTGGGAAGGTTCACCACTGTTCCATGTTTTTGCCATTTGTGGATAATGGCTCTCACTGTGGTTCGCTGGAGTCCCAAAGCTTTAGAAATGGCTTTATAACCTTTACCAGACTGATAGATCTCAATTACTTCTGTTCTCATTTGTTCCTGAATTTCTTTGGATCTTGGCATGATGTCTAGCTTTTGAGGTGCTTTTGGTCTACTTCTCTGTGTCAGGCAGCTCCTATTTAAGCGATTTCTTGATTGAAACAGGTGTGGCAGTAATCAGGCCTGGGGGTGGCTACGGAAATTGAACTCAGGTGTGATACACCACAGTTAGGTTATTTTTTAACAAGGGGGCAATTACTTTTTCACACAGGGCCATGTAGGTTTGGATTTTTTTTCTCCCTAACTAATAAAAACCATCATTTAAAAACTGCATTTTGTGTTTACTTGTGTTATATTTGACTAATGGTTACATGTGTTTGTTGATCAGAAACATTTTGTGTGACAAACATGCAAAAGAATAAGAAATCAGGAAGGGGGCAAATAGTTTTTCACACCACTGTACATTATTTAAATGAAGTTAAAAATTGATCTGTATAATGTAATATACATACTTTACTTTCATCTTAAAAATGATATCAAGAACTCCAAGAAGATAGTGCTTGGAAATCTAAATCGACTTAGAAGCCAGTCGTCATCATATGTAAATATGTGCTTTCTTCTATTGAATTGAATTCCTTTACTTTATTGTATGGTACAATGAGATTCAATATGAAAATCCTTCATTAATTCATTTTCCTATAAAATGATAAACAGTAATAATAATAATAATAATAACAACAATAATAATAATAATATAAATAAAAACAATGAAAAATATACAATATGAAAGCATAAGTACAATATAAATGTACAAATAGTGCAGATACTGAAATGGTTCATAAAGTGGCTCAGGTTGTGCAATACTACAACTGTAGTGCAAGTTTACAGTGAGGTAATTGTACTTATAAGTACAAACAGTTCTACCTGGAGCACTTGATGGAATGATTGAGTGCATTTAGAGCTCTTGGGATGAAACTGTTTGTGAACCGCGAGGTCTCTAAAGGAATGGCTCTGACTGTGTGCATGGCTGAGGCAGCGTGTGTTAGATGTTGTATCCCGATAATCATCTTTCCAATCAGCTGCTGCAGAGCTGTGATTCCACACTCAGAAACAGTGGGTTAAAATACTCCGAGTGGTGCACTGAAAGTAACAATACTAAAGCAGATATGGTATCGGGAATAGTTTGGCCATTCCGTGGACCATTATATTCTTACAGTTTGATTATAATCAGATGCATTAAACTAAGAAACATTATGTGGTTAATTTCAGTGTATTTGATGAAGATGTGTCTTGTAAACCACACAGGAACAGTAGCACTGCTTTGATGTTGGGTGCAGCCATTTTGCAAAACCGAGCCGAAAACTTGTGCATGCAATGGATTGAGCTGGCGTGAAAATGTGCATGGCTTTACGCCAAGTTTAGTTTTTATACATTGCAATGTGAGCATCGAAATGGGTGTATGCAACATTTTTGTGCATATGCACTGTTTATACATGAGGACCCTGGTGAGGAGTTTTGTAGCAGTATTTTCATCCTCCAATTAGCTGTGAACCACCCAATCTCACTGAGATTACACAGGCGGTGAACCAGCTGAGGGAAGGGAAGGCTGCAGGGATCTGTGGTATCCGGGGTGAACTCCTCCAGGCTGGTGGTAAGGCTGTCCTCCAGGCATTGCAAACAATCTATAATTACATTTGGGAGACGGGTGTCATCCCAACTGACTGGAAAATGGGACTTGTCATCCCTATCTGGAAAGGGAACGGTGATTGCCTGGATTGTGGCAACAATAGGGGGATAACACTGCTCTGGGTGCCATGTAAGGTCCTTGCAAGGGTCTTCCTCAATAAGATTTGTAATCACTTGCTCACCTAGCAGTGACCGGAGCAGTCTGGCTTTATGTCTAAGAAGTCTACCATCGACTGCATCCTGGCACTGAGGGTTCTCATGGAGTGCAAATGCAAAATATCGGCAGAGTTTTTTACCAGCCTTTGTCAATTTTCATAAGGCATTCAAATCAGTTGATGTTCTTGCTCCTACACTGTTCAGTGCTTGCATGGACTGGGTATTGGGCAATGTTGGTGAAGAAAGATTCACTGATCTTGACTTTGCTGATGATGCTGTGATCTGATTGGGGCTATCGAGAGACTGAGTGAGAAGTCCGAGTGTCTGGGCTTGCGAGTGTCCTGGGTAAAAACCAAGATCTAGGCCTTTAAAGATCTTATAGGCACAGCCATCAGCAGTGTGTCTGTCTGCGGAGAGAGTGTCAACTTTGTCGAGTGGTTTACTTACCTTGGCAGTGATATTCACATTTCTAATGACTCTTCCTATGAAGTCAGTAGATGGATTGGGAGAGCATGGGGGGGTCATGAGTTCGCTGGAAAAGAGTGTGTGGCACTCCCAAAATCTATGCAAAAGGATGAAGGTCAAAGTCTTTAGAGTCCTGGGTCTTCCTGTCTTACTATATGATTGCGAGACATGGACGCTATCCAGTGACCTGAGATGAAGACTAGACTTCTTCGGTACTGTGTCTCTTCGGAGAATCCTTGGGTACCTCAGTTGCTCACAGAGTGCCGAATAAGTCACATTACCTGCATTGACAGGAAGCATCAATTACAGCACTACGGCCATGTGGCGCAATTCCTTGAGGGTGATCCGGCTCACAGGATCCTCATTGTTGAGGACCCAAGTGACTGTACCAGGCTAAGGGGATGCCAAAGTAACATCTGGCTGCCGCAGATAGATGGTCATTTCCAGATGGAGGGACTGGACAATTGTTTACATGAATTATGTTGCTCGCTAGTCAATAATCATTTAAAACACAACTTAGATTTTCACATAGCATGAATGAAACTAAGATGAATACTGTTTTTGTCAAAAAATCTGTCTTTCCTAAAACAAATCCCAGTTTTAAACAAAAGCAATATTTTGGACCTCATACCATGATGCCAGCCAGGAGTTAAGAGACAAAATTCTGCTAAAGATTTCAAAGCTTCTTCTAAAAGTCATAACGAGGCCAGACATAATTATTCTTGATTCAGGTGCGAAGTGTTGAACAGCTTTAGCCAGCGCTGATATATCCTCTTTTTAGGATTTCAGAGTTCCGATAAAAATGTCATTTACCCCAACATGAAGTACCACAGACCCGATGTTCCCAGATTTGAGAAGGCTCAGAATTTGTCATGTAATACCAGAAACACAGGCTTTTGGGAAACAGCTTCTATATACTTTGCCATGTGTTAGAGCAACTTTCACATTTTTTATCTTAAAGATCTGAATAAATAAGACGTCTGTTGTCATCATTGTTACTAACAGAACACACTATTAATGATGATGGCAATAAGGAAACACAATCCACAGTCTGGCTGAACATTTATAGCAAAAATGGGCATCTCAAGTGAACTGTACACGACAATGTGAAAATAAAAAGATAATATATGTACCTGATCTTGCAGATACCAATGACGTCTAAATATTAATATTTAAAGTTAGCATGGTATTACTTCACACACCATCAAAGTGGGTACTATTGTAAAAGTAACATCAAAATTAATCTTACTTGAGAGCTTATTTTGTACCCAGCACATCAAGTACTCATGTGAATATGGACTAAAGAAAATTACTCATTTAATACTAGATAAAAAGCAACAAAAAAAAAACTTAAAAACATTATTGTACTTGCAATAAATGATATCCCATACATTGTAAACGCAATACAATTTAATATATACAGTATATCTATCAAGCTAGTTTAAGCATCTAAAAATCATTTTGTCCAAATATGTCATTTAAGTATTTTTTGAAAACTATCAGTCCTTCAGGTTATAGGATTCTCACAACATGTTCCCTATATTCTATTCTGTTGTCCTATATCAAATTCAAAGCCACTAATACAAATTAACAGTTGTAACACACATCCCCAAAGGACTCCATTGATGACCACACTCAGGTGGAAATTTACACTCTTAATGTGTACTCTTGTCCACAGATGATCAACTGTCTATCCAGTTTAGTAAATGAAAGCCAATGATTAATGACTTCAAAATACTCTCAATACCTCAAAGTTGAACGAAACACATTTGAAATTTTGGCCGGTGTAGCAACAAGTGCCAGTTTTCTCCCACATTTTAAGACATGTAAGCTTATAAATGCACCTAAATAATGATGTAACAAGCTCTAGCTACTGTAATCTTGTAAATGGATTGGGCTACTTTAAAAAAACAAAAAACTATGGATTGATTTTTAATTTAGCGCTTAACACACCCAAGGGTTAATGCATCTGACAGAAAATGAGAAGAAAGGGAAAATGAAAAAAATCAAACCCAGCTTTCATGCATTACATAATTTTGTGACACATGGATAAAAAAAAGCATTTTATTTGTTCAAGTATGCTTCCTAAATAAAATGATATATTGAAAGAACTTTGGGCAGATAATGTGGTCTTAAGTCCTTAAGGCCACAACAAAGTGCTACCAGTTCAATTCTACCTCCCAAGTTTAAAAAAAGGTAAGTAAGTAATTATGCCACATCTTTTTTGTTTTAATTTATCTTGTATTAGGGCATTAGAAAAATGTAAAATTACAATCTGAGATATAATTAAAACCTGAATATGATCATTTAGTAGTACAAGTTTGCCTTTCTGATGATAGGACACTTGAAGTTTTGCCTCATGGTTGTGTGAGGGTGAAATCAAGTGGCATTAGTAATCATTTTAACTCTTAAAAACATAACTGCAGCTGCATTTAATAAGAAATGAAAGCTGAAACCAGAGTTATATTTGGTCAATAACAATTAATTACAATGCAAATCCCTAACTGAGGCTCCAAACATTTAGGCAAACAACAGTTGAAATAACAGAATTTGGCTGAGGTAATGACTTGAAGCACTGCAAGACCCTGCACTCTTGCAGTGGTTGCTGCTCTCACACTTTCCACACTCTAAAATATTTTAGCCTCAGATAAAGCACTCCATTTTTACATTATTAGTACTTGTTTGTATTTGCAAAGGAAAAACTTGTCAATAATTGAGAGCACAAAACTAAAATTACCAAATGTGAATAATGCTTCAATTAGACTCTCAGCACGGTGCTACAAAGTACATTTCAACAGATATGTGTGAACCAGTAAATGTTCATTCTCACATCCACTGCAATAAGCCAAGTATATCTACAGAGAAAACCCCACAGAAATGCTCTTTTAATTTTTCAAATTTCCTTCAGATAACATTTGTTGTTAGTATCTCTTTTCTTTCAAGATCTATGCATAAAACTGACTTGTTTTGCATCTGCAATAAGGTTTCAGTATTTTGTTTGTAATTCTAAAAAAGGTCCATGGCAAATCAATTTGTGTAAGACTATATTTGAAAACTCGAACTGAAAGCTCTTGGCTTACTTAACCACATAAACCCCAGCGGGGGAAAAAGTCATAAGAATTCTGTACAGAAAATAGCATTACACATCTAATATGTAGTATCCACATAAATGTAAATTTGAGAGAAAAATACTAGATAGTTAAAATGTTGTTTAACAGTTTAAAAGACAATCTGATGACAACTTGAGGCCAAAACAGTGCAAAAGCTGTCTCTCTCAAAGCATGACGAGAGATGGTTAAACAAGATGCTCACATTCTCTTGTGCTTGTCAAAAATGAAAGCAAGCAGATAAAAATTCAAGAAAACCTCATAAGAATAATCTGAGTGAATAATTTGCACAATACCTGTCCTAATGATATAGGTGTAAATCCAAGTCTGTAGAATGATGAACACTGATAGAAAAAAGAATATCACAGCTTAACATATCGTACCAGTCGGCTGATCCGATGACTAATCTCACTCAGCATTTTGTATCATGCAATACTTCAACCACGTCCTCCACCAGATGCTCCACCTCCTCCTTCTCTTTCCTAATGCAATATTTTCAAGGAGAACTGCACTAAAGACAGCACACTCTAAAGTGTCTTAAGTGTGAAAAATAGCTGTATTTTGGAGTGACACAAAGTCTGAACTATCAATGCTGATTTAGTGAAGAGACCTCCTTGTACCCTTGAACATTCGTAAGGCCTCCCTTCTCTTGAAAACGTTTAAAAACAACCAGAATTAAATAAGTACATGTAATCAGAATAAAGTGTTAGGGTCTGAAATCACTTAGGCAAAACTGTCCTACTTCATTTCGATTTCCTAACTGCAGCAAAAAAATACTTTCTTACTGCCATGAGTTTCCAATGTGCAAAATTTACAATTTACTTCCCTTCCTCACACCACAAACTTGAACAAATTTAGTTTCAATATGCACTGTCCTTAAATATTGGACGCAAACTATTAAGACCTGCTGCACTGAACATTTGAGATTTCAAAAGATGCAGTTTGAACTGCAAGAGTTACAAATAGCTCCTTCTGTAGGATATATAAATTTATCTGTAAATGATAAAGGCTTCTACCTTCCAACCAAGCATTTATTGAGGTTGTTTATCCAGAGTAAGGTTGCTAGGATCAAAGCCTACCTCATAAAAAATGGGATTTGTCCCTTTGTGGTACTGAGTCAGCTATCGGGTACACCCATTTTAACAATAACATTTGCTATGTTATTTTACATTTCCCATCAATAAAGTACCATGATCTTTAAAGGTGGTAGGATACCTACACCAACAAGAAAAAAAAAAACAAATTCTAAACAAAAAGGTACCCTTGGCAGAAATCAAACAGAGGTCCAAGTGGGATAATGCAAAAACAATAGCCTTCTTTAGTTTCTGTAACATATACTCTCAATATTTGTTGGGTCATTTTATGATAGAAACAAAAATGTTAGCCTGTGTTCTTTGGCACTTTTGAAAAATAAATATAAAAGTACAAACAAAAACTACATAATGAAATTGTGTATACTGTACCCCTAATCCAATTCCTAATGAAATACTATCTGATTATGATTTTAGAATTTTAATGAGTTGGAATTTGTCAGATTATTTTGTTAGGAGCTCCTCTGCACTCAGGTCCTAACCCAGGTGGTTTGTCATGTGGTGGGTGCAGCAACGTGCTATCAGCGCATGCTCCCAATCTTTCTCTCAACGTCTAAATATATCGGCTCTTAAAACACAGCAGATCTGATGGACAGACATGAGTGAAAATAGCCCACCAAAATGTAGCTAATTTATTATTATTTCTACGGTAACCCTTTCCATTAAAAAAAAAGCTGAAGGGGAAAAAAGAGGAAGTATTTAACAAAGGTTATTAACACAAGGACACAGATCTTTGGGGAACTTCACATTTACACTAATGTTATTCAATCAAGATAAATGCAGAAAAAGAAAAAATAAATGGTGAATTAAGCAAGAGGCCCCTGGCTGTAAAGAGGAAATAGGCTCTGTCTGAAAGAGTGACTGAAATGAATGCCTACAGCCACTGTAGCCCTCATACATCCAGATCTAGGCAGTTTTTCCCTAAAACAGAGAAATCTGAAGACACACTACAATGATAAGCCAAAATCCATCACACTAAAAAAAATTTAATTTTGAGGAAGTAGCCAGATACTACTAAGTCAATTTATGATACAGTCAGCATTCTATAATTGCAATACTTTGCTCTTTATATGTATCTCTTTTTGTGGGGAAAATAAATCATATAATGACTAAGAAAGGAACCAAGCACAAAAACACAAATGTGTTTTTTTCCAGAGTAAGTGTCATTTTATGAGTAGGATGGAAATATTATATTTGCAGGTCAAAAACTGGGAAACTTGGTGCTCTCAGCTGATTATTAATAACTGTGAGTATATCTTCTGTATATTTTCAGAGCTTTTAATAAATACAGTCCTCACCAAATGGTCCGTATGATGGCTCAATGTTAAAATTGGTGATGATAACTAAACAGCCTAATGCTCCATTCCTCGTCTTGTCTTAACAAGGCTCACATTATGGTCAAGTGGCAAACATGCTGCATGATTAAGCAGTTTCTTCTGTGCTCAAAATGATGCCAACTAAATTGTCTTCAGGTTGGCAAAAAAGGGTGTCTAGCCTGCATTCATGTGACTATTTAATAAACAGTAAAAAGGAGTGTAGGTTTGCTTTTGAAGATTTATCATAATTGTGGGCCAGTGGCTATCCGTTTGGACCATGAATCATAACACTGCTGATTCAAACCCCTCTACCACCTTTCTAACTGTCTGTAAGCCAACTAACCTGCAGATGCTCCAACAAAGAAATACATAGATAAGTGACTTTTGCACTTGAGATTTACTAGGCAATTTTCATAAAAACATCAGATAAAAAAATGTACAAAGTAGTCCAAAATCATCATCTTCTTCTTTCGGCTGCTCCCTTTAGGGGTTGCCACAGCGGATCATCTTCTTCCATATGTTTCTATTCTCTGCAATAGTTTTACTTAAAGATCACTATGTGAGTGAATCACTTTAAGGCAATTTAAGAATAAGGAAACAACTGGTCTTCTGAATGTGATTTGTGACTGTCATTGGATAAATCAACAACAAAATACATACATACATACATACATACATACAAATGCAAGTACAGTACAATGAAACACCAGACACTTGTTGAAGAGATTGATGTGTAAGGTAGTATTGTAAAAACTATACTGACTATCACTTCCTGAACACCTTCACCTCCTCCTAAGCTACAAAAACCCCCAAACATGGTATCAGTTCTTTCTGCAATGGAACTCCACCTGCACTGGCAAACTAGGCGGTACCTTAATACAACAAACTAAGAAACAGCAAAGAGCCCCTCTGAGGTGCATGTACACACACACACGAACATCACTCCACAGGCAACAGCTGAAATAACAAGCACAGCATGCAGCATTAGTATAACTACCTATTTTCTGGAAAAATGTATTCTATTTTTTGCAAAAATTTTGGAGGCATTATTTGCTCCAACCCATCTATGAAGGTATGCCCAAATACTGCTGAGAACACTCACACACTCATCCACTTAGAGATGCAAAATAACCAAGATAGCCATATTAATAATGTGAGAAGAAATCAAAGTAATTAGAGAAAACTTACAGTTACAAAGGAAGGGTATGCAAAGTTCACAGAGACATTGTGTGGGGGCCAAAGATAAAATAGAGGTACTGTATGAAGCATACTAAGTTTACCTTCACAGTGCTAAATAATGATCAATTGTGACATACTGTTTTAAAAATAGTTAATAACTTTGCACATCTTATTTATATTTTGCTTTTTCCCTTATACTATTATCTAACTATTCAACAAGCATTCTGTGTGGCACATAATTCTATGTTTTCTTAATGTATACTGTAATGGATGACCTTGGTTCACAGTATTTATCTCTAATGACTGTTTATCCCCAGTCTGTTGTTGATTTTTACTTTCAGCATACTCTGTACGGTTTTCAGGATATTAGAAGTAAAAACACAGATAAAATTATGGAAAATCATGTTTTTCATTCTGTGCTTTAAACCATACTGGACTATCAGTGGATGTAAAAATGAACTGTTAAACGATGAACAATAAACTGAAAAATACACATTGTTACATTCCTAAACTGAAAAGAATCACGCTTCTGTCTTGGGCAATAAATTGCCTACGACGACAAATCATATGTCCGACCTCCCAATGAGCACATGACCTACAGATGATTCTGACCAGATCAGATTTCCGTGAAAACACTGAGAAAGTCAGCATTTGTACTATACCGTTACATGGGGACTGATAACAAAACATCAATCATTAAAAATGAATGACATTAAAATCACAACTCTTAATCTCACTCTTCGACCTTTACGCGACGAATGCATGCATGTCGGAGGCAGGTTCCAGTGCGACTGCACCTTTCACAATCTACTTATCTTAACCTCTGTCTGTGGGCTGAAATAACGGTCAATTGATCCTTTATATAATCAACCGCAATTCGGGTTAATACTTCATTGTCAGTCCATATCGCATTAGGAACACAAGGCTGCCCGTTATAGCGGAGTTCGTCTTGCTTGTCACCCCAGCGCTTCAGCTTTCAACGCCCTTCTTTATTTATCACGATTAAAAATGCCATAACGTATCCTTGCACTTTGCATTCGTTCGAGCAATAACAGCATTAGTATTACTCGGCTCTTAACGAAATATTACATATACGCATATTTATTGCAACATTGACATCATCGCCACGAAAACTGAAGACTGTAATAATAATCATGTTTCCTTTAATAATAAACCAAAGCATCGTATAGCTGACTAAAGAGCATCTTAAAGAAGGCTCGCCTCCCAGGCAACACCGATGAAGTCGCACTAACTTACCCGAAATACATAATGCACACCACAGCAACGTACCTGTTAAAACCAGCCAACGTCCGACTGCTACCTACTTCTCCGCCAGCCGCTGGATCACACAGTCAGCTGACAAGCAATTTTCGGGTTGATTACAGACGCTGACGAAAAGGTGGCCACAAGCGCCATTTTGGCTCAAACTTGTAATGTCAATACTAAACAAACAACTGTCAAAATGGAACCCTAATGGCGACTACGTGGGCGCAGCTTCTGCACTTCCTTTATTGCGTCACGTAAGAACTGTACGTCACAGTAGCGGCAAAGCACGCTTAATTTGGCATGATGGGATACTGGAGGACGTTTAAATGCGCTCAATTTAACTGTATGTCTTGGCTTTTAAGTGTGCTTTTAAATAATAGAAATAGTTTATATTTTAACTTACGATATTATTTGAGAGTTTTTTTGTCTAATCAAATAATGGTAATAAATGTATTTTGAAGTGAATAATCTTAAAATATATATTGCTGAGTATTCAGTCACTGGCAATGGAATCCCCTTTATATCAGTTGCACACTTCACCTATCTGGGCTTCTAAAACTCGCTAGACTAGAAGTCTATTGAAAAAAAAGGTTTTATGTCTTTAGGATATACAGTTAAATTTGTGGTGCAGTTTTGAAAGGCTTAAACGTTCACATGCATTGTCCATATGTTTCCTGAGGAAGAACACTGCGAGTCATATGAATCATGAATTGCCAATACCTCTGTTATTTGTTGTCTGACATAGGCAATCTAAACATATTGATGGAAAAAAGCACATTACCTGTTGATGGGCTTTGTTCACTATGTTTATTGTTAAAATAATAACAATAAACAAATGAGAATCGTACGTCAATAAAATGGTACAACTAATACAACAGTAACAGCTGTAAATAATAACAGCAGCTGTCTTGGATATCTTTTATGGCCAACTCTAGAAGCCACCATCTCTACCACAATGATCCCAATGAACCTGATTTTGCAGCTGAGGGATGTTACTTCATTTCTGTAGAAAGGCCCAAAAAGGTGCATGCTGTTGACAACAAGAGGAACATGTCTCCAGGATACTGTGATTTAGGCTGGGCCGGCTCTGGCTTTTAAGGCACCCTAGGAAAAGCTGTACAAGTCATGCTCAAACCCTATGGGCATAGATACTTGTGCAGCATCTAAAATTATAAAAGAAGGTGGGGACTGTTGGAGGCTCCCAGTCTGTGCTCCTAGCAGACTCATATACAGTTTTAAATTTGGAATGTTGGGTCTCCTTTCTGTTTCCAGTGCAGCGATCTAAGTATATTCAATCAAATGCAGAGGAAGGGGGCAGGTGTGTCATTTATATTAGTAGATATCATGGGCTTAGCTCCCCTTCTGGTTTCTACACAAGCCATACCTAGATGTTAGATCAAAGAGTGGGGATGGAGGGGTGGACACCCCCATGAGGTTTTGGAAGAGTTGTACTTAGATGTCCAATAAAAGAGCTGAGGGGGACGTAAAGATCATGATTAAAAAATGCTGCCCCCAAACTTTTGCCACCCTAGGCAATTGCTTAATTCACCTACTGTATTTGGGAGAGCCGACCTTGCTTGGATCACGGATATCTCAAAGGTGCTCCATTACTTTAAGGTCAGAAGAGAGAGTATTGTCTGCACACTACCGTTACTTAGAACAGCTATGACCACACCAGCTGTGTGTGGCCTGTCATTGCCCTGCTGAAGGTTCAGTCATCTAGACGTCTGATCTAATTCCAGCAACATGGGCCTGTCTCTCATAATCCTGAATCAGGGATTGTGTCTGCTCATATTTTCAGCAACAGTGTGGGTGGCAGATCTGACAGGATCCCTTGGATTGTCTAGTCTGACATGTCAGACCTATTCAAGTGTGTTTGCTCAAGGGCAACTACATCTGGGAAGGTTATTGGTACTGCTGCAGTATTGAAACCTTGCCTGTAATTTGGACACAGTATTATCCAAAGTGTCTGGCAACAATGATGTATGGCATTCCTGTCTACAGCAGGCCAATGATCCTCTCCTTTGTTTCTAGTGATGTTTAAATCATTATGGAATGCACAGAAAAGTAAGTGTGCCCCTTGTCTTGCTGTGGCCTAAACTTTGAATTAGACTTTTTTCAAAGGTGATCTATTATGTATGGTTCTTCCTGGACCTTGTTGGTTAAAAGTGTACCTCACAGGTTTTTGTGAGTTTGGCAAGTTCTAGTGCCTCACCACAGAAGCTGTATTTCATTTTAAGAAGTCTTAAGCAAATCAACAAGTTATTCTGAAAATACATAAGATTTGGCAATGAAATGTACAAGAAACTCCAACAAATCAAAACAAACATTTTAGGAATCATCTGGTTTTATGCAATATCATTTTCTCATACTCACAGACCTGAAGCATATCTATCTATCTATCTATCTATCAACCACAAAAAGGGTTGGGGAACCAGCAGGCCCTCATTTAATGCAAAGCAGGATAGAAAATTCAGAAAATAAATAGCACATGGGTGTGCTTTAAACATTAACAGAAAGTAGTGCTTCTGTGTGGTCTGTCTCAGTTACAGTTGAGCCTGTATATTTGACTGCCTCTTTCCGGTGCTAGGTGAAATTAAAGGGCTGGTTCCCAGAAGGGGTGGATCTTGGTCAAGAAAACTCAGAAGTGCCGTCGCTCATCCTCCAGTTTCTCTGAAATGCAGAAGGAAAGAGATGTGTTAGCAAGTGTTCCCCTTCTCATGCCAGGACAGTATTGCTTACCTGTCTGGTGCCCTGAAGAAGCCTCCTGCTCATTTGTGCTTGACATGGCTCTCCTCTAAGTGTTTCCCAATTCAGACAAGCAGACCTAACCAAGAGACTATGAACACAGAAAAGGGCATTGGTATTTGCATGAAGATGAGCTTTACAATGTAGAACCTTGAATCTGTATGGCTACAAATCCAGGAACCACCTCAAAACCTTTGGGTTGGTCTCCTTATGAGTCACTGTTAAAGAGCATAATCAGTAACTGAAGTAAATTCCTTTCCCAGGAGGTAGTACCTCAGTTGAGTAATTGCCCATTTTATTGCAAGTGCCCCAGTTTCCAAGGTTGCATATTTCCTTTCCTGGGTTTCCAGTGCTGTCCACTATCTAGCTTAGCACCACCACCAGGCTGGTGTCACATGCATCTTGCTGGAGACAAAAGAGAGGAGAAAAATCAGGTGCAATTAGAATAATTGCTGACATTAGAGACTTTTAAAGTCGATAAATGCTGCATCAGCAGACCCCCACAACACATTGTTAGGGGCCCATTTCTGAATGAGTGCTCTTTTTGAGAATGGAGGCACAAAGCATCAGTAATACCTAGCAGGACCCTGAAAAACCTGCACCTGTTACTTGTGTTTTGGCAGCTTTAAACATTAGGGTTTCACTGTACCTCTGCTGACCAAGTAGCCCAAACACTTAGTCTCATTCAATTCAAAATAGCATTCCTGTGGATTAATACATAGGCCTGCATGATGTATGGCCAAGAGCACCACTAAAATTTGCACCAAGTGATCCTCCCTTGTGCTAAAATAGATGAGCACATCATTCAAGTAGGCAGCACTATTGGCATTGTGGGAGTGCAGTAGTTTATCCACCAGATGTTGGATGGTTGCTGGTACCTTGTGTAGTCCGAATGAGAGAAGAAACATAAAGTAAGTATACTTATTTAACTTGGTTAATATCCTGTACATACAGTAAGTCTAAATTTCAGAATGTTAGATCTTCTATTGACACTTTTCTGGATGAACATTAAAACACAAATGCAATACAAATGAGAAAGATTTTCTTTTCTTGACAGTTTACAGTATAAGGTAAAATCTCTGAATCCCTCTTTTACCTAATTGTTCAGCTGTTGTGATTCCTGTAGATAAATGATTCTTTAGTCTTTAATGTTTGTACATTATGTTAATGGATAAATTGTATTACTAATGTATTTGAATTCTGATACAATAAAAAGTGTGATAAAAAGTAATTGTGTTGATAATAACAAAGAAAAACATTTAATTGTCCATTAATGCATTTTGTAACCCTTTATGCAGTTTCATTGTCACAAGGAGCTGCTACCTATTCCAGCAGTGCAGCTCGATAAAGTTAGCTACTGTCACACACGTGTGCATGGAAGGCAGCTAGAATGACCAAAAAAAGGTAATTCCATACAAAGTCGCGCTAGGATAGGGGGTGGGTTTGTCTGGAGTGGGGTACAGTAAGCTTTTCTCTTTTATCTCTGAAGACCAGACACAGGAAATTCTGCCTGATTCCAACTACGTCACTTCTGGTTCTGGGCCCAAGAATTTCACTTCTGGTTCCGGTTCCAGATGATGTCATTTTTACCAACATGTTTTAAAAGCCAGTCATCCTCCATCTGTTCTCAGTTCTGTTGTTGGACTCAACCTGTACACTTCTGTGTTATCAAATCTTCGTACTTGCAGCCTTATTCAAGCATATGGGTGGCTGCCCCAAACCTCCTTTTGGTGTCGAGGTCTATTCATTTCACAGTGGCATAGTCAGCAGGATGTTTGCTTCCTTGTGGGATCAGGAGCAGAACCTGAAGAAGACCCTGACACTCGACCAAGACCTTCAACCACTAAATAATCAAGTGTGAGAGATAAAAGAAAAAGGTTTACTGCACCCCTCCACCCCCTAGGTTGGCATGGAATTTCCTTCTTTTGGTTCTTCTAGCTGCCTCCCATGCGCATATTGTAGCACTACTTATCAGTAACTCCTTATTGGGATGGCTATTCTTTTATAGCTTCTTATTTGCTTCCAGACAGCTTACTCACACAGCTTGTGCAAACCAATTACTTATTCATCGGTAACAGCAAGAAAGCTGCCTCTAACAAATGATAGTGGAATTTTGCCCATCCCAACTTTGTTCCATGGGTCAAACAGTCTGGCAAAATTGGCACACTTTTATATCTAAAGAATGGGACTTATGATGTTTAAGGAGCACTATACAGGGTTAAATGACACTGGGCTTCCCTAAATGTAAGGAAAAACAAACTCCTTTGTGAAACTGCAGTTGTGTTTTACCCTGTCTAATGCAGATAATTATTTCAAATAAACTGGCAAAGCTGGTATACTTCTTATCTAATGAATGGAATTTGGATATGGGCATTGTGAAGGGCTAAATGTTGTCGGGACACTCTAATTTTCACAGTTTTGAGAAAAGACAGTTACCGTAGTTAAGATGCATTGGAGTGTTGCTAGGCCCAATGAGGGTGGCTAGATGAACATTAAGTGTTTTTTTTTTTTTATTCAACATTCATTTACAATTTACAACACAATTGAGTATATAAACACATCCTTTTCCATCACAAGCAAAACTTTACAGAATGGACAGATTGCTTATACTGTATTAATATAACCATTACATCAAAAACAAAAAAGTAAAATGAACAGTATTATATTATAATCAGAAAATATAGAAGGGTCATATTAAAATGTTAACATATTATTTAACTGTGTATAAAAAGGCAGGAATATCTATTACTTACAAGAGTAAAAGATTTAACTATCATGTTTAATTCCATCCTGAAAGCCACAAATGACAGGTGAGTTTTAAGCAATTTATATTTATGGATAAAATGTTACCTAAAATAATATTACTACACAAAAATTGCGTATTTTTTTCTTCATTCATAAAACCATTTTTAATATGATTAGAAGTGAATCTGGACAAATAAATCTACATCACTTAAGAACAAATAATTTTACATATTGATCCAAAATGTACAATATTTATAAATAAAAAATAAATCTGCAGTTTCTTTTAAACAAAATTTACAAATATTATTGTCCATCCCAATCTCTAATCTTAAATTTTTTTTACAGGAATATATATTATAATGGAACTGACAAGTTGCATCATCCAGGGATGGGTCACACATACCATTCCATTATGAGAAGCTTAAAACCAGCAGCAGGTGTGTCTATAAAAATGGCAAGCCTGGAATGTTGCAAACAGAATTCCAGCTAGTGTAGCAAAGGTGAGTGATCCTTTTTAAGGATGGTGAGCCACCTCAAAGAGCCACAGACAGAACAAAGGATCCACACCTGTGTTACAATGATGTTAGAAGTGGAACGAGGATAAGACCTGCCATTTGATTTAGCAAAGTGCAGAGTACCAGCGACCACAATAGACTGGCTTAGCTCTTCTTTGGAGTTGCTGGGAAGTCTTGAGGCTGAGATCATGAACTTGGAGTGCTGTTTGCCGCATCAGGACAGGGAGGAAGACAGTTGAGAAACTGCTACCTCTGCAGCTCTACCAATGCGTCTCCATCAGGTAAGGTCCGCTGGCCTAGGTGTGTGGCTCATGGAGATGGGAAAAAGTGTGGCAGATTGTGTTGCCACTGACTCCTGGCAAGCCGTATGATGCAGGGCCAGTAAGGATGAGGTTGACCAAAGAGGCATTACGTAACAATGGAGCAAAATTAATATCTGGACCAAGGGTCTCACTCATATTCGAGTGTAAAAATAAATGTATGCCAAAAAACATGAATATGTGCATGCCAAAAACAAACAAATAAATTAATCTGTAAAACCTGGTGTTGGCACATTTCTATGCAATTTATTGCTATAAATCACAATCACTTTGTAAATGTGCATTGATGAGCGCACCTCGAATCCCAAGCAGTTGCCACCCTGAAACAACAATATACTGTATGAACTATGCTAATCAACTTCAGTTTAAAGTTGCGTACACACATTTCAGGCCCCTGTTTGAACGCACACAAGTTTTATAAATGTGAAAGTAGAATAGCGTTTGCATTATCAGTTCAGTTCAGGAAAACAGCCAAGAGGCCGTTATTTCTGCAGCTCCAGAGAAGGTTTGCCTGCTTAATTGTAATCGACTGTTCACAGCACAGAAATGCAGTGTTTAACACCTCTGGTGCACTGCATAACAGTAAAGCGCTCAGAACCCCTGATAATGTTGTTTCATCACAGGCCAGCAGCAGAAACGAAGACCACCCCGCCGTGTCAAGGAGTTGGAAGTGGTTGCTGGGAACAGCGACCACGAAGGAAGGGCTATGTAATTGCGTGGCCAAAGAATGATCTGGCATTCCGGAATGCAAACGAGCAGCTACAAAGTCAGCAACAGGTGCATCTACATAAACAAAAGCCCGCAATGTCACAAGCAGGATCCCAAATAGTGTGGCAAAGGTTAGCGGTCCTTTTAAGGATAGCGAACCACCTCAAAGAGCAATGTAAGTAGCAAAGGATCCACATCGAGTTTACAATATTATTTCTTAAAATGTATTTCCTTTTGTTTAGGCATAGTTAAGGAAATACATTTTTCTAATTCAAATTTATTCATGTTTCAAATACTTACTGAAAATAAACCTTCTGATTAATAAACTGGGGACTTCTTTATCACAACGGTTTGCCCTTATAAAAATGTTATTGCACTTTTGATCAAGAAAAAGGAAATCATCAATATATAGATTTTTTAACCTTGCCACAGTTTCCGAGTATTTTAAAGATTCTCCAGCTTGGCAAAAACGGCCAGCCGAATAAAGAACAGTGTGGGCTTCAATGTGGAAATGAGCTCTGGACGGGGAGCCTTGTCAGTCGCAGCGAACACGATGATATTGCTCAATTTCCATTCACTTGGAAAACGTATCTGTAAAATTTACTTTCGTCTATTAAAGATGTGGAAAAACGCAGATTTTGAATGATAAAACATTACTTATTATAATTTTTACACAATCAAGAGGTTTGAACGTTCCTTTATATTTATTCCGGCATTTCTCTTTCGATGGAGAATCCGGCCGCGGGACTACCGCTAGAGGAAGAGGAATGGGTCTGGTCACGTGGTGATAAGAATTGGTCGATTACAATATTACTTTTTTCGGTATAGATGTTAAATACTCTATTTGGTATTCCATTTATGTTTTATTAATCAAAAGCAATATATAAACATTTTAGGTACTATATTTTAAGGTAAGATGTCAAAGGTCATATTTTTGTAGTTTCGTTAACAAATTAATTAAAATTGCATTATTTTTCCTTTTGTCGCAAACACATGGCATTTTCTTCATCGGCCGTTTGTTAAAAAAAATTGTCAATTGATATTTCTTTCAGATTTGTGTGTCGTGAGGTGCAGGGCACCGCGGGGTCATAGTTTACGCCTGCGGCCCGGTCGGGAGGAGGAGGCGGCGGCAGTGAGGAGATTGATCCATGTGGAGCGGGAGCGGTAGCGCGAGAAGACCAGAGCTACGACCGTTGAGATCTCGAAGCGAGGCCGCGTGGACTCCAACTGCCTCAACATGAAGGGGTGAGTGCAGTTCATCTGGTCGTCTGTTCGGCCCAAGTCGTTCGGTTGCCAGCGAGTGCCGGCCGAGGCAATGGGGCTGAGGGAAGTCAGCCCGTCGTTTCAAAGCGTGTGGCAGCAGTGGGCCCGTGGAGCTCAACCCGCGTCAGTGCGGACTTAACGAGTTTCGGTAGCAGAACCCTTTACATGAACAGCTTCTGTCAGGACCGGGAGTTTGACATGTGCGGTTTAATGGCGGATAAATGGGAGGAGGTTGGGGTGGCAAGGCTCAGTACCTAATCCCATCGCGTTTCATTTTTACTAACGATCTTGGGCATCTTAAGAGAACATAGGTGAAAGTAAACTCCAGTTAAGTCCAAGGGACCAAAAGCTTGAGATAACCTTTTCACAGCTGTCGGTAACAACAGTCATCGTTGTAGGAGAGCTATCTAGCGTGATTTTGAAAATGTCAAAGCACATTTTGCTCCTTGTGGGGTTACTCTCTTTAAAAAAGAAAAAATAAAGGATAAGTGACAAATATTTTACCATTTCAACATCAGCATAAGAAACAATTTAAAGATGCAACAGTAAGAAGTTTGAGTACATGCCATCCAGACAAGGAACCCTCCTTAGGCTGAGATTTGTAGAGACCTTTCATGTGCTATTTTCGGTAGTGTGAAGAAAGCTTTTCTCATGTTGGGGTCTAGTTTATCATATTTCAACTTCCATTTGTGTCCTCTTCTCGTTGATGTTACAGTTGTACATTTCCATTGATTGAATACCGCCTTCAGCCAGGTTAACAAAACAAGACCTACAATCCAGACTACTAAAGAATGCTTTAAGACTTGTCACACTACTGAAATTAAACGATCTCAAGAGTGCACCTTTCAATTTTCAAAATCCTCCTTCTGGAGAAATCAATATTGGTGGACAAAACTTTAAAAAGATAGTCTGATGAAGAAATATAATCATTTGTAACAAGCAAAACATCTCCCATTCTAAAGCTTTCTAACCTTGACGATACAGTATATGGCAGTTCAACATGCGTGGATGAAATGATGTAAAATAATGCTTATTGTTGCTAACTTATAACTAAGTATATATAAAGTTTTCTCCTGCTTTTTAAAAAAACTCACTGGTGCCCCAAGCATGTGCTTATTTTTCTTAACTGTAGGTCCAGTGCTATTACAGACTGTTGAAAATAACTGCATGCATTAAATCACATCACAAATGTATTTTCTGTTGGCAGCACAGAATAATTGTCACTGGTTTTATAGTACTTTATTTTTCTAAATTTTTTGCATCTCTGCATTATTTTTAATCGTTCAGTCATCTAATATTTGTAAAATACATCCATGAGCATTTTGCAGAAAAATAATTGTTAGTGTGATAACTGAACAAGTGTGAGCTGAAATTGACCCCTTCAAAAATCGATAGTTTTAAGTTTGGAGAAAATAATGTAATGTTATGTCATCACATCATATAGCATTCAAAATAAAATGCAACACACCAAAATATGATGGCACAGACTCAAGCAGCTGTTTAATGGTCTTTGAAAAGACCATTTATTGTCCCTTTAAGAAGTTACCATGTCAGTCCCAGAAGGACGCCGCTCTTCCTTTTTAAGGGGGATTGCTGTCCTCCTGAGAATTCACATAGTGCCGTCTTCCTTCTTTCCTTTGCTGGGTCTGATCACGCTGTTCATCACACCTTGTTTTAAGCTCCTTAAGTGTGCTCGGCAACCCCCAGTTTGTCTCACCTGCCTGTTCTGTGTCAGGTTGAGTCGCTACACTAACAATGCAAAAGTCAAAATTTTAGCATATTATTAAGACAAAAGTAGCCAGAACCCTATTGCCATTTCATTCTGCTGTCCAGGATTGTTATAGCATGCATTTTCTGCAGTAGACATGTTTATATAAATTCAATCACTGAAACAACACTGTCAGTTTTAGGACATGTATGCTACACACTACGTAATTGCATGTGAACATTCAAATTTAGCATTTTTTTTTTTTTGTAACCAGCTACTTTCTGTGTTTATCATGTGAATGTGAGGGCAGCCTCAGCTGCTCTGTTTTCGCCTTCTTTATTCATCTTCACAGTTATACCGGTGTGTGCTTTATGTCATGTCAGAAGGCCAAGTAACAAGGGCAGCTTTCTGATGTGCTTTACCATGGTAAAAATGATATGAAGAATTCTACTGGAGTCTTGTTTCTGCCGCAGTACCGCACACCATAAAGTGTCATTAGAAAATTTGGTCAGCCAGTTCCATATTTTTTGTCTACTTCATTTAAAAGGAAGAGCAAACCAGTCATCAATTCCACAGTTACCCTATTTGCAACATCTCGTTACTCAGTAAACGTAACACCATAAAACCATTATTTTCTGTGTTGATGTAATTTCTGCACTAATTCTACAGTGTTCTTTCTCTGGTTTGGTTATGGATTGCGGGGTGATGCTTTTTTTTCAGTGTTTGTCTGCCCCACTTCAAATATACTCTCATTTTCTTCTAATGTAATAGAATGATTGGTCATTTAAATTTGCCGTACATGAGCATGGATGTGTGCTCAAGTGTCCTCTGATCAATTGACTTGCCTTCATTGGCTGGTTCATCCCAGAAAAGCTAATGATATCTGCATTTAGGTGAATGCGTGAACCTTCAACCACTTGTACCGTATTGAAATCAGTGAAAATTACAATAGTGAATTTTGGGAAGCTCAATTAGTCAGTTATGTCTATTTTCCATTAACTCCAGGAACCAGAACTAGGCTGACAGTCTGGTTTCCATTGGTTTTCCTTTATGAGCATAAGTGCTAAATATTGTCTGTTTAGAAATTTATGTCAAGTATTAACAATGGATATTTATGTTTTTACTTGGAAGACAAGGTGAAAGACACTGACTTGGCAATGGTTTGTTTTGCTGTTTTTGAAATGTTTTGGCTCAGGAAATGATTGCTTGATGTAAGAAAAATTGTTTTCTACTTTTTGATATTTCTCTACAAGTTTTCAAGTCATGCTCAAAACAGTAATCAGTTCATACTAGTTTAGTAATGGAAAGTACATTTAAGATCAAAGTCAGGAAACACTTCTTTATGTAAAGAGTTGTAGGAATCTGCAGCAGACTAATAATAATAAGTCCTATAGTAGAAACCTTGACAGTCTTTAAAGAGTATCTGAGTAGGACTTTGGAACATCTTAGCAAGTAGATTAACAAACAACCCTGATGGACTGAGTGGTTCCTCTAATTTGTCAAATGTGTTATGCTTTTTTCATGTAATAAGTGCTTGCACTTTATTTATGGTCTTCTGCACTTGTGATGACTTTTTGTACAAAATGAAGCTGATGAAAGAACTAAAAGTATATGTTTGAAAATGGGACAGAAAGAAATGATGCTTTAAGTACAGTCTTGTTGCATATATGGTAACACATACTAACACAAATTGGAGACCATAGTGCCAGTAAGACCTTTTTGAAGATTCAGTTTTAAAGATTTGCTTAACTGTTTTGTGAAGAATTAATGTATCTTACAGAAGCACAATATTTGTATACTGCAGCTATAACATGTAGGTAAATACACATCAGTATAAGTTAACATAACATGAAAATCAGTATTTTTGGTTAATGTATAAACATAATTCTAACAAGTTTCAGCTAACAGATGAGTTGGTCATCTTAAATTAAATGGACAGAAAAGTAAAAAGTTAAATTTTGTCCAGTTTAAAAACATATAAGCTATGTACAGTTTAGACATGTATAGCCTTAAATTGAATTTTCATTTATTCAAGAAACTTGGCAGAGATGTTGGGTTACAAAATAGTGATACTTTTTATTTTCAATTCAGCCCAATCCTTAAGTGACAGATGAGTTATCATATTTTGGGGATGTTGTTGCAGCAAGATTGTCACTTCAAATACTTTTTGCACCAATTTTTGTTTTAATCAAAATAACTATGAACGTCATGTTGATGATTTTGCCTATGATTTGAACATGAAAACATAGAACATGCAAGTTAGCTTTACTGTGAAAATGTCAAATGTGTTTTTACTGTTTTTCATCAGACTTTTTTAAGCTTAAAGGTTGTGATTTTTTTTTTTTTTTAAACTTCCTTTGTACATTACTTGGCTGTGCATAGTGTGGGAGAAATATCAGTAATTTGTAGTAATCTTTAAAATATCTTTCTATAAAGTATTTCACCTTGGGATTAATAAAGTTTATTTAATCTGAAAAATAGAACAAGCCAAGGCCAGTCACATTATCACACAACTTACTGTATGAGAAAATTTAGTACACTTGTTGGATCTAGCTAGTATCACCTACTCCTTTTCAGTTTAAATGCAGAAAAAATCTGTTTTATTCAGAATGTCAAAATTGGAAAAAATCTAAAACAAATAACATGCTAGATATCACAGTAGTCCTGGCTCTACCAAGATTATACTGGCATGTCATTGCAGATATTTAATAAATAATTAAATCTAGCTTTGTTTGAATTTTCTGTAAGATGCTGTGTCTAAAACTTCTTCTTTTTTTCTTTTTCTGCTCTTTCTTGAATTCTTCAGCTCTCACATTTTACAGAAATTGTCAAGAACTCCTTTCAGAAAGAGCATTTGGAAAATTGCACATTTCAAGTCTTATGCAAATATAATGCATATATGCTGACCCATTAAAGAAGCTGAAACACAGCAGCAGACAGAGAAGATAAACTGTCTATGTTAAACATGCAGGTGAAATAATTATGTGTGAGAAAACAGTACCTGTTTTTAAAAAAAGAAAATGTAAAATAAAAATAGAAGATCTAAAGCTCAGAATATAAAACTACATCAGAAAAATTGTGAAATTTCTTCCTGCTTTAATGAAACTGGAAACGCCTGTTGAAGATTCACTTACAGACAATACTGTGAATTAATAATATTTATTTTTTTAATGTGTCAAAGTTTCTTGTCATGTAACATTCTACTTTTTAGAGTGTGTTGTTGAAACATGATTTGTCCCACATGTATACAATATATAAATAATAATGACAAGAATTTAGTGTTTAAACCATATGCATTTAATCTGTTTTTGGCTAAAAGTTCCAGTAACTTTGTTTTGGAGGTGGTATTCTGTTATTGTTTTAAGTGTTCTAGTTTTCTACACCTACTTTGATTTCCTTAAATACACATACGCTGACACACAAAGTAGCTAGCCTAGTCCATGATATAGTCTAGTGTTTAAATCTAAGTGCAGAATCACCATCAAATAGAAACAACTTTAACAGAGTGTAACTCCATTCTGCAGTATCTTTTATGCATTGTTACTTGTGACATGTTCAATCAATGGAATCGATCTTTATTTATCCCTTTTTAAAAAAAAAAAAAAAAAATGCATTTTTCATTCCCTTGGATGGCATATACAGTTGATGATGTTGGGATAGTATAACCTAATAAAATCCATGTTAAATAGAAAAAAAACAATTTTTGACACTGTTATCCCTGACTTTACGTGTTTCTATTGAACAGCAGTTAGTGACAGAAGATGACTGTTTAAACAGTGTTTACAGAGCTTAAACTGTGTTAAGAAAAAACTGATTTATTGTGTTAATATAGTAACAGTTCTTCAGAAATTGACACTAACTGCATGATAGATTCTAGTTCAAGTGTTAGCTTGTGAAGATGAGGATCTTGCTCAACCGGTAAAATATAATGCCACTTGTGAATGAGTGTGATCCAACAAGGAACCAATCTAAATAGAAGAAATACTGTGCATTATGGGGAACACTTCTACCAGTTATTAGGCAATCTGGTAGGGTTTGGTATTGATGTCCCGATTTTGATTCTGATGTACAATGTCCTGATTCAATTCGACATCGATTTTATCTTGACTGAATTAATGTGCACGGCTATATTTGATGTAGTGGCTATTTTAGAGTTTGCTTAACAGTGCATAGAGAACATTAATATAAAGTGACAAATTTCAGTAACACTATATTTAAAGGGTCTCTACATAGTGACTTTATAAAATATGCATAAGCATGGAATAACATTTAAGAAGAAATACTTGATTAGTAGTGAACAGTTAACATCAGTATTTGGAAGATGTGTAACAAAATATCATTTCTCTTTAAAAAAAATTAAAAAAAACTTTTTCACCGCACTGCACTCATTCAAAGTTCACCATAACTGAGCTAACATATGTATTGCCACACATATTATGTTTTAAAGTTTTAACACAATGCAGTGGTATCTACTTTATAAAACATCTATATAATCTGGCAAATAATATTATTACAAAATAATCAAATTTTGGTTCTTAAATAATAATGTTATTGAATAACCTATTCACATATTATAAATAAGATGAATAAAATTTTTTTTCCCCCGTTGGACATTTAAAATAATCTTGAATTAGTTAAAATTAAAGAAACAGTGGGAAGAATAATTTCTTTCTAGAATTCAAAAGTTACATATATCTTCAGTTGCTCATGTGTACCAGTCACGTTAATAAGTCTCAAAAATGTGTCCTCACAGTTTCTCATCAGACAAATTGGAAGCGTTTTTAAAATGAGGATCTAGTGCTAATGCTTGTTGACAGCGTCATTGGATGAATAGAACATAAGAAAAAGATACGGCCATTGTGACTGACAACTCTGTTAATATGATCTGTGTGGTACAACTTATGGAGATTCTTCACTCCCGCTACTTTGTGCACAAGCTCATTTTGGCATTGCAGGCCCGCTCCTGTGCCCATGCTTAAAGAGAAGTAACATTTGTTGGACGTGGCCAACACACAAACTTGTGATGGATCAGCACATTGGAAATGCTAGAAAGGTTTTTCGAACAACAGCTAGCCATCTCAGCAGCTCCGCATACTGTATAGGTAGTAAGGTCGCTCACAGCTTGACTGGTATGCAATGCACGTATCCGCAGCACATCCTCCACCAGTGCCCAGTTGTTTCTAATGTAGTGACATGTTATTCATCGAGTAGGAATCTGCTTCCCTGGATGTTCACCTGTCGCTAGTTAGGCCTACTTTCTCCACTGACCTGAGAGATGTGGCCATGCTTTTCTTAAGATCTTCATAAAGCCCAGAGATAATAATTTCACTCACTTGCTTTCTGGTTGATATAGCATACCACAGTGTGAAAGCCTGCATCATTTGTCAAAAGCCCTTGTTTTCAACAACTGTGCAGGTTCTTGTATATCTTTACAGATAAAAACTGCAATAATTATTTTTTGGGCACGAGACAAATTAAGCAGAAGGTTGGAGCTACCTGCTGTCTCCAGTGTAGATTTAGGCTCTCCTCGTTTGGAAGTTGACTGAGATTACATTTATGGGTGACATTGGGATAAATGATTTCTCAAATTTGTTGTGTTACAACAGCACTTCATTTCTGAGCTGCACAGCTTACAAATGGCTTTGCTTTTATCTTGTTCTTTACCGACAGTTTGAATCTGTAGGAAGTCCACATATCTGGTTTAAGTGTCTGAGACGCTGATTTCAGTGGAGCAGTATGCTGTCCTATCTGCAGCCAGACCCTTCTCACTCTGCAGTGTAGTAAAGTGATTTTTCCATAGAAAGCCTTAACAGGCGCATTAGTGACATCTACTGGATCAAACACCAAAAACAAAAATAAACAAAAATCTACATATAGTAATTGAGCAGGATAGAAATTGACATCAATCTTGAGATTTTAAGAATCAATATCAAATTGTTTAAATGACAAAATAATGATTAATCAGAAAATCAATATTTTTAACCAGGCCTAAATCTCAGTACAAAAATAAATCCATGTATGCATAGTTATTTGCATAAAACAACTTGTACAAGTAAGAGTCAATCAAATCAATCCTAGAACCAAATAGAGCTTCACAGCCTCTTTTTCTCTTTCACAATCAGATCAGATAACAATTGATCATGTAGATTCTCTGTGATTGAGTAGATTAAACTAACCACATACAAAGTTGGTGTTAAATGAATGTCCCTTGCATTCAACGAACAAACTCCCTAATCTTACATGGTAAGAGTAACATTCACAGGTTGGGTATCTTAACATTGCGATCACGCTTCTGGCATGATGTGAACACTGTAGGTGTCTTAACTTTAATACTATATAGTAAATGTGAATCGAACATTCCCAAGTTAACATTATTAACAAATATTTAAAGACCTAAAGGCTGCATAAATTTGATTTGGCATGACCTAAATAGAGGCTATTGGAGAATAAATACACATCATACAGTGAAGTCAAATTCACCTGGTGATATATCTACTCTGTAAATGATTTTGAAGTAAATCACTGTATGCCTTCATCAGAGTTTGTTATAGAGTCGCCTAGATTTTCTCTTCTAGTTATCAGAGAAAAGACATTCTGCTTACAGAGCTCTGCTTGGTAAACAAACCACATAATCATTGCAAATTTGTTGTTGCACAAGTGCAGCTCTTATCAAACCTCCATGATGAATTTTCTTGTGTTTTTTGTACACACGTAAAAGGTGCTTGTTTGAGTGAAAGTTTGATGTATGAAAAGAAGGCAAACTAATTAGAGGTTGAAACAAAGTAACTGATCATCTCCTGATTTGGAACAAAGCAAAGTTTAGACAAATCTAATAAATGAAAGGGAGGTTTAGAAATGTAAAGCATCAGAAGTCTGACATTTGCAATTTGAACAAATTTGATTTGTTCATTAACTATTACTCTAGAGCAAGTTGTTACTACCTTGTTGGTGTCTGCTCCATATACTGGCAAAGTACTTTTTAGAGCAACCTGATTTCAAAAGTGTATTGTTGTAAAATCAGCTTTAAAGTGTTTGTGTAAATTTAATTGCCTGATTTTTTTCGTGGCCATCTCATATTCATGTGACAATGATGGTGTTTGAATTTTTATTATTAGTTTTGATTTTAAATGGCTTTTTTTCAGTTACTGGACAAAAAATGACAGTGAATAAATCTATTATGCACATGTGGTAAGACAGATCAAGTAGACCATGATGATCATATCATATTCTCTATAAATGCTACGTTATATTTTCTGTAAATGCTACCTTAAATTGCCCCAAGACAATAAAATCCCCCATTTGTTGTTCCGTTGAAGGGACCGCCCATTTTCTACCACAAGTGAAATTCATTAGATTAGTCATAAAGAGATAACAAAAGTCAAAATATACAATATTGTTTTTACAAAAAAAAAAAAAAAAACCACCGTATTTCTGTATTGGAAAACAGTAGCTTGCTCTACTCTGTTGATATTCTGAGTAAGTAAAAATGAAATATTTTATGTGGCTTAAGACAGTATCTCACCCTAATGACAATGCTGCAAGCTTTACTTAAGATGAGGTTTTTTCATATATGCATTCATTCTGTTTATCCACTTTGGCCAATAACAGTAATTATAGTTGTTTACATCAGGTGATTAATTGCTCAATATAGTAATACTACATATGTCTTAAATTGCCAAAACCATATTCAGTTACTTTCCTCATTTGTTACGACATGCTTGATTGATCTCCAATCTTTCTGGCAGAAGTTTTTTTGAATAGATGAGACAGAAAAATGGCTTGGTGTAAAGCAAACAAAGCCTTTTACAGTAAGAATATTATTATACCAGCAGCCAGTCATGATGGTATTGTGATTATATGGAAATTCTTTTGTAAGTTAAAGGTGAAGCATAGTTGGGTCATATAGAAAAGTAGTTGTCCTAAATGCAAAAGCAAGTCTTAAGTGAAAAAAGTCAGACTGAAACCCAATTAGGGATATTTTGGTAGTAACTGAAACAAGCAGTTCATGCTCAAACCTTCTAGTGTTTCTGCATGAAATTTTCCATAATTATGTTAGAGACATTTGAATTTAGTCCATTCATTGGTGCCTTTTACCTCAGATTTTTGGGTGAAGACCTGAAAACATTTAATACTAAAAAGTAAGCAAATACTTTTCTATAGTACTGTGTCACACAAGCTGTGTTTTGAGAGCTGTAGTAGTTTTTACGAAGCTCAAAAATTTTTTCACTATCTTATGTGGCATTGATGATTAGTATCGTCAAGTTGAATTTTTAAAATAACAAATAAAGGTGAATGTCGTAATTCATAAATAGAGTCCAAAAAGATTACCTTGCTGTAACTTATTAAGGAAGACATCAAGATGATCGGTAAGTTGCTAGGACAATTGTATCCACATAATGTCTCAGGTAAGCATTCATTTTTGTTATTTTGTAAGGAAATAAACCAGCAATAAGCACTGTGCATGTACTGCATTGTTTGATTGTTGTTTTTCAGACACACACAAACACATACACAACTTATTTTTCACCAAAACCTTATGGAAAAGGAGAAACATTCAAGACATAGAAAATGGCAGGTATATCAATTACTATTCTTTAAGTCAAAATGTGGAAAAGTAAAAGGTAATAATAAATTATACATGTTAGAAGTGTATTGTATGGCCAGACTGAAACATGTTTTTATATACAAATGTATCAATGGTAACTTGTGCATACAGGCACATGTTTTATCCATCAAAACTCTTATTAATCCTCTGCTATTCCAGTGGATTCAATAGCCGGTATTCACCTCTTGGAACTGATGAAAATGCAACTTTTTTTTTCTCACTCATGTAGACGGCTTGTTACTGTCTGTCCCCACTGGTTCAAATGTTAACATGTATAAATTGTGAAACTGTCTTAATTCAGCATAGAGTCAGCAGGGGGCTGAAGCCAGAATTGACTTGTCAATCGATTTGAACTGCGCTGAAATGATGCAACATTTTGTGCTCAACAATATTTTTGAGGTCACTATATCAATGCTTCTACTCCGTAGAGGCACGACTTTGCCTGCATGAAGTATATTAAATATTTAGTAATATGCCATATCCTTTATTTATTAGATCCGCAGCTGCTTCCCACTACATTCTTAATGGCTAACATGGTACAACACCCTAGTACGCGTAGCATGTTCACAGTTAATAGTACAGCTCAAACTAATAAATCATCTGCTGTACTTGTGATATGCTTTTCACATTTCTGAAAATAAATGTTCACAATCATTCATATAAATCATGCAGTTTTCTAAATACTTGATATTTCGTCCTACAGTATATGTAGGACTGTAACTGTATAGTATTTACATAAAAAAAGCTAACTGTATAGTATTTACATAAAAAAAGCTAATTTGTCCAGAATAGTTTCTTTGTTTGCTTTTGGTAGTTTATTCTTGTAAATGCATTAGAATAGTTGATTCAGAAAATAGTATTACAATTTACCATAATGTTTGGCTTTCAAGTGTACTATTTACACTGGTCAGCTACAACATTTAAACAACCTGCCCAATATTGTGTAGGTCACCCTCGTGCTGCTAAACTAATTGTGACCTATTGAGGCATGGACTCCACAAGAACTCTAGAGGTGTCCATTGGTATCTAGCACCAAGATGTTAGCTGCAGATCCTTTAAGTCTAATAAGTTGTGAGATGGGGCATCTATAGGTCAGACTTATTTTTCCAGCCTATCCAACAGATGATTGATTAAATTCAGATGAATTGAGGCCAAGTCAAAAACTGAACTCAAAATCTTAAACTGTTTATCATATTCCTTAAATCATTCCTGGACAATTTTTGCAGTGTGGCAGGGCATATTATCCTGCTGAAAGAGGCCACTGCCATTAGAGAATACCATTGCCATGGAGGGGTGTTTAAATTCTGCAACAAGGTAGGTGGTACCTGTCAAAGAAACATCCACATGAATGCCAGGATGAAATATTTGCCAACAGAACATTGCCCAGAGCCTATCACTGCCTCTGTCGACTCTTTATGCTTCATTTATAAATTCTGAAGATGCTGAAATGCAATTTTACTTTGATTTACATTTTTATATTACCATTTTTGTTTGCATCCTATTGTTTGCATTTTGTTTGTTTTAGCAGTATATGTTTAGAAATGTTTTATTATTGAGAAGTGTAATACCTTAATTAAAAAAAAAAACAAAACATGAATTTCAAATTTTGAATTGGGTAAAGATTACTTTGAATGTTTATTGGTAAAAACTGAGGTTGTCAGTCTAAAAATGAAGAATGTTTAATGGTTTTTAATATTATTGAAGTATAGTAGTTAGTAGAGTCTGAAAGTTAGCAATCGGAGGAAAAAAATACAGAATTTAGACATTATCTTTTCCTTTTGGATCTATTTTATTTTATATTTGATGATCACATTCCATTGAGTCATAAACTTGGGCAAAATAAATATTAACTGATTTTACTGATAATCATGAATTGACCCCAGGATGATTAATTGTGAAGTGATATTTTTATGCAGTACAAGTAGTTCTTTTTAAATATTTGTACTGCTAAGAGAGAAGGCACAAGAGGCATCTCTGAATCTCTGAATATTTTTGGTAAAGCAGATTCCTAGTGATCACTTTGAGCAGTCCAAAACAGTTCATGTTTTTCATGTTTTATTTTGGAGTTAACATATAGTGCACTTTATTTTGTCACCGTTGCAGACATATATTTATGTGATGGTGAATACCTCATAACTAGTGTAGCCACGATAGGCATAAATTTCCTGTGACTTTGAAGTAAACCTAGAGTAATAAAATGGATGAGTGGTTGGACACACAACTGTATCCTTGTTCATTACATTTGGAGGATAAATGTGAATTGAAACCTTTGTTCATTTTTTGGGGCTATGCTTGGTGTTGTATTAAAATGTGATTCATTTGGCATCCTTTTAACTCCCTCATTTAAATGCATGACCCAACCAGTTAAAGTGACTGCACTCACTTGGGCTGATACTTCTTCAGACAAATGTTTGTCTCTTCTTCAGCTCAGTCTCCATGAAAATTTTGTCAGTTGTCTAAGATATTCTGACTACATGATACAAGAAATCCCAAGAAGCATGCAGTAACATTTGATCAAAATGACATAAATGGTAAACATAGCCTTAAATTTTTGTGTTCAGCTTCAATACTTATGACAAAACACCTTTCTGTAATTTACTAATTAAAACATTTTTGAATTTAAATCAAGCCTTTGACCTTTTTTTTCCCCCCTGACATCTGACTTTTCATTGTGCATCTCAAAACTTTAATGAAACATGACATTATTTGCATAAATCATTGAGTGGAAAGACATTTTAGTGTTATTTTTTGCTTTAATTTTTCAGTAAATCTGTGTTTCACAAATGTGGTTATATTTGAGTTAGTCTTTAGTGGCCAGCTATTTTTGATCAATCTTCTTTTGTTCTAGTAGCCGGATTGAGCTGGGAGATGTGACACCACACAACATTAAACAGCTGAAACGGTTGAACCAGGTCATCTTTCCCGTCAGCTACAATGATAAATTCTACAAAGATGTGCTAGAGGTTGGAGAGCTTGCTAAACTTGGTAAGGATATCATTTTGGGAACATTTACCAAAAGTTGGACTTTTAATATAATGAATTAGTTTGAAATGTACATGTACTGCTCTGTTTTATCACCAGCCTGAATTTTATTTAGTAAAGTCTAATTAGAATTTGATTTGCCATTTCTTCTGTCATAGCCCTGTGATAACAAAATATGTAATTTGTTTTCTAACAAATAGTTTGTTGTGCTCCTTTAGATATACTTTGTAGCACTTGCCTTTTTATGGAGGGAGCTGTTCTCTTTTAAAGCATGCAAAAGCTGAAATACCTGTTCATGTAAGATAGACAGCTACTTAATATAACAATATAATTTATATTAAATGTAACTTTTGTGTAGATTTGTAGGACTATCATCTTATGAAGTATATATTATGGGAATTATAAAGCAGATTTTTTTTTTTTTTTTTTGCTTAAAACACTGTTTTTATTTAAAAATAAGGAAACAAATGGAATTAATGGAACTGGCAGCAATTTTACTTTCAGCTGCCAGTTCCATGCAGCTGAGTACATCATAATACTGACCTTTTTTACCCTGTGTTACAGGCTTAATTGTTTTTAGCATAGCAATAAAGATTCACATGGCATTGTTTCTTTTACTACTTGAGTATGGACCACATTATGTATGTGGGATTAATTCCAGTGTACTCTGGTAACCTGAGATTGGAATTCCAAATCAGAACTCTTGTTTGGTTTAAGTAGCCTAAATATATATATTTTTTCTTTTAATTTCCAAAAGGTCAACCAATCTCTTGACAGATATTAAATATTCTGATATCAAAGCTGACCCCAAATCTCAACTGATTTATTTTTAATTTCTTAAGTAGTTCTTATTAGCTGACTTGTGCAGATGTCCCCCACAGAATGTAATTATGAACATACTCCTAAGAACATGTTAATTGTTTCATAATGGATAGATATTTATGTCTCAAATCTGTTGCAACTATGTCTTATTTTAACAGAAATAATGATTTACAGTCATGGCCGAAATTATCGGCACCCCTGGAATTTTCCCAGAAAATGCACCATTTCTCCCAGAAAATTGTTGCAATCACAAATGTTTTGGTATACACATGTTTATTTCCTTTATGTGCATTGGAACAACACAAAAAAACAGAGAAAAAAAGCCAAATCTGACATATTTTCACACACAACTCAAAAACCGGGCAGGACAAAATTATTGGTACCCTCAACTTAATATTTGGTTGCATGCCCTTAGGAAAAAATAACTGAAATCAAGCGCTTCCTATAACCATCAACAAGCTTGTTACACCTCTCAACTGGAATTTCCGACCACTCTTCTTTTGCAAACTGCTCAACGTCTCTCAGATTTGAAGGGCGCCTTCTCCAAAACAGCAATTTTGAGATCTCTCCATAAGGGTTCAATCAGATTTAGATCTGGACTCATTGCTGGCCACTTCAGAATTCTCCAGCACTTTGTCTTCAACCATTTCTGGGTGCTGGAACACCCATGACCTCTGACGCAGAGCCAGCTTTCTGACACTAGGCCCTACACTGCTTCCGAATATCTTTTGGTAGTCTTCAGATTTCATGAGGCCTTGCATACAGTCAAGGCATCCAGTGCCAGAGGCAGCAAAACATCCCCAAAACATCTTAGAACCTCCACCTTGTTTGACTGTAGGTATTGTGTTCTTTTCTTCGTAGGCCTCATTCCGTTTTCTGTAAACAGTAGAATGATGAGCTTTACCAAAAAGCTCTACGTTGGTCTCATCTTTCTACAAGACGTTCGCCCAGAAGGATTTTGGTTTCCTCAAGTACATTTTGGCAAACTCCAGTCTGGCTTTTTTTATGTTTCTGTGTCAGCAGTGGGGTCCTCCTGGCTCTCCTGCCATAGCGTTTCATTTCGTTCAGATGTTGACGGATAGTTCGAGCTGACACTGTTGCACCCTGAGTCTGCAGAACAGCTTGAATATGTTTTGAAGTTGATTGGGGCTGTTTATCCACCATTCGGACTATCCTTCATTATAGTGTTTTATCAATTTTTCTCTTCCGTCCACATCCAGGGAGATTAGCTACAGTGCCATGTGTTGTGAACTTCTTGATTATGTTGCGCAGAGTGGACAAAGGAACATGAAGATCTCTGGAGATGGACTTGTAGCCTTGAGATTGTTGATATTTTTCCACAATGTTTGTTCTCAAGTCCTCAGACAATTCTCTGCTCTTATTTCTGTTCTCCATGCTTAGTGTGGCACACTCACACACACAACAGAAAGGTTGAGTCAACGTTTTTCCATTTTAACTGGCTTGAGGTGTGATTGCTACATTGCCAGCACCTGTATCTTGCCACAGGTGAGTTCAAACAAGCATCATATGCTTGAAATAAAACGATTTACCCACAATTTTGAAAAGGTGCCAATAATTTTGTCCGGCCCATTTTTGGAGTTCCGTGTGACATGATGTCAGATTTGGCTTTTTTCTGTTTTTTGTGTTGTTCCAATGCACATAAAGGAAATAAACATGTGTATACCAAAACATTTGTAATTGCAACAATTTTCTGGGAAAAATGGTTCATTGTCTGGGAAAATTCCAGGGGTGCCTATAATTTCAGCCATGACTGTACAAGTGCTGATATTTTAATTAAGAACAAAGGTCTGTCTTATTTTAAAAAATTGATTATTCAATGTATCACAAAACTTTTTGGCTGGTTTGAAAATGCTGTAATTCATATCTCTATTTCAGCATACTTCAATGACATAGCAGTGGGTGCAGTTTGCTGTAGAGTGGATCACTCTCAAAATCAGAAGAGGCTTTATATCATGACCCTAGGGTGCCTGGCTCCATACCGTCGACTTGGAATAGGTATTAATTTTTATAGAGGTTCCATAAGTTATAAACTTTAGTTGAAGTTTGCCTTGTATCTGATATTGCTAGGAGAGACTCATACTTATACAGGGTCAGTCTTTTTCAGTAATTGCCTTTCCTCAATCCTTAGGCATAAGTATTGTAGTTTTGGCTGAAAGTTTTATTTTTTTTCTAATATAAATGTTTTCCAAACCTTCAGTGTTTTTTGCAGAAAAAGTCATCATTGCTCATTTTCAACCTGCCACTCCCAAAGTTTTTTAAAGCCACCAACAACCTCCACATTGTGAAGAATTCTAGGGTACTCCAATGGCAAATAAGATGGAGAGAATCTCTGTAGCGTGTCATAGGTCTGCTCTTGGGTCTCTTCCTAGGCAGCACCTAATACACAACTCCATTGGGTATGGTCTGTCAAGTGGCTTCTATGGATATAAGTTACTGTTTTGTCAGACCGCACTCACTGAATGGTAAAGTTCCTAATCTTGTTGCAGAACGTTAGCTGCGTGGTACTACACATGATTTTAATTTGGCAGGTTTGGGTCACTACTTATAGGTGATTGGTATAGTTGAAAGTGGTGTCCCAGAGCATACACCATACCGCAGTTGTTGTACTGATTTATTGGTTAGTCTAGTGATGCCTATACCTTCTTTTGTAAGCAATTATTTCCCCATGTTGGGCAGCTGCTGCACATGTCTGCAGAGAACAATCAAATTGTTTTTTTTTTTTTCTGCAGGGAAAACCTGGGGTTTGGTGACAGAATTGGCAGTCCAGCCACCATAAAAAAAACCTCACACTGTTCCATTCCATCTGAACGTGTGTGGTGCTGAGCTGCCACCTGTTGCATGGCTGCACTCTGGTCCTAATCTGGGATCCTGAGTTGATTTGTCATGTGGTGGCTGCAGCAATGCACTCTATTAGCACGTGCACCTAACATCTGAGATAGGGTAGTGACCCAAAAATAAGACATGCAGATTCGTAGCACAGATGTGTCATCCTCACCTTATAACCACTTTAGGCTCACAGTCAGATGAGGCAGAGTACAACATCATCTGGCAAAGATACGTTTCTCCAATGTCTAAACCAGTTAACTTGTCTAGTTATCATTCCAATGACAATAACAAACAGGAAAAGAAGGGTAAACCAACCCTAGGTTAGTCCTCATTTGTAAACCAGGATAAGATTGCATGTACCATCATTTACTAAGGGATCACACTTCTCATCCACTTGTAGAACTTAGTCATAGCTTAGTTCTAGCAGGAGCAGTGTGTATTCCATTCTGGCTGAGAAACTGGGCACTAGCTTTTTTTTTTTTTTTTTTGACTGGGATGTTGCATGTCTTCTGTGTGTATTTTGAGGATAGGAAAATTCTTATGACTCTGCTCAATCTTGTAGGAGGTAATGCAAGAGTATGGGGGTGGAGTCCTTACCATTGGGTTCAGTATAAAACAGAAAAATAAAAGTCATGATGTTTTCTCATATAGCAATAGATGTCAACATCTTGAGGGAAAGCAGCAGCCTAAAAACACCATCTCTAGACTTCCTTCTCCAACATTTTGATAAGTGCAAGTTTGCTATGACACTTTTTTTAAGTATTAATGTGTTTCCCTGAAAATAAGACAGGGTCTTATATTCATTTTTGCTCCAAAAGATGGGGGGATATCTTACATTTATTCAAGAACAATATAACATTTATCCAAATACTGTCATGTCATCATCTTCTGGAATATCGTCATAAATCTCCATATTCAAACCCTGAGTTTCAGCCTGAATTTCTTGCTACGCTTTTAGGATTCTCCAGGATCGGCCATTGCAGATTAAACAATGATAGCACAAGTTATTCTAGCAATGTAGCCAAGCAAAACAATCATCAAAATGATTAGGCAACTATCAGCAATACTGTCAGGATATTTGAGAATATTTTAGTCATTTATGTAGCGGAACTTTTCAAGGATTAGATGATTGTAGTTGTAGTACTGTTTACAGAGTAGTTGATAGTATAGTCTATACAGTATTAATACAACTAACACAGAGAACAGTCATCAGTAAGGGCCAGTTTATACTTCATACTTAAAAACACGTATGCGCATGCATCATGGCTGCCACGCGTTCCCAGCATTCATGTGATGTGTCCTCTGAGCACATCCTCGGAAATTAACGTGCCGCGTGCACAAGTTGCAGTACCAGTTGGAGGGCACAATGTGAAAAAGTTGGAATGTGACATCAGAGTCTCTGTTTATTATCTAAATTTGACAGAAAGCCGGATCATATAGGATCAATGTGCGTGCTTCGATGTTTGATGAATGGTTCGATGTGGTGAAACAAAATGCCGACATACCTAACCTAGCATTCATGGTGCTTTGATGATCAAGTGTTGCATATTCCCCAAAGTAATGACACGACACATTTTAAAAGTCTCGCATACCATCTTCTGTGCTGTCTTTTTTTTTTTTTTTTTTTTTTGGCACCTTTATAATACCATCAGAATGTACGGCGGCGTATTTAAGCCACAGATAGAAAGAAAATAAGGACACAGTGAAAATGTTTATTTTGCGATTTTAAAGTGGAAATGTCAGCTTTAAACTCTAAATGTCCTCTTTAGTCTCGTAGTTTACTTTGTCATTAAAGACCTTTGTAAACATAATCTTAAAACTGACCCAGTTCTTAAATCGCTACGTGCTTCTGGGGCTTCCTCCTGACCTGACAGCAGCAGCAAGCAGCATTGCCACACAGAACACGTTAAGTTTATAATATTCCAGCTCTCTGCACATTTAGAATTCTTAGATTTATATTTGATATCACTTTCATGATGAAATGCATTAAAATATGTATGTTACATTTTACAGATAAATCGTTAACTTTTTTTAAATAATGAATACTGCTAATAGTTACACATATGGGGTGACAGAGTGGTAGTGCTGCTGTCTCGCAGCAAGTCGCATCCCTTGTGATCCATGCCTGGAGTTTGCATGTTTTCCTGGTGGGTTTCCACGGTGTGCTCAGTTTTACATCCAAAGACATGAAGGTTTGGGGATTTGGTGAAGCTACAATGACACCAGTGTATGTGTGTGCTTGTGTTCACCTTGCAATGAGCTGATGCCCCGTCCAGAGATTTTGTTTCTGTCTTGTGCCGAGGATGCAGGAATGGGTGTATCACCGAATTGATGGATGTAATTATTAAACCTCCTTTTCAGAGATATTGTGGCAAGGTGTCCTCAGAATTTAATGGATGTTTTGAAAACATGCGGCGCATCACGTGAAGTATAAACTTGGCATTAGGCCTCTTACTTTTAAGCTGACGATCTTGACTAGGGCTTATTTTTGGGGTAGGGCTTATATTACAGAGCAGCCTGAAAATCATGCTAAGGCTTATTTTCGGAGTACAGTAATCCCACCTCGATCGCGGGGGTTGTCCCCCAGAACCCCCCGCGATAGGTGAAAATCCGCGAAGTAGAAACCATATGTTTGTATGGTTATATTTATATATTTTAAGCCCTTAGAAACACTGTTTATAAATATTCCCCACACAGTTATACAGCATAAACCCTTTGTATTCTCTTAGATATTAGGTAAGATTCATTGAAATTATGTATGTAAACACACTGTTAATATTTAGGTTTTACTGTATATAATTTTAAAGATATCGAGCATCTCTGATATCACATATGTTACAGACATTACGATAGACAGGCCACCAGCAATAAATACGTACAATGCAAGAAAAATTGTATACAGTAAATGTGTGTACAGTGACACTAAACGTACGTACATGTACTAAGTACTGTAAGTAGAAAATTAATTATGGTTACTCACCAATAATGACACGACGACTTGTCTGATAACAATGAGTTTAATTTTACTGCACAACAAAGGAGAAAGTTACAGCTCTTCTAAAGGAGCCTCTTCAGGCGACTGTGTAGCACCGCTGTTGTTCTTCTTCCGGCAGTCTTCAATCCATATCCCTAAAGCAGATTCCATCCGGACTACTGCCTTAATACGTACTTACAATTCATTTTGCACCCTGGTTAAAAGGAAACTGCGGCCATAGATATATTCTTTTCCTCCTTTTTAAATAAAAAGAATCATGGACTTATTGATGTCATAATGGCGTCCTACAGCGGTGTAGATTTTCCCTTCCTTCAACATATCCAAAACTTTTACCTTTTCGGCAATCGTTAGCATCTCCGTTGGCCCTTGGGCACGGCCCCTGAAGCAGTAGCAGGAGCAGATCGTTTTGGAGCCATAACGAAGGGCTTGACTACGCACGAAGATAAACACAAAAGAGGACAAAAGTGAACTCTTTACACAGCAAAACACATTGATGCTGAATGAGCGAGACGAGACGTCCTGGTTAACGCCACGGAACCGAATTCGGCGCTCCGTCGCTGAGCCAGTCAGCACACAGAAACTTAACTGCATGCTCTGATTGGTTAGCTTCTCAGCCATCTGCCAATAGCGTCCCTTGTATGAAATCAACTGGGCAAAACAACTGAGGAAGCATGTACTGGAAGTAAAAAGACTCATTGTCCGCAGAACCCACGAAGCAGAGAAAAATCCTCGTTATATATTTAGATATGCTTACATATAAAATCCGCGATAGAGTGAAGCCACGAAAGTCGAAGCGCGATATAGCGAGGGATTACTGTAGGTCTTATTTTCAGGGAAACACGGTATATATTAAAGTATGTATGTACAATTCACATTCATATTATTAAAAGTTGAATGGCTGGCAAATTACTTTAATGCATACATAATGTTAAAATAGTAATAACTTCATCACCCAACCATATTTTCATGTGTTTTCTTTTATAACTTTTTTGACATTGTCTTTAATTTTCAAGAAAATTCCTAGACAGAATCCATGACCATTTAGGAAAAATATTCACCAGTTGGAGGAAGCAAATTGAATTTAATTGAATATAAAGTGCAGTGCTTAATGCAAACTTAACATAGCTCATAACCTGTGTATATCTTTGCATATTGTATGAATAATTCAACATTTAACAAATGTCCTTAGATCTGCAGTAAACAAAAACCATGTACCCTGTAATACACCACCTCCCATTTTTGTTGTTTTTTTTTTTTTTAAATATATTTCATAAATTTGGCTGCCGTTATTTAAAACAAAAATGTGTTTATCGCATTAAAGGTATTTTATGAATGGCATGGCAAAATATGCATATGTTCAGGAATAGTGTTACTTAAATCCAAGATAGCAGCAACAAATATTTACCTTGAGTAGCTGAACACCTGTGTTTTTGTTGTTTTTTTTTTTTTTTTTCTTGCTATCACTCTTAAAGAGTGCTATCCCCATAACAATAACGGATATTATCATGAGTTACTGTTGCCTCACAAATTGCTGACCTCACTGTTGATGTCTCCATTGACTGTTTTATTTTCTTCACAGGGACAAAAATGTTGAACCATGTTTTAAACATATGTGAAAAAGAAGGTACCTTTGATAACATCTATTTGTAAGTATCTCCTTGAAAACTTTTCCTAGGTGAAATTAATTAGTATGATAGAGGCATATGCCTGTATGAATTGGGTATATGGAGAAAGAATATTAAAACGTCTTTATTAGTGTCCTTCCTAGGATTTTGTTCCCTGCGTTTTGCCTGAAATTTTGGCTGTTGTTACCCTGAAGTGGGTTTTGATATGATGGATGGATGTAAAATATTTTTCACTGTCCTTGGTGGTGATGTTTTCAGATTTATTAATTAAAAAAGGGTGTTTTATTTTGTTACATTGATCTAGGTTTACTTAGATTTACTTGGGTATTTCAGTGGTTTAGTTTTTCTCTAACACCTGAAAGTCTTCTTTTACAATGACTTTTATTATTTATTCTGAATAAATTTTTTTTTTTTTTTCTTCTAGGCATGTTCAGATCAGCAATGAATCTGCCATCGATTTTTACAGGAAGTTTGGATTTGAAATTATAGAAACAAAAAAGAATTATTATAAGAGAATAGAACCAGCGGATGCACATGTGCTTCAGAAAAATCTCAAAAGCTCCTCCCCTGGTCAGAGCCCCATTGTCCAGAAAGCTGATTAAACATACCACCACCAAGACTTTAACAGATGACCAGTGCTAGAATCCAGTGGCACCATGGTTACGACTTTCTTAAGAAAAAATGTAAACTTATTATTCAAAGGTTGCATTTATTTTGCAGGTGAAGTTCTTTGAAATTTTACTGGCTATTTTTTTCATATTAGTTATTCAACCAAAAAGAGACTGACAAAATTATCATTGTCCTAATGATTGCCAATGTTAGCCTATACACCATTTGCATAATATGGTGAAAAAGTTACCAAGCAAAAATTTCAACAGATTCTTTTTCCATAATTTCAGCATAAATTATTTTTATCTGAGTATCAATTCGGTTTTAAAGGGTAAACAAGGCTTCACCACCATCAGAGAACTATTGATGACAACATGCATACAATTTAAATGACTTTGAAGAAAAATTTCTGCACTGCATTATTGCAGTCAATAAAACACTTTTGAAAAGAGATGTTTCTAATCAAAAATAAAAAAACACTGCACTGACTAATTTGTCAATGATTTGCTTTAAGCAAATTGTTGACACAGTTGTGTTCAAGTGGTTTTTTCCATTGCCTTTCACTTGTTATCTGGTCTTGCCCTTTGTGGCACTAGAGTTCATGTGTTTTAAAAAAAGTTACCTGCAAATGGCCCCATTGGATGAGTTATCTGACAAATAACTATTGTTTTAGAGGGCAAGCATTTACATCTTTGTTTTTCAGCTGTGATGTTTTTTTGACAAATACATTTCTGTAATAGTGCTACCCATGCACATTGTCCACTACACATCTGTTTTTTCAGTAACTTTAAATGTTACAGGAACAGCAATTGATTGTGGGTATAGCTAAGTGGCTGATAGCTGATTATCCTGCCTATACAGTAGTTCAGGTCTCACTTAATGAAAAACAATGATAAAATCTAAGGAATAAATGATGTTTTGTCTCTGAAATGTTATGTCACAAAGTCCATGATGACCTCATGGAAATAAAACTAGAAGGATCTGCCCTTTCCTTATAGGGAAAATGCAAGTTTTTTTTTTTTTTTTTTTTAGAACTATTGGTGCTTGCAGTTTTCTCTTAACATCTTTTGGTTTATAAGGAGTGTTTTATTGCAGTGCTATATTTTAGTTGTTAACCGAGTGCCAAGCACTACTCGACCACATATAGGAATGGGGTTTACACAGATTAGGACATTTCTAAAAGGAGATATATTTTTGCTTAGCGTGCCATATTAGTTTAACCAGGCCACTGATCAACTTCAGGTTACATGGATTCAAAAGCCATTACAGCAGTGTTGATAATAAGTGAATTTGTTATGCAAGTAAGCATTTTTCTACTGTAGGAAGCCCACTCACTCAAAGCAAACTTTCAATTCAGTTCAAGTGTTACAGATTTCAAAAGGTTTGGAAAAATACTGCAAAGATAATAAGTAACAAAACTTGGTTTATATTCAAAGTACCCTACACAAATTCTATCAAAAAAAGGGCTAAGTTAAGTAACTCCTATTGCTGTGGTCTCCTTTTGAATGATTTTTTTTATATAGCCTAACCAAACTAAGAACACACATAATGTGTGTGAGGTGATCTAATCATTGGATGTGGAAGACTCATTCATGGACCAGCAGTTGCACAGTTTATGGTTAAACTCCTGTACCATTTAAATTTTCTAAATATGGAATAGCTCTTTGCAATCTTTGGTGTGATGTTCTCTTCCCCATTGTAATTAAAGCATGAAGTTTTTTTTTTGTGTTTTTTTTTTTTTCTTTTTTTTTTTTCTTGAAAGAATTTTATCTTTTTCTGGAGCTCTATAATATAAAACTTTTTAACTTCTAAATAAATGAATACTATTTGCATTATATCTCGTACATGGATTGCAGTGACTTTAGATAAGTTTAATGAATTTATGTTTAGCCCTGTTTCTTACTTGAGATGTATTTTGATTTAAATTGTGATCAATTTCCTTTATATGATGCAGATCAAACATAGCACTGAATGATTGATGTCCTAAACAGTATTCCAGGGAACGAACCTTTATGATATTTAAATATCTGAAGTGCATTAATGGCATGATGATAATGTATTCCATGAACTGTTTTAATGTCATCTTGATAACTGAAAAGCTATAAGAGTTATAGGTGTTTCTTCTAAGTTTAGAACAGAAGAGCTTGTGCTTAGCACATACTAGTCAGCCTTTACAGTACAGAAAGCAATGATGGTGAAGTGCGAAGTATGAAAATAAAAGTACAAATACAGTGCATTTGTATTGATGCTGTTGCTAAAAATGAATGATAATGGTATATAAAATAGCAAAAATAATATCTAACTTAAAATTAGTTTTGCTGTAAAACTATTTCAAAACAAATGTTTTTAAATCACCAAGTCTATTTTTGAAGTAAATCGTATTAAATGCACCAGTGCCATTTTGCATATTTGAGCACAAATATTCCCTTTTTTTAACTTCTGTTTCTCAAGATTGAGAGGTCATGCATAAAACACAACATTTTGTCTTGGCATCATGATGGGGAGAGTTCAAAATTTTGTCAAAAGAGACAAATGGAATATAAACCTTTATGATGTATGACAACTGAGTAATAAAAAGATGTATATACTTTGTCTAAACTGCTGCCCAAAGTTTTAAGAAATGTTAATCTGGGAAGGTATACACAATGTATTAATGTTGAAGAAAAGTTAACAGAAGATACCTTGCTCCATTAAAGTCAAAAGCAAAACCAAAAATTTTCCTTCCCAAAATGTAAACCTCTGGGAGTCCATTGTTATGTGGAATGACCAAAGCAAACTATTCATATATGTTCTTTATATTTACTGCTTCAGGTTTTTCCAGGATTACAGTCATTCTTGTTCCTGCTCAGCATGGACAAAGCATTGTACCTAACATCTAACTAGCATCTCTTTATTGGCAAATATGATTAAGTGTGACCTGTGTGGCAGATAGGGGGTGCTATCGCTCCCTTGAACACTTGTTCACGACTCCAAACACCAGGTAAAAGTCCAATAATCGACTTTATTTAAATGCCACAGTGCACAAAGCACCCTCCTCTCCACTATACTCATTAAATAATACACAGTCACTAATAATACAATCCTCCACACTCCCAGACACGTTGCCACCCTTCCACCCAGCTCAGCTCATTGTCTGGGAGTTCCCACAATCCTTTTATAATCCCTGACCCGGAAGTGTTCCGATCCCCAGTCCATGTGATCTCCTATCACTTCCAGGTCAGATAAAAAGTCCATTTCTTTACCCCGGAATTACATAATCTCTCCTGTCGCTGTGACTAAGACGCACTTCCGGGTTATAGGGCACAAACGACTCTCTGGGCATCCCTGCAGTGTCCTTTGTTGGCCCCTGTGGTATCCAGCAGGGCTGTAGAGGAAAACACCATTGTTCATGATTCCCTACTGGTATCCGGGGCACCTCCATACTGCAGGGAGGGCTCCATCTGGCGGCCTGGGGGTATTGGCCGGGATGCCATACTGGGGTACTCCTCCCCCAGTGAAAAACTATGGTTTTGAGCATCCTGTCCCGCAAGGGACATCTTCCCCCAAGAAGATCTAAAGGTCAGGCCCCGATGATGCAGCTGACACTCCCGTGTAAACCTAGGAGGAACAATATAAGAATGATTGCTTAAATCCCTTGCCCTCCTAGGACAACCTCTCTATTCATGTCCCGGCCTGCGGCATTCATAGCACAGCTGCGGTCCCCTTGGTAGTCTCTCTCTGCGGGACTTGAAGCACCTAAGTACTTCTGGCTCCACTCTTTTCTCCACTGAGGAGGATTCATTGGCCGCCCTCGTGCTTTGTACGTCCTTTTCCAACTTCTCAGGAGACCCCTGTTTTACTTTAGTGATCTCCTGTTTCATCTGGGGCTTGGCCACAGTCTGAGTCTCTCTATGAGATAAAGAGAGACCCCTTACTGTCTGAACCCCTTTTGTTTTACAAATGACCTCTGGCGGCGTCTTTAGGGCCGCCTCGCTCCGGGAGCCAGCACTGTCCAGCTGCTCCGGATTAATCGGCCTTTCCCCCGACCACTCGGTCAATGATCCGGTGTCTCTTGTAGGACATGCATTTATCTGGCACCCGCTATTGATTAAACGCGGGCCCTTTTCACTCTGAGTCCCTATTTCTTTATATACGGTACGGGCCTCGCTTACCTGTACCGCCGCATTTGTCATTACGGGAGGCTCCCCACCAAATAGCCACATGTACTTCCTCACCTTCTCTAGCGGCGCTTTGGCTGCTGTTCCAAATTCCCCAACGATCCTCTCAATGTTCGTCAGGACCTGCAAGAAACTTTGTACAGGCTCGATCCGCGTTTCAAGTTCCCGCAAGTCAACAATATTATTTACTTCGGCCGGCGGTAGACTTACTTCCTCGTTTGTCTTACCTGCCGGCCGGGAGCCAATAAGCACGCCTGCTTCTGGCACGTGCTCTGACGGGTCTCGCAGAGGCTTCTGGGAATTGGAGTTCTTATTGTCTGAGGACCGGGTCGCCATCTTCGGCAGGCTGCGATCTGCCTTTATTAATTTGTCGGCAGACCTACCAGCCATTTCCCGGCCCTACTTACCTTCTTGCGGGGTGAGCGGTGCTTCGCTCGCCTCCCCCTTCCCCTTCGGAAAGCCCGGGGCCGTCTCTTTGAGGGCGAAGTCCCAAGCAGCGGGACACGGACCTTCTCCTTCCCAAATTGCCCTGGGTTTGGTCACGTGTCCCTCGCCGGCAGCCGACATGCGGAAGTCCCTTCTTGTGTTCGTCTGCTCACACCGGAGTATACCACTGTCTTCGGGAATGTCTCCTGCCTCCCGCAGAGCCTCCGGATGGACATCTGGGAGGTATGTGCACGGGACAAAATGTGTTATTTTAAAAATAACATACCTCTTTGAAGTCATCCTCTTCCGGATGCTTTTCCTGATACGTGTAGCCGCTCCATGGCGCTTCTTGAGCGTAGGCCACATGAAATGCAGGACCTCCAGTTGAACTGCCGCTCTGCCTGTTCTTCTTTTTCCCCATGACGATGTTGCTGTGTGTCCTGATGCTGTCGTCGTAGGGTTCTCTGCCCACAGAATATTTATATACAGGACTTCTGCCAAAAGGACGGCCAGAGAATCCTGCCGGCTACGCCACTTGTGACAGATTAGGGGCTTTCTTGCTCCCTTGAACCCTCAGACCACTCGTCAGACACCAGGTAAAAATCCAGAATTATTATTTATTATAATAACTAGCAAAATACCTGTGCTTCGCAGCGGAGAAGTAGTGTATAAAAGAAGTTATGAAAAAGAAAAGGAAAAATTTTAAAAATAACGTAACATGATTGTTAATGTAATTGTTTTGTCATTGACATGAGTGTTGTTGTCATATTTATATGTATCTATAAAGTGAAAACCTGAATATATAAAGTCAGCGTCGGAATTTATAAAGTCATTCCTGATTATATATAGTCAACATCGGAGTATATAAACTCATTCCTGAATATATAAACTCAAAGTCAAAATATATTGATTGAAACGACTCTGAACTGAAGTAAGTTAACAAAAACATATTCAGAAAAATAAATTACAAAAACACTGTTCGGTTAATGTTTTGAAAATGATGCATTTGCCCTACCCAGGATTGGTTCCTGCCTTCCACCCAGTGTTGGCTGGGATTGGCTCCAGCAGACCCCCGTGACCCTGTGGTCGGATTCAACGGGTTGGGAAATGGATGGATTTTGCAGCACTGACTTTGTATATTCCGACGCTGACTTTATATATTGAAGTTTTGACTTTATATATTCCAGCGCTTACTTTATATTGTGAGCTGGAGGGCTTCGCTATTACGTGTGGGGACGAAACTTCACTTTGGTAACTGATCATGCTCCACTTCAATGGTCATACCGACAGAAAGATACAAAATCTCGCCTCATGAGATGGTTTCTGGGCTTACAACTTTTACCGTTTCACAGTAAAACATCGACCAGGTTCTGAACACGTCAACGCAGATGTATTATCAAGACTAAATGAACCTGGTACAGAGAGTCGCTTGATTCACGGAAATGTGAATAAAGCTGAGGGGGAGGGTGTGAGCTGGAGGGCTGATCGCACCCCAAGAAGATACAGACGCCTCTGGGAAAACCACAACCCCTGAAACACAGACTACCCTCACATTGCTCCTTACTTTCTCACTTGCGCCATAACGCGTAATGCAAACCTTGCGCGATACTCTGCTAACTTAAAAGCCTTGTGCAGCGCCTGTCAGTTGAAAATTGATTGTTTGCTTGCTTTTATCGCTCTCTCTCTCTCTGCTCCTAGCGGAACTGTCATCTCTGACTTGTCATGGAGCACGTTTAAGCTCATGTGTTTGCAGTGTTTGAATAAAAATCCTTCTTGTTTCTACGACCTCCTGTGTCTCTGTGCAAATCTGTGACCCAAGCGTGACAATATATTCCGACGCTGACTTTATATATTCAAGATTTGACTTTATATTTTCCAGCACTGAGTTTATATATTCCGACGCTGACTTTATATATTTAAGTTTTGACTTTAGGTGACAGTGTGACGAAGTTGCTTCGAAAGACGGCGTTAGCCGCGGAGCTCAGCTCAGAGCGAAATGAGGTAAATGGGAGGGGATATGATGACGTGACTCCTCCACCAGCCCTAACTGTCAATCCCCCACAAACACAGTCTCTCGGAATTTGCATAAGCACACCCCTTCACCTGCAATTTTAACTTAGTTACAAAGTGATCAAAACTCTCGTTTATATCCTGCGTCCTCTCATTAAACTTGTATCCCGCATTACCCGTGGGCATGAAAAACGCCAGTGGCAGCCTGTCTATTAACTTAATTTAAAGTTTAGGTTTATACCTTGCTTTGTTTCCGAAGTAGCTGCACTGATGAATATGGTAGTATATGTCACTCGCTCGCTTCTTATTGTTTCACTGCCTTCTCAATTATATAATGCATGTTTTCTTCAGCGTATTTTGGAGCTCTTCCTGGTTTCCTACATAGTGCGTTGACAGTCAGTTCACGTGATTACGTGGGCGGCGTGATGATGTCACACGAAACTCCGCCCCCACGGCTTTCAAGCTCAACTCCATTACAGTAAATGGAGAAAAATACCTTCCAGTTATGACCATTACGCGTAGAATTTCGAAATGAAACCTGCCCAACTTTTGTAAGGAAGCTGTAAGGAATGAGCCTGCCAAATTTCAGCCTTCTACCTACACGGGAAGTTGGAGAATTAGTGATGAGTGAGTGAGTGAGTGAGTGAGTGAGGGCTTTGCCTTTTATTAGTATAGATAATGTGCACAAAGCACCCTCCTCTCCACTATACTCATTAAATAATACACAATCACTAATAATACAATCCTCCACACTCCCAGATGCGTTGCCACTCTTCCACCCAGCTCAGTTCATTGTCTGGGAGTTCCCACAATCCTTTTATAATCCCTGACCCGGAAGTGTTCCAATCCTCAGTCCATATGATCTCCTATCACTTCCGAGTCAGATAAAAAGTCCTTTTCTTTACCCTGGAAGTACATAATCTCTCCTGTCGCCGTGACTAAGACGCACTTCTGGGTTATAGGGCACAAACGACTCTCTGGGCCTCCTTGCAGCGTCCTTTGTTGGCCCCTGTGGTATCCAGCAGGGCTGTAGAGGAAAACACCATTGTCCATGATTCCCTGCTGGTATCCGGGGCACCTCCATACTGCAGGGAGGGCTCCATCTGGCGGCCTGGGGGTATTGGCCGGGATGCCAAGCCGGCCATAGACCACACCTGTTATTGTCCATAGATACTTCCTGTCATGGCTTTAGCTTTTTTTTTTTTTTTTGAATCACAGAAAGGACAAGTTAAAGCATCTGAAATTAATAGATGCACACTCAGAGTAACATCATTGTGCTAAACATTACAAAGCAATTTTCAAACTAGTACATAAGTGCAAGACGAACTATTCACACAATATACCCAGCCAACATTTAATGTACGGTATAACTTAACTAGTGAAATATTGTCCCTATGTCAGTTTATCTGGTATCACTGACTTGGATTACCTAAACTCTAGGAAGCAGGAAAAATTCAGTTCACAAGGAAGAAATTGCAATAGTAAATTCATGTTTGTTTATTTAATAAATTTTACTTGAGGAAAATAACATTCCATATAATCAAGTTGAACTTCTACAACAAAGAAAATAACAAACAGTACAATCAAGTCAAACTTAATAAAACAGAATTCAACAACTAGTGTAAATACATGTTTAAATGCTATTACTGTTTCCTTTGCCCTTTTGTTGATCTGATTATTTAATTTAACATAACTTATAAAAGTCAAGATCTCTGTGTACTTTGTTTCCACATCTTTGCTTGCTATGTGTGGGGAAATATACTCTAAGTGCCTCCTTTAGGATCAGTTATCTTAACACTTGTAGGAAAATAATCTGTAATTTTCTACCTTACAAAATGCATCTTTATTTTTTGAACACATTTTTTGCAATTCCAGTGTCACAGGGAGGGGCATGTCTTGGCAGCTTAAGGTGTAAGGCAGAACCAACCGATAAATAAGATACTAGTTCATTATTTGACACATGCATCACTGCAGTCAATGATATAGAACAAATGTAAACTGTCCCCTAAAATTGGCACTTTTAGAATGTAGGAGGTAACCAGAGTTCCTACAGAAGTCCAGCTGTTTTAAATTCAGGTCTCTAGAACTGGGAGGTAGTTGCTATCCATTACTATTTTCAGTTTATTATTGGTTATTATTATTTGAAAAAGGTAGTAAGACAACATGCTAGAATTTAATCATAATTTTAATAACCTATTGAACACAACATTTTGTCATATTTGTGTTGTAGATCAGCTTTGAAAAATTATTGAACCATATAAAATAGCATTCCCAAAATGTCTAAAATTTGGAGGAAGGTATTGGAGCTGTACTGTTATTGCTTTGAAGAGGATACAATGTTAAACTGATTAATATATGAATAATATATATGTATATGAATGTATGTATATTGCATGTACATAATGGTGGAGACAGTTTCTCAACCTGCCATTTCATCTGGGGAAAAAGTTAATACAAACCTATACCGTTACAGCTTAAATAATACAATAGTGAAAAGGAGTAAATCGCTATCAAATATCAATATGGAGACTTAACATATTAACATTACATACCATTAGAAAACGCCTCCAGCGTGGATGGCAACGAGTTAACACAATACTTTAAACAGTGGAATAATAACTTTAGAAAAGTGGTTTACGTATGCATTTAAAAATCCTGAATGGTTGAACAATTTGGATGGCTTCTATAGACAGGTATACTGGGTTGTTTGCTTTCTGACTTTGTGTTTTTCCATATTATTTTGAAATGAAAAAGAATTTTTTGAGTTATCAATTTTACTGATCTCCCTAGATGAAAATGCTTATTCCTGCAAATATCCCATTTTCCCAAAGATGTTTATTTCTGCAGATATATTTTACCTATACTTAATTTATCCATAATAAAACGTAATTTGGCAGACATTATACGTATTTGTTATCTATACTGATATTTTAAAGTTTTGCCTCAATGATGTATGTACTTCTGTTGAAGATGACATATCACAACTATGATTATAGGGTTGTTCATGCTGTCCACTGTGCCACGTCGTGGTCGTCTTACCTTTTTTTCCGCGTACAATGGAATTTCCTGGGAGCCAAATGCATTCCTCTGATCTTTCTGTGTTACCCACTGTTGTAGACTTAAAGAAAAATGTTTAAAGTTAATGGAATTCAACGGACACGCGCGTGATACAACATATTTTCGTATGGTGCATGACAGTCCATGTATCCTTAAACCAAACATTACTTTTGTCAAATCTCAAATTCACCAGTGTTTTTTTTTTCTTTCTTCATAGTCAGCTAAATCACTAAACTCTTTACAGTACAACGGGCAATATAAAACACTAAGTATAACAAATTACGACAGAATTCTGAAAATAGACATAGTATATATTTATAGAATTCAGTAATGAGAGGTGTCAAAGGTGCATGTATTGCTATGTAACTTTACCCATTATCTAATTCTTATCGAAATAATTTTACTTCGCAGGCGGTCGATAAAACTTCTCCTTTAAGAATGTTTATGAGCTGGTTTCGATTGATTGGTCTAGAGGTTCATCAATAACAACAAAGTACTAGGCGAGCAGGAAAAAGCACTTCCTGTGTAGGTCACCTCAACATGCTTAAATCCCTTTAAGCCCGCCTTTGCACACTAGTGATTGGATAAGAGGACAAAGTCCGTTCAGTGAATGGTTAATTTCTATGTTATCAGAACGAGTGCCGTTCGCCTTAAACATAACAAATTGACTTTCTTTTAACCCAACCTTCTCTACCACTCCATTGGGTAGTTTTCGGAATAATTTTTTCTGATTGGATGTTGGCGTTTACCATTGGCGTCAGCTAAGGTAGGTTGTGTAAAGAGTTGCTTGCCTATTAAAAGTAAAAGTTTTTTTTTTGGCAGAGACGAGTGAAGGTGCAAATGCACTCGGTCAGCAATGTTGACTTCAGCCAATAGACGTATGCTTTTTCTTATTTGGGAGTTGATTTTTATTGAGTTCAGAGTTAGCGCGTCGCGTAAATGGCACAGGTGCATACTCCTGTGATGCCAGGCTTTCTGTTTCACAGGGTAGGTGAATATATGCTTATTTTATTTAACATTTAGGTCATGACAGCTACAAGTGTTTTCGTTTTTTGTCGGTGTTCGCCTGTCTTTGTGGCTGCTTCTGGTTTGCAGGGAAACGAGACTGCGTTTGGCATTACGCTTGCATGCGTATATTTTATTTTTGTGTTGTGCCCGGTTGTTTTATATGGGGTGGGTGAGCAGCTAGCTAGCTAGGTAGGTAGGTAGGTAGGTAGGTAGGTGGGTGTGTGTGTGTTTTCTGTGTGCTCCGTGTTAAGCTGGAATCCTGTGATTCCGGACTTTTTGGCATCTTTTTTCAATGGTGTTCATTTTGGTGTTCGATTAATTGGGTACAAGTGCTATTTTCTTGTTTACACTTCTAGACAATTGCGAATTCTATCATTGTAGACAATGGTGATGCATATTTGTGTGAATTGTTGAATATACATAGTAACTTTGCATAGTTTATGTTCTTGTTTCTTGTGCTGGCATTTCACTAAATATGTGTGGTCACAGTTGATATATCGAAAAAATCCGTGTCTTTGCTGATGCTAAACTATGTACTGTGGCATTACTCTAGATATATGTTGTAGTTTCATGTTTACGCTGTTTTTTTGTGTAATATATAACTGTGTGCTCGTATCTGTGAGATATTATGTGTTTATATCTATATGTCCTGAAACGCATCCCAGTGGGAGTGTATCCGTTTGAGTACTGAGGAATTTTATTGGCAATTGGTTTCATCTTGTTCGTGACAATTAATTTAACGCAGCTTTCCCCTGTGAATATAGTATTAACACACATTATCCTGAAAGAGTGTTGCAGTGTATTCCTGGAATGTTATGTTGTGTGCTTTTGTGAGTGATAATGTGTTAAGTTGTCAAAACAAATCAAAATCATATTTTATTTGTCACAAAAATTTACACACAGCACAATATGTAATGTAAGGCTTAGTTGCTGAACTCCAAGACTGCATCAGAAGAATATAAAAAGATAATGAATAGTAAATGTTTATCTCAATATATTTTAATATGTACAATGGCAGAATGACATTAATATTCTCCTAAAATTGGAGAATTACAAATAGAGCATTGTGTACCTCTTGACAATGTCTTTCTTCATTTAGGATGTTGTTGGACTGTAGAAAAAATGTCTCCTCAGTTTCTCTGAACTTGACTTTAGGCACTGGAAGCGTTTCCAGGGTCACAGCACAGAAAAGAGGCCATTGTTGGGATGGCTGGTATCGCTGATAATTTTCTTTGTCCTGGTCTGACATTACTTGGTACTTATGTCCCAGAAGCTAGAGAGAGTACACTTTGTGATATATACAGCTGGATATACCTCTCTGTCTGTAGAGCTTTGCAGACCTGCTGCTTGCTGTTTCCAAACCAGGCAGTAATACCTCTTGTCAGGATACATTCAATGGTGGATCTACCCTAGTGTGTACTGTATGTAAAGACATCCTTGTTCAGTGTATATATTAAGTCTTCTAGCATTGCAAAGGAATATGCCTGTACGTTTATTAATTACCTGTCCATGTTTAAGCTCCTATTTCATAATAAAGGATTGTTGGGAATAATAGTGTATGCTAATCCACTGTAATAAAAGCTTACATGACCACTCGCCTACACTGCATGAATTTCCAGTTGCCAGTTATGATCATAGCATGTCTCTTTAGATACGAGAGAAAATCCACTTAAACACTTAAGAAAAAAATAGCACACTCCACAAGGAAGGCGATCCAGCTGGGAATCAAATTAAGATCATAGTGCTATGATGAGTTTTTGGGATATGCTACACCATTATGCAGCCAATATTGATGGCCGATACTTGCCAATACTTGGGTCGCAATACAATATGGTCTTTTTTTGTTACATGCTTTAACATGTTAAGTGTTGCGATTCCATTCTTCAATTAAGGGCACAGTATTTTTTTCATTTTTATCCGTTGAATTTAAAATTGAAATAAAATTGGTATAAGGATAAATATGTTCAGATATTATGCCTAGTAACAAAAAACCCTTGATTCAATTAAGTTACACTTAAATGTTTCCTTTAAACTGTTGACATATATTTCTAGTATCTCTGCAATTTCCACAGTAAGTTGAGACTAATCAATTATCCCACACAACACACACATTGATACATCATATAAATTTAGTGTTGTGTGAAGCCTTGTAAGCCCTAGTGCTGTCAAGAAATAATTGAGATTAGAATGTTTGATATTTTAAACATTTTTTAAATATATTCCAATGTGCATTTAATATTCTATGTCCCATTTTCACAGTAAATTATTAAACTTTAATAAATAACATGCAAGTGAAAATTTTATTGTACTTTTATACCCATTACAAAATTGATCCTGTAAGTAAAACGTTAAATATTCATAAATTCTCAAATACTGATATTCCATGTCAATTAGCCACAGGGGTAAAAGAAAAGCCCATCTTTCGTTACAGTCCAGATGTACACTTCAGGAGATGAACAGTGGACAATCGGGAAGGGAGTGAACAAGGTATACACAGGCCCTTGTGAACACTCAAGCTGAAAGTGATGAGTGATTTTTAGCAGAGGTTCCTTACTTTTCTGCTTTCTTTTTGACTACACTAATTTTTCTGTGTGGAGAATATCTTCTGTTAACTGGAAATGGTGAGACAGTCCTAGTTTGTATAGTTCTAGAATGTTTGATTTTAATACAATAGTACTTCCATGTTGAATGTTTGATATTAGCTCCTTTTTCAGCTGTAATGTTATAAAAACTAAAATGAATGAAATTCTTGACTTAAACACAGATATATCTTTTTGATATAGGAATCTCTGAGCACTGTTAACGCTTGTGGTACGGCATTATTTATGTACAGAAGAAATACATTTTATTATGATAATAATATAGTATATTTCTTTCACTTTTTTTAATCATATAGGCCACTGCTGCAGATATTGCTGCATGTGTATAAGGTAGGGAAAGAAGTGCAGAAAAAAATCCCTATGGTTTTCTTCAATATAGTAATGATGTATCAAAATGAAAAATATTGTATACTGTACTAGCATTGCATCAGCTTATTGGCACTAGATCTGAACCAGCTGTATTTTTGTTGAAATATGAAAATTGCAAGTTGGTGTATAATGGTTACTAGCTGTGATTTGGGAAAAGACATGCATATGCACACTGCATTTCTAGGTCTCCGGTTCTGCCTGTACAGTGATCCCTCGCTCTATCATGCTTCGACTTTCGTGGCTTCACTCCATTGCGGATTTTAAATGTAATCATATCTAAATATATTTCACGGATTTTTCGCTGTTTCGTGGATTTTTGCAGTCAATGGGTCTTTTCAATTATGGTACATGCTTCCTCAGTTGGTTTGCCCAGTTGATTTCATACAAGGGATGCTATTGGAGGATGGCTGAGAAGCTACCCAATCAGAGCACATATTACGTATTAAATAAAACTCCTCAATGATTTACGATATGCTTCCCGCGCGGTGCTTTGCATACTTAAAAGCCCGAACAGCACGTATTGATTTTTGATTGTTTGCTTCTCTCTCTCTCTCTCTCTCTCTCTCTCTCTCTGACATTCTCTGCTCCTGACAGAGGAGGTGTGAGCAGAGGGGCTGTTCGCACACTGGCCTAGAGGATACGGACGCTCCTCTGAAAAATGCTGAAAGACTACCTTCACATTGCTCCCTTCCTTGTGGCTGCTTTATCGCGGTGCTTCGCATACTTAAAAGTCCAAACAGCACCTATTGATTTTTGATTGTTTGCTTTTCTCTCTCTGTCTGACATTCTTTGCTCCTGACATGCACTCCTTTGAAGAGGAAAATATGTTTGCATTTTTTTTAATTATGAGACGGAACTGTCATCTCTGTCTTGTCATGGAGCACAGTTTTAAACTTTTGAAAAAGAGACATGTTTGTTTGCAGTGTTTTAAAGTCATTGTCTGTACAACCTCCTGTGTTTCTGTGCAAATCTGTGACCCAAGCGTGACAATATAAAAATAACAATATAAACGTATGGTTTTTACTTTGCGGATTTTCACCTTTCGCGGGGGGTTCTGGAATGCAACCCCCGCAATCGAGGAGGGATCACTGTAATCAACACTGCAGACAATGTTTAATTTGAAGTACTGTAAATGTGTTAAATGCTATCAGTGCACATAATACTCTACTGTATAGATTTGTCTCTACTACCTTTGCTTAAAATTTTACCTGAGAAGTTAATTTATATTTTACTTTTTATGTTGTTATTTTTATATTGTTGCTTTGTTAAGCCAATATACAGTACTGGTCAGAAGTTTGAGGTCACAAAGAATTTTTCGTGTTTCGATAGAAATTGATACCTTTTTATCAAGATACCATTAAATTAATGAATATAGCCAAGGTATTGCTAATGTGTATAATGACTATTACCGTTCATAAATGGTTATTAGAAAAACTTTTCTAACTGCATTAGCATGGCTGAAAACTGTTATCATTATCACTTGTGTTAACACTTTTGTAAAAACCTTCATTGTGCAAAAAACAAAATAAAACAATTTACATATTTCTTGAGAAAGCTATCTCATTTTGTTCATTTCTGAACCTAGAATTGAACATTAGGAATGCCAGATAAAGAAAGGTTCAAGTTTCAATCAAAAACATGAAAATATCTGGGTGACCCTAACTTTTTGAAAAATAGTGTATTAGTTATGACTGTAAGCACACAACATAAAGATACAGAGCATTTTCACTCTACCAATGTAAATCATCAGGCTACTTTTTAGCACCCTAACTTGTTAAGGTTTGGGTTTAAAGGCTGTAGCGATACAGTTGTGACTTTTTTTATTTGTTAAAGTTACAAACATTTTGTAATATTAAACAAAAGAAAAAAGGTTACACATTTTTAAAAAGGCAATATTTTTATTAAAAGGCTAGAAGAAAAAATGGTATACTTTTAATTAGCTTATGTGAAGAGCTTTTGAGACTTAGTTCCATCAGATTTATTTTCTATGTTTGTTTGCGACGAAGGAGATTTACCGCAGAAGTTTTCCCCATCTGCCCGCAGGAATGCTGCCTGTCAGTCATGCTTTACTGGGAGGTACAGAGGTAAATGGCTGGTTCTCTGGCGAGATGGAGACGCATAGGCTATCGTGCTTCACTCCCGTCAATCTGTTTTTCAAATATTTGTTCGCTTGTCAACAAAATGGATGAGTTGGCGTTACTGATTAGGACCAAGAAAGATTTTGCACATATTTGTGCCTTCTGTTTTACTGAAACGTGGCTTAATTCGGATTTACCGGACAATGTTGTTCAAATGGCAGTATATCAGTTATTCAGAGCGAACTGTAACAGTGGACTTTGTGGCAAATCTTTTTCTTCTGGTAATTTAGATATTCTTGTCATTCATTGCAAGCTATTCTGCCTACCCAGAGAATTCCAATCTGTTTTTCTGGCTGGTATTTGCATTCCTCCTGCTATGAATGCTAAATCGGCACAACAGTTGCTAGCTGATAACATTTATCGTTTGGAAAATATATTTCCAACAACAACATTTATTTATATAGCACATTTTCATACAAACAATGTAACTCAAAGTGCTTTACATGATGAAGAAAAAGAAAAAAGACAAAATAAATAATTAAAATTAGGGAACACTAACATAGAATAAAAGTAAGGTCCGATGGCCAGGGAGGACAGAAAAAACAAAAAAAAAAAACTCCAGACGGCTGGAGAAAAAAAATAAAATCTGCAGGGGTTCCAGGCCACGAGACTGCCCAGCCCCCTCTAGGCATTCTACCTAACATAAATTACCTCAATTTCCTAGTACTGTAATTTTGGGGGATTTTAAACACAGCAACATGAACATGAAATTTTTATCTACCCTGATACTACCACATTTAAGGTAAAACACTGGATCACTTTTACACCAATATTAAAAGGGCACTTCACCATTTCTCCCGTGCACCTTGTGGCAGTTCTGACCATGGCATGATTAGGCTTATTCCCAGCTGTAAACGGAAACTGGAACAGTCAAAGCCCACCAGGATTATTAGCCACAGATGGACTCCTTGGAAGGCTGTGGGACTGTTTAGGCTCCTTAGATTAGAAAACCATGTAAGGCTGGTGTAGCAGCATAGAAGAAAATGCTGACATTGTAACATTTTACATCTCCTTCTGTGAAGATGTGCGTTTCCCTAAGAAGATCATTGTGAGATACAATAATGACAAGCCGTGGTTCAGCAAGCAGCTGATGGTTGTCAGAGCTGCTTAGGACCAGGCATACAAGTCTGGGGACAGGGATAATATTGATCTGCAAGATGGCAGTTTAATAAAGCTTTGAGAGCTGCTAAAGCAACTTATAAAAATCAACTAGAGAGAGACTTTAACAGTAACAGCCAAGCAATATGGAGTTTTCTATGAAAAAGCGTACAGATTATATGCAGAAGTGCTTCCATGCCTTATCCTGCCCCATTCTGGCCAAAGAGCTAAATGAGTTTTATTGCCAATTTGACAAGGACATGAGCCCCTGCTTGGACTCTGATCAACAGTCTCCCTCGCACAATTATTTCAGTGTCACCAGTTTCATTGAAGTTTTTACCTTCTTCAATTTCCCTTCCCCCTCAGTCACTTCCCTTTAATCCACCCTATACTTTCTGTGAAGCAGGAGGAGGTACAAAAACTTTATGGGAAACAGAACGTTAGGAAAACCGCTGTCCCTGATGGGGTCTCACCTGGTACTCTTTAGACATTGTCCAGATCAGTCACCACCTCTTTTTACTGACACATTCAACACTTCCCTGCAGCTGGACAACGTTCCGGACTGCTTTAAAGTAGCCACTATCATTTCAGTTCCCAAGAAGGATACAATCTCTGAATTTAATGACTATAGGCTGGTTGCTTTGACCTTGGTGGTTATGTAAGAATTAGAATGTCTCACGCACTTTAGTTCGCATATAGGACAGATTGCTCAGTGGAGGATGCAGTTAATTTATATCTCCACTAAATTCTTCAGAACCTGGACTTGCCTAACACCTATGTGAGGGTCTTGTTTGTGGATTTTTGTTCAGCCTTCAATGCCATTGTTCCAGAGTAGCTTCAGAGTAATCTAATCCAGTTAGGAGTACCCTATGGTGTCTGTCAGTGGATTATGAGTTTCTTGACAGGTAGGAAGCAGAATATAAGACTGGGCTTCCATCTTTCAAATCCAGTGTTAGTTAGCACAGGCTCCCCCCAAGGCTGTATTCTTTCACCCTTTCTGTTTTCACTTTATACAAATGATTGTAGATCCGTGTAAAAATCCTAATATTTGGAGGTGATACAACCATAGTGGGTCTTTTTTCCAATAATGACGCATCTTCCTATCGAAGAGAGGTGGGCCTTCTTGTGGAATGGTGTTCTTGTAACAACTTGGAGCTCAGTACAGTTAAGACAGTGGAAATGAGGATTGGTTTCTGTTTGTCCAACTTTGCAAATTAATGGCCAGACTGTGTCTGTGGTTCAGTTGTTCAAATTCCTGGGTCTGTTTTTACTAATACATTAAATCTGGACAGTTACCTCCATCATCAAGAAAGCCAGGCAGAGATTGCTCTTCCTTCACCAGCTTAAGAAGCTTAGCATATCAAGGTGGATATTGTTAAATTTTTACTCGGCTTTTGTTGAGAATATTGTGACCACCTCTCTTACCGTTTGGTTTCCTTCTGCCTCCTCTCTTTTTAAGAATTATTGGGTAATTTTATTCAGATGAGAAAATCATTGGCTGTTGTCTCCCTGCATTAAAAGATCTGTTCATTGCCAGAGTGAAAGAGAGTGATAAAGTTTGCAGCTGACCCCACCCATGTGTTTATTAAGTTGCCATCACAGAGGAGGTACAGGTCTGTTGTGACCCATACATTATGCAATCTCTGCAGCTTCTTTCCTCAAAATATTCAGATCCTAAACAAACTTGCATAGAGTTACTCCTTTGTTTTTGCACCAAATAAATGGTAACTGTGCTATTTGTATGTACATAAAGACTTCATATTTGCTCAATTTGTTCTATTTGAATCTATTGTTTTGTATTGTTTTTCTCATTAGTGAGTTAACTTATTGAAGTTCGTAAATGTTTTCTTAAATACACTGTGCAACCACTACCCAAATACAATTTAAGGTTAATGATGGACTGTAATTTTGCTGTTTTGTGTTGGTAATGTCCTGTATTTCATGTTTGCACTGAACTAAAGTCAATTCTGGTATGCTGTACATGCTAATAATAAAGTGATTCTGATCTCAGCTGCAATTGGAAATTTTAACATATTATATTCAATTTAAATTTGTGTCATTTGGTGCATTTTTACTGAATCTGTCTCCAGTAACCGAATAATTGCCTCCAACTTTACAGCCCTGCATTTGCCTAGAATTGAGCATTTTCTCTGCTAAAGTGAGACACACGGTGATGCCAGGGCACATGCAAAGCTGTGTGTCTGTCCCCATTAGTACAGCTGTTCTCTGCATGAGGTTGGTCTTCTTTCTCACTCTGTCTGACTGCTGGTAAACCTTTGGAATTGAAACTGAGGTGGGTTGCTGTAACTGAGTTATAGAAGCAGACGGATTGCAGTGTTCAGGTCTCATGTGTCTCATTGGTTTTCAAAGCATCACCTTAGATCACTAAGATAAAGTGTGTTTTTTAAGATTGTGGAGAAATGTATAGTACGATTTGTGCACTGGTTTTTACTAAGTTGCATTTTTAGAAGGCAAAATATTTGGGGGTATTGAAAAATATGACAATTGTATCTATTAGAAAGAATCTCATCAAATCCATGGCAACCAAGTTGAGATCGGATACTGAAGGAAAAGAGCAAATGATGATATGAGTGAAAAGCTGCTGGCCCATAACCCTCAATTTGTCACTTTCTGTGTCTTCAATGGTACAATGTATGCAAATTAGGTGTATCTTATTTATCAAAGGTGTAGTAATGCAGTTTTTTTTTTTTTGTCTAATATGAAAAAATATTTTTTGAGTATTATAGGTAATTTATTTGGGTGGGGTGATTGTTTTGCAAGGATGGAATTCCATGCAGTAAAAACTTAGCAAGCTTCTACTCTATGGGTAATAACAAAATCATTCTTTCAGTAATGCCAAATGGGTGAGCCAATGGTCAGTTATACCATCCATCGGCAATTGACTGGACATATTGTTGATGTAAATAAAGATTATTAATTGGCTCCAAACACTTTTTTTTTTTTTTTTTTTTTTTGCGCCACACAAGAAACCTGTCAGGCGCTCATGTTTGCAGTAGGTGGTATGTGAGATTCCTGTGCTTAGCTACAAGTGGTTTAGCAGGTGTACACTGTTTGTTGAGGGTGGCAGCCTGATCAGTGCATCACAGACAAAGTTTGAATGGAAAGAGCATAGATAATTGTATGTAGTTAGATTCTAGTGCTACACAAGGACGGTAGTGGTCGGGGTGGTGCTGTTTGTTCTTGCAGGCAGTGCTTGAAGTGGGCCAGTACCAACAGCGCTTGAATCAGCAGTCCCATCGATATCGTATATACATGCACAGACCTCCAAGGGGGAACCCCCGTCTTACTGTCTATAAGTAATAACTAAGTGACAGGAGGAAATGGGCACTGATTAAACAGAGTAATACTACTAATTTTGTTTCCACTTCAAACATTGCTGGAGGGCATATATGAATGTAAATGTACTGTGTACTTGAGATAATAAATAATAATACACTATATATCAAAGCAGTTTTTCTTTTTAATTTATAAAACCAGTGCTGTTGCCCATCTGCTTGTACATCATACATTTTAAACCTGCAATAGCAATCAATGCTCATTGTTTTGTGCATTTTACGGCATTTTGTTTGCACGAGTGATAAAAAAAAGACAAAATACGCGCTATAGCCAAGGCACTATCAAATAGAACAAAGTAATTTTTTGTTCTATAATGCATGATGAGTCACTTTTTTCTATGGTAGAAAGATATCAACTGAGGATGGCATATTTGACTGAGTAAAAGTAACTAGTAAATTTCTAGTTTCTTAAAAAGAAAAATTCTAATTTTCTGTTGATAGACATTTATTCAAATTAATTTTATGATGAAGCAGGTCTAACTTAATAGAGTTTTGTACCAATATGGCATCATGATTTGTAGCAATTTTAAAGGAACTTAGAATGAATCACCTTTGAATTATTATAATAACATTACTGATTACCATTATATTTGCTGAGCTGCAACAATCTGTGAAACAACAAAACTCTTACGTACCAATATAAAACACCCACACTCCATCCTCCCACTGCCCAGTGTAGGCACTTTCCTTGGTACATGGGCAGAACAGCTATTAATCCACAAGCATCTCTCTACCCCCTGGCCCAAGGTGGTGATATTGTGTTCTGTCAATGTTTTGAAATGATGATGTGAACTTCCAAAATATCGCTCAGCCCTATATTGCCATTTCTCATCTCTGCTCTTTAACAACTCAAGCTTCCACTTTTGTTGTACAAATAACAAAACAATTTTGATATGGGAGCAATTTCCTCTGATTTGTTTTTTTAAATGTCAAATAATATTAATTCTTTAGTCTTTGCATTAATACAAATGACACTTTCACTCCTTACAGGTGATTTGTGTCTGGCACTAGGATGCCTGATAATGATCGACCAAGATGTGAATGTCATTGTTTACCTGTTCATTATTACTGACCATATACATCCCTTTCTGGTATAGGTAAAACAGTGGTAGTAATATATTTTATCAAGTTTTAATTTTCTCAGACCCTGTCAGAAACAGTGTCCAGTAAAGTTCAGCACAAGAGCTGGTTTTGCAAAACAATATAACTAAAAAATATGCAAGTGTAATTTTTTTGTATTTTTTTAAATTTTATATAATTTGTTAGTTTTTTAAAATGTGTTAATATTTTGTCACTTTCTGCTGTGTTTTGTTGTTGTGTTGTGAAATGCTGATATCATTTTGGACATAACCTTTTATGCACAATGATCATCTTATTTATGAATGATTAGGCATGTTGCAGTTTTAGAAATTTTGCTTTGGCTGCAATTTGATCGTATGCCATTCCTGTTTTACTGTCTTCTTTTTTTGTATTAGATTATATAAACTTTGTTTACTTTATTTATTAAACAAGGGGACTTTTGATGGTTATGACATGCCTTGGGCCGGTTTTATACTTAACACAATGCGTGCACCTGTGGACGCTACTGCTACGCAAGCGTTGTACTGTTTATACTTGTGTGCATACTTTACATAAATCTGGAAGATTCCGTGAGGTGGCAGTGCGAGATATCATCACGGTGAGAACAGGTTCGGCTTCGCTGTGTTGTGAATTGCCTGAAGCAACCATTAAATTCCGAGGACACCTTGCCATAATATCACTGAAAAGGATGTTTAATGGTTAAATCCATCAATCCATGGATGCGCCCATTCCAGCTAGCATTTAGCACGAGGCAAAAAAACGATCCCTGGACGGGGCATCAGTTCATTGCAAGGTGAATACAACCACTCTTATACACTAGTGTCATTTTAGCATCACCAAATCCCCAAACCTGCATATCTTTGGAAAGAAACTGGCGTACACTGTTGAAACCCACCAGGAAAATCTGCAAACTCCATGCAGGGAACACCAGGGATGTGACTCCCTACGAGACAGGAGTATGTAGCAATTAACAACTGGGACGGTTTTAAGATGAATTTTACAACAGTCTACTTCAATGATAAAATCAGCTACGAGATTAAAAGGGACATTTTGAGATTTAAGCCGAAATTTCCATTTTAATCACAAAATACGCCTTTTCACTGTTTCCTTAACTTTTTTTTTTTCCTCTGTGACTCAAGTACATTGTGAATGTGCCAAAAAAAAAAAGATGGTATATGAGAACTTTAAAATGTATTGTGTCATTATGAATGGGAATATGTGACGCTTGAATATAAAAGCACCAAGAATTCATTTGTATTTCAGCATTTTGCTACACCACATCGAACCATTCATCAAACATCAAAGCATGCACATTGATCCTGGACCATCCGCAAGGTGGCTTTCTGTCAAATTTAGATAATAAACAGAGACTCTGACGTCACATTCTAACTTTATCACATTGTGTCCTCCAACTGGTACTGCAACTCATGCACGCGGCACGTTAATTTCTGAGGACGTGCTCAGAGGACGCGTCACATGAATGCTGGGAAAGCAGGACAGCCATGATGCGTGCGCATAGGTGTTTATAAGTATGAAGTATAAACCGGCCCTTACTGATGATTGTTTTGTGTTAGTTGTATAGACTATACTATCAACTATTCTGTAAACAGTACTACTACTACTACAATAATCCTTGAAAAATTCCACTACATACAGTGCATCCAGAAAGTATTCACAATGCATCACTTTTTCCACGTTTTATGTTACAGCCTTATTCCAAAATGGATTAAATTAATTTTTTTCCTCAGAATTCTGCACACAACACCCCATAATGACAACATGAAAAATGTTTGCTTGAGGTTTTTGCAAATTTATTAAAAATAGAAAAACTGAGAAATCACATGTACATAAGTATTCACAGCCTTTGCTCAATACTTTGATGCACCTTTGGCAGCAATTACAGCCTCAAGTCTTTTTGAATATGATGCCACAAGCTTGGCACACCTATCCTTGGCCAGTTTCGCCCATTCCTCTTTGCAGCACCTTTCAGGCTCCATCAGGTTGGATGGGAAGCATCAGTGCACAACCATTTTAAGATCTCTCCAGAGATGCTCAATTGGATTCAAGTCTGGGCTCTGCCTGGGCCACTCAAGGACATTCACAGAGTTGTCCTGAAGCCACTCCTCTGATATCTTGGCTGTGTACTTAGGGTCGTTGTCCTGCTGAAAGATGAACTGTCGCCCCAGTCTGAGGTCAAGAGTGTTCTGGAGCAGATTTTCATCCAGGATGTGTCTGTACATTGCTGCAGTCATCTTTCCCTTTATCCTGACTAGTCTCCCAGTTCTTGCCGCTGAAAAAACATCCCCACAGCATGATGCTGCCACCACCATGCTTCACTGTAGGGATGGTAATGGCCTGGTGAAGAGCGGTGCCTGGTTTCCTCCAAATGTGACGCCTGGCATTCACACCAAAGAGTTCAATCTTTGTCTCATCAGACCAGAGAATTTTGTTTCTCATGGTTTGAGAGTCCTTCAGGTGCTTTTTGGCAAACTCCAGGCGGGCTGCCATGTGCCTTTTACTAAGGAGTGGCCTGATTGGTGGTTTGCTGCAGAGATGGTTGTCCTTTTGGAAGGTTCTCCTCTCTCTACAGAGGACCTCTGGAGCTCTGACAGAGTGACCATTGGGTTCTTGGTCACCTCCCTGACTAAGGCCCTTCTCCCCCGATCACTCAGTTTAGATGGCCGGCCAGCTCTAGGAAGAGTCCTGGTGGTTTCAAACTTCTTCCACTTACGGATGATGGAGGCCACTGTGCTCATTGGAACCTTCAAAGCAGCAGAAATTTTTCTGTAACCTTCCGAAGATTTGTTCCTCGGGACAATCCTGTCTCGGAGATCTACAGACAATTCCTTTGACTTCATGCTTGGTTTGTGCTCTGACATGAACTGTCAACTGTGGGACCTTATATAGACAGGTGTGTGCCTTTCCAAATCATATCCAATCAACTGAATTTACCACAGGTGGACTCCAATTAAGCTGCAGAAACATCTCAAGGATGATCAGGAGAAACAGGATGCACCTGAGCTCAATTTTGAGCTTCATGGCAAAGGCTGCGAATACTTATGTACACGTGTTTTCTCAATTTTTTTATTTTTAATAAATTAGCAAACACCTCAAGTAAACTTTTTTCACGTTGTCATTATGGGGTGTTGTGTATAGAATTCTGAGGAAAAAAAATGAATTTAATCCATTTTGGAATAAGGCTGTAACATAAAATGTGGAAAAAGCGATGCGCTGTGAATACTTTCCGGATGCACTGTAAATGACTAAGATATCAGATATCCTGACAGTTATTGCTGATAGTTGCCCAATCATTTTGATAATTGTTTTGCTTGGCTACATTGCTAGAATAACTTGTGCTATCATTATTTAATCTGCAGTGGCAAGAGTGACGTTGCAGGTTATGATAGCTGTAGTAAATCTAGGCAAAAATTATTTTCCAAATAATTGTGGTGGTTTTAATTATTAATTTGTATGTCTTTGTTCGCTTTACACTTCATGTAACCTTTTGCTTTTAGATATTGTACTTTGCAATTTAAGAAAGCATGAGTCACTAAGAATGTAATGAATTTAAAATTCTACCAATTGAAAAAATGTTCCTTAAATACTACTTACATAATATCTTTATAAATAATCAGGTTTGTAAAGCTTTCTGAACACAAATATACAGACAAAATTTAGATAAAACAAATATTTTTTTATTAGTAGTATGGAGTGTCTGCTGACCTACTTACTGACAAAAACTGGGTTTGAAGGATAAATGGTCACCAAGTTGCATCTATACTTGTCTATTACCAATAAAGGTTTTTTTTTTTTAATATCTCTCTATTACATAAAAAAAAAATCTTGGGCCAAGATGTGATTTTCTCAAAGACAGTTTAATGTCCCGCGAGACAAGGAGGACAGCTGCTGTACAGGCTTTTAAATGTTCAAAGCGCAGCACCACATGCAGATCACACACAATGGCACCAGCAGCAGCAAGCCAGGTGATCGAGCATAGAAGAGGTAAAAAAAATTTGTTTCCCATTGTATCACCGTTTTAAGAGGGGGTTTCGGAGGAGCAACCGCATCTCCTTAGCATGTGTTCAGCCCCCCACTTCACAACACAAAAGGCAGAGACATGAAGTGGCTGGTGCATAGAGCCCCGCCCGGGGGGGGGGCATGGTATTTGGCTGGGGGAAGGGGGTGGGCGAGCGAAGCAAGCAGGGGGCAAAGACCCATAGATAAAGTGAAAAGGATGACAGTATTCTGTTTAGGTGTGCTGTCAAAGAAAGGATTATGGCTGTGCACATGGGTATTCAGTCAGAATAGAGCATGTTCATCAAATCAGTGACTCAAGAAGGTGTCAAGAATGTCCAGTAGTTTCTGTTAAGTAGTTTATAGTGAAAATCCTCTCTGTTTCATGCCATGGATTGTCAGTTAGAGTGGGATCTGAATTTGATGTTATAGTCTTTGCACCATTACAGGACTTTCTTATACTTCTGACACAACACCACAAAATGTCTTTTAGTGGCTTAGTCAGTAGCGTGACCTAAATATTATTGAACATCTTTGGGAATCCACTGTCTAGGAGTTAACACTCTCACACATACATGGACAAAACTGGGCATGGTGCTTTGATTGACTAGTGTATTCACAGTTTTACTTTATGTATCTTCATCGGTTGTCTAGTAAATTCTCATTTAATAGGGCAGAGTACATGGAATTCTTTTTAAAATTGTACATTACACAAAGTTTTAAAATACTTGTGTCATTACAGGCAGCAAAAAAAAGTATGTATTTGCCTTTACTGTACAATTTCTATATGGTATGTTTGAAAGCCACTTTCATAATGTGATATCGTTCTGCTCTGTATGATGTTTCGTGTGTGTGTATGTGTATAGCATCATGCAAAGGTTTTGTACATTCTGGCCAAATTGAACGTGTTGTTGACGTTTAAAGTAAAAAATAGTAACAATGACATTTGTATGAAAAGCAATTTCCATTTCAGAAACACTATATTCTGACAACATTTCCCTGCCTATGATGTGCGCTACTGTTTTGAGCATACAACTGGATATGTGGATTATGCGACATGGGAAATGTGAGAAGTTTGTTTCCGTAGACGTTCTTTACATTGTTTACTGTAGTACAGCATGGATTACCATTGGGTTCTATTATATCATTAACTTTTTTTTTTACTCTTGTTCTGTATGAAAACATGAACATTTTTTGCAACTTTTACTATAAATCAAATGGGGTAAGTAGCATAAAAATATATTTTTTTACTTTAAAAATGCTGTGGGTGCAAGACAGTCCAAGAATATCCAAGAATATGTTGCAGTTGGAAATGATGTACAAAGATGAATGGGGAAAAAAATTCCCAAACAAGAATTCAAAGACTGGCAAAAAAAAAAAAAAAAAAAAAGAATTTAATGTGACCTTTGTAAAAGTTTAAGTACCTTACTCAGTCAGAGCTTAGTAACACCCTCTTTGGTTACAAACTTTTTTCAAGCTGGGAGCTTTGCCAAAGGGGGTGTTACCAAGCACCAAACCTTTGCAAATGTCACATTTACGCTTTTGTTACTTTTTGTTTGTTTTAGTTCATCAGACACATCACAACTGTACATTAACATTTTTATTAAAATTCTGTTGATTCATTTGTTTCCTTTCAATGTTGTATTAACTGTTTTTTCGACTTCATATGTCAACAGAATATGTGTCTTCTGGAAAATGTTAGATCAGAATTCCTAGATGGAGTTAACTTTTAAAGGTGAAGAAAAAGTTAATCTATTGCCTGCTTCTATTTTGTTAATTTAATCATAGATTCGATGAAATAGCAGCTCATTTCTGTATGGCTCGGCATTTCAATCTTTAAACACCAAATGGAATCTTTGTTTTACTTTCCTATTCCAAAATAAGGTCCAACTTTATAACAATAATTCATTATGTTTGCTTATGGTTTGCACCAAAAGCTCCAAAACCAGTTTCTATCCATATTATGTACTTACAAATAAACTGTTCAGTACAATTTGAGAATGTCATTTTAAACTTCAAGGCAAAAGTAAAACAACCCTTCAAGCAACATTTTCAAAAATCATGTTCTCTATCTTGGTACAAAAATAATGTGCAGTGAAACACTCTAAAGAGGATTAGAGAACAGTACAATTCCACATAGCTGGACCAGAACACCCACTAGTCAGATACAGGAGTAGTACACAGTAGTTACTATTGGTGAAAACCTGTGTTCATGAAGACTACTGCAACTCTTTATTCATTTAAAAAAAACAGTTATGTTATCTGCTGGAAAGTTGTATTTAAATATTCCATGAATAATGAAAATAATTTCCCAGAAACCCTTCTCCAGCTAGACAATAAACTCATCAGCTGAAAACATGAACTGGGAACAAAAGCAACTGAAGAAATATTTTTAAAGTGCATACTTCAAATTCAAGATTACTTGGTTGGATACTTAATGCACAGCTTGAACTGTAAGCCTTTGTATCTGTCAAAATTAGATTTTATTTTTTTCTGGTTTTCTTCCTCTCTTTTTAACCTTTGGTGGACTATTTTCTTCAGACTCGCACTCTTCATCGTCTTTCTCTTTTTTGTCCATTCACTTTCTCTTAGTTTGCCCTACTTTCTTATTGTGGACAGCTGTTTTAACTGGATTTGGAGGAGACTCCATTTCCTCCTCTACCTTTTCCTCTTTTTTTTTCCTCTTCTGTCCTCCTCTTCTTTTACTACCTCATCAAAAGAGAAATCATCTTAGACATGCTGCCCACTAATATAGACTAGACACTGAACACATTTAAGCTTAAATGCACAAGTGGTGGTGGTTCAGTTCCAGACCGGGTCACCATGGGCATCACCAAAGGTTTTAAAGTTATAAAAGGAAAAGGGTTTCCATTTTTTCAACAACATTGAATTAATCTTTTGTATCTGTACCTAAATACACCATTCTCAAAGCCAGCTGGTGCTGATATATAGTACTTGAAAGGAGACAGTCTATTCCAGGGCATATTTATACACAAAATCACTCAGTCATACTGGATCACTGATGAAACCAGAGGCATATCTATAGGCATGTGAGTACAAACTAGGATCAATTCAGATATGGCTGTGTAGAATAGAATGCAAATTCCTTCCTAAGGTATCTTTCTGTATCACCTTTTAGCACATAAAATTTATGTACAAAAATGATAGGCTACTGTAACACAATATTACAATACTAGTTCAGACAAAAATTTTAGGTTGGAGTTTTTGATTGAATATAGAACTACATGGAATGATTTTTATTTAATTAAAGGAAAAATGTGGTACTTTTCTAGTCAAAGTTTTTTTTCTTCACAAGCATGGTATATATGCATTTACCACGTGAAATTGTGTTCTAAAGTTAAGCATTTTCTATAAATTAAAAAAAAAAAAAAAAAAAAGTCTTTCCTTTACTTGTGCTTTATGATAGGACCAAGTAGCACCATTGGAAAATGAAGCCTGAAAGCTTACTACCTTCGATATAAGAAAACATGCCTCCTGAGTTTCCAGTGCAAGTTTGTGACATTAATAGGGATCTGGAAATAATCATATAATTGCATAATCCTGATACTGTTTTTCTAGTGGTAAGGATACAATTTCTGTTTGCTTGTGTGAGTTCTTACATAAATATGGAAGAAAATCCAAATCAAATCAACCACATGGGATAAAAAGTTTACTGTGATGTGGTCTTTTGAGAGGAAACCATGTCCCGTGTGTGTGTGTGTGTGTGGGTGGGGGTTGGTCTTGGGCATGGTGGTTGAAATGTCTTTGGTAAGTTTTTAAGCTTTTGTTTTCCGGTCATGCCCCATTAGCCTCCATTGTAAAGCGCCAGTGAGGACAAGATATTTTTTAAATTATAGAAAACAATTTCAAGTTGCAAATGCTTTTTTTTTACCATGTTTGTGAAGAAATTACTTTGACTTGAAAAATACCAAACTTATCATTTAATGGACTAGGAACCTGATATGTCATAAACATATGTCATAAAAAAGCAGTGAAGAGTTTATTTAATATAACCCTTGTGGAAGTAAACCCGGACACAGACAGACGGACACGTTCAACTCACCCAACACACGTTTAATAGACAGTTCCATATTTATAATAAAGTGACACACATCCCCAAAGTCCCCAAAGGTCCAGGCCACCAGTCCAATGCCTTACTTCTTCAGGTCGCCTCCTTGCCTCCTCCAAGACCTTGTCCTCCTTCCACCCGACTCAAGTCCTCGTATGAAGGGAGGCGGCCCCTTTTATACACACCCGAATGTGCTCCAGGTGCTTCCTGGCAATCTTCCACCGGCACTCCCCAGTGTGGCGGAAGTGCTGGCTGCATCCCCGGAAGCACTCCGGGTGTCCCTGCTCCTCTTTTCCCCCCCCATCAGCACTTCCAGTTGTGGCAGAAGTGCTGAGGTCCAGGGCTCCCAAGGCATTGGGGCGCCCCTTGGCGGTGACCATGGGCCCCTACAGGGTTGAGCTTCAAAGCTATGTACCCGTGATCTCCATAGGCACCAGGGCGGTTGCCCCCACATGGTCTGGGGGAGGCGTGAGCCCTCCTCCGGTCCTCCTGGGCGTCCTGGCCGGGTCGCCCTCCCAGCCATCTGCAACACCCTATAGATGTATTACATGCATAATCTAATTATTACCCTAATGTTTTTAATGAACAAATGAAGCTACTGTATCTTCCATTATAGTATTTCATTATGGGCATATGCATAGTAAATGTGTTTTAAGTTCAAGGTTAATACTTGACCATCTATAACAAGCTAATGCAAAAGAGAGCTGTTTTCTTAAAATGGACAACTTCAGCTTCTCACTGGAGCAGAAACTAAGTTGTGTGTTGATTATATGTACTGTAATAGTTATTATGCAAAATATTAACAGTAAATCAAAATAGTGTAACATTTTATGAAGTTAATAAAAACAGAAAATGTGGAAATAAAATACTTTTTTTCCCATTGCTAAGAAGTAAGACTTCCAGTAGTCTATATAAACTTTTTTAAAATTGTTTGCAGCAAATAGAATTATTGGTAGTGTGTAAGAGGCATTGTTTCAAGAAACAACAGAATTAGATACTTGGATAATTTTTGAATTTTTTTATCATTTAAAAAAACTGGTTTCTGTTACATTTTGTTTTCATAGTATGCTGTGAAGAGAATGCTGACTGACCTGCGAGATTCAGTGAGCATCTCCCCAATAGATGTTACTGCTATTGGTACAAGTTGAGCAATTTGGAATAAACTTTTCGTTATCCTGGATTCACAGTCAGGTATGTTATTATTTTTGTCTAGAACCAGTTGAAATGTGTTGCATGTGTATTTTTTCAATCTGTGTATCTTATAACTCTGAGACATAAGTAAACATGTAATTTTACATTTTGCAGAAAAAAAATTAATGTACACTGCTAAATTAAATGAGTACTTAACTAGGCGATTGACTGATGACTAGGCAATGGACTGATGATACTTAAAGTATATCTGTGAAAACAGTTTTAAAACAAAGCAGTATGCCCAGTTTTGTCCATGTATGTGTGAGAATGTCTCAAACTATACTTTTTCCATTAAAAGATCTTCAGCGACATTTAGGCCACTGACTTTTTTTTTCTGACATTGTACCTTGGGTCAGCATGCTCTGTTGGAAGGCAAACTTTTTTTCCTGTCTAATTTCTGTTTCCTGGCAGAGTCTTGCACATTTTAATTTAGTATTTTCTGTATTGTGTACTATTATATTTTTAATCTTGTTGTAAGTTATAGCTGCTACTACCAAAAAAGCATCCTCATTGCATGATATTACCACAGCTATTCATTATGATGGTGGGTGGTTGTGACAATGCAGCTCCTTTTCCATGCTCCATCTTCAGGATCCCTGGAACCCAACACTGTCGATAATGTAACCGGATGAGCTGGTCTGATGGGGACAAATCAAACTGAGCAAGGGGATGGTGGAAAATGCAAAAGTGCTTTTATTAAAAACTAACTAACCATGGACTAACCATGTCCAACTATGGTGCAGTGCTCAAAAATGTTTCAATAAATAATCCATAAAAAAAGGTAAAACAAATCCATGCGCTGGGGGCACACCAGCCAAGCACAGCTCAGTCCAGTCTCTCCAGCTCACCCAAGGCTTGCATAGCTGGAGAGACTTCTGTCACCTCGGTCCTTACACTGCCGACCCCCATCTTGGCTGCCTCCACCAGCAACTGCCAGACCGCTCAAGGTCGGTTGTACTCATGTCTTTCTTCTCGCACATGTAGTCGTCCCTCAGATCCTTAGGGAGGACTCCACCTCGATAGGACCATTCTTCCACATTGTCAGTGGGCACAATCCGAGCCGCGAGCGCCGATCCTTCGGTCTGGCCCCAAGACCACTGACCACGCTGACCTCTCTCTTTCAGCTGGCTGGCTTGTATACTCTTTTTCCCAGTGTCGCTGTCGCTCTCGGCCTCCCTTTCATTCTCTCTCTTTTCCGTTTTTCCTCCCGATCTCCTGTGCCGCCCCGTACTTCTACGACTCCATGGGCACAGCAGCTCAATCATGCACCACAGGAATCCAATGAAGCAATTAAGAGTGATCATACCCTTACGTGCAGGTGCGAATTGCCCCAATTACCTCATCTACTCCCCGCGGCTGCACGATTGCACCCATGGAGACTGACGCGGCCAAATGGATTATTTTAAAACTGGCCTTTCATTTCAAGCCGCCATATCACAGTGGTGTGACATATTTTTGATTTATGCCACACTTGTGGCTTAGCATTCAAGCATAAATGTCTCATCAGATCATGATATTCTCTGGGTCGTGTTCTGAAAATACTTTGCAAGCAATAATTTGAATGTTTATTTTATTTTTGGTTAATTTTCATATCCAGCATTTATTTTTCACCTCTCTTTCATATTGTTGATCCATGAGCATAATATTTATTTGTACCCATTGACTTTTATAACTCATTTAGAGTTATGACTAATCTTGTAGTAGTTTTTTTAGGAACTGACTTTTGTGTTTTGCATCTAGGCTTTGCAGAACAGACACATCTAGTAGTGTGGCAGAAGTATAGTTTTTTTATTTTCTATTATTGCACAAAAGGAGTGTGCAGAGGTCTTAAGGATAATTTAATCTTCCTCAGGTATGTGCTTTCATATAATCTGGGACTGGCTTAAAATGTGTTCATTTATTTTTGAAGCTTTTCATTGAAAGAGACTACCAGAATATGACATCTTAGACAGTTTTTACCTGTACATAATACCTTAAATTGTTTGTCTTTGAAATAATTTAGGCTTAAAAACCAATTTCACTTCTGAATAATGATGTTAAGATACTCTTAAAAATTGTAGCTAGAAGGATGGAGAAAGTGCTGCCTTCGGTAATATCACAAGATCAAACTGGATTTATCAAGGGTCGACACTTATCTTCCAGTCCTCGACGCTTGTTTAAAGTAATATACTCGCCAACAAAGTCAAAAACCCCAGAAATATTATCATTGGATGCAGAAAAAGCATTTGACATGATTAAATGGAAATACCTTTTCACTACATTAGAGAAATTTGGGTTTGGCCCGAACATTTGTGATTGGATCAAACTACTGTATACCAATCCAGAAGCTTCAGTTTGTATTAACAGCATTTGTTCAGACTACTTTAAACAAGAACGTGGTACCAGACAAGGATGCCCCTTGTCACCACTGCTATTTGCAATCGCCATTGAATCACTGTCGAAATGCTGATCAGATAAATGGGGATTATCAGAGAAGGACTGGATCAGAAAATTTCTCTATATGCAGATGATATGGTACTGTATATATCAGACCCACAAAATTCTGTGCCTGCAGTCTTAACAGCACTCACAGAATTTCAAAGGATCTCTGGTCTCAGAATTAATTTGAATAAAAGTGTACTCTTTCCAGTGAATTCTCAAGCATATAATATTAGATTAGATATCCTACCTTTTATCATTGCAAGTCAGTTTAAATACCTAGGGGTAAACATCACAAGTAAACACAAAGCTCTTTATCAACAAAATTTCACCGTCTGCCTGGAAAAAATTAAACAAGACTTATATAGATGGTCAACCCTTCATCTCACTCTAGCTGGAAGAATTAACAATGTTAAGATGAATATTCTTCCTAAGCTTCTTTTTTTATTTCAAAATATTCCAATATACATCAATAAATCATTTTTTAAGCAATTGGATTCAACAATAATCTAATTTATTTGGAACTCAAAACATCCACGTATCCAAAGAGCGACCCTACAAAGATCTAAGGCAGAAGGTGGCATGGCTCTACCCAACTTTCAGTTTTATTACTGGGCAGCAAACATACAAGCTATAAAAACCTGGACACAAATAGATGAACATACACAGGCTTGGTCCACAATAGAAGTAAAATCCTGCAGTACTTGTTTATATTCCCTGCTTTGTGCCCCAATAAATGCAAGTTATCGGCAATATACAAATAACCCAATTGTGCTTCTCTCATTCAGAATATGGAACCAATGTTGAAAGCATTTTAAGATGGAGAAGCTGTTATCTGTGGCACCTCTGCAAGAGAACTACCCCTTTCAACCGTAGCAAACACATGCAGTTTTTAATATCTGGAAAAGATTTGGGATTAAATTGCTTAGAGATCTTTATATAGACAACATCTTTGCATCCTATGAACAATTACATTCCAAATTTTAACTTTGCAGCTACACATTTCTTTTACTATCTTCAAGTTAGGAACTTTGTTAAACAGAACCTGCCCGATTTTCCTCATCTTGCACCCTCGTCCATGCTGGAAAAATATTGCTCAATTTCAAGGATTTAGACACCATCTCTGCAATATATAAAATTATTTTACAGGCCTTCCCTTTCAAAGATCCAAGAGGACGATGGGGTTAAAAGATCTCTTAATCAATATATCAGATAAGGGGTGGAAAGTAGCAATGCAGAGACTTCACTCGAGCTCCATATGCGCAAAGCATACAATTATTCAACTCAAAATTATATATCGAGCACATCTGTCTCGCCTAAAACTGTCCAAAATGTTTCCAGGGCAAGATCCAACCTGCGAGCGCTGCAATCAAGTCCCAGCCTCACTGGGTCACATGTTTTGGGCCTGCAGCAAATTAACATCATTTTGGACCAAAATTTTTAAGTGCCTTTCAGACAGCCTTGGCATCACAATCCCTCCTAACCCATTGACAGCTGTGTTTGCTGTTCTTCCAGATGAGTTTAAAGTGGAGAAGGGCAAAAAAACTGTGATTGCATTCGCTACACTTTTGGCACATAGACTTATTTTGCTAAACTGGAAGAATCCTAACTCTCCTCTTTTAAGTCAGTGGAAAACTGATGTTTTATACCATTTGAAATTGGAAAAAATCAAATATTCAGTTAGAGGATCGGTACAGAATTTTTTCAAAACCTGGCAGGATCTAATCAGTAATATTTTAGAATAAGCTCTTAAAGCACCGAGGAGGCAATTATCTCCACATTTCTTTTTCTTCTTTATTCATCTCTATTGGCCTATTAAACGCATCAATTTAGGTATGTTTAAAAACCTTAAGTTTTACCCTGTTGGCCATGCTCTCTCTCTCGGGGTGGGGTTCGACTAGTTTTCAGTCCTATTTTTTTTGTAAAAATTGATCGATTTGTATGGAATGATTACAATAAAATGAATACAATTTAAAAAAAAAAATAATTAATACTTTAAAAACCTGATTATACCTGTTTTTCCTTCTTTGTAAACTGTAAAACATGACGTAGCACAAAAAGCTTTGTAGATTACTGAAGAAAAATTCCTAATTTCATCTATTTAAGTCCTTAAGTGGAGTGGGTTGTATTATATCTAATGCATTTTTATACCTTGATATAGTTGATTATCAGGAGATTGAAAATCTAGAGTTTGGGTAAAAATTGCATTATTTTTGAGCTAAAAGTATTGGTATGAGTATGGAGAATTACTGAAAAATTAATTTGGTATGTCCTCCTATACAGTATTTATAACTAATAAACAGTAATTCTTGATTTTCTTTTTGTTTCCAGACTTAGGGCGTGAGAATGCCTGAGATGACAGAAAATCATACGCCAGCATCCAAGTCTCACAGGTATGATGCTATATACTGGATCAAAAAGGCTTGATTATTCTATCTTGTTTTACTCTGCATCTATTCTGGGGATTACTGAGCCCAAAAAAGTATTTATTTATTTATTTATTTATTTATTTATTTATTTTTAGGAATAAGGCATTCATTATTAAACTAACCATATTAATCTGATCCTGTTGGACTGCAGTTGCTGGTCATGTTGTGTACATGTACATTTTTCAGTGCTTGTGTAGTTAGTAAGAAAAATCATTGTTTGAATTGCTATTCAACATTCATTACTGTCACTCTATCCATTATTCTTTTCTGGCAGTTAACCTCTCTTTAGGCAATCCTCATGTAAATGGTATATTTCATAGTTAATTTAAAAATCATTTTTCACCTTGCAATGTATAAAATATCTATCATATGCTTACGGTTAGATTAATTTTTAGGACCTCTGTGACCTCCAAATGCCGTTTTGTAACACTACTGACATAATTCTGTACAATGCTGAACAATTTTAACTAATAAAGCTTGGGGCTATTGCATCTTTCCCAGTTTAAAGGAACTTATTTAAATGTTGACCAGGATGAGCATGAATGTGTGTGTGTATGTGTTGCACAGTGTTTTATAGGTTTTAAAAGAAGCTCTACTCTAAGAGGTAAATACATTTTAATAATATACGATCAGAATATTCTTATGTTACAAATTTTTCTGCATCTGCTGAACAGTCCTAAATGTCTTCAAATTCAGCTTTTCAAAGACTTTAAAATAACAAAAAACTTAAATGTTATTTCTTTTTGCCTGAAAAAAATGCATAGCTGATCTCAGATATAGATATAGCTTTTGTTGTATTCACTTCAGACCCCTTCACTCTCTGCACACTTTATTGCATTGTAGATTTAATTTTAAATAGTTAAATTTGTAATTTTTGCTCATCAGTCCATCTTTTAGAAACCTACAGTTCACACTGAATGTCGGGGGTCTTGAAGCCATTAAATCTATGAAACTCTCTTTAAACCTCTGTGATCACACTATGGAGAGAAATAGAGAAGGGAGAACCTGTCAGGAGGAGATTTTTTTCACTATATCACTCTGATGCTTATGGCAGAATAGCTAGGGAAAAGCCACTTTTCTGTAAAAGGCATGACCGCCCATTTGAGCTCGGAGAGCATGAGAAAAAAGATTTTCTGGTCAAGAATTAACTCTTTGGATAGATCTCTGAGCACTATGTTTGACAAAAATTGGGCACAGCTTATCACCTACTCAGTAGCATCCCTGTAGTGAATCATGGTGGTGGCATCGTGCTATGAGAGTGCTTTTCAGCAACAGGAACAGGGGAAATAGTCAGAATTGAAGATGAATGCAGACAAAAATTGCCCTTGAAAAAGACTTGCTCCAGAGTGAACACATCCTAAGACTGGAGCTATGGTTCATCTTTCAGCATGAAAACGAGACTGAACTGAGGCATACAGCCAACACAGTGCTGGTGTGGTTTAAGGACAAGTCTGACTATCCTTGAGTAGCCTTGCCAAAGGCCAGACATTAACCCCATTGAACATCTGTAGTAGTTTGCAGATGCTTCCAATTCAATATACTGGAGCTTGATTGGAGAGGGGTAAACTGTCCAAATCCAGAAGTGGAAAGCTTGTAGAGATTTGCCCAGAAAAGCTCAAAGATGCAGTTGTTGCCAAAGAAGGTTCTATGAAGTGCCGAATTCCTGCTTGTATGAATAAGGTTTCAGTTTTTGATTTTTTTAAATAAGTTTGCAAACCTTTCTGAAATAGTTCTCACATTGTCATTATGGGATTTTGGGTGTAGATTGATGGGTAAAAATTGCAAATGTATCCATTCATTATTAAATTTGCAGCACAATAATGTTTGCAGAAACAGAATGGCTCTGTATACTTTCTGAATCCACTGTGTATAACGTAGTAATGCTTCATATAAACAAGTCTGTTGTCTTATTTACAGGAAAAAAAACAGAGAAACACACAATGCAGGTAAATGCATATTTCACTGATATTTGTTTTTCATGATTCTGCAATGTAGTTAATTTTCCAGTGGTTTCACGTTTATTTTTTCTCCTTTAATTACCATTCCAGATATGTGAATAATTTCAAACATAGTGTTAAAGTTAGTGGTAGGCTATGTGTGTAGTGTGTTTTTCTTTTTTATTAACCACTTGATTCATTGGCTAGGCCCTCTTGATATCAATGAGTTACTGATCCATCACAGGGCACACTGACACCTAGCCATTTTAGAGATGCTAGTTAAGTGGGTCACTTGGGATGTGTCTCTAAAACCAGAGTTCCTATAGAAAATACACCCATTAATTTTTTCCTAACCTGTGTATCCAGGACAGGATTGATATCTTTTTTTTATTTATTTATTTTTTTTTAATTTGAAAAACAAAGATAGTGAGCAGACCTAGGATTTGTACCTAGTCTCTTGGAGCTTTTGGGTCATCTTTGTTAGCCACTGCACCATTATGTTACCCTATCATACAAAACAATTTCCGCACATGTCCTTGACTATATAGCATTGTAGCCCCATTCACTGTTAGGGGATTACTGGCCTGTTTTTTTCTTAATTTTATCTTGGTCAAAACTGCCCTTGTTTTCTCCATCCAAATATAACCAATTTCCAGCCACAAACTCGCAATGTCTCAATGACTCTGAAGTTCTTGAACTGTGATACTTAATCCATATCTCCTCCTCAGTGTGATATTTGGAATTGTTGATGCGCCTCCTGTCTGACATGAAAATGTTTGGAGTTTCAATGCTGGCCTGATGAGTGCTGCTGTGAATATTTTCTGTCAGAGGTTACTTCATTCATTGCCCAACAGAAGCTCAGGAACCCTCCATCTACAGGAAACTTGATTTCACCATTTGCTTCACCTTACAGTGGTCAAACATAGAGTTCCCTGTACAAAAGTCCTATATTATGTACATAGAGGACATTTAGTTTTTCTTACACTGTGTTTTATGACAGTGGAAATAATGCGAGTTATTTAGTAATGAGGCGTGTATGTTGCTAATCCAAAATAAGTGATTTTTGCGTTTTGTTAATGTCATTCAAACAGCATAGGCATAAGATATTAAAGCTATACTCAATATTTCACATTGTGAAATTTTAAATGTTATCTTTAAATGCACCCCTTCGCACTACATAGCCATATGTAATAATATCATTATGAAGTAAATTAGTTACCTATATTTTGGCCTTTTGTGGTGATGGAAGCTATGAAACTTAACTTTCTTTCAGGGGCCAATCAGTAAAATCCTGGTTTTTGTTGCATTTATTATGGTTCTCTTTTCTTTATATATTTGTTTGATTCTTCCATCTTATGAAAATAATAACTTGCAGAAATTGTTAAGTTTAAGCTTTTTACTGCATCAGCAGTTTTGTTATTTTGTATTATTTGTGTTCACTTTTTTAGTGCAATTTCAGTAGAAACTGTGGGTTTATTTCTAAATCTTACTAACCGTGCCAAAAGGAATAGAATGTGTGGGGTCATGTCACTTGGTTGTCACACTTATTGGCATGACTACGAAAAATAGTCTGTCTTTTCATCCATGGCAGAGGACACACTTGTTGTATTTACAGTTGTGCGCAAGACAGTGCTAACACAGTTTTTCTTTTCTATTCCTGTGTCATGCTACTTTGGCAGAAGCATCAATGTAATTCATACAAAAAATATGAACCCAAGTAGCTTTTCCTGAAAATTAAGAAATATTATTTTGATCTGTCTTCATGCTTTCATCAACATTATTTTAAATATATTGAAAGGAAATATTTCAGGGCTGTTAGCTCTGTGTGATTAGAAAATTTTTTTATGACATAATAGCTTTGGAGTTACTAGTTTTAAAATGTCTTCCAACCTACAATATTTCTTTTTAAAAAGCAAACACATTGCTTTTGCTTTAATATCTGCATTTTGTAAATTGCAGTTGAGAGACATCGAAAGAAGAAAATCAATGCAGGAATTACCCGCATTGGAGAACTTATTCCTTGCTCCCCAGCTTTAAAGCAGGTAATACAGTACTGCAACAAATTGTTTATTCAGACCAGCTTATTCAGTCTTATTTAAATTAACAAAAGTATTTTTCAATTGGTATTAATATTATTTTTGTTGTGGTCCTATTAGTGAAATTTCCCAAATACACTTGGGTTTTACTTTTAAGCATGTAAAATGTTGTATTGCCCATATAAAGTTACCTGTTTAAAAACTGTTAGAAAATTGTAGCTCTTTGAGCATGAGGAAGGCACTATATAAATAAAATGTATTATTATTATTATTATTTATCAGCTTCTCTCCATTTAAGCCAAGCAAGAAATGCTTAAGTCCAAGTTTCATCAGGTGTGTCTAAGCCTGTTTGCCATCAGCAAAGTGGTATGTTTAGGCTGCATTAGAGCAGTGGTAAAATGGAGAGTGTGTAGCACTCATCTGAAGAAAGTGAGGTTTCTGCAACTTTTTTGGAACAATTCAATGCATTTCCACATTTGTTTGGAAGCTTGCTGCTTTACCTTTGGCGCTACTTTTTTGACTGTTCCATTTATGGTTCTGTGTGTATTTTAGAATCTTCTTTGTTGTTTAAGTACTGTATGTCATGCAAAAATTAAGAAATTAATTGTATAAAATGTTGCATTCAGCTGTTGCTGCTTGCTGACATTTTCTTTTACAGTGGACAGGGATACTATCAGGTTTTTAATTGTTATAATGCAAATTGTCTCTTACAAATAGGCATGAGTAAGCAAATTGCAGTAAATTATTGGGATTGTACAGTATTTTGTGGTTTATGTCTGTGAATGAGATTGGCATTTGTGTGTCATTCAATGTTTGCTTTTACTTAATTGATGAGCATAGTATGGACAATGATAAGTGTATATGTGCCAGCTCATGAGGCATTTGCAGATAAACACCAAAAGATATCAAAATTGAAGGCTCCTGTTTAATATTTAGAGTATTTGTGCCATTTCAAAGACTGAGAAAGAATTCTGTTAATCAATTTTAAACTGCATATTTTCTTTAAATTATTGACACCCCTACAGGAGTGGGTGTAATGCTTAATGGCATAGGATATACAATAAAGTGAACTGTCTTTATTAGATTTTAAGTGTAAATTAAATTAATTATAATTATGAGTTACAACACTATTACAGTTGAAGTTATTTTCCTTTCTTAATGAAATAAACACAATAATATATTCTGCTGCTGTCAATTTTTGTTTAATCTATGACACATTTTAAATAATATGAGGTTTTGATATTTTTTTCTCTTTTAGAGCAAGAACATGATTTTGGACCAAGCTTTTAATTATATAACTTACTTAAAGAGACAGAATGATGAGCTCTTATTTAATGGGGGTAACAAGGAGCAAGGTAAGAATAAGGATTGGTCAAGAACAAACCTGTGTAATTCCTGTCAGTATTATTACTCAGAGAAAGGTGAACAGCCTTCTGAGGAGTGTAATAACATCACAGAAAGAACTGTGAGCATTTATGTTAAGGAATAATAAAGTAAACTTCACACTCACAATCAAATGTGATTGGAGACTATACACTTGACATAGTAGTAGTAATATTTTAAAAACAGTAATATGAAATATTAGTTACGCATGTACAAACAGTTTTTCAAACTAAAATTTGTATATTTCAGTTTACACAACAAAGTTTAAATTTCACATGGTAAAGAATTGTATCGATGCAGCTTTCTGATTGAATTCTGGCATAGTTAGATCTTTAATAAATGATTATTTTTCACATAAGAAAATTTTCTACATAATGCATTTAGTTAAATTGCAAAAAATTTAAAAATATTTTAAGAAATGCTATTAAGATTATATTTTTATGCTAATTATATTATTCATCCATTTCTTTTTATTGACTTTTTATTAGTTTTATTTATATATTTATAGTAATGTGCTAACTGTAGAGTGTGGTAATGATGAGGTGTGTTTATTTTTTTTTTCTCCTGTAATTCATATTCAGAGCCTGTCTTTGTTTTTTGTGTTATCATTATTTATGCATTGTTCAAAACCTTTACTTTTCACCTGCTTTTAAATGCATTTTGATTATAGGATACTTAGTAAACATTTGGTTAAGCCATTATTCTTGAGCATATTTTTTGACTAGTTACGTACTACCTTTATACTGGAGGGGACATAATGTTTCATTTATATTCACGTGAGATGTTAGCATATTTTACAAGGGTCAGAACACAGTTTCTCATTATACATATTTTCAAGGGGCATCTTAAATTTCCTTTTTAAAATATTTTAATTCTTCAACATATTCTAAGTCGGGGACCTCTGTTACAGTCCTGGAGAGCTGCAGTGGCTGCAGGTTTTCTTTCCAGTTAGTTTCCTAATTAGAAGCCCTTGCTGATAATGAAACTGGAATTTAACTATTTAGCTTGTTGGTACTTTCATTCTTCCAAGAGGTATTTTTAATTGCACTGGAGAGTTTCCCCCTCTGAGAACATTATGCATGTGTTTGCGGACCAGAACAGATTTAAACTTGTCATTCCAGTTCCCCTCTCGTTTATTTCTAAACATTTTTTTTTTAACAGAGATACCTCATGGCGCATATGTACAAGTTTAAAAGGAAGCACATTAGCTAGAACAGCTGCTGGTTTATTGGTTGTCTACATTTTATTATTAACTAATGTCTGGTTAAGAAAATGGACAACAATTAAAACTTAAATGCAGTCACTACAAACTAAAATAGACATTTAATGTCTCTGAATTGTAACAGGCAAGATAGATAAAATTATTTAGTAGTAAATAAATGGATTGTAATTAAGAAATTGGTTGAAGTGAAAACCTGCAGCTACTGTTGACCTCCAGGACTATAACTAAGGACCTCTGATCTATTGTATAACTAAAATTTGTCTTTGATGAATGAAAGAGCTAACAAGGCATATAGTTAAGTACCAAGTTTCATTTCCAGCAAGGACTAAGTTCTAATTAGAATACTGGCTGGAATGAAAACCTATAGCCACTGCAGCTCCCCATTACTGTGATTGAGGACCCCACTTCTAAGCTTTTTAGTAGTGTATAACTAATATAAACACACATTGATTCTGAAATCATTTATGCTGAAATTCATCTCTGGTAAATTAAAGACTGTGAACGTAAAAATAGTAATGCATCCAAAACACAGCTGCATTTTATCTTAATTGTTTTAGAAATATATTTACTGTATGTCTGTAATGATATCTTACCATGTCTGCAAAATGCATTTGTTTTTGTTTTGTTAAGAATAAACAGTTAGCATTACTGTCTCAAAAGTGCACCTGTGTTAAATTTTATATGCACTCATTGTCCGTGAAGTTCTGTAGAGCCAGACTTAATAGTGACCCATTTCTGTTTTATAGCTGAGGAGATCAAAAAACTCCGAAAGCAGAGGGAGGAACTGCGGAAAGAAAATGCACACTACATTGAATTATTGAAAGCAAATGGTATTAACTTCCTAGATGACCCCACTGTGCACTGGAAAAGAAAAATTAAGCGTGCCAAAGTGGCAATGGTAAGCCCTGCACACCAAGTGCAAGAAAGCATCATTGTCTATCCAAACAGCAGCAGGGTCAACACAAATGCTCAAGAACTGCCTGTGCAGAACATTGAATTTAATATTGGCCACAGTGTACCAAAGCAGCCAGAAGCCTCTACACCTTCATCAAGCACTTGTAGTGTCTTTTCAGGAAGTCTTCCTAAAGTGTGTTGGACTGGAACCTTGCTTCAGAAATCAAATACACAGGATGTACCATGTACCAGGACTTTCAGTATAGCTTCTGGTGGGCAATTATCTCCCACAGCTGTGCAGAATGCTCAACAATTGCCTGTAACTGTTTCTTGCACAAATGTTCAAAATTCCATTTTGGGCACTTTGGTTCAGAGTGAGCCCAGCATATCAACCAACAGTAGTAACCCAGCTCAGACTAAAACTCAACCACCCATTCCGGCATCTGGTAGCACTTTAAAGGTTATATCCATTCAACCTCAGCAAGGAAACCTCCCTTTTTTTCAGGAAAATTGTCCAACACCCCAGGAGAAAGTAATGCAACCCATTTTAAAAGTTTTGCCCTTGAGAACTTCTGTTTGTACTGTTCCAGTTGAGAGTCCAGCTCAGGTCACCATGTCTGCCTGCACTCTTCCTTACTTCAGTACTACTTCATCTTTTTCCTCTCCTTCTTCTCTAAACAAAGATCCCAATAATGTGGTTGCCTTGAATAGGATAATCTCTTCTGCCAACACACAGACCACGTGGACTACACTGCATCTAGCAGGTAATACTGTACAGCCCTTGAATCACATGTCTTCTGGTATTTTGCCAACTTCAGGCAATGAAACTACCAACACAGCAACAGGAAACAACAGGACAGTACTTAATGGAAATTATGTTGCTACCCCTGAGTGTTCTACTGCAAGTCAGCGGACAAGCATACAGACTACTGCTGCTTCATTACCAACGGTACAGCCTCTGCCCATACAGTCAGTGTTGCCACAGCCACAGGCTGCTGTCTTGTCCCTTGTTCAGGGAATGCAAGTTGTTCAAGTGACTAACTCTGTTAATACTACTGTCTCCCAACCTGTAAATAATCCAAATGTGGTCATTCTTCAGCCAGCTAATGGTGGTTCAGCACCAGCAATTGTCAGGGAAGCTGTATCTAATCAAACTCCCTGTCCGCAAATAGTAATCATTCAAGCTGCAAATCCTAACCCAGTCCTTTCAACCCCGCTTTCTAATATCTCGCCTGCTTCTGTGCCATTTGTTAACCCAGTGGTTACTTCTTGCAGCTTGGCCCAGACCTCCTCTGTCCAGACTGTAGGGGGTAAGCAACTTGTGTACATTTTGCCTCGGCCATTAGGAGCTGCTGGAGCACAAACATTATCACAAAACCAGACCATTTCAGTCAATGGGCAGATGTTTGCCTTGCAGCCTTTAAAGCCTTCTCATGGGATATCTAATCATGTGCAGTTCATTCAGCCTACAACTTGTGAGGATCCAAAGACCAATGTTGCCCTCAACACTTTTGGAGCCATTTCCAATCTAAATCAAAGCATTTTACAGATGGTCAGCCATAATACCACCACTGCCCAAACCAGTAACTCATCATCAAGCAGCCTAGTTGTCACTGGCATGCCACCCAGTTGTAACATTTCAGTTAGCAATACCACAGGAACTTTAAGCATATGCCCTAAAAGTAATGCTAAAAAAAATTCTGTGAAACACAGTTCACCCAAGATAAAAAAGACTTCATCAAAGAAAATAGTTTCTTCTAAAAATCCCCTTCCCAAGCAGACATCTTCATCATCAACTGCGCCAGACGTAACAACTCAGCCATCTATGGAGACACAGCTGCAGATAATAAAAGTGTCCACTTCCTTGTCTCCAGATCATTTAACGCCGCCTTCACAAGCTTTTACATTCACATCAGGATCATCCCCAGTGCCTGTGACCTCTTCTGAACAGTCTCATCTTGTGCCAGACACCACTGAGGAGCATGCAGGTCCAAATGTGAACTCTTTAAACCAAAAATCATCATCTTGTTCTCATACTACAGAGACCATCACAGAAATGCAGTCCCATATTTATGCACCAGCATTGTGTGAGCAAGAATCTACATCTGCTGTGCCTGCAGCCTTGTGTCAGAAAAGCCATGAACCAAGTGTTTCCACCAATTCTAGTGCCAGTTCAGCCCCTGAATCTTTGTCGTGCATGATAACCAGCATTTCTGAGCTATCTCCTCAAGTTTCTATATCTTGTATAAATGCTCCGTTACCAGCTGTCACATGTGAATCAAATGTGGTTGGTAATCCTAGCAATGGACCAATTGTAGTTAGCAGACCTGAAGTCTCAGCAGCACCTCTTCCTGAACCAGATCCTCAGATGCTCACAGCTGAGTCCTCTGCCTTAACAGAAGCTCCAAGTAAAGCGATTTCACAATCCCCAGAGCATGTGGAAACTTCATTCAAAATGAAAGACAAAACATTAGCTCAGCAATTCAGCTCAGAAACAGATGGAAGCTATTCCTTGTCCAAAGAACATAATTCTGACATTGCAACTGATAAACAGGACCATAACCAAGACATTTTATTGATACATTCAAAGGAAACTGTGTCTGAGCAGCAGGTATGCACTTTGGATCATGAAGCTGTTGGAAGTTCTTTGCTCATAAATCGTCAATCAGACTCCCCCATGTCTACTGGTTCTGGAAGTAGCCGTAGTTTTTCTGTGGCATCAATGCTTCCTAGCACCAGCAGAGAAGATGTTACTTGTGTTGGCTCATCCACAAATGCATATAGCAGCTTTCCATTTTCCGAACAAGCAGACATCTTGGCTCTTGCTACCACTGCAATTTTTTGTCAAGAAAACCCAAATAGGAAGGATACAGGTAATGTGACTTTGAGCAGAGAGGGCCCTAGAGCCCAGCACAGCAAATTAAGACATGGCAGCCAACCACCTAAGACAGTGCAGGAAATACAAGAGAATATTCCAAAGCCACCTGAAGCACAGACCGGTCGACATCTTCCTCAAATTCAGTTAACCAATGACAAGTCAATTGAATCTGTTAACAGCAATTCCTCTGGGGCAAACTTGGCTCCTCATACTTCAAATTCAGAAGACAGCCTTAGTGTTAGTAATCTAATACATCATAGTACTCTGGCACAGTCTTACATGGTTCAGCCAGCTGGTCAGACAGCCATTCCCCCTGTTAATTTACCAAGGCCATCATCTAGTTCTTTTACAAATCAATGTCCCGGACCAACACATGTGGTTGGATATTCTCATAAGAACCTTGGCATACGAGGCCAGGCAGCACATAATTTAATTCTGAAACAGAATAGTGAACATCACAAGGAAGCTAATAAGCGATCCCCTCAAGATGATCTCCTGCCTTCTAGCAAGCGGCAAAAGCCATGCCAGGTAAAATTGGTATTGGACAGAGCAGTGGAAAATATTCCTGAACATTCTCAGTTGATGGTCAACCAACAGCCCTCTAGTTCTACAACTTCAGTTAATAATAACCATGCACATCCAGATGGGCTCAATTCATTTATCCTTGCAAACAGTTTTATGAATTCTGCACTGAGGCAGTCAGATGTCCACTGTGTACCCCAAGCTTCGGTTCAGGACCCCCAGCAGAGTCAGCAAACTGGTGGACAACATATACAACAGCAGCATCCTCCACATATAGGGGTGCAAGCAGCACTTCATCTGCATAACAATAATCTATACCAACAGCCAGAACAACAGCAGCAAATGCAGGGCCAAATCAGGGAAAGACATCACATGTACCAGCTGCAACAGCATCTTGCTCAGTCAGATGGTCAGTCAGTCTCGCAGCAGCAGCATCATAGTCTTCATCAGCAGAGAACCATGTCACAGGAGGTTCAGATGCAGAAGAAGAGAGGGCTTGTTCAGGCAAGTCAGGCAGTTCCACCACTTTCCTTACAAACTAAGCAACACCACTCGGGTCAGAACGAACAGAGTCTTCAACAGAAAACTGTGGGACAGCAACCACAACATTCCCACCATCCACAACTCCACCAGCAGATACAACAGCAGCATTTTACCAGTGTTCTTCAGGAAAAGAGTTGTGAGAACCCCTCCACAAGCAGGAGCCATCATTCTGCTCACCCTCAAAATCATCTCACACAGGACATGCTTCACCAACAGCGACAACAGCAGCAGCCAGATGGTAGCAGTGCCCCAGCACAGAGTCAGATGCAGAGACTCATGACCTCCCACACTGTAGATCAACAGATGACATCACAACCAAGTACTGTATCCCGATCTTCTGAAATTTCTTGTGCTCCACCCAGGCAAGAACGTAACCGGATATCAAGTTATTCTGCTGAAGCCCTTATTGGTAAATCTACCTCATCTACGGATCAGAGAATGGGTATGTCTATTCAAGGGCCTCGTACAAACCAGGAGCAGTCTGATATGAGATCATATATTGATGCTTCTAGAAATAAAGGCATAGTGCACAATATTCAGAATCGGATATCGGTGGAACACACAGTAGCACCTGACATCCAGCGTGTCAATGAATGTGCATCTTTCAAGACCATTGGCACAAGTCAGCATCAGCTGGGTTCCTTTGAGGTACAGGCTTCACGCAATAGTGAGATGGTAGTAAAAACTGTGTCTTCACACAACAGAGGTGCCCAGTCACAAAGCTTTAGAATAAGTCAAGTGGCAGCCATAGAAAGGCAGCAAAGAGTGCCTTACCAGTCTGCTCAGGGCCTCCAGGCAGGAGGTGGCATTCCTGCAAGGGAAAATGAGAATTCGTGCCATCAGAGCTTCATGCAGAGTCTGTTGTCCCCTCACCTTGCAGAACAGATAAGTGCAAATCAGAGGATTTCTGATCACCAGAGGAATTCCCAGTGCTGCCCACCGGTTAGTATGGAGTATACCTGTCCACCAGCAAGGGAAACAAGCCATCTTAGAAGAGAGAATGACAGTCAGAACAGAGAAAGTTGTGAGATGCCTTTAAGTGCTGTTAGTTCCAGGAACAACTCCATAAGTATTTCTTTTTCTAGCTCTTCAACAACTGGGGAAATACAAGGCAAAAATACAAGTCCTAATGTAGCAGCTCAGAAGCCCAGCTCCATGCGAATAAATGATAGCCAAGGAAACAAAGGACATCTAAACCAGCAAGTCAGCAGTAATATGCATGTCACCACTGTGAGGCCTGTTCTGTCACATTCAGCTGTCTCCCATGGGGGCTCCGAGCAGGGCCCTTCTGATACTCGACCACTAAACTCTTCTGTGGGCCACCGTTCCCGGCACCCTGCACAAGACAACCAAAGCCCCAAAATACGTCCCACTGAAAGAACCAGATCTGCTAACCAGAGGCAAGGAAACACCTTTGATTCTAACCATCTTCCTTTGCCCTCTGGTGGCAGTATGATTTTGGGCCGCCAGCAAACAGCTGCAGAGAGGAGAGGCAGCATTGTGCGATTCATGGCGGATAGCTCTCAAGTGTCAGCAGACAATTTAGCAACTGACCAGCACACTTTTGGCTTTCCCTTTATTCCTGAAGGTGGGATGAATGCCCCAATCAATGCTAATGCCTCTTTTATCCCTCCAGTAACACAGTCAGGCTCAACTCGAACCCCAACTATCATACCAGTTGAACCCCAGAACACTCTCCCATCATTTTACCCACCATACTCTCCAGCAGCCCACCCCAGTCTTTCCAATGATATCTCTCTTCCTTACTTCTCCAACCAAATGTTCACCAGTCCTAGTACAGAAAAGGCCAATACTGGAACTCTTAATAATCGTTTCAGTTCAATTTTATCACCCCCTCGCCCTGTTGGCTTCGCACAGCCTAGTTTTCCTTTACTGCCAGATATGCCCCCCATGCCAATGGCCAACGCCTCTGGCATCACGCCCCATCTCTCTAATTTTAACTTGACTTCCCTTTTTCCAGAAATTGCAACTGCCTTACCTCCAGATGGCTCTACAATGCCCATGTCACCTTTATTGTCACTGACAAATGCTGCATCTTCTGACACAACAAAACAATCCACCAATCGACCTGCACACAATATAAGCCATATTTTGGGCCATGATGGGAGTTCAGCTGTGTGACAGGAGCTGCTACATTTTTTTTCAATTGTGTCTTAACTACACTTAACAACTAGAATTGTTTTGTTATATGGACTTACCCTACACAAAGTAAGTTATTTTTTAAAATATTGCTTTTGAAAAAGTGTTTTAGGTAGGCAGTGGTAATAGAGAAGCGTTCTGTTTCTAGCTCTTCACTTTCATACTGAGGTACACTTTTTTTGTTTGTCCTGTTTCTTTGGTGTCTAATAATGTGTTTGCACTTGAGCCAGCAAATCCATTCTGTCTGAAGTTGTGAATTTACTTTAGGTACATGTGAACTTTAGTTCACGCACTAGAGCCTTAGGATGTAATTAGCCATTGCTACATTTTTGAACACCCTCATACATGAACATTTTTCAGCATTATCCAAATTAATCAGATTAGAGAAGTTGAAACTAAAAGTAGTATGACACGTACAAAAATCATTTGGTACTTCTGGAAACAAAATTAATGAAATGCTTTTATTTTCTTCTCACCCCAGATTTATCTCTGTGCATTGAATATTTGTTGAATCATTCATATGTGATTTGAAGGATATTTAAATTAGGTAAATGAAATGCACATTTTTGCATTTTTATTAAAACATTACAGTACTTCAGTGCCAAATACCATAAGAATCTCCACACATTTTCTCTCAAGGTGATTATTCGTGTTAGACGTTTCGCTTGTAGTGGAGTTGATTAACTCCGCTGGTAACTTTGTGCAGATGGCTCAGGCAGATACAGCTCAGGTCCTTTTTACACTGTTCAAGAACTACCAAGTCATTAATGTGCAGTTATAGGAGTTGACAGGGAAGTGTAGTTGATGGTATTGTCGTTTCTGAGACCAAGATCTTATCACAGGACCTGTTTAAAATTTCTGTTGCACTTTGGGCTTTGGAAGCCGAAAATCTCTTGTGAAAATGTGCCATTTCATTCATCCTGCATTGTGAATGTATTATTTATTGGTGAAAATGTAATATTGGAAGGCATACATGCATACTCAAGTCTTTTTAGATCCCATTCTGTGCATTGGATTGAATTCCTTAGTATCATTTACTGGACAAGAATTATCCAAGAAGCGAGAACGCAGAGCGTCCTTAAACGATTTAACCTTGTGGGTATCATTTTAATGTGCAGGCTAAGTAGTTTCTGCCCCATGTCCCAGCAGAATGACGAATTCTGAGAATGAAGGATTTATTGTTATTCCTATCCCTTCTGAAGGTTTCTCCAAATTATAAAGGCTAGCGTTGTTTGTGTTTCATGACATGGTTTCTTTCACAGTGTTAATCCTCTGTAAGGGAAGATAGCTGAAATCACTGGGCACTAACACATCAGAGCAAATACGACAACACTCTGTGCACTCTATTCATGCTTTCGATTCAACTTACTGAATCTTTTTTTAATTAGTTGAGCATCAATTTTCTTTCAAACTATGAATTATTTTAAACCAAATGTTTAAAGAAATTTAGAAGGCTCAGTGTTTGACTCCCATTTTCATGTTTTTTATCATTTTTTTTTGTTTTTTTTTTCAGTTAGTGAGACCTTGATGTCATTGTCCCTGAACTCTTAGTTGCACTTAACAGTTTTCATGAATACATTTGTAACAGTTACACACACACACACACACTATTTATCTGACAGGTTTAGCGTTCATCAAAAGAAATCCAGTTTGAGTTATGAGTGGTTACTGTTTGCATTATAAGTGCTCGGCATTGACGATGGGCAACAGATAACAAAAATGACTCTCCACTGAACGAGATCAGGAAAAAGGAAAGCGGGACTGTAAAGTAAAATAGTACCTTGTACATTGCCATCATGATTTTCATCTAGTGACTAAATCCGAATGTAATTACATACTGATCAGAGCTAGTGAAGATGGTCGACAGGAAATTTTTTTTGAGTAATTTTGCACTCTTAAATTTGATTTCTGTTTGTGTTTTCTTATTCCATTGTTAATTGCACTTTCTACTTCTGAGTCAGAAACATTTTTCCCATAGCCTTAACTTGTATAAATAGTCAAAAATGGGATCATTTTATGGTGGTGAACCTAATGCCTCTGTGTCCCTACCATCAGGTGCCAGGCAGTAGCAGGCTTAGCTTGGTTCCCATTTCATTTTTGGTACTTTTTTTTCTAAACCGTGGGGTTTCCTGACCTGCTTAGTTTGTTCCTTACGTACGTATAGAGTCCATCCTGGCTGGGAAAATGTCTCAAGCTTGGTGATTTTTAGTCACTTGATAGGTTTCGGCAGTTGTGTCTGCACTCTGCAGTTTCATTGCTTGATTTCAAAGTGCTCAGTTTAGTTGGTTGCATTTTTTTGTTTTGTGTGGTAGTAGCCATTGTGTAAAAATGGGGTCCTGAGAGCACTGCCTTGGACCGTATCCAGGGCTTATAAAAACTATTTATTTATCCTCTTGGAAGTTTTTACACTTTTATTATTATTATGCAGCATTGAATCACAGCAGATTTAATTTGGCATTTTGACAGCGATCAGCAGAAAAGCACTCCTTAATGTCAAAGTGAAAACAGATCTGGAAAATAATGTAAATTAATTACCAATACAAAATCTAAAGTAATTGCATAATTATTCACTCAAGTCACTGTTGAGCCACATTTCCAGCTTGGCGTCTGTGTTCACAGGTCTGTCTCTCTCTCTCTCTCTCTGTCATCAGTTTTGCACTTTCTTACTCCTCAACCTGTGTGACGTTGCATGGCAATTATGAATGAGCAGCCTTTCTCAAGTCTGGTCACAAATTCTCAGTTGGATTGAGAGCTGGATGATGACTCGACCACTCCAGGGCGTAAACATTGTTTTTAAGCCATTCCTGTCTAGCTTTGGCATGCTGCTTGGAGACGTTAGCTTGCTAGAAGAAAAAAAAAGAAAAAAAAAAGGCCGTGGGTTGGTTTTATACTTCATCAGGTTTTCCTCCAGGATGCTCCTGTATTTGTTTAACCCTGTACACTTAATAGCTGCAAAGAAGCATCCCAACCGCATGGCACTGGCACTGCTATGCCTCATGAAGGGGGTGATGCGTTTTTGATAACAGCCACTTAGTCTGGCAGCCAAAATGCTCCGTCTTCTGGCAGACGCCGGTGTCTCCCGTACGCCTCCTGGCAAACGGCATGTGTGTTTTAACAGTGGCCTTATCATTCGTAAAGCTGTGACATGCGAAACACTCGGGTAACAGTTAGTTGCTGTATGCACAGCCTGTCCAGTCTCCAGCACTGTTGCTTGTAACTCCATTAGTGTCATCACAGGTTTATTGGTGACCTCCATTGCTAGTCACTCAGTTTGTGTCGATGGCCTGCAGTTACAGCTCTGCCACACTTGTTCCCATTTCTTAATGATTAACTGGACTTCAGGGAATACTCGGCGACTTGGATATTCTTATCTCCATCCCTGACTTGTACTTTAGAGGTTGCGTGGAGTGTTCTTTTAAATTAGGCAACCATGCTGATGTTGACCCCTTCAGATGAGGTGCATTTATGTTACAGTCAGCTGACTGTTGTCTCCATTGAACGAATTATGTGACTTTTAAAACCACTTGGCTGCAGCAGTGATGATCTGTTAAAGGGAGTGAACACGTATACAGTCAGTTATTTGCCGTTTTATATTTGTAATCAGTTTAGACCACTTTGGAGAGATCTGTTTTCAGTTTGAAATTAAAGCGCTGTCCTCTGTTGAGTAGTGTCTAAAAGCCAAATGAAATGCTTTGCGATTCAATGATGTATGACAATGACAATGAAATGTGAAATCGTGCAAGGGGCTGAGTGCTTTTTATAGGCAATGTATAGGTGAACATTTAAAAAAAGCAAGAAGAAATGAACACAGCCTGAAACGGAACCAAGAAAAAAATGAGTTTTTCAAATGTAAAAAGAACAATTACTACTTGTGGTCATTTTGTGCAGTGAATGCTCAAGAAAAGCATCCTAAGGTTTCTTGCTTGTAATGGGATAACCCCTGAAACTGCAGTCGGCCTCACTGTGGGGTTCCCAGTGGTGGTGTAAGTCTATGTCCCAAGAGGTATTTTATTATTAAAGTTTATTATCATTATGTGTTTAGTATGACAGAATTATGTAAAATGTATACCATGTGGGCGTTTTTTTTTTTTTTTTTTTTTTTTTTTAAAGACTTGGCACTTTCAACGATTTGGCTTTATTATTCATCTAAGTCAGGGGTGTCAAACTCCAGTCCTGGTGGGCCGCAGTGGCTGCAGGTTTTCATTCTAACCCTTTGCCTAATCAGTGATCAGTTTTCACTGCTAATTAACTTCTTTTCCTTTCATTTTAATAGCCTTGTTTTAATGATTCAGTCCTCTGAATTTATTCCTTTCTTCATTAAATGACAGCCAAACAGAAATGACAGACAGATACTTTATTAATCCCAAGGGGAAATTCACATACTCCAGCAGCAGCATACTGATAAAAAACAATATTAAATTAAAGAGTGATAAAAATGAAGGTATAACAGACAGACAATAACTTTGTATAATGTTAACGTTTACCCCCTCGGGTGGAATTGAAGAGCCGCATAGTGTGGGGGAGGAACGATGTCCTCAGTCTGTCAGTGGAGCAGGACAGTGACAGCAGTCTGTTGCTGAGGCTGCTCCTCTGTCTGGAGATAATACTGTTCAGTGGATGCAGTGGATTCTCCATGATTGACAGGAGTCTGCTCAGCGCCTGTCGCTCTGCCACGGATGTCAAACTGTCCACTCCATGCCTACAATAGAGCCTGCCTTCCTCACCAGTTTGTCCAGGCGTGAGGCGTCCTTCTTCTTTATGCTGCCTCCCCAGCACACCACCACATAGAAGAGAGTGCTTGTCACAACTGTCTGATAGAACATCTGCAGCATCTTATTGCAGATGTTGAAGGATGCCAGTCTTCTAAGGAAGTATAGTCCGCTCTGTCCTCTCTTGCACAGAGCATCAGTATTGGCAGTCCAGTCCAGTTTATCATCCAGCTGCACTCCCAGGTATTTATAGGTCTGCACCCTCTGCACATTGAAACAGATTGAAACGAGCAAACAGATGACCAGCTAAACTGGGATTTCAAACTCCAACCAATCTCTTAATGAGAAGCTGATTCTTGCTGTTAATTAAACCCGTTATTTAATTCCATGGCTTGTTGTTGCTCTCATTCTGTCACAGCAAAACTGTGGATTTTTCTGTTTTTTCTAAGAGCACCGTCAAAATGTGTTGGTGATCTGAGAGATCAACCTTACTGAGACCTTCACCTTTCTCTATTTTCAGATATTGTGTGATGGGCACAGGTCAGCTGGTCATGTGGCGGCTTGTTTTGTGTCTCATTATTGTTTAGCTGCTAATTAAGGATATAAGAGACAACTAAGGGGCCTGAGGCAAGTTCATTAAAACTAAGGCAAAAGACGTTAATTAGCAGCAGAAAGTGGTCACTAATGAAGACGATGGTTAGAATGAAAACCTGCGGCCCTCCAGGACTGGAGTTTGACACCTGTGCTCAAAGTCGTCTTTTTGTAAATTGGACTTCAACTGACTCTGTGTAGTTAACATTGTGCTTTGCAATCCGCGCCGTTGCCTGCAGGTGGCGATGTGAGCTTTTCTTTCCTTTAGCTCTCCGCCTTGACGTGATTGTGCCTTGCAGTTAGTGGATGAGGATGACTTGGGGTTGCTGTTCTTTTTTTGGCAGAACAGAACACGATACACAAGCTGAAGCCAACTGCTCCTGTTTAGTTCTTATGTTGCATAAATTTGCCTTTTTTTTTTTTTTTTTTTTTACTGCTTTTAACGCGCGGAGAATATACAGAATAGTTTTGTAAAGAAGGAGGTGAAATGCGAGTTAGCTACCAGTGTTAGGAGAGGGCTGTCTTAACATGGTTCACTTCTTGCCGTCTCGAGCCCTGAGCTGATCTGCCCGAGTCTGAGCCAGACTTTGCTTCCTTAGTGTTTATGCCAGGTGGGTGATGTGCCACTTCAGACAGAGTCTTGTTTTCACGGAACTCCCTGGCTGGTGGTGTCCGCTTTTGAATGAGCCCTCGTACCCCCTGGTGACACCAAGAGGACACTCACAACTCCGGTGTGCAACTGGAGCAGATACTTCAGAAGAATGGATGGGTAGAACTGGCTGGCGGCTTTGTCCTTCTACAATATGATATTTTACATTTATTTTAACACGTACGCCATGTCATTGCTGGCACAGGAGCTGCACAGCGGATCCTGCAGGGGTGTCGCGTTTGGGAATGGAAGGACAGTTTGGCTTCAGGGGCATTTAACACTACTTTGTTTTAAGTTTTGGATGTTGCCTCTCTGGATTTAATGATAGAATTGCGATTGCTTTGTCACTTGAGAAAAGCGGGGGGTTGGCAGGTGGGCTGTCACTGTAATCTGAATGGTGTACATTTAAATATAGAACCTCGTAAGGAATTGTATAGACCTGTAACATAATTTTAATATACCTTTGTATTGCTTGTACATACTGTAAATAGACAGATATTATTATTAAAGAGATTTTTATTTAGAAATGCTGGCTTTTTTGTATTCCATTAAGATGGCTCATCTCTTCCCTTCACCTGGCAGTAATCTCTCCAGCTTTTTGACCCCGATTGTGTTACTGTGCCTCCAGTCGGCAAGTGTTTGTGTCAGTTGTGGCCACCAGAGGGAGGTGTTGTCCTTTTTTTGTGGTCACTGAGGCCACATTCATGGGAGCCTGTATGTCTCGCCCTCCAGACTGAAGGAACGGCACTTTGATTAACTGGAGCGTCGAACTTCACGCGGCACTCTGTCGCTCCACCCAGCTGTCTGGATTCCAGTTTATTCAGACGTTCCAGTTGTGCAAGTTGGATGACCAGTTCATAACAGCTGAAAACAAAACAATCCTGAGCCGAGCCAACAGTTAAGGCTCCTTACCGAGGTGGCCAGGCGGCTCCAGAAATTTGGATGCACTTATGAAGGGAAAGGGTTGATGAATCTGTGGCCAGGCTGACATTAAGCAAGACGTACTTAGTTAATGTGGAGGATATTTACAACTGATGGGAAAAGCCAAACAGCTTCAGGTGTTTACACTTCCTTGACTGGGAGTTGAATCTTCTTGCTTTCCACAATAGGATGATTCCTTCAAAGCCTGACTTGCCAAGAGCTTTCATGGCAGATACTGTGACCCTCGGGGAAGATTTTATGCCAGTACTACCTTTACATGAGACGGTGAACTGCTGAGAACATTGAGAAGACTTCGGTTTGTTAGGTAATCTTCAAATGAATGCTTCATTTGCAGTCCGTGCCTGGTGATCCCATGTGTGACATGGTGGTGCAGTAGTTAGCACTGTAGCTTTACTGCTATGGGCACCTGGACTTGATTCAAATCCTGCTTGCTGCTCATGAAGGGGTTTGCACTTATTATTTGGGGGGTTCTTGCAGCAGGTGCTATTAAGTGTCCTTGTACATCTCAGAAGACTGTTGTGTTCTCCAAATTGGCCCATTATGAGTATGAGCACCTCTGACATACCAGTCTGCCCTCCATGGCCCCTAAATGCTGTAAGCAGATTCATAAGATGTGTGGGTGGTAATCTCATGGACAAGGTAATGGATAATCTCTGTGTTGATTGTGGGCCACCATAGCTAGCAACCTGGTGTGTCTTGTTGGCCATCCGTCCATTTTCTGCATTATTCCAGCCTATGTCAACATCATCAACCCTGCACTGTCCATGTCGTGTTATTCGTTCATTTGGCACTAAACCATACAGACAGTCCAAGAGGGGCTTCACACAGGAAACCATTATTATACTCCACCACTAAACCCCAGTAATACAGAACCTAACAAAGAGGCTGAAGCCTCTCCAATTTGTGGAAAAAATACGGAGCATTAAATACAAAACCTTGAACTTGCCTTTTCTTTGTCCAGGTTTGTGCCTTTGCCCCCTCACATTCCCATCTGAGAGTCCCATAAACCCTGAAGCTGGTCAGAAATAATGGGATAGTCAACAAAAGGAACATTGCGGTCTATAAAGTGATCGACTTCAGTCTGCAGCATTCATCTTACTGAGCTTTAAAGATGTTAACGGTTCCAAATGCCCTCTGTTGGCTGGAGGAACTCGCCTGCAGGAGGCTGATGGGAGTCTGGACAAGGAGTTGACAATTCCAAAGCATTCTCACGCGTTGTTAAAACTGAAAATGCAGCTGAAGGTTTGCATGGTGAATGATCACAGTCAGATCTTCACAGGGCTGCCAAAGGGCACCTCACTAGATTTAGGTAGGCTTCCATAAGTCTCTGCAAATATCCTTTGCATGTCCCGCAGTATTAGGTGGTTAGTGGCTACCAAATCCCCCACTGTGGGGGGGGCTTCACAAGATTATGGGATAGACTTGATTCTATTTATTAACATCAACAGAAAAAACTCTGCAGTTCACATGGGGGCTTCCGATCTCTTCTCTTGACTGGAAAGGAAACTCGTTTCATCCAGAAAATCAGAGGAGCACCAAATAAGAAACTGAAAAAAGGCCAATAATGGTAGTCCCCACCACGCACAGCTTCTTTCAGATGTCTGCTTTGGCAAGATGGGCGCAAGTCATGGATGGTTAAGGAAACGCCAGATGTTCAACAGCTACAAGGCACCTGCAGGTGCTCTTCAATGATGGAAGCTTCTCTACAGAAGCCAAGAAGTAAGAAATGTGTTCCAGCAAATTGTTAATCCCCCCTCCACAATTTATCAATCACAGAATCAAAAAGCATTTATATCAAGAATAGCTTTTAATTTTTCTATACAAAATTAAACATGCACAATGCAAATATACAGAGGCAGATGAGTAACATGAGTATTACATGTACAATATTTACAGATGACAGAGAATGGCACATCCGTGGGACAGGACTGAGCAGGCGTCTGCTGCAGGGAACGAAGGGCAGGGCGGCCAAAACTGCAAATGAAGACCCCCTGTGTTCTGATGGTGATATTATAAAATGTTTAATGACACCTGAAGTCAGGTTTGGGGGTTCAGTCAATTTTCTACCAAGCATTTTTAAACACCAAAAACCTGCATTTTGGCAAAAGGCGTGTCCGGGAGGATGCTGGCATTCATGGGCCCTGGTGACAAACCCACCTTGTCACATGGAGGACATGAATAACATTTGTCAGGAGCCGTCCTGTGGGTCCATAATGTCTGGGTGGGTGCAATGGATGCAGCTTGAGTGGGTAACATCTGGGCAGGAGCTAAGAGGCAGTTACAGCTGGTATGTGGATATATTTTTCTATATAGAGTATGAAATTGTGCACTTTTCACAGAAAGCACCCCCCCCCCCATATATACAGTACAACAAAGCACATATAAAATATTTACATTCATAAATATATAAATATGTTTCTTATACAAAAATAAATAAGTCTTCTTCTGTGGATGTGCTGGTTCTAACTCTGTGGAAGATCCTGGCTCTGAAGCCCCCTGTAGACGTCAGCAGCGGGTCGCAGGTCGCCAGCACTGCAGGACACTGTGCTGCTAATGGGCAAATGCATTTCTGGCCTCTCGACGTTCTCCACTGGAGCTGCCAGCAGCCATCCCAGTGAACCTGCCGGAAGAATAAAACACAAAAGTGAATGAAGTGGGTTGAAGCTGGACATGAGGGGGGAAAAAACATTGCAGTTTATCTTACAAAGAATCCGGTGCCCGGGCTTCAAAGCACCGCACTGAAGACTGGTGCCACATCTCACATAAAAAGCAAATCAGGCTTACTAAAGGGCAGCACATGTCAACTGACACCCTGCAGATCTATCCTGCGAGACTGAAATGTGCCCACCCTGACTAGATGAAATACACAAGTCCAAGAACAGAGGACTGCTGATGAATATCCGTTTATTCAAAAGACTGACCTCCCACTTATCAGTACTCCAGAAATAATGCGAGAAGCAACTGATGACTTAGTGACCCATAGTGGAACATCCCTTACTAACTTCCTGGTCAAAACTACTTCCCCTCAGGTTAAAAATGTCGAGTGTCCATCAAATATACTGGCACCATTCAAAAGTAGCAGCATGGTGGCACACTGCTGCCTCTCAGTAAGGGGACCAGGGTTCACATCCCGGGTCCTCCCTCCGTGGAGTTTGCATGTTCTCCCCATGTCTTCTGTGTAAGTTTCCTCCCACAGTCCAAAGACATGCAGGTTAGGTGGACTGGTGATACTAAACTGGCCCGAGTGTGTGGGTTTGCCCTGCGATGGAATAGCGCCATGTCCAGGGTTTATTCCTGGCTTGCGCCCACGTCCTATGCTAGTTGGGACAGGCTCTAGGAAAGTGCAACTCTAAGCAGGTTAGAAAATAACTTTCAAAAGTGGAGATGTGTCCTTTACCAGCCGAGGTGGTTATATAAGGTAAAACACTCGTGTGGCACAGTCAACTGACTAGTGTTGCCGATGTGCTCACAAGCAGTGCCAGCATCAGTGTGCCTGGTTACCAAGATCACTGGTGGAGGGGTGTTTGCCATGTTGCCTCACACGTTTATTACAGTGTTTGAGTTGGTCGCCATGGAGCACAGTACTTTTACAGTCTTTTTTTGTACTCTCACAACATGAATAATATTGTGTGAGTGACAGGGAATGGGTGAAGGGGCTCACAAAGGTGGGGTCAGCAGGTCATTGGAGAGTTCATCTCAGATTATTTGATTTCTTGTTTGCTTTCTCACAGATTATATTGCAATAAAGAAGTGATAGCATGCAAAAGTGGACAACGATGAAGAGAAAATGACAGCAGCAAAGAGTGCTATGATTCATGATTCAGTGCATTCATGCCGAGACTGACGATCGTTTGTGCTAAAAAGGCACTGAGCACAAAGAGCCAGCTGCAAGGTACCTGAGACAGCAGCGTACCGGATCAAGGCAGGACTACGCTGTACGGTACTAGGAGGAAACACTCCTCAGGTCCAATTGCTGAGGCTGCGAACAGCGAGCGGAACAGAAGCTATACCAAGTTTAACTCATTCACAGCTAGAACTGGTTTTGTTTCGTGTTTCTCCTTCGTTTGTTCAGCTGGACGTCAAGAGTGCCAGTTCATAAACGCCTTGTACTCTTCTCAGTTAACTACACATTTCTCTTAATTTAAAGATGGTGGAAAAAGTACGTCCTCATACAAACTTATTCAAACACAACTGCAAGTTTGTTTTCCTTCTCCAATTCCAAGAAGCCCACTGTAACAGAACTTCATCTTAGCCTTGATCTGCTGCTAGTCCACAGCTCTGAGGCTCACTGCAACAGCACTAAACCCCAAAGCTAATAGTACAGTAAATACGTACGAAGACTAAACCAGCATGGGCTCATCCCAAAGTGTCCAAGTGGATGTTTGGAAATATAATTCACGAGAAAGAGCAGGGGTAGATGAAATCTGTCAAGAGCGTAGAGGGAACATTTACGCTTGGAAGAAGCAAGCTAGCCTAGAAAGCATTCAGTTGGTCATGTAACTTGCTCACTTTAGTCGGTTTACTTTTACGTCCTCTCTTATTGTGATTGCATGTTTAGGAAGTGTTAACCATGTGAGGAATGGATGAGCACCACTGAGCACATTTGCCAGATGGTTTGATTCCCCGTTTTGCACCTGTAGACACCTTTTTGCTCTCTGGGGGACTGGTCTTGTTTTCATTAACTTATTGAAGCACATCAATATACCAGCAGCATTTACTTGTCCATGTTAGGTGAATTGGCAACGTTAAATTGGACCTAGTGACATATTCATATCAGTTACAGGTAGTGTGCAATATAATTAGTTTAAAATAATTAATCTGTCATTTTTCTGTTTTTTTTGCAGGTAGAGGTGTAAATGGTGTAATGGCATGGTCAAGTGAAACAAATAATTGGTCAAGGCTCAATGGCCTTGTGTGTCGATCTGAGTTTGGGGAAGACCTGGTGTTTGCTACAAGTTGTCATGTGAAGATTTGAGGACAAATATATTAGTGAATTAAATGTGTCATTGCTGGAAAAAATCAGGGGCTCTTAAAGTGCTGGGAGAGAATTCTAAAGAGATGCGTGTAGGGAAGTGAGCAGGGATAATGACAGAAGCCAGTGATAGTCTAGAAAAGACTACTTCACAGCAAACAGACCAATAAGAAGGCCATTATTGTAACTAGGTAGCAGTGGGTAAAATCTAAAGGCACGTGGTTAAGATTATTGAGCTTTAAAATTATGAAAGGAATTAGTACAGTGGATCCCAGCTGTTACCGTAAACAGAACATGGCTGAAAAGTTGTTAAGGGCAGATTTCAACACAAGTGGCAGAAAGTTTAAATTCAGGCAAACAGCTATAGAGACCTGGAATAATTTACAAAGTAGTGTGGTGGAGACCTTCAAGTTGATGTTATTTGAGACAATCTAGGAGAAGTGGAAGGACAAGCATGTTGGGCTATATGGCCTGTTCTTTTCACCATGGTTCTAATGTCGTTAACCACACACTCCGCTGTTTAAAATGGGTCAGCAAATGTAACACAAGTACATTTAATATATATTTAAATAATTTAAAAGGGAAAAAAAATATAACCTCAAACCAAAATGTGGTTGATTAGACCACTGAAATGTCAGCCTAGTTATGTGTTAGATTTAGGGAAGCTTTCTTCTAAGAGGAATACATCTACAAGAGATGACATCTAATCCCAGCACCTCAATGAGAAAATTAGCACCCATAAAATGTAACAAAAGGAGACTCCTGTTGAGACTTGTGGGTAGGAAGTAGACACTTTCTAGGAGAGTCAACCCCAGAGTTACAGGTGTCTTGCCATTTTGGGCACCTTGTATGGCTCAACATTAATTCTTTGGGGTGGTAGTACAGAATATGGAAGCCTTAGTAGCTCTCTTCTAAATCAACCACCAAAGAGAATAAAAGTAAAGATATACAGAGAACATACATGTGTATTCCTTTCTGGGTGTACATAAAGAAGAGTCTCCAGTATTGGAGATGCCTTTGTTGATCAACCTCTTACTGTCCACAAATGAAGTCTATCAGGAAATTAAACACTGATATTACAGAGAATTTTACTGCAAAAATGATAACACGTTGACCCTTGTCCCATTCAACATATCACCTTTCTGAAACAACACACAGCCTTTCTGGGTCTTCCCCCATGGAAACTTTGGTCTGAAAAGGTACATTGGTTACAGCTCTTTGGATGTTTTCAGTGGTATGGAAATGGGGCTCTTTTCGGTAATTCTTCAGCTTAGGTAATTCTAAAGCTTAGGATATTAGTGGCTGAAGTAAACAATAGAATGTGACAGAAACATCCTAACAAACAGTGCACAGTGAAGTTGTTCTTTGGCATGGTGGAGGATCAAATTTTTGGCAATTTCAGGTTGAACAAATCTTTATGCCAAAGTCTATAAGAACTTGGACCTAGGATAAAACCTTCTAACCCTACTCTCTTCTTACACAATCACTTGGAATACAACTAATGACACAAGTTGCAACTAATCATCATGTATCAGAGAGCAAATCATCTGACAGATTTCCAGGCGGTTATAATGGTATTGCCATGACATGTTTTAAAAAAATCAGTCTCATCAAGTTCATGACATGTTCCCTAAGTGTGGACAAGGTGACAGCTCTGGAAGACAAAGTTCAAAAGGTAGGTGCTAAGCAGAGGGCCAAATGAACAAGATGGTGCTCTTTTCAGAGTGCTGATGGTGCCGTGTGCTAGTCCAGGAAAGACTGATGAAATGAGAGACTAACATGTGGCTCAAATCGTGCTGTACAGTAGAGGGCTATAGGACACTCTAGGACTGTTTAAATGGGGGTGGTCTGCAGAGTTTAGTTTTGGATAGTCTGGGTTTAGACGATTATGTAATGCATTGGAAAGAACTGGTAAAACTCTAGTCAGCAGGAAAAAGTTGATGGAATTGTGTGTGTCATCTTTTACATTCAAATGAGTTCTTCAGCAATGTTTGAAAATATTATTTTTCCCCACAACAACAAATGGAATAAACTACCACATAGACAAAGTAGTACTTTCTAAATCTTAAGAGCTTGATTTGGTTATACTTGCAATAGTTGGGTGAGTGATGACTGTCAAGCTATGTAAGGCAGAATGGCACGTTCTCGTAATTTATTTCATGTTATTACATCATTCTGCTAGAATATAGACAACACGTTTGAGGCAGCTGAAACATGCATGTTACAGAGTTAAATGAGATCTTTTGGACACTGTGCCTGGGAATCAATCCCAGTCTCCTCAACCCTTAACAATTTACCTTTGTCTGTGTCAGTCCTACAGTTTACACAGGCTCTGCCTTGCGGCTGCCCACTTCCAGTCAAGTGACACGTACTCTCTGGCTGCCCCAGATTCTCCTGGGTTTGAAGAAGCTGATAGGTAGAGTTGTCAGGTAGAAATGAGCCTTCCTGAAGCTCTTGACTTGGCGACCTAAAAGATTAATTTCATTATTTAAGGATGCAGCGTCAAAGAGAGAATGTGTAGATACAGCGGTGCATTAAAGTTAAACAATGTCACCTGGTCAAAAAGTACAAAGAAACAACAAAACATTAAATACAGTAAATAGAACAGAAATTAATCATGCAATGCGATATTGTCCAATTTACTGGCAAGTTGGACAGAACAGACTCTGTGCTAGAAAACACATGTTGTCGAGTAGTTTGGTAAGTAGTTGGATAGATCTCTTTGGTACTGTAATCTTTTCTAGCGTTGCCTCATGAATAGACCTTTATCACAGTTCCTGTTTTCAGAAGACTGGAATTCAATGAAGCAGTGTATCTGAGTAAAGTCAGTATAGAGCAATGAAGGTCCTTGATTTAATATACACTCACCTAAAGTTTATTAGGATTATTAGGAACACCATACTAATACGGTGTTTGACCCCCTTTCGCCTTCAGAACTGCCTTAATTCTACGTGACATTGATTCAACAAGGTGCTGAAAGCATTCTTTAGAAATGTTGGCCCATATTGATAGGATAGCATCTTGCAGATGATGGAGATTTGTGGGATGCACATCCAGGGCACGAAGCTCCCGTTCCACCACATCCCAAAGATGCTCTATTGGGTTGAGATCTGGTGACTGTGGGGGCCATTTTAGTACAGTGAACTCATTGTCATTTATAAGAAACCAATTTGAAATGATTCGAGCTTTGTGATATGGTGCATTATCCTGCTGGAAGTAGCCATCAGAGGATGGGTACATGGTGGTCATGAAGGGATGGACATGGTTAGAAACAATGCTTAGGTAGCCCGTGGCATTTAAACGATGCCCAATTGGCACTAAGGGGCCTAAAGTGTGCCAAGAAAACATCCCCCACACCATTACACCACCACCACCAGCCTGCACAGTGGTAACAAGGCATGATGGATCCATGTTCTCATTCTGTTTACGCCAAATTCTGACTCTACCATTTGAATGTCTCAACAGAAATCGAGACTCATCAGACCAGGCAATATTTTTCCAGTCTTCAACTGTCCAATTTTGGTGAGTTTGTGCAAATTGTAGCCTCTTTTTCCTATTTGTAGTGGAGATGAGTGGTACCCGGTGGGGTCTTCTGCTGTTGTAGCCCATCCGCCTCAAGGTTGTGCGTGTTGTGGCTTCACAAATGCTTTGCTGCATACCTCGGTTGTAACGAGTGGTTATTTCAGTCAAAGTTGCTCTTCTATCAGCTTGAATCAGTCGGCCCATTCTCCTCTGACCTCTAGCATCAACAAGGCATTTTCGCCCACAGGACTGCCGCATACTGGATGTTTTTCCCTTTTCACACCATTCTTTGTAAACCCTAGAAATGGTTGTGCGTGAAAATCCCAGTAACTGAGCAGATTGCGAAATACTCAGACTGGCCCGTCTGGCACCAACAACCATGCCACGCTCAGAATTGCTTAAATCACCTTTCTTTCCCATTCTGACATTCAGTTTGGAGTTCAGGAGATTGTCTTGATCAGGACCACACCCCTAAATGCATTGAAGCAACTGCCATGTGATTGGTTGATTAGATAATTGCATTAATGAGAAATTGAACAGGTGTTCCTAATAATCCTTTAGGTGAGTGTAGTTTATGTGAGCACCTCTGTCGATAGCCTACACCTTAACCGCTTTGACATATGTATGTCAAAAAGTGGCTGAAAACGACTGAAGACTGCAGTTGTTTTACATCATTTAGTCTAGAACAAGTGAGAGACAGATCAGAAACAGGCTTTGACTGGGCCAGTGCTCACCTCAGAGTCAATGTTTAAGAGATATGATGTGCATATGAGACAGTATTAAAAAAAGTGATGGAGATTTAACTTGTTGCATACATGATGAGAGAAGAGCTTGTCATTTAAGCCCCTTCTACATATAAGTATTAAGTATCACCCACTTAAGTTTTCCGGTAATGGAGGCGTTTCACATTAATAGCCTATTGCCAATGCTGACAAATGTTTTCTGCATTTTGTCTTGCCTATATCAGACAAATGACCCCACAGATACTGCAATCCAATGTTTGTGATTATCTTATTTCTATAGTTAAACTGTTAAAAAAATAAAGCATATACCTTTTATCTAACATAGACCGCTTTTACAATAGATTGCTTCTCCACTAATCTGATCACATCATCTTGACCACATTCAGAAAAAGCTGAAAGTGATGCAGAGAACTCCAGAATATGCTACTGACCTGATGTTGTGATACACTGCTTCAATGAACACTTCTGGTTGCCATTTCCATTGTGATGAAGGCCTATACCACTTAGCTATAACAATGTGTATTTGGCACCAAACATAAGAGTACTTCTAATAACAGGAAGCCAAAGTAAACAACATAAGTGCATTTCATGTAGATGAGCAAAATACTCGGAGTGGCTGGAGTCTAAATTGAGTCACTGTCCACATCTTCAAGTGGAAATTCCTGTAAGCCATTGCAAATGTTGTGTTGAAATGACTTGCATATTATAGCTTTGTCAGCAGATGGAATTGCATCTCACAAACTAAGAGAAACAGTTCAATCGGAGAGATATTTTAGAACAAACATATGCAGAAACTGCCTGTGATCAATTCTGATTCATGTGTTATCATCTGCTAGAAACAAATTCCTGCCCCTTTTATAACTTTTTGGAAAATGATAAACCCATGTCCACTGAAGAATACAAGAATGCAACATCATCTCTCCAGCTACTACTGACATTGAGGGGGTGGTCCAAAACAAATACACATGTCATGTGTACACCATGCCAATTCCTAAACTGGTCCCAATAACTTTGGGTGTGTTGTTGTGTGATGCACTAATGCACTGTCCAGAATTTCCTGCCATGCACTTTGTGCAAGTCTGAATTAGACTAATCAGATCTCAGAATGTATGTACGTACTGCAATAACTAAAAAATATTTTAGCAATTTAATGTTAATCATGTTTTTGCTGTTCTTCTTACTTTATTTTTAGGTGGCAATTTAGCAATACCATATGTGCTGAAAGGATAGGCAACCACAAGTCAGCCATGCCCAAAAACCTTAAAATTTTGGCCGCAATAGAATTGCTCTGCAAACGAGAAAGTTTCTTACTAATATACAACAATTAGAACTCCCTCAAGGCTGCAGTTAAGGCAATTAAATTTGTACCTTTCTGAGGAGTCGTACCCAACATGTCTGGAGTGGTTCACGGTCTCTGAAAGCAGAGAAGTGCAGCTCACATCACCCTGATAAATGAAGAGATGGAACAACGTATGGACTGGTTAGTGACAGGACCAACACACACCAAAACATTTCTGTTAAAATGGGAACCTAAAACTCTGAAAAGATAAGTGGATTCACATTTAGGCAGTATAAAAAGTGCTAACGTGCTAGAAACATACAATCCAAAGACATTTCCCATCAAACAAAATCAAAGAAAAAAAGAAAAACAGCAACCAGCAGGTAACTCTTGTACATTCTACATACAGTTGAAGTCAGAAGTTTAAATACACTTAGGGTGAATTCTTTAAAACTCACTTTATAAAGTCTTGACATCATTTTCTGGAATTTTCCAAGCTGTTTAAAAGGCACAGTTAACAAAAAGTGTTTGTAATCTTTTGACCTAATGGAATTGCCATATGGTGAATAAAAAGTGAAATAATCTCTCTATGAACATTGTTGGAAAAATTACTTTTGCCCTGAGCAAAGTAAATGTCTTAAATGATATGCCAAGTTTATAGTCTAATTGGTATAAAATCTGTGGAGGGGTTATTAAGTGAGTTTTGAAGAATTCACCATAAGTGAATGTAAATTTCTGACTTCAACTGAAAAACACAAAAGTTATCCAAAACAAGTTCGGATGAGAAGAGGCCATTTAGACCAACACAGCTCATCAATCCATATTCACTTAGTGTGTCTTAAATAATATTAGTCTAAGATTTGAAGCTGGTATCTGCACTGGCACATACTCCATTTCATGTATGTTATCTACTGTATTTCTTCTATTACAAAAAGTGCCTACAAAATCAGCTTTGCCATTAAGAATAAAATATAGCTTTCATATAAAAAGCTCACAAGTGCCTTCTTACCTGGCACAACTGATCCACACAGTACTCCAACGGTTTCCCTGCAGTACTGTGAGGGTGACAGCCACCATTCAGCGAGATTACTGTTCCACCAACAGGACAGTGGCCATTGGGCAAAGGCACACTCCGTAGTGGAACCATGGTATACTGACAAGAGGACCTCGATGGGGCTGTCGGAGTAAAGCCCAAGTCTGATGTGTGTTCTGAAACACAAAAAAAAATAAGTTAGAATTTTAGAAAAGAAGATTATTACAGTAGGAACAGAAGTTTCTAAATTAGTGAACCTGAACATAATCAGTTTTGCAAACACTTTAAGAACATAAAAAAAAAAAAACACACATGCATAAAGTCTTTCACTTAGAGAAAATTTCCCCAATTTACTTCTCACTTATTAATCTCTCTCTACCCTCACATTCCATTATTGTACTTTCTTTCCAGCAACCACTTTACAAGAGCCACTAGTTCTTCTACTTACTCTGTTTAGCCCAGAAACGCCATAAACAGAAGGGAATGAAAGCCACAATCATAAAAACAATGGCGCCCAGCACCACGCCAACAATGAGGTAGGGCAGGTCACTAGCACGGGCAATTGTTGACACCTCCCCTGAGCCAGGAGTGGATTGAGGAGGTGTAGAGTCAACTGGAGGCCGAGGATGTCGTCGAGCTAAGGAAAGAAAGTATAAGGTTTGAGTAAGAAACGTAAGTGCACCAAAGTTCACCAAAAACAAAACGTTCGCAAAATGGAGATGGAGTCTGTAGTCTTCAGGGAGGATAACTGATCACAACTAATAAATGCACGTTAGTTATGCATCCATTCATCCATTTTCCAACCCGCTGAATCCGAACACAGGGTCACGGGGGTCTGCTGGAGCCAATCCCAGGGCACAAGGCAGGCACCAATCCCGGGCAGGGTGCCAACCCACAGCAGGACACACACAAACACACCCACACACCAAGCACACACTTGGGCCAATTTAGAATCACCAATCCACCTAACCTGCATGTCTTTGGACTGTGGGAGGAAACCGGAGCGCCCGGAGGAAACCCACGCAGACACGGGGAGAACATGCAAACTCCACGCAGGGAGGACCCGGGAAGCGAACCCGGGTCTCCTAACTGCGAGGTAGCAGCGCTACCACTGCACCACCGTGCCACCGCACGTTAGTTATTCCTTCCCAACGTTTGGCCTTTAGAGGTGTTTCTAAAAGGTTACCATGGCAGAAGGAAGGTAAATATCTAATTGCCATAACAAGGCGAGTTCTATTTGGTAACTTAAAAAATAAAACATGAGTACAAACACACAATATAGGTGCAACAGTTAAATACTAATCCTGACTAGCCTGAAAACCATCAGTTTAACACAAAACACAGATATTTTTGTGAATTTAGTATAGTACTCTCAATATATTACGCTTATGCATATCACAGTTTGTGGACAAGTACTTTTACGGCAATTGGCATGTGTGGGTTCCAGCAGAGACGAATGAGAGTGAGGCCATAGGTTACTGGCAGTAGCAACAATTCCTTCTGGGAAGTAAGAGGCAGCACATCACCACTGTTGGGGAGAAAGAGGACTATACTGCCTTGGTAGGGTGTTGAATATGAGAACTGCTCCTTTAAAGGCTATGTGAACCTTAGGTGTGCAGACACCAAGGACTCTAGAATGCTGGTCCTGTAGGTGCTGGAAAAGGATCTCATGATGATGATATTTAAAGCCTGCTTCCCAATAGGGTCCCTTTGGGTCTTGAGTCAGAAGGTTAGATGAGTAAAGGCTTACTGGCAAAGAGTAAAAGCGACCAGAGATGTTAGGAACCAGTGACAACTGACAAGATTGACTGCTCCGGTGAGTTAAATAGGTGGAATGATGGGGAATGTACTATACCAAATGACAACCGTTAAAGGCAGGATCAAGAGTGCAGTGAGGAGTTTGTTTGCATATTGCAGTTTTACATTTCCCCTGTGCTTTAGTTTAATAGTTTAATTGTCTAATGGCTCAGACTGGAGTTTTGTTCATTTCCATCCTTGGTGCTGGATGCTGCATGTTGCTTATCCAAGAAAATTCATAAACACACAGCCTTTGCTCGTACAACTTAATTTTTGGTTGACACCAAGGGATCAGGCACAACTTGAGTGCCCTCCCCAATATAGAATCATATTTATTTTGTTTTATCCCCAATTGGGCTGCAGGTATAGTGCAGTTCAGCAGAAGGACAGGAAATAACTAGCTGGCTTTATACCTGTTAACAGTAAATAAGTGAGAGGGCTTCCCTGTACGGAAGTAAAAGAGTATTAGCCAACTCAAGGACATCATGCACCATCCAACAACCACTGGCATTAGAAGGAAGGTGATGGTAAAAAGCACATTTAGAAAAACAGGGAATTTAAGCAGTTATTGCGGCGATAGCTGCAAGGGGCTAGGAAGAAAAGTTTCCTAGGGAAACAGACAAGTATAAGGAACAGTCTAGTACAATACATGACAAAAGCACAACCAGCAGGCAGCTAAAAGTGCAGCAGTAGCAGAGGGAAGAAACCATGTAGTAGTGGGATTATTTTTAACAGTAATTCATCCAACAAGTCATTTGTTTGCAGAAAAACTTTCTAATATTTCTGCAAACTTTACCAGCTGGGATCAACAGTATAGTCTCTTCATAACTTTAAACACTTAAAATTGTGTCAACTCTTGATCTCCGTTTGTTTAAACGGAAAAGTTTGTAGTCCTTCAGTTATATATTCTAAAGTGTGAAGTATATGTCAAGAGAGGTTATGCTTAATTTATAAAACACACTAGTAAGGCCTCACCTGGAGTACTATGTGTAGCTATGGTCTCCAGGTTACAAAAAAGACTTAACAGCACTAGAAAAAGTGCTGAGTTATTCATTAAGGGCAAATTTTGCACAAATGTTAGAACATTTTCTTCACACAAATAACTATAGACATGTGTAATGCACTACTAAGAAGTGGGGTAGAAAGCAGAACTTTAGGGACCTTAAAATCTCAACTTGATGTTATTTTGAGAAAATCAGGTGAATAGAACCGGTGAGCTTTTGGTCTGAATGGCCCATTCTTGTCACAACCGTTTTAATAGAATTATATCTACATATTGTGCCCTTACATTAAGCACAGCGTATCAACTAGATGGTAACACTCTTATAGGTAAATATGCTCATTATTATCATGTTTACATCACAGTAAAACTTACCTTTAGTCTCACAAATCATAACATTACTGAATTCGCTCTCGCCCCCTTCATTGAAGCACTGCATTTTTATGTCATATGAAGTTTCTGGTTGTAATCGAGTTATGGAGTGCCAGTATCGGTCACCTATAAAAACAAAAATGTGCAAATGGAGTGGTGTCAGGGAGCTACTGATGAAAGGAATTAACTTGGCCAGTTTTGAATAAAAAATAGGCTTGTCATCTGGATAAATAATTGATATTAAAACAGTTCATATTAAAATACACATTTCTTACAAAATATTCAGACATGTTTATGAGGGCCAGAATGCACAAGAAGTTGTTTATAAAAAACTCTTAAATACCATCAGCTCATGGCACTGATGTTAAACAAGCAAATTATACTGAACTTGCTATGACACTAAGAATAAAGTTCCATTTTAATTCACTTTGGAGAAAAAAAAACAAAAACAAATGGAGTACATGTATGTAATTTTTCCCTATTGCTAATGGGATATCTGTGCAACCCCAGCTAGATTTGTCCTTAAAACAAGGTTTAACTTAGACTGGTCTAGACAAAGCTGACTGAGCTATTAAATATTACGGAGTTCTTAAAGTTTTCTTGCCATTGCTTGAATGAGATGTGTGGACAAATGCGATTCTATAGATGGCGCTACATAAAGCTAACACGCACTATGCTTCCCATGAGCTTCTTTTATCTGGTCCATGCCTCTACTCTCCTGCAGAATGTGTTTCTGTACTCCTGTTATCAAACATCAACCAACTCTGCATTTGGCAACACTGGTACTTTTCCATCAGCTTTGGGACCAACTGTAATACAAAGCTTTTTGTGGTCCATGTTACATTTTTTTTGTCTGTAATTTATTATCTTTTTTTTCTTCTTGCTAACCACTCAAAAGGAACCATACTGATTTTTAAGTTACCATTGACAAAGGCCTCTGCTAAATAAACTGGAATAGTGACCATTACAGTTAGATGCTTAGTATATTAATTTCATTAATTTGTGAAACAGAACATCTCTCAGTGTGCCTAAACATATATTAAAAAAGTGACTTTAGCTTATAGTCTTTGAGAGTGCCCAGAGGAGCACAACTGCAAGCAATAAAAACGAATTAACAACTGTGTGTAATATGTTTAACCAATCACAAGTGATGAAGTCTAGACTTCTTCTGCAGTAAATTCCTGTAGTCCTGCTGTGCACAACAGCTAAAGCTGACAAATCGCTTGAATTATGAATATCAGCATGGTGTTGCAGTGGTTTGTAGCTCTACCTCAGAGATCCAGGATCCCAGGCTAAAATCCCATTCCTGACTATTGCCTGTATGGAGTTTACAAATTCCCCCAATGTCTGCATAGATTTTCCTCCCATATTTCCAGAAATGTTTATATTAGGTTAACTGCCAATTCTGAATTGACTGTTGTGTAGGTGACTAAGTGTGTGTGTAAGTTTTATGATAATGTACAGCTGTGCTTGAACACTTATACATCTACAGTATGAATCAGCCTTCAAGAGGCTGCTGTAGAGATTGTAGAGCTATGTGCTAGCTGGCTGCTAAAGCTGAAAGTGAGGGTAGGGCCAAGCTACACCAGAGCTTCACAGAGCAACTTTAATTAGAAAATAAAAGTGCTACTTTCTCACTGGACAGAAACATGTCTATTTATGTAACGACAGTAAAAGCTATTTATCAAAAAAAAAAAATACCAATATGCTGTTCCTTAAAGTGATGTAGCACCTGCAATAACACTGCACTGATTGGTCAGGTTTAATATTTTTAATTACATTTTGAGTATTCAAACAAGAAGTACACATATTTAAACACTAGATATAAATGTTAAGGCCACAGTAACAACTTCCCTGAAAGGTGGAGTGGGAGGTTGTTGATGAATGGTCTGTAAGTTGAATGGTAAGGCAAGAGGTAATGTAATACCACTGCTCTTTAGCTGGAATCTATCCTCATCACTGACCAAAATTTTGCATCTTTAAACAATTTTCAAAAAAGTAACTTTGCCACACATGTTAGTTAATAGCAAGATTTCAAAGTGCTTTTCAGTTGCAGACACAAAGCAAAAACAGAGATTCAACTTACGTTCCACCACGTCTTTCTTGTAATCACTGTCATTGTCACTGTCAGTAGGGCGATAATAGATGTAGAAGCCATGGATTGGGGTATTGTTGTTGCTGGCTGGAATATACTGCAGGGAGACAAAGAAATTATATCCTTTAGACTAATCAATAAAAGTAAATTGTCTTGTCCTGACAAGATGAAATAGTAGGGCACCAAGGCACACTGCACCTAGTAAAGTGCAGGCAGACATCCTGAGTAGATGGCTTGGAGAACACAAGAAATACGGAGGCACTAATACACTAGTATACACTGGCAAAGAACAAGTGTCCCCTCTCCCAACTCAAACTTCAGGACTATGCCATTCCTAAATGAATATGAATCCTTACCTGGAGAATTTAGGTGCAATGCTCCATTAACAACATTTGTAGCCTCACTGTTCCTACTTTATATTAATGAAATATGTTCTGATATGCCAAATTAACATTGCATTTGTCAATTTAATTCCTTTTTCTAAGTACTTCTATGTTACTTAACAGCACAGAGGTCAAGAGAGTCTACACTGGAATATAGGATTAATGGGAAATTTTGAGTAAAATTTAGGATTTTCTAAAAAAAAATGTAAAAAAAATACATTAGGGGCCATGCAAAGAAGAAAAAATGGGTGCATCCCTACAGTAACAGGCATATTTTATACTGGCAGGGACTTCAATGTCCTATATTTGCATATAAAAAATATGTTTATACTTATGCATTATTAAATTTATGCTTATTTATCATTTTTTGCTGCTTGTTTTATACTACCATAACTAGATTGTGGGATACATTCAATCCACCTTAATAAAAAGATAAATGTCTGCCAGGTTGCTATGTCTTTTGTCATCTCAAAAGATGGTGCAACATAAACATTAATACTGCTTTTATCAATCCCATACCAAATGGGATATAACAGAGACCATTGCACGGAGCACTGTAAACATTAATGCGTAAGTCTATGTTGATTACTTAGATGGGTAGCACAGCTAGATAAGAACAATTTTGTTGTGTAAACTTCAATTCTGCATGCCACGACACCAGTGGAAAATAAAAGGAACTGTATTTAAAATGAAGAGCAAGAAATAATTATGTACATTCAGCATAACAGGAACCCATTAGAAAATGCCAAACAGATTATCTACTGAAAATGAGTTTATAAGTTTATAAGTTATGTTTATATGCATTAGACTTTTGTTCTATGAAAACCATGTCTCCAGATCTTTACAGCAAGTACTGGATATTAGAAATCAAGTAAAAAAAAAAAAAAAAAAAAAAAAAAAAAAAAAAAAATCTTCAAGGCTGTGCTTATTTAAAACTGGGATGTCAAAGCACCTCTGACATATCAGAATAACTGCTTAAGTCATGAATGAGAAAACATACTGCCTCAAAGCCAAAATCTGTTGCATTATCAGGAATACTGAACTTAGAACAAAATAGTATGCACACCTTTCAAATTCTAAAGAAGGTAAATACTACAGAACAGACTCTTAGAACCATAACATACCATCCATTTCAGCATAATGGTGGTCTCATTGATTGCTTCTGTATAGGTGATATAGGGCCCAGTAACTGGACGCTCATATACACGGTGAATGTAGCCAGACACAATGTAGGGCTTAGAGGCAGCACTGGGTGGGCTTTCTCCCAAAATATTGACTGCTCGTACTCTAAACTTATAGGAGGTTCCTGTGAAAAACAAACAAAGAGCAATAAGAACTCATAATGGCCAACGGGTCTCCAGCCATAAAGTTAGGATTTTAAGTCTAGAGAAAGACCTCCAAGCTATTCTAGTGTCCGTGTTAGTTTCTCACCCTTCTCGAGGCCAGGGATCTCCACAGAAAGTCGGGATGGTGGGATACTGCTGGTTGCCAAAACCCAATCACCTCCCTTTTTCAGCTTCTTATATTCAACTCTAAAGGACTGGATCGGAAATCCACGATTTCCTCGAGGAATCCAGGTTACATAAACAGACGTTTCGGATGCCATGGAGATAGTTGGTCGATCAGGAGCTTCAGGAGCTAGAAAAGTAAATCAGAGTTCAGATATGCAAGTATTGATATTGAGTATTAAGAGCTAACCTCCTTTTGTTTACTGAATGAGGAGTTTACACAATAGGATAGCAATCAGTCCACAACATTAACATCACAACAGATAACACTGGATGGGTGCATGCAAAGCACTTACTGTCTAGGTCATCCTAAGCAGCAGAGAGAAAAAAACAGAGCCATTAGTGAGAGAAGCAGAGGGAGGACCATCTACAATTGTGGACAGGTCCCATATGGTTAAATACTTTACGCTATACTAGGAAGTTCAGGAGTGGAAATTTGCCATTTTCTATGGCGTTTGGAGAACTAATGGCAGAGAAGACCTCCACTGTATAAAAGGACCATGGGTAAAGTAGTATAGTGCATAAATTAACATATGTGGTTTTACATCTGGATGGAACAAATACTTTAAGGCACTTACTTTACTCTTTCCTCATAATGTTCAAAAAGTGCTACTTTATTAAAAATTGAGTTTCAGTACAAATGGTAGAAAAGAGCACTAGCATTCAGCAAGCAACTTTCATTCACTGACTGACAACTAATGTTTTTTTTTTCCCCCCCAGTGTAACCTTGCTAAGTACAGAACCATGAGGAGGCAGGCCAGCAGGCTACACCTTATTTACCTAGTAAATTAAAAATTATACTAGTGGGATCTCCAAAACAATGAAAGATCAAAAAGTTGCCAAGTGGAGAATCACTTACGGGAGAGTCTGGCATTATCCAGTTGGCTATGGGTCTGGCTGCTGCTGCCTGCGTCATCATTCAGGATGATGTCTGGCCCACTTGCACCAATCCCTTGAGACTTCTGGTTTTGGCTGCGACCTATGAGGAAAAAAATGCCACATAGCAAGTTAGACATTAAAGATGCCGAGAACTGCTCAGCTTCAGTAATTTACACAATTGCATGAAGCACCGATACTTAATATCACATATAAAGTGATGAGGACAGCAACATTCTGCTGGAAACAGAAACCACAACTGTACAATATGTACCTTTTCCTGTTCTGAAGGTCATCATAGCTGCCTGCCCTAGGCCAGCGCAGTTTCTGGCAGCCATTTCTACTTCGTACAGACTGGAAGGCTCTAGCTTAACCAGGGTGAGGCGGTATAGGTGACCCGGTATGGATGCCACAGTCCAGTCATCTGAGGGATCTCCAGCCTGACAAGAATTATTAAGCATACCAATAATCCACAAATAAATATGATTACCAAAAACTCTGCTGGCATACAGCATCCATTCTAGTATAAACCATTCTGGGGCATATGGGAACCAAAATGATCTTAGGAGCAAAAAACACAATGCTATAAACCTATTCTTAACTCATCTTTTGTAGGAAACCAGTTTATTAAAATATTGGAACAAAAACATATGGTGCAAATCCTAGGGACAGCCATTACCTTCTTATGTTTGATGATATATTCAAGCACCGGTGGTCCACCATCATGCCTTGGCCGCCACATCAGCTCATAAGAGTCAGCTTTTGCAGTGCGAGGAGAGCTAAGGATAACCGGGGCCTCCGCTAGCTGCACTGGTCCAGTACCTTTGGAGCAACTGACAGGAGCACTGGGTACTGAGGGCCAGGGTCTGAGTGGTGACCTTTCAGGACCAAGAGGTCGTAAACCATCCACTGGAGAAAAAACATCAGTGGGAGAATCAGTTGCTCCTTTAAAAGGGAATTCTACAAAGAAAACAGTAAACACAACACCATCACTGTTTTAGTGTCAAGTATGCACTCTTATAACATAACAGAAGCTAAAACAGCAGTTATCTAAATGATTAACTCTTTCAGAGCAATCAGCATAATCCTAACTTCAGAATGAAAAGATTTTTTTTCCAATATTCAATAATCTTACAGATGTGTAGCAATCAGACAATCTTTACATTCAGTTGTCTCTAATACATAACACAACATTCTTAAACCCACCTAATCCAATTTAAAATTATGGTGGACTGGAGCCTACTCTAGAAGCATTTGCACAAGGCAGAAAATAGCCCCTGTCAAAGTACCAGTCCATTACTGGGCTCACTTACACTAACAATGGAGCCAATTAACTTTTGATACATTATTATGGGAACTCGGTAAGAATGATGGAGGAATAAAGAGGGAAAACCTATTCAGACATTGGGAGATCATGCAAATCCCACTTGGATAACAAATGGGCATGAGATCCGAAACTCGGGACACTGGATCCAAAAAGAAGCAAAAAGGTAACCAGTGTGCTAATATGCTGTTTGGCCCCAAATGCTCCACATCTATTTTAGACAAAATGTTAACTCTCTCTCACAAGAAAAACTTGTTATCAGCAAGCAATCACAATGTATCCTTGTGTAGTCTACTTGCAGCTAGATAACACTTGGGTAATGTCTAAAAAGTATGTTCTTAATTTGTAAAAGCCTGAAAAATACTAGCAAACAAACTTGAAATTTTCAAATAGATAAAGCAATAGTTCAGCAGATCCCAAATACAAAATGTACAATATGTGGGAAAGTGTTGTAATTTCTTGCTTCATTGAACTAATCTTTTCTTTTTATAGCAACAAGTTAATCATCTGATCAAACCAAGGCACCATATATTCACATTACGTGAGGATCTGTTGATTGTCAACGATAGCTTTATTCATCTTAGATCTAACAAAAACAGCTTTCAGCATAAAAACAAAAATCTGCATGTGTTGGCATCTGTCTGAATTGGCTCAGATTACTGACATTTTATAGTACCAGTGCATTTACAGAGAATGCTGGTTCTGCTAGAATATTGTTTTATGTACTAAATATGCTCTTGCCAACAATAAAATTCATAAAGGCATTATACTACAACTGAGATTCTTTCAGCAATTCTAACAAAAACAATTATTTCACTTCTAGAGGCAAATCTTGACATTTGTGGCACTGTTAACATCTGATAATACAGTTTGCATGAATGCTGGGTTTTGATCTTTCAGACAGAATATAATGTACGTTTTCTGATTAAAACAATTAAAGGTGATTGCTATTTGACAGGTATAAGCATATAATGAGTGCAAATGAATGCATCTTTTCATCTACATTTCAAGCTACCATTGGCAACTTTGCTTTATCCTAGGGACAATGTCTTCTGAGACTTGGTGATGATATAAAAAAGTCAGTACTGTCCAACCTAGTACACCCCTGACGGTTCAAGGACAGATCCAGTGCAACTACATATTTGCGCTAGACGCCAAAAGTTCACCAGACTCACAAGCTTTGAAAAAGAGACAAGCACTAACCAGATGGCACAGTGATTAGTCGAGCAGCCCCCTGTGAGCTGCCCACATCATTCTCTGCCATACACTGGTAGATGCCATCATCTTGAGGACCAATATCCAGGATGTGCAGTGTCTGCTTAGTTATATGGTGTCGCTGTGACATAGTCAAGGGAGATGCATTGTGTAGCCAGACCACTGAAGGCTGAGGGTTACCCCGAACATCACAGTTGAAGAGGGCACTTTGTCCCCAGGGTATAAACTGCTGCTGGAGCTCTAGGACCACTTCAGGGGGCTCTGTGAAAAACATGAAACACCGTGACTCCATGAATATTAATACAGTGTACCAAAGAGAGCAGCCACACTGTACCCATAGACATAATTATACATAAAGCATGCACATATACAGAGGTAATTAATGAATGCAAATCAGTCACATACTGATTTCTCATCAGTGCACAGACCTATACACACCTTTGAGCATAAAATACATCATCAGTGTACACGTACATGTGCATACAAAAAACTGTTTATAATTAGCATCACTACCACCCCCTACTGTGCCACACAAACACATACATAACAGGTAATAATGCCCACACAATTCAACAAACAGCACTAAGGAAACTTGATGAGTGAGTGAACAGGTGTCAGTGCTGGATTGATTTGAACAACAGCTGTGCTGATGCACAAAGAGGAATAATAGATGCCATTAGGTTATATTGTAAGAGATGTGTGTTGATATAGACTTTGTTTTCCTCCGAGAAGGATGAAGTGTATCAACAGTTCACAACTAAAGCCCTCCATGCTTGGGGCTTCTTTGATAAATGAATGCAGAAACAGCATGAAAGACTTACCAAGCACTTGTACACTGTAGTAGATGAAGGCTGCACCTGGCTCTCCTATGCCATTGTCTGCCTGACAGCTATAGGTCCCAGAATCAGATTCACTGATAGCATCAATCAGTAGGTTACTGAGAAGGAAGCGGGTCTTGTTTTGCAAGCCCAGGGTAGCACCATCCTTAGCCCAAGTCACCTGTGGAGGCGGTATACCACTGGCTACACACTCTAATGCTAGGCTTTGTCCTCTTGTCACAATGATAGTCTGAGCCCTAGGTGGGTAGATTATTCTGGCCGCTTCTGCCATGGAGCCTAGAGATCAAAGACAATGGGTTATAAATAAAGAACCGTAAAGATTTGTTTGTTGCACATTGGGTATAGACCATTAAAATGTGTTGGAAAAGGAGGGAACACATACACAATAGGCAGCAAGAGTAAATGTAATATTACGATATTGATCTAAAAGAGGAGGAAAATCACAAGAAAGCAAGAGAGAGCCTACTGACAGGGCACTTCTAGTGCACTACTTATAGAATCAGGACATTTTCTTACGTCGGATACGTAGCCGGTCAGTGGAAGTGGATGTTTTCACCTCCTGAGTTACAGGGTTATAGGCTGCACATTTGTAAGTGCCCTCATCCTCCTGTGTTGCATTCACAATTTGTAGATTTCCTGAAGGCATGATCAAGTAATTCCCTGAATAGAATAGTGAGAAAAAATGAGAGACATATGGAGTGAGAAGAGATGTAAATGTTATTCCTGCTTGAAAGATCTCAGGTTATCTAAAGAGCCAAAGCCATATCACTCACCGGTAGAGCTTTCTAGCCACTCTTGTTTAACGCTGTACCGCACCTGAGCCTTTGGCTGACTCTCGGGGAGGTGACATTCTATGACTGCTGTGTTACCTTCATCGACCTCAATCTCATGTTGACCATCCACCTCAAAATCTCTCAACTCTGTGGAAACAATCAACAAACAATAATATGGACAGAGTGAAGATTATTCTATTTACGGAATATCCAAAGCTCAGGTCTGAATAGGCCTAGTTTAACAAATTTAAACCACTACACCTACCAAGCCCCTTCACCTTAACAGGTCAAAGACAGACTGGAATTGAAGGAGCCACTGTTGCAAGCACCCAAAATAAATAATACAACAAAGTCACTTGCCCCGGTTCAGCCGAGGGCAGTAGCCCCATAAACTAATGCCTTAGACTTCAGTTAGATCAGAGAAGGAGCCACAAGCTTAGAAGCCTGCCTATTAAGCCTGGATGGCGTGAACAAATGCCAGAGTGTGCTTCTGAAAATGTGAATGTGAGCATTAAGTCTGTATCCTGTCCTGGTGAGTGTCTCCAAAATGCTTGTTTGAAGATGAGACTAGCTCTACCTCACGATAACCAAGAGATCTGGCTACTGGATAATTCAGAGGCAACCCAAATTAAACACATTTCCCACACTAATTGTTAAGCTACTCCAGGTATTTCTGATTAGCAGGAAATAAATAATATTGTTTATTTACAAAGTACTGTATATTGTTTTTATTCGTTTATTTTTTCCTACATTCAAAGACATGTTAATTTATATTAATATAAATATTATTAATAAAAACACCACTATAAGGTGTTCCACTTTAGCTTCTCATTTCTTGTTTGAACTCAAGCCTCATGGCTAGAAAAAAATCTGATATATCCAGAACATGACTTCACTCAACATGAAGCTGTTATTTTAGCTGTAAAATACTGCACATCTGTATTTTATTATGTTTTACGAAATGGAAGAACCATATCTTCCTAAAAAGAAAAAGCATTTACCCTTATGCTGTAATCTGGGCACAAATATGCACAAAACACACAAAATTACTATCTTTGGTCAAAACCAACAGGCCACTAGCATTTCATAGTACTACTAACTGCGACAAGTTTTATTTGGATTGACTATGGGTATGATAACTCAAAAAAGCAACAAACTTCAGTGCTGACACACAGGAAGACATCACTCAGAATATGGTGAGACTGCATTAGGAAGACCTAAAATTTTTAAATTTCTCGAATACTTGAAAATTTTGGCACTGTCACAATACTTTACATATATAATATATAAATGAATTATATTGCAAGGTAAATCAAAAAGTACAGTAAAAGCAAATTGAAAATTACACAGCAACTGAAATGCACAGGAGCTGACACAATAGAACATGTTTGCGATGGCTTATGGGTAGTTCAGATACACACAATCTCAGCGCTCTGTGTTAGTCTAATTGAAACCAAGGTCAAATGAACACAGATGCTCCATTGTGGAAATGCACTCTAGTTGAACAATATGGTGTAGTGAGATTTCTTTGGGCAGAGGGAAATTCATCAAAGGATGTTGGCTCAGTACAGAAGTAAAAACAGCATGACTCAACGAAAATGTTTATGAATGGGTACCAAGATTTATAAAGTGAAGAAGTGTAACCAACGAAGGGCAATCTGGTTGACCATCAATACGGTGCACACAAGCCCACATTGATATGGCGATTACCCTTATCAGAGAAGACTGAAGGATTATGTTGTCCACTGTTGCTGCACATTGGGATATCAGTTAATAATTTGATATTTCTATATTGCACAGTGCATTAAGGCAATTCAACAGCTGTTGTGTAAATGTCCTCCACATTCCCATTACAGTAATGATCTAGCATCATATTACCATCACATAATTGGCCCACTTAAAGAGGCCCTACACAGTCACAGGTTCACCTCTTATGATGAGAAGTAGTGCATCGACCTGTGGCGAAGTGAAAACTGTTGCGTTTGTCTGCTCACAGTTACTGGTTAATAAATAAATAAATAAATAAAAAGGGGTGGGGGTGGCAAATTCTCTTTACTTATTGAATCTGCTTCATATATAATGTTTACCTACAGCAAATAAGGAGTTAAAGGTGAACCTGGCTGACACAGTCCATCTCCTCACATCTAATTAACGGTTATGATTGTCCAGTACAACATGCTTAGACTTGATACTTATGCAACCAGCTCCTCCCAGGAAGGAAAGCCCAATGGCTACAGATTATTGATCTAGTAATCTTTTAAACTATTTTTGTGTCCATTCTAAACATAATAAAAAATTCTCCGACCCATTTAGGATTTGGGGAGTTAGGGTGGAGGACAGGTCACCAGTTTATCACAGGGCCTCATTGTAAACTAATAATTGCTGGTATACAGTATATATAACCTTTCATCCATGTTCATTATTAAAAACTCTAAAATATGCACTTTTAGTAGAAAATGAAAAGGACTGAACTTAATTTGCTATTCTTGTTTCCTTCCTATTCGCCTGTTATCTCTAGTTGTGACAGTCAAAATGGAAATGGAAGAAAAAAAATCTAATTCACTTTCTAGCAATCTCCTTAAATCGCCCAATCTCCTATATAGCCTTCACTACTACGTCATTCCATCTGTTTTTGGTCTCCCTCCATTTCTTTCTTCAACTACATCTCTAATACTTTCCTTAGCACACTGTTTTGCCTCCATAGATGTCCAGCCCACGAAAGTCTTCTATCATTTTCTACTGCATACCTTTCACCTTTAAGCTTTCCAAATATACCTATTTTTTACTTGATTTGTTTTGTTTAATCCACATGGCCATCAATGCATTTTCATCTCTTAAAATTCCCTTTCTTTCAGTCTCACTTCTTCCATCCTGCTCTAATTCCCACCTCTAGCCATTAGTACCATCAAATCATTGATTTTAAGTACCCAATAGTGTATCCTGACACACTTCTGCTGAATAATTTGTTGGCTCAAAGTCCTCAGTGTAAGTGTTTCAGAGAGAGGATGTGCAGCATTGTTCACAAGGGTTCTTTTTTTTTTTTTTTTTTTTTTTTTTAATTCTCTCCTTTGCTACTACCTCCAGAGAGTGTGACATAATTGAGCCTGTCCTTTAAATTAGCTTATTGATTCAGTGGGCCTCTCTTGAAGTGATGTTACCAGCCCAGTACATCACAGCATAGAAAAAAATCGCACAGACCATAACATACTTGTACAAGGACGCTACTACCCACATTAACGGAACATAGTCTTCGAAAGGAGTCAAGTCATATGAGAAACAAAATGTAAACAGAAATGGCAAATCAGTGTCAAAATGGTAAAGTGCTAAAGATTCTCCAGATTAAGGATATATAGTATACACATTCACAGACTGCCAAGAAGTTGAAATAAATGCTTAAAAAAACGAAGTCAGAATTGTCCCAAAACCCCACCTTTCCGAGTGAAGTAAATATCCTGAGCAGGCATATCAGCACTGAAATTTGACTGCACACTGGCATTGTTCCCTCTCCAAAAACAACATCACAAATATTTTTCTAGGGCTACCCAATGTTTTTTTGTTCCCTAGGACAAAGATGAGTTTGTTGGCTTATAATGTCATTCAGTTAATGTTTCTTTTGTGACCCGTTAGACTTGCCCAAATATACACGAAATGAGAGTCAGGAGGCACCAGGAAGAATGTAGAGAAAATCTAGGGTGCTCAGGGACTAGACCTGTCTATCCAAGTAGACAAAGATTATGGCAAGGATATCCAAAGACATGGACAAACTGTACTACAAGGTAGCATGGAAGTATCCAAAAGCTTTGGTAATTCAGACAAAATGTGGCAATTTGGTGGACACACACCTTGACGACATTTCCTCCCCATTACAATACTACCCACACACGTAGGGTTGTCCAGCACTGCTACAAAACCGTAATATTCTTACGGAAAATCTGCCTTTAGTTGTTGAAAATGATGAGGAACCACAGAATAAACTAAACTACAGCAAGCAAAAAATGGGGTTTGACCCAACACAGGTAAGCAAGGTGCACAGAAGTAGCCATCCAACTTGAGAAACAATCTAAGAGTCAAGGGAGTGAACAGAAGACTTCATTTACTGCCCACAAGGCACAGACTTCAGACCCTGGATCATTTGTGTTACAGTGTTAGATGAAGTATAGTTCGCCTGCTCTTACTGAAAATGCAATGTTAAATAAGACTGTCATAGTTTTAAAATAAACTAAAACAGAAAAAAAAATAATTTTGAGGTAAAGTCTAAAGTGGTAAATCTTGCAGACAACATGGCAGCACCACGGGAAGGCTGCCAAAGTGTCTGTCCAAGAGGAATGTATGCACAGTTCCTCCCACAGGAACACTCCATCGGCTGGATTGGGTCGCTTTTGAAGACAAAAATTCCGGCTACAGCTCTTTTTTTTCTGTCTAAGACATAAAAATGATTGATGATTCCTAGCCCTTAATGCTGCTTGGGAATGTCTTGGCAAGAAGACACCAAGAGGAGGAGGAGGGGAACACGTTAAGCTGCTGTCTAAATATCATCAATCCACTCATACAGTACAGGCAAGGAGGGAGCCAGGAGACTCTGACAACTTAATAGGGAGTCAGGGGCCGCCCTAACCATGTGCAGACATGACCGATAAGCTTGACAGCCCAGTGACGCCATGCAGACACTTCCTACACATGGCTTGTGTCCAAAGCTGTATGGCCAGCTGAGGGCAGGATAAATATGGCACAAGGGATCAAAACTTAGTTGTTTCTATGGAAAACAGAATTTAAGTGACAAGTGGATATGCAATACAACACCTTGCAACAACACAGATTTTCAAAACAGGGAATAGGATCCATTCAAGTAAATTCAAAATTTCAAAAGCTCAATGGAACGAAGTGCATAGGTCTTGTACTCCAGCGGGGATTTATGCTAAAATTGAAATAGACCTATATGTTCATAATATTAAGCTGCTTCAAATATCTCCATTACTCTGCTTAACACCTTACAATTCAGATTACGATGGCAGAGCATAAAGAAGGAAAAATGCCACAGTATTCATTTTGGAACTGCCTTGGTGTGAAATAGACAGGAATATGCTTAGGAACAGGAATACCAATTCTATTAAAAAGTTTAAAATTTCACGAATATGTGTGGACCCAAAAACTGCTCATGGTAATACTAGTTCACAAAATTAATCTTAAGAATTTTTGTTCCTCTGAACCAAGTAAACTGCATTACTATGTACTGTGAGGGAAAGTGGACTGTTTGTTAAACTGTGCAAGCTTTCCTGATGCCTTAGCATGAGGAAGACCTCAAAAACAACTGCCCTACAGCTTTGTGAGATCAGCAAATCTAGGGTTCTGGCAGGGGTTTGTCACTTCACAGATGGTGGCTGAGCTTCACATTTCATTCAAAGCAGCAGGGCAAAGAGCAAAAGGAGTATTCTTTCGGGACTCAGGACTGCTGCTTATTAAGAGCAGGAAGAGGGCCCTTGTGAGCGCTCTTGATTTCATTTCCCTGGAATGTGCTGTAATCCAATAGGGCCTCAGGCCATGCTCCAGATGTCAGCACCAAAACGACTGGACCTCTGGCTGGGGATTGAGTTACTCTCTTTCACAGCATCTCAACAGGCGATTCTCATTTCTGTCTCACTATCTAAATAGCCCCCCTCACTAGTTACACCCCCAGGTGCAATTCACTTCAGGCATTATTAGTTTAAGTAAAGCAAATATATACCCAACATCTCTGAGCCATTTAGCCTCAATAGGAGGGTGGCATTCAATTCCTAAGGGACTATCAACAGCAAGATACAGTCTCAAAAATCCAACAGCAACTTACTTGCCACAGTCACAGAAGCCGGGATGCTCGCACATGCTCCGGAGGCTGTCCGTGCCACACATTGGTAGCGCCCAACGTTGAGGTTACTGAGAGAAGGAATAATAAGGGTATCCCTTTGAACTAGAACTCCCAGATCAGATGTATTAACAGGCAAGGACTGTCCGTTATATTGCCAGCTCACAGTAGCAGTTGAAGGCTCCACGCTGCACGTCAGGGTGACCAACTCGCCTAACTTCTGAACCACAGAGGCAGGCTGTACTGTGAATGATGGCATGTCATCTGGGGGTAAAAAAAACAAACCAAAAACAAAAAAACAAACATGTATGGTAAGCTCCAACTTAAGACAAATCCAATATTAAAATATAAAATGATACATACAATTTATAAAATGTATAAAATTTTGGGGTGGCAAGGTGGTGCAGTGGGTAGCGCTGCTACCTCACAGTTAGGAGACCCGGGTTTGCTTCCCGGGTCCTTCCTGCGTGGAGTTTGCATGTTCTCCCCGTGTCTACATGGGTTTCCTCCAGGTACTCCGGTTTCCTCCCACAGTCCAAATACATGCAGGTTAGGTGCATTGGCAATTCTAAATTGTCCCTAGTGTGTGCGCCCTGCAGTGGGCTGGCGCCCTGCCAGGGGTTCGTTTCCTGCCTTGCACCCTGTGTTGGCTGGGACTGGCTCCAGCAGACCCCCGTGACCCAGTAGTTAGGATATAGCGGGCTGGATAATGGATGGATACAATTTTGCCAGATTGGGTCTGGGGATTTATCCATCCAAATCTTCTTTCTCCTTTTCAGGGTTAGTGGGAGCTGCAATCCATCTTCACTGCATCAGGGTGCCAGCCCTAACTAGGACACCAGTCTACTGCAGGCTACGCAGAAATACAGACTAACACCCGGTCTCAATGTGCCAATTTGGAGTTGCCAACTACACAGCATGAAAATTTGGTAGAAGACCACAAAACCCTTTTAAAAAAAATCTGGATATTGGGAGAATGTTCACACAGAAAGTGAACAGGATAGAAATTCAACCCAGTTCCTGAAGCAGAAAGGCAGCAGTACTGACCATTATGCCATTTTGCCTCTCCTGGGTTTAAGCATGATTAGAAAAATAACAAATACAATAATTTAAGAAACAAAAATTCCAACTTAATAACATATAACCACTTGAGACTCTGCCTAGGGCAAACTAGTTAGTAAAAATAATCATATATAATTGTAACCTTTGCATGTCCAGTGTAAACTGCTCTTTGCATATTTAAATGATTAATGTTTCAACTGGAAAAACTGGAGGGTGGGGGAGGATAGGGAATGGGTAAGAAATGAGTGACAGAAATCAGAAGCTTCCGTTTCCACAGAAATGATGAGGTGAAATGATTAGTAGTATTGAGATTCTGGCACCCTCCTGGAAACATAGGGATTTTCAAAGAAACAAGGTGTAAGAGCTCATTAAAAAAAAAAAAAAATAAATAAATAAAAAAAAAAAAATTAAGCAGAGTAGCCATCCATAATCGGGAGTATAAAACAAGTTCCAAAGTCCTTTGATCGACCCAAATGACTGAGGTGTTTATTTGAGCAGTGGTAGCAGCAGGATGTAAACAGTAAATGTGTTTTGCACCCAGTGCTGCCAGGACAAGCCCCTGCTTCTCTGAGATGGAGTAAGGAGGTTCATGTACAGCAAAAAAGAATGGGTTAAACATGTAAGGCTCCAAGAGGAAAGAATCAACAGAAAATACTGACAAGTGATGACCAGTTTGCTAGTAATATAAGGATCACAAAGTAAAAAAAATTAAAACTTTATTAATATTCTTTATAAATGCAATTAAGTATAACCAGAGTCTGATGATCAACAATACTTGCTAGACACATTTGAAAATGCAGAAGCACAGTAAATGAATAAGTAAAGTTCTTTAAAGGTAACTTTAAAGAAAAACAGCTTACAAAAATGTGTGTGCCCTTTGCTATCTGACCAGACAACACATGTGCTTGTCTGGACCAAACATCTGATATGGCCAAAATAATTTTTTTTGGACCACAGCAATATGAGGTCTGTATCTCACCTGCTGAGGATACTAGAGCAGCCACAGCTGCAAAAAGGAAAAAGCTCCTCGGCACCCCCATCTTCACACCATCAACTCAGACTGCCTCTCAGTTGCACAACCTATAAAAAGAAAAAATATTAAATTGTTAATACCCAGGTTTATGTTGATTTACACCTGGAATATAGCAGTGCTCAATTATACAGTGCCTATAATGGAAAGCATCTTGAAACGGAGATCGCATTATCAAAAACTGAAATCTGCAATAGATATTATATGGATTAAAATGAAGGGGTGCTGGGGATATTGGCAGGAGACAGTTGCTAAAGGAATTTCACCTAATGACCAGCTGTTATTTAAGCAATAGCCCACTCTTGACAATCTGTTACCAATATGCCTCCTCAAGAGGATTAATTCTAGCCCCCAAGACCTCCATTACTGAAATCCATCTGGGTTTGATCAAAGTAGGCTCGTTTTCCCAGGCCTGCACCTGCAATGGGAAACATTATACCATCAGCAGCATTAGGGGGCCCCCAGCATTTGGAAAAGTAAGTGATACAGGTAGAATCGAACCACTTTCGTGCTACTTAATTGCTTTCAGGTAATGCTGCAGGGAGAACACTACCCGCATTGACAGCCGATTCTCCACGACCCCCACATTCCTCCCTCTGCCTGCCGACAGCCTGGAGCCACAGCTCGACACATGAGAAGCTAATTCCAGTCAAAAAGTAAAGACAGATGGGGTCTGGAAACATGAAGAACCATTGTAATGGCAAGAGAAAGCAGCACAGCCTTAAGTAAGTTGAGCTGAGAGGGGCAGATAAAATGCAAGCTATACATGAGACTACCAACTATGCCAGCCGAAGAATCTAGACCCCAGAAAAAAAAATCTTACATTTGTGTTATTATGAGCAGTTAAAAATATCTAGCTGCAATATGTAAATCAAACAATTAGCACTTTATATAACCCAGACTGCCCGCCTGCCCTTCATCAAGCATTCCTGGGTTGATACCTGCATAGCAAAGACTGACCTGGCTCCTTGCATAATTTACTGTGTGCTTCTCCCCCATCACTGAATCTCTCAGTGGATAATGAACAGCCTCTGGCCCAGACAACCAAACTAAGAATGTCTGCCTGCTTTGCGATACCCTTAACCCCCCCACCACCCTGTTTTCACTTTGTTTTCCTGATGCTGGCACTGACATACCAAACTAGCTTATACAGAGTGTGTTCTATTTGCCCCTTTTTTGTGGCAGAAGCATTGCAGGGTGCTTCAAGGAAATAATGATACCAGAGGACATGTCAGGAGTGTATAGTAACATGAAAACAAATGGTTAATAGTTTCAAGATATTATCTGCAAAACTGTTTGGTTTATTTAGACTTCACGCAAAACAAGAAAACAATTGAGAAATCCAAGTCAGAACAGCATATACTGTAGGTACGGGTAACCCGATTGGCACTGTCCACTTTTATGTACAAATTATTCCACTATTGAGGACTGGATGCCTATTGCAGATGTGGAAATAGAACTAAGGGAGTACAACTTTAAACTCATCCCAATGTAGCCACAGTCCTGGCCACATTCAGAATGCAGCTTTGGAGCCTACTCTTTCTGCCAAGTTTTACAGATTCTTTTCTGTCAGGTTAAACTAACAACTTCCCATCAACATGGGGGTGGTCTCCTTGGTCCTAGATTGCCAGGAGTTCCTACTCCCCCCACCAACTTCACAAATAATTAATGAGGGCAACTATTGTGAACAGCGCCTGCTTGCCAAAGTACAAAAACATGCTGAACAAGAAAAGCAGCCAGAAGTACTGATGTGGGAACCACAGTGGGGTAGCTTTATTTTTTTTTTTAAGAAAATATAACAAGATTTCCATATTTAGACATCCGAGATAATGCAAACAAGCAAAAATGTGTTATTTTCACTTAAATACATGGCAAACGCAACGAGGAAGGCAACAGGATATTTGAGAAATATTATGAAATTATTTACCCAGAAACATCAAAAAAAAAATACAAGTAATATCAAACTTAATTCAACTTGTTTTTATTTAGATTAGCATAATGGTCCAGCAATTATTGCTGCTATCTCACAGATACAGTGAAGAAAGTTTAAATCCCACACCTGCTCACTGTCCATGTGGAGTTTCCACAGTTTTCCAGCATTTCTTTGGGTTTATTTGACAAATCTCCAAATACGTACATGTCAGGTTGAGTGGTAATTCTAAAATTGGCTCTATGCAAGTGTGTATGTGGATATTATGTTAGTGTGCCCTTTGATGAACTAACGAAAGCTGACAGGATATCTTCTGCCATCCCATAACTCTAAATTACATTAATCTGTATGACATGTCTTTATTATTTTTATACTGCATGCATTACAATAAATACAGGGTGGGCCATTTATATGGATACACCTTAATAAAATGGGAATGGTTGGTGATATTAACTTCCTGTTTGTGGCACATTAGTATATGTGAGGGGGAAAACTTTTCAAGATGGGTGGTGACCATGGTGGCCATTTTGAAGTTGGCCATTTTGGATCCAACTTTTGTTTTTTCAATAGGAAGAGGGTCATGTGACACATCAAACTTATTGGGAATTTCACAAGAAAAACAATGGTGTGCTTGGTTTTAACGTAACTTTATTCGTAACCCCAAGGTCTCCCGATCTGACCCCCTTAGACTTTTATCTTTGGGGTCATCTGAAGGCAATTGTCTATGCTGTGAAGATACGAGATGTGCAGCACCTGAAACTACGGATACTGGAAGCCTGTGCTAGCATTTCTCCTGCGGTGTTGCTATCAGTGTGTGAAGAGTGGGAGAAGAGGGTTGCATTGACAATCCAACACAATGGACAGCACATTGAACGCATTTTATAAGTGGTCAGAAACTTGTAAATAACTCATGAAAGAATAAAGTTACGTTAAAACCAAGCACACCATTGTTTTTCTTGTGAAATTCCCAATAAGTTTGATGTGTCACATGACCCTCTTCCTATTGAAAAAACAAAAGTTGGATCCAAAATGGCCAACTTCAAAATGGCCACCATGGTCACCACCCATCTTGAAAAGTTTCCCCCCTCACATATACTAATGTGCCACAAACAGGAAGTTAATATCACCAACCATTCCCATTTTATTAAGGTGCATCCATATAAATGGCCCACTCTGTAGATTGTAATTTAGTACAACTAAAATAAACACTATGCAATTAATACATACTAATGTTTATTTAGGAATGTGCCTATTGATACATTATTGGGGTTTTTATACTCCAATATTTTAATGTAATACAATTTAATATAAACTAAAAGGTAAAACATGACAATAACAGAGAAAACAAAAATAAAAACTTAGCCAGTACAGACGGCAACATAAACAAGATCATCTAAATAACTCATTAAGGACTATAATGACCACAATCTAGTATTCTTCTAGGCTGGTGACATCACCTTGGCTAATTTTCCATACTACATTGTCCAGGTGCAATTCACACTAACCTAATTGTTTTACACAGAGCTAGTGAGCACTATTACTAACCAAATATCCAATTACAATCAAGGCTGTGGAGTTGCAGTTAGAAGCAATTATTGGGTTACTGGAGTCGGTAAAAATGTAACAGCTCCAACTAAATCTAAAATTTTAATATAATGTGTTAAAATTTCCATTTTCACACATGCCAATTCACATGAACTATTTTTTTCTTCTGGACTTTAGATAAAAATATAGCTTGTCTTCTTAATTTTGTTAGACTTTTTATGTTTAATGTTACTCATTTTTTGCAAGCCACAACAATATTGTTACAGCCTTCAAACCTGAACTTTAACAGGTTAGAATGCTAAACATTAGCCTGATGATTCACACTGTCAGTGATAAAGTGCCTTGTATCTTGTATGTTGTGTGCTTTCAATAAACAACGTAAATATATTAGTCTAATTACAAATACAGTAGTTGGGAGTCAGTAGTACCAGAAACTGAGGAGTCTTAGTCAAAGTAGGTGGTACCAGCAATTAACAAGATAGATTCAGAGTTGGAGTGGAAGGTTTTGTGTACCAACTCCACAGCCCTGATTACAAGACGTTTAAGTAAACTCTATATTGCACTCATAGATACTCCACTTCCCTCAAGAGGTTTGCCGATAACCTAACACAACCAAAGGCACTGTACCCCACAAAGGTAATGAGGACAAAAGTGAATATGCAGATGCTCCCCAAAATGTTAATGAGCATCAAAGTGAATAATGTATGTAGATGCTCCACAGTAGCTGGATACCCAGGACAAAGTACATACAGCCATTTAAAATGTGTGTTTATTTCTTAATGTATTTTCAAAAAAAGACTAGAATAATGCTTCAAGGGCTGAAGCTTTACCATTAAGTCGAAATAGAAAAGTATATACCCTAAACCTGACACACTTTCATGAGAATAGCCACAGAACTGCCATGCCAAAAAAAATTATTGACAGAAACATGATGCACAGAAATGCACACAGCTTACTAAACACGTTTCAGAGTAGGGTAAAGATGGTCTGATAAAATACGAATTACCCCAAAGTGTGTTATTGCGACCCCTGACCTTAGGTTGCCTATGTTTACACACCTGTTTGAACAGCACAGCACAGCAATTGACCAGTTTCCTAATTTGAGCAGAAAAAAAAAAAAAAAAACAAAAAAAAAAAAACAGCAAAATGAAAAATTCAGACTTTGATAGCTAGACAGTCATTTTAAAGTACCATGGGGTCCTCCTGTAGACTGCAAGCTTCAGATTCTTCAAAACAATCCGTCCATTTAAAATTTCCTTTTAATGACACACAAATGAAACCCTTACTCACAAAAAAGATCAACATATATAACATATATAAAAGATCAAAATCCAATCAAAAGATGCAACTATCAGAGCCAAATACAGCCAAGATACAATCTATTATAATTGAGAAGTTTCAGGTACAACTTTTGTTTTATATATATATATATAAATTTTTTTTTTAAACAGTCACCATTTTTTGAGCATACTGTAGTTTTGTAAACCACATATGGTATTGGGTGATCCAAGCCCAAGTTTTAAGACTGGAGACTATTTTGACCAAATTATTGTCACCAATTGGCAGACACTGCTGCTATGTTAGATGATAATATAAATTAAAAGGTAAGCTACACACTCTCTATTCATAATGGAGAGAAATGGATCCTGGTCACAGAAATCCCATTTTTAAAACCTGCTCTGTCATATAAATCTCATCACCCAATGAACATACTGTAAGAACACATCAAGAAATCCATTACGAAAATATATGTTTACCTGACAGGACTTGTAAAACGAGCATAGCATATGTTTCTTATTCACCTATAACCCCCTATAAACATGAAATGAAACAACCAGTTTTCAGAATATTACATGTTTTTAACCTATCATGAGATTCCTTTATTTTTTTTTTCTCACAGATGCACAAAGAAAGAGAATGAATACTGATTCAACCCCAAAGAATGGTGAGATTGCCATTATGTAATGTAAGCATATGTTTTCTTTGAAAATGTACCTTCTAACCGGAGAGGGGAAAAAGTAGGTTGAGCTAGGATAGAAATCCCAACAACCACTAAGAAAACCTTGCATCACAAGACTTCTGTTTTTTCTCAAAACCGCCATTAAGCAGCAGTCTGTTTTACAAATAACTCAATAAATAAACAAACCATCACAACAGCACAGTGACCCGGCCGATTCCTCCTTGGAGATCCAAAGAAAACTTTATAAGCCTGCCAGTTGAGCATAAGGTTAGTGAATAACGACTGCTGGGCCACTTCGCAGGAAGCACTGGATAACTGATACTGTTCACATTCCACAGTCCAAGAAGAGAACCCTGCTAAATACACATAGTGACGACTTTTATTTCAACAAGATCTGTCGACAAACATCTCAAAAGCAACAAGCACAAACAGCACAAGCTTGGCCTAACTCCAATGTCCATCTAAAAAGTCTCCGGAACCTTCACTGAAAAGCTTTCCAAATCCAATAATTTACCCACCACGTTGCATCATCAAAATCTTTATTGAGCTGTTCAGCACAAACTTGAGGAATATGATACATGCAAATTCATATTATTCAAATGCAGCATATACACAATGAATGAAAATTCTTTCTGTTCCTCCACAAAAATTGTTTTATAGGGTTTAAACAAGCAAAATATTCATTGTACTCGAACCTGTTTCTACAGAAGGACACAGTGATACCTAGTACCCTCTAAAGGCCCAAGTGTTCAGCAGATCCATTTTTTTCATTTGACATCATATATTAGCCATCAAGAGACTGGAGTACAGCCAGACAACCCAGATGATATAAAAATATACTAAATGAGTCCACAAACTGTGTTGTAATACTGCGTGCTTCACACATGCGCCAAAAAATTGACAGTTTAAAATCAGTTAAACAACAGCAAGCAGAAACAAATCATCAACTATCACACTATAGTGACCCTACCAAGGATCCAAGTCTATAGTGCAGCTGACATTTCAGAAATCATGGCTGAGAAGTGGCAATCTATGAGCTGCTTAGTTTATTTATAAAATAAAATTTTAAAAAAATAAACTTAATTTAACAATCAGCTACACTGTCAGCTTGGGACAGTTTTTCAAGCATTGGGCAATGAATGCAGTTCTACCAGATGAAATCTGTAAATGATACAAAAGAACAGAAAGAATGGAATGAAGCTGTTGTATAACAGATACTGTAACTACTATTTTGTAGTTTATGGAAAATAGATCTATCCATCTCGCCATTAAAATACACACTTAACCCAAATCATAATATAAATACTGTGCATCTCCAAGTGTATAAAGCATTTAATCAATAAAAAGAGAATGGCCTCTAAATTTAATGAAATGCTTTCTCTAAAGGCATTCTTTTTTAGTATGGTCATACAATATCTGAAATTACACTTAACTTACCAATGAATGCCAAAATGTGATCAACAGTTTCAACACTGCACTTCAGTCACTATATTTTTGCGGACTATTAAAAAAAAAAAAACAGAAAAAAAAAAACACAACTCTCTCCCCTATTCTGACATGGCTCTTAGAAATGACACTACACATGGTGAAGAAGAGCCATGTGTAGTCATGACATGAGAGTATCTACAAGTTTTTGGCAAAAGAATGGAATGGGTGTGCAGTGTAAAAGTGGATGCAATGTGGTATGTATATTTACCTGCACACACCAAAGGAAAAAAATATACTGAAAAGTGGGGGCACTCTTTAATTAAAAAAAACAGACAAGTCTAATAATTTAATAAAAACACCACCTACAAATATAGTATAATATGCTCAACCCTGCTTAATCCATTTTATGGTCTTTGTGCTCATTGCTGATGGTACAGACACCAGAAAACTAAGGGCACCTACAAGCAAATATTCACAATAAAATTTTTTTTGAACAAATCACTTTTCTTTAACAATTTATGCTGAAGAATATTATGGATGAGTTCTGACACTAAGAACCAAGCAAAATATTGCACTCTGTAATACTGTATTAAGAGTTCACCGCAAGGTTCACATTTAAATTTAACATTATGTTATCATTGTTCTATTAGATGGTTTTGACTCTAAACAGGTTAAACTCTTATAAGACAACAAAAATCATTGCATTTTGAATTCAGTACATTTCTCTTACTGTCGGAATGCATCATGAAACGTGCTTGATGTACAGCATATGTTTTCAATCAGATCTTACTGAAAGGTATTGACAATAAACTTCCTAATGTCTTCTTCTGCTAGGAAGTGATAAAAAGGATGCTACATTCTAATACCGAAGTGTAAATAGAAATGTTGTAAGCAAAATGTCTGTGAAAGTAAAACTGCTTCCTTACAGTGTTTTAGATTCTGAATTGACTCCAATATAAAACCATTCAACATGGAGTTGTGTGATCGTATTTGTCTAGGGTTCTTCCATGTACTTGCATACATTTGGTTATATCAATTCAAGATGATAAACTGTCCCCCGAGTGCATTTGAATGGGAGGCTGCTCTGCACTGAACTAGCATTCTGTCCAAGGTTGGCACCTGCCTTGTGCTCAGAGGTACAGGATAGGCTGTCCCTGCATAAAGCCGTGTGGTGGATAAAGTGGATTGAGAAAACCAAGTGATGTATTTAAAATAAAAAAACTTGTTTTTTAATTTAAAAAAAAAAAAAAAATCAAGGAAACACACTTAAAAGCATAAGCTATCACCTACAGGCAGACAGGATCACTAGTCAACTGGATCAGGATAAAAACAATGACATCTTTCCATCAAATCAAATAATAAAGCGGCAAGTGATGGAAAAACAGTATACATAAATATTTGTGTTGGACAAAGAGACCAATCAATACACAAGCTGGGAGATGGAAGTCCCATGGACAGTCCTGTTCGAACAAGATGCAAATATAACACAATCATGCTGCAATTTTGTTAATCAAGACATACATCAATGGGACCTCTTGACTTCCTATTTGGTACTGTGTTACAGCTACTGTATTCATGAATTATGTAACATAATATGGTCAACACTACTTAACCCAAATCAAAATCAAGGTGGTTTTAGCCTATCCTGGCAGCTGGATCCAAAACAGGAACCAGCCTCACATGTTCCATAAATTTATCTCCAAGCATAATAAAGTAATATGCATAAAAAGAATGCCCTATTAACTTAACACACACATCTACGATACATGGGAGGAAAGCCCATGCACATATTTTAGAGAATGTGCACACTCCTCATGAACAGTGACCAGGCCACTATTTAAAATGTATAACCAAGCCAGTTTCAGTCCAGCTATAACAAACTTTTCTAAATTAAAGTAAATCTTGTTGCTTTATCAGGGTTCTCTAAAACAAAACTGGTAAATGTATTAGAAAAAAAGATGTAAACATGGCATCAAGGCTTTAAGGGAAGCTCCTTCATTAACTTGGTAGGGAAAAATGCACTCATCACAAAGAGGAAATCCTTCAAGAATGAGAACCCAAATATGTGGTATCTATTTTCCTAGCAGAAAGCACAGGGCCACCAAGTTCCCAGCATGTGGTGAAATGTTTGGCAGCAAGAAGCTCAAGAGCACATACATTCCCTTCTTAGTCTAACCCAAACCCTTCAGTTCACCAACACAATTCTTTTAAGAGACTACAAACACAAAAGCTATGGTTTGCCCCTCAAAAGAGAACAAAACAATAAAATTAAGCAATGATCAATCAAATCTTTATCCCCACCCCAAAATTCTTTATCAAAACATCATAGTCAGTCATGCTTAAGTAAACAGGAACTGATGAAAATAAAGCACTCATTGCTCAGTACAAGAGGATTCAACATTGTTTATTTACTACAGGAACAGGGAGTATGTGTCAGTGCGAGGGACAGAAGAACAGCCAATGCCACCAAGTCAAGAGGTACCAATGACCCTTGCACTCAGAAATTGGTAAATATTCCTGAAATTTTGAAACCCAAATTCTCCTGAAAGCAAGTTTTAGTAATCCTGTCACTACTACCTTATAAATAGGAAGGGGAACTTTTCCCCTGTTTTGCCAATAGTTACTGAAACAAAGAGAAATAAAAATGGATTTTCTCACCACTATACCGTCGGCTGAGGAATTGTGCATTCTCCCTCTCCTACAGGAAAAGGCTTAAGACAACTCACCCTTCAGAGATATTGAAAAGAAACAGGAAACCCACTAAACATGCAAAGACATATTACAGCTTTGCAAAAAAACAATAGTACACCAACAACTTTATTTTTATTGTTTTCCTCTGACTACACCTCTGCTGTGCCTCGATTTGTAGTTGAAAAATTAATTCTGGCCCTTAGACACAAAAAAAAAAAGCCTGATGCCTTTCCACACATTAAGCATGATTTCAAAATGTCATACCCATCATAATTCTTTCCCTATATATTAGTCATAAGATCTGTGTAGAGTTTGTCAGAAACCATGAGTGAATCTGCTACAGTCTACAGTACAGACCAAAAATAAGCTCTTCTGTGAAAATTCTAAGAACTACATAAGCTGCAAACCTAACCCTGCCCAAGCTGTGCGATGCATTATTCCTAAGGTGAAAGATAATGACAGCAGCATTACATTATGAGCATGCTTCACATTAGTGTTGAAGAAAAAAATAATAACCAGAACATATTGCAGACATGCAAAAAAAAAAAAAAAAGAAGAAGAAAGAAAGCTTGGAAGAACATTCACTTTTCAGTACAGCAGTGATGATCCTAAACACAGGTCCAAAATAACAATGGAGTAACAAGATCCACAACTGGCCCACTCAAAGTCCTGATTTCAGCTTAACCAAAAATTCAATGAGGTGGAGCAAATCTGCAAAAGTAAACGGGAAAAATTCATTCCAGATCAGTGTATAAAGCCTCAAAAAACTTAAGCAGTTATAGTGAAAAATGTTTGGAGTGTCTGAATACTTATGCACGCAGCACACTTCAGTATTACTTAAAAATTTTCTTCATGACTGGGTGAGTTTTGTAACAAATAATTTTTAATCCAGCAACATTTGAGGAGATTAAAAGGTATAGATTAGCAAGATAACGTATGAGCCCACCATATTCTTGCTAGTAATAGGAGGAGGGATTTCATTACTTTACTGCTACGATAATAAAGCCTATTAATTTTCAAAATAGGTCTGTCCACCAAGACATCAGTCAGGTAAAGTAATCAAAACGGGCATAAAAATAAACCCACTTACTTCAAGATGCCATCCTGTACACGCCCAGTCCATAAGTGGAAAACAAAAATTGTTGCTTGTCTTTGAGAGGAAGCCCTCTGAACATGTATAAGGGGGTCTGGATAGCAGAAATGTGCTTTGTTTGGTGTCGTTACTCAGAGCACATTGTTCAGCAAGTCTTTCCTATAAATTCATTTTGACAACCCTGGCAAATTGGATAAATACGATCACTCTCTCCATGTAAATTGTTTTTTGTTGTTTTAAATTCCATCTGCTTTCAGAAAGCAAAGGGGGTTTATCTGTTGAATATTTATGGATCTCAAGATTCCAAAATGAGCCAAACGTCCAACCCCTTTCCCAACACCCCCCCCCCCCACTTCCACACTGGCTCATTTTAGATAAACAGAGGCAGTGTCAAGTGCAAAGCTGACGGAGTTCAACTGCCACTGCAAGGCTCATGCCTTCGAGGAGGCCCAGAGGCCGACAATAACCAGCCACATACTTCTTATAGGGGGCCCTGGTTGCCCAAGGAGACACTAACAGGCAGAACGCAGCTTAATAGAGTCGATATTCATTGTAATGCAGTGAGCCGCAAGGAGAGACAATTACCTCTGCAGCTTAAAAAAAAAAATAAAATAAAAAAAAAAAAAGGATTTTAGAAAGGCCCACAGTAAGAAATAAGGAAAAAGACAGAAAAGTACAATGATGAGTCAAGGCATGGGAAAGAGAACAATCACTAGCCAATCCTCTATGGCAGTGAGAGGGTACCCTAAAAATACCATTCCTTTTCCAATTATGACTAGGAACCAAGAGTTAATTTGAGTCACACTGGTTCTGAGACTGGGTAATTCTGTACCAGATCCTCTTGCAACATCCTTGAATGCCAGTGAAAGCCTAAACTACTCTGTACTGGAAATTCCAATAAAACCTATGCAAAGCATAGAGCTTGGTGCATTTCTTGGACAATTCAAAAGTAAATGTCTTATGACACTTCTGGTTGCAATAAGAATTTAACAGATTTATGTAAATCAGTTCTAACAGTGAACCATTACAAACAGTCTTCATGCATTAAGTCTCCAAGAACTGGAAAAAGTATAGTAAAGGGGTGGATGGACACTACTGTAATATATTATACACACACTAAGTCATTCACTCATTACCACAACTGCTATGATTTTTTTCACTTAAACTAGAGAAAACATCATTATTAATAGCACAGTTAATGAAAATGAAGAATTGAGGAGGAAATCATGGACATTTGGCTCATAAGGGTCAGATCAGTCTTCGAGACAAACATGAAATCAAATATTGAAAAGTGCACACATATCTTAAAATTAAAACCAATTTTCAAAACAAACTGTTTTGAAAACAACACAAATGCTAGGAAGAACTCTTTATTATATGAAAATAGGATGCATAATCTGCTGAAAATCAAGCTGCAAGAAGGGCTTAATTTTTGGATTTTCTGTTTAACAGCTCAGCCTTTTACTAGCCAAATTGGACCTTGAAACCGGCTGAATAATTTCAAAGCCAACCTGTTGGCTTGTTGATCCCAGATGTTTTTATATTTGCAGAATGTTATTTTAATAAAACTTTACAATAGGAAATACATTAATAGTAAACTGTAAGAAAGTTTAACCCAGAAGAGTAAACAGTTTAAACTTTAATTGATCATTTCTTAAACAATAGGTAAAAATAAGTTCTAAAATGTCTTTGAACATAGCTTTCTGATTTACAAACACATGGAAAGTAATATATTCAAAAACAATTTTCTCAGAGTGTGCCTATAAGTGTATCAGTACAGAGATTTGCACAATGGCATCTACTGAAATATCAAATTGCTTATCAGTGGACTTGGATTAATGTCAGTTTAAACATGAAACTTCCTGAGAATATGGAAAGGAAATCATAACATTGTAAAAATAAATATGTTCAGTTTTGATACATCCTCATTGGCCTTAATCAGCTGGCAACTGGGAAAGATATAGCTCAGAAGACATTGACGTTGTATGATGGTGGAAACAAAAAAAAAATGAAAACACACAGTAAGAGCAACAGGAGTCCTGCAACTTGAACGCAGTGTAAACAAATGTGTATTCCACACTTGCACAAAAGATCAGATATTAGTAGCAAAAACCTTACCAAGTAATTGCATTCTTCCAAAAACGTTTAATAATATTTTAAACATGTACACTGGGATATATTTCTAGAACCAGGATTATAATATGGTTTGGCACAGCCTAGCATAACACTATACAGTAAGATTTTATGTCAATCAGGAAGTGGGCTTGAACAGAATGATAAACAAAATAGTGGACATTAAAGCAGCTGGGGCGAAGGACAAATGTCATTTGGTCTCTATATTGACAGATTTAGCACTGTGCTTTGAAATTATGTCTTACAAACTTGGAAAATTAATGTTCTAAAGTCACAGCTAGTTAGAGAGATGGAAAAGTATCAACACAAAAAAAAGTTATCTCCAACTATAACATGTCATGAACACTTCTTGACTGGGGTGGTCCCTACTCAATATATACCTTAAAATGAAAGACTGCAGGCAGATATAGTGAACGTGTATGGTTCCCCTGCTTTGCAACATGTTTCCACCTGTTCCAGTAAGCAGGAAAAGATACACAGTAGGAAAACAGTGACTAATGTTTGTATGAATTTACATAAACAACAGTCAGAGCCTTTGCCCTTCCTAGAAAAAGTAGTACTATACTTAACACATAATATCTTAATGATTTAGTTGTCCTACTCCAAGACATCTAAACGGATGTATGGATTGAACATAACAGGAACAATCTCATTTGGATGTACATCCTCCTGGATCCAAACCAAAGAATCAAGCTGCTATTGACCTGTTGTTCCATTCATTTGTAATGAACACCATATTTAAACACAAGGAGACCAGTGTCCTTTAGGAGTGCATACTGATCAACTTTATGCTTGTGCCATCACACCTAAACATACATCTTTAAAACACTTAAAGTATTGAGCTATGCGACCAATAATTACGACAGTGAGTTGTGTCAAAAGACAGTACATTAACTAGAGTGACCTAGCAAGAAGCAAAGTCTTCAGGAAACCTTCATCTGCATCTAAACAAACCCTATATGAAGACATTCATGAAAAAGAATGCTGCAAGAACATATGATAAAAAGTAGTCTGTGACTACTATAGAGGTAACACCCTGGAGAATGCAAAAAGAGAGCTGTTAAGTCAAAGTGGATTTGGGAGGGGGTGATTTGTGGGGGGTTACTTTATATTTTAGTACTAGCAAAATACCCGCGCTTCGCAGCGGCGAAGTACTTGCCTTAAAATTTTTATTAAGAAGACAATTTAATTTTTTTAAACTGAGGGAAAATATGCCAATAATTATTTGTTAAGGATCTCTTTGTATACCATGTTGTCAGTTCGGCCCTCCGGTTGTAACATGACCAAGCTGTGCGCTGAGCTTACTCTTGAGCATGTAACTTACAGTTGGCCATGTGAACAGTAATCTTGTCTCAAATCTCACAGCTTGGATTGCTGCTGTCATAATCGGTTTGAGTTTCATGGTTTGTTTCAATTACGACAGTATTTGCAGGATTTGTTTTGCTGAAGTGACATTCGGCATCTGTCAAGCGTTGTAAGCACACAACCGGTTTCATCGATAAAATCACATCCAGCTTTTGAGAGTTTAAACATTTATAAACATCAAAGTGTCCACTACTGAAATCATCACCTGTGAATCTAAGATGTTTAAGAGGCATTGGCGGTTGTCGAAAGGTGTAAAATATTTGGCCATTTCGGTACACTTGAAAGCGACAACCGAACAATTCAGCGGCAGCCATCAACTCACATGCAGAACCATAGGTGAAGGGCTTAAGCATTTCACTCTTATAGTGCTCCTGTGTAGTATAATTATGTCCTGTACCGTCATCAGTCCACACCTTGAACCTGTCCCAGTCATTCAATACATAAGACACAATGTTCCTCCGGATATCAAGAGTGAGCCTGATATGGCCGTGCAATATGTAACAAAGAGAATGGAAAAGGTAGGTGCCATCTCCGGGCATGGAAACCATTCAGTAAGTGACAGTTCTTTGATCGATAGTGATCACCTCGATAGACATTGTAATGGGGGTTGGAATGATAAAGGAAATGGGTACCTGAGCAATGTAAAAGTAAGTCTAAAATACCTATACAATAACTATAATTGTAATAAACAAACAATAAAAAAGCGGAGAAGCCGTGGATTAAACAAAAAGGCTGTAGTTATCAGTAGGGAGACGTGAATCCCGTGACGAAGCAAGGAAGGGAATGTAGAGACCGGAGCGACGGACAGTCTTATATAGGCAGGCAGCCAACAACATGGGAGGCGTTGGGATGGGGGACCCAACGCCACCTCACACGGTGACCGAGCTGCAGGCTATGGACATATATATGTACGTAAGTAGGCTTCAGTTAGCGTTGGGAACCCGTGTACCAAATTTCTTGAAGATGGGCCCATAAGTAACAAAGACTGTTGAAAAGTTCAATATGGCGACCGACAGTGGCATCATACCACCGAAATAAGTACGTACATTGGTTTCGGTTAGTGCAGGGAAGCCGCCTATAAAATTTCGAGAAGATCGGGCCATAAATAAGAAAGTTCAACATGGCGGACGTTGTTGAAAGTTATGATCATTACGCGTAGAATTTCGAAATGAAACCTGCTTAACTTTTGTAAGTAAGCTGTAAGGAATGAGCCTGCCAAATTTTAGCCTTCTACCTGCACGGGAAGTTTGAGAATTAGTGACGTTGGAAAGTTCAATATGGCGGCCGACAGTGGCATCATACCACCGAAATAAGTATGTACATTGGTTTCAGTTAGAACAGGGAAGCCGCCTACCAAATTAAGTGAAGACGGGGTCAGCCTTCTACCTACACGGGAAGCTGGAAAATTGGTGACGTTGGAAAGTTCAATATGGCGGCCGACAGTGGCGTCATACCATCGAAATAAGTAAGTACATCGGTTTCAGTTAGCGCAGGGAAGCTGCCTACCAAATTTCATAAAGATGGGGCCATAAATAAGAAAGTTCAACATGGTGGACGTTGTCGACCGTTATCGACCGTTACGTGTAGAATTTCGAAATGAAACCTGCTTAACTTTTGTAAGTAAGCTGTAAGGAATAAGCCTGCCAAATTTCAGCCTTCTACCTACACGGGAAGTTGGAGAATTAGTGATGAGTGAGTGAGTGAGTGAGTGAGTGAGTCAGTCAGTCAGTCAGTGAGGGCTTTGCCTTTTATTAGTATAGATACCCTATAAAGTACATATCACATTATCTATACTAATAAACGGCAAAGCCCTCATTGACTCACTCACTCACTCACTCACTGACTGACTGACTGACTCATCACTAATTCTCCAACTTCCCGTGTAGGTAGAAGGCTGAAATTTGGCAGGCTCATTCCTTACAGCTTCCTTACAAAAGTTGGGCAGGTTTCATTTCAAAATTCTACGTGTAATGGTCATAACTGGAAGTTGTTTTTCTCCATTTACTGTAATGGAGTTCAGCTGGAGGGGCGGAGTTTCGTATGACATCATCACGCCTCTCACGTAATCACGCATTACGTAGAAAGCCAGGAAGAGCTACAAAACGCGCTTTAGAAAACATGCATTATATAATTAAGAAGGCAGTGAAACAATTAGAAGCGAGCAAGTGACATATAAAACCATATACAGCGGCTCACGTGAACTGACGCAGTGCGCAGACAAAAAGTAACAGTTCCAAAGAGTGCTGAACAAAAACCGAATTACACTGCTATGCTCAAATAGATAAACCACACGCCGTAGCGCGATAGTAAAGCATTCGCCTGTAGCGCCCACGTCCGAGGTTCGATTCCCGAGAGGGGATGCACTAAGTATGTACGCGCGCTTCTCGATTTATTTTAACCTCGCATCCCCTTAGTTTGAGACGTATGAAAACGCATGCGGTTAACGCAGAAAGACAGATCACCTATTCACCTATTGAAGCTTCATGAATAATG